>CM031234.1:849098241-850298241 GCA_018340775.1 Taxus wallichiana var. yunnanensis
TTGAGGGGAAGAAATTAAAAATATTTATCCATATAAAATACCTAAATGGGATTAATCCCTAATTCAAGAGTATTTTCTTGATAGTCTTAGAAAAATGACTAGAATTCAACCCACTTACCATGCCTTAATGACATTTTATGAATGTGAACCCCAATCTTTCAATAAGTAAATGAATTTGAAAGATGGAGGGAAGCCATAAAATATGAGTACAATGTTCTTATTAAAAATAAAACTTAGGTGCTTGCCCCTCCTCCAATAGAAATAAATATGGTTGGATCTTGGTGGCTATATAAGATCAAATAGAATTCCACTGGTGGATTTGATAAATTTAAGGAGAGGTTAATGGCTCATGGGTTTACTCAAAAACCTAGAATTGAATATGTAAAAACCTTTGTTCATATAGCAAAAATGAGCACAATTACGATTTTCATTGTTCTAATATCTCAATATGGTTGGGAAATACACCAAAAAAATGTCAAAAACACATTTTTGAATGGTAATCTCAAAGAAAAAATTTATATGACACAACCTAAATGTTTTGAAGAACCTGATAAAAACATTATATCTATCGATTCTGAAAACGTTTTATGGTTTGAAATAAGTTCTTAGAGCTTGGTACTGATATTAACACCTTCAAAAACTTAGTTTTTCTAATTTTTTTATGATAATGATTTATTTGTGAAAATTCAATATAATCATATTATTTAATTGTGTTGCATATTGATGATCTACTTATAACCATAAATCAAACTAATGTAAGTTTAAAATTTAAATATAAGTTAACACATTATTTTGATATGATTGATCTAGGCTTGCTTCATCACTTTCTAGGCATGCTAGTTTTCCAGGATCAAACATTTATAGCAGTATCTCAATCTCAATGTATTCATAACTTGCTTGAAAGATTTAACATAATTGAATATTAAAAAATCATTCTTATTGAAGATGGTATAAAACTTGATCTCAAACCTAGATGTGACAAAGAAAACCATACCTTGTATAGGCAACTTGTTGGCATATTAACTTATTTAACCATTACTCGACATGACATTTATTATGTAGTAGGTGTTACTTCTATATTTATGTAGGATCCATACTAAGGTCATTGGAAAATGGCTTTAAAAATTGTAAAATATATTATAGGTACAATATTTCTTGTAAAAATGATACTAAATTATATGGTTATTGTGATTTTGACCATGTTGGTGATGTTATAGATATAAAATATAGGTATGGATATGTTTTTGAGTTTGGTACAAGTGTTATCACTTGGAGAAGTAAAAAAATCAACAATGTCTATCTCATTTACAAAAGATGAGTATAGAAGTGTTATGGAAGAAGCTAAAGAAGTCATGTTATTGAAAAGACTGTTGGAAGAACTCTATATGGATGTCAAAACAAACACTTCACTTTTATGTGATATACGAAATTTCATAGTCCTTGTAAACAATCCATTCGACATCAATGAACAAAGCATATCAAGCTTCATATACATTTCATTCGAGAAAATTTCTTTAATGGTGATATTGATTTGCAATGTTTTTGTACTAAAGATCAAGTTGCAAATATCTTTATGAAACCCTCATGTGCCATGAAATTTTGTAAATTTTAGAGTGATGATAAGCCTTTTTTAGATGTAACTGAGGGGGAGGATCAATGAAAATTTCACCTCCTAATGGTTTGTTGTATCTTTCTTCTTTATAGTTCTTCTAAACATCATAAAAATCATTATTTAAAAATACCCTATGTTATTTTGTGTAAACATCACCCTATGTGAGTTTGTAAGAGAACCCAAAGAAGGTTTGGGTTAGGTTAATTCCTTGTATTATAAAAATCTCTAGATACTCATATAATATTTTGTGATAAATTTAGCATTTTACTAGTTTAATTTAGTATTTTATTAATAACATTATCGATAATAATTCACCTCTTGATGTACTCTTGTAACTAGGTGTCAATACTAGTTTATTATTGTCTTAGTACGCTTAATGTATAGTTCACTAGTTTGATATGCTTTAGTTACTAGTTCAATTATGTAGTTAAATCCTTCATATATGGAGTGTGATCATGATTGATCACATAATGTAACTAAATGTAATACAATTGTTCAATTTATATAAGTATTATAACCAATTTTAATTAATACAATGATCAAATTTAAGTCTTGCAAATTAATTTTTATGTTTTTATCATTTGTTATCAAAACTAGAATGAAAGCTACCAATGTTGAGGAGAGAGAGAGAGAGTCACTTGTGGTGTCATAGAAAACAAAAACTTATATTTTGATAATATTTGAAAAAATTGTTTTTGAGGAAAATCTTTTTAGTAGGGAAACACTAGGTTCTCCCCACCCCACAACACATGTAGTTTTCATTTTTGTACGTACATATACAATATTGCAAGTGTCAAGTTTTTAAGTAAAAGTTTTTGAGTTGAAGAAATCAAGTTCTTCATAGAAATTACAAAGTTCTACTCACGCAAAGCTCCCTCCAGCTAACCATCTTGGCATGCACAAGCCCAAGTTTGAGGTCTTGAGTTCCCATTGAGATACACGATATCATCCCTATAAGAATTAAACTACTCCCTCCCTCTAACTAATCGAGATCAATAATCTCGTCACATTGCAGCTTAGCACCCAACTTGACTGATTGAGCTAACCCAATCCATTAAATCTCCTTAATCCTTAGTGATTTTCGCCTTAGATCTATTCGACACAAGATCATTAAAAATATTACGAGTTAATATATTCCTACCCCTATCATACTACCCTACAAGATCAATTTCATCTCTACCAAGTTCCACTCTATAATTATTCATCTAGTAAATCAAGCTCGTATATTTCTCTCATTCACCCTTTCATTTTTCAAGCAACCCAAGTCACATTCAACCTAGTCATCTGACACTTAAATATACATGGTTCATCATTTCTTGGGACCAAATACTCCAACTAAATTTTCTTTGGAAGGTGTGTAGGTAGAGTGGAAAACTCCTACTAATGCACCATCTCTCCAAAGGTAGTGTTACATCCTTCCTAAGCTTAAATCATGCACACACATTTCTAAAATAACATCAAAACAACTAAACCAACATGGATGCAAAAAAATGAAGTCATCCCATAGAGCTCAAACCATGTGACACTCACCTAAAGTTAAATACATTATCACATTTGACACCATACCTAATTAGTTAAAGCACATTGTAAGTCAAACCCTAAAAGTAAACATTAAAAATGGGGGTATGTTATATTTTCTTAAGATAAATTATTTTAAAAATATTGAAATATGATCCCTCACATTTATTAAATCATCCAATGAGCTTAGCTCGAATGGATAACTTGTTGTACCTAATGCAATGACCATCGCGAGGTTGCAGATTCAAACCCACCCCGATCGAACAACTTTGACTTTACTTTTGGGATTTCCCAAGTTGTTTATCTTCCATAGAAAAATTTCATCCTGTGTCTCTTTAAATTTATTTCCTTAATCCTTGACCAACTCATCCCCACTATAGTGCTAAGCTCCATGAGGTTGCATTTTCAAACCCACTCTTATGCATTCTTTTCTCAAATGCAATCACAAAATTTTAACACTTTATATAGAAACTCACACTATATAGTGCTATAAAATAATAGTTTCCTACATAGCTAGTGTTTCAACCTTAATACTTTTCCTATAAGTACATTTTTGGTTCAAAATGGGGGCCAAAAATTATTTTAAAGGGGTAATTAAATCTTTTCCAAAGGGTTTTTTTTTCCAAAACCAAAATATTATCAAAATAAAAGCAGGTGGAGGAGTGGGGGCATCTTGGCCATATAAGCCCATTTTTTCAAAATTTTTTTTAATGAAAATTTCACAAATCTAAGGGTAGTATTTTTGCATTCTGAGCACAAAAGGCACAATCACCTTAATTTTTTTACTGCATTTCTTTTTTTCCAACTCAGGGGAATTATTTTCTATGTTACATTATATTTTGTGAAATATTTTGTGCTAATATATAGGTTTCCATAAATTTAGAAACCATTTTGCATGCAAAAATAGAAAACTACAAAAAATTAAACACGAGATCTTTGATCTCATTACATAATTGGTATATACGATGCCTATAGTTCATGCTTATACGTCATGTCGTTGTTTGAACTAATGTATCTAATCATAACATAGCTAAAAAAAGGGCGTATGTGGCATCATCCCTATAAAGAATCAAGGAGTAAAAATGAAACTGCACTCATTTGCATTCCCTCTATTTCCCATATGTCACAATTGTTAAACATAAATCCTAAAATTGGGAAAATATGAGTATATCAAGACTCATCACCTATGTACAAAGATACCACTCTAAGAAGGTTTCATTAATTGAATGGATCCATTTCATGTACTTTCTATTGGATTTATAATATTAAGTGGGAAACTACTTATTTAAGAAACCTGCGAAAGACTTTATGTTTTTGGTTTATATCTTATATTTAAAATATAAGCATGGAGGATCCACTACTATAGTCAGCAATCGTGTTTTAATATGTAAGAGTGGCCCAAAATAGGTCACCCATCTTATATAAAATAAGGTGATCTCATTAGAGATTGGTTACATCGGTGATATGAAATATATCAAGTGTAACACATGAATGCAAGAAATATGTGTGGGTTGTTTACATATACATGATGCGAATGATATTAAACTCATGAGCGTGTATGAGAGGAGATTTCTAATCCCTTCTTGAAAGTGTAACTGTAGGTGGATTTGTGAAATAGTGGGATTTTTGGGTGAACGTGTATTCTTGATAAATATAAGTGATTTTTAGTGGGTTTTTTTACCTTCCAAGGTTTTCCCACTTATATCTTGTGTCATTTGTGTTCATTTACTTTCTGTTCATGGTGTTTACATTTTGTAATCTACATTATAAACATCTAAATCTATGTTTTTAATTACTACACTTCATAAACTATAATCTTTAGAAATTTATATTGTGGATTTATAATTTGTAACATTATTCATCCCTTAAATTTCCTAACATGGTATCAGAGTTGGTGTTTATGCATGTGCAGGATAGATTTGGATGTTTTTGATTTACAAGTGTGAAGAAACTTGAAGTTTTTCAAATATGTGAAACCCTACTTTGCGGCTTGCTTCAAGTTTATCAAGTTCAAAACTCCAATTCCCACCAAAATAATGTGACTTTGGATGATATGAAATGGTAAATTAGAAATTACATTATGTAATCTACATTATAAACATCTAAATATATGTTTTTAATTACTACACTTCATAAACTATAATCTTCAGAAATTTATATTATGGATTTATAATTTTAACATTATTCATCCCTTAAATTTCCTAACATGGTATCAATATATGGTGTTTATGCATGTGCATGATAGATTTGGATGTTTTTGATTTACAGTGTGAAGAAACTTGAAGTTTTTCAAATTTGTGAAACCTTAGATACTTTTTGCTGACTTGTTTCAAGTTTATCAAGTTCAAAACTCAATTCCCACCAAAATAATGTGAATTTGGATGATTTGAAATGGTAAATAATTTCAGTGAGATTAGAAATTTTTTGTGTATGTTTTTTAGCCTCCATAGCCATTTGTGTGCATATATCTACTTTTTTCATCATCTGACCTTTCTCTCTAGTTTATCGGGCCTTTGTGGAAATATTTCTATTCTTCATGGATTTTCCAATCTTTTGTGGCTTATTTAAATTAAATGATTCACACCTTTAATAGTAATTTTATAGCCATTGGGTGACTTATTTGAATATTTCACACTTTTTAGTCATTTTATCATTTCATATTTCATTTCTCTAGTCTTTTCATGGAGGATTTTTTTTTTACTTGACCTTTAAGTCTTATATGACATGTCCTTTCCTTGTATGTGTTTCCTTGTTTTTTTGTGGCATTTTTTGTGTTACACAAACTTTTTTTTGGTGTTTGTGGCACTTTTTCTTTGTTTGCGGACTTTCTTTTTTGGCCTTTTTTCTATGATAATGCGGATTTTTTTTTCCACTTTTTTTTGTGTTCCTTTATTGTGTGTGTGATTCTCCTTTTTTGTGGATTTTTGTTTTGAATATTTATTAAAACACTAAGATTTCAAAAATCCATAGAACACAATTTTTTTGTTCCGTGGCTTTCAAATTTTAAAAATTTAATAACTTTTCTTATATTGCCTGTTGCTGTATTTAAGTTTTTGTGTTTTTAGCATTCCTCTTGGTTCTAAGAAGTACCTTGTTTGAGTGTTTTTCATCAAGTTCAAAATATTTTATTTTGAGTTTTAATCCATTGTATTGTATTCTTCTCTTTGTACCATAGTTTTCTGTAACTTTTGAAAAACCTGCCTAACACTTTTTTTCAAATTTTGCTAAGTTTTCCTTAAAATGGCTAGTTCTTCTAGTTTTTCCATGGATAAATCATAAATTTTAAATGAATATAATTATAGTATCTAGAGAATTAGGATTAAGGCTATCCTTATGGCTAGAAAGCTATGGGATTTAGTTAGTGGTGTTGAGAAGAAACCCACTGGGAGACAAGCTACTCCTGAGAACCTAAGTGTTTTCTCTCAAAAATCCCAAGAGGCTATGTCCATCTTATTGTAAAGTATCAAAGATGAGTTCTTGTTGCATATTGGACATATGGAATCTCCAACTGATGCATGGGATCAATTGTAAACTATGCATGAGGGTAGCCACCTCTCTAAAATAATTAAGTTAATCATGGAATTGTTTACAACCCCTATGAAAGATGATGAAAAGGTTGTTAATTATCTAGCTAAAATTAAGGATATTAAAGCTCAATTAGATGGATGTAATTGTGAATTATTTCATGATAAGTTTCTTTACTTCATTATTCAAATTAACATTCATGAAAAGTTTAGAAACTTCATCTCTATTCTGAATTCTAAATATCAAAATGAAGATGATCTACCTGATTTAGACACATTTTCTTCTCTCCTTATTCAAGAAGAGAGTGTCATGAAGAACTTTGACTCAAAAGAGAATGCCTCTCAGAATTTTTCTCTCAAATTCAGAAGTCTTCTAAAAATTAGTATATCAGTAATAATAAAATCAACAATCAAACTTTAGATCCAAGTTTAAACACAATAGGAATAATCAGAAGTTTAAAGTAAAGTTTGATGGTACTTGTAACAATTGTGGTAAATTTGGTCATAAAGCAACTGATTTTCATGCTCACTTGTCTCATAACAATCCTAAGAATAAGAACAACAATAATAAAAAGAAGAATAATAAAAATCAAATCATATACTAATAACCAAGCCAATAATGTTGAGCATTCTATTGCTCTTTATATTTCCCTTTCAGCCTCCAATGACAAATGAATGGATCCTAGATAGTGGTGCATCTAGACACATGACATATATGCATGATATCCTTCATGATATTGTTGAGTGTCATGAAAATATTTATCTAGGAGATAACTCTGTCATCAAGTTTGAATGTTGTGGCAATATTAAGTTTGGAAATGGAATCATTAGGAATGTGTTATTTGTTCCTAACTTAAAGAAGAACCTTTTATCTTGTTCAAATTAACTAAAGATGAATGTAAAAGTTGTGTTATTACAAGATAAATGGTATGTTAAAATGAGCTTGGTAAAGTAATTGTTATTGGTTTACAAAAGAATGGATTGTACTTTTTTATGGATTTGTTGTTGAATCTTGTCTTTCCACTTCTTCTTGTAATGTTGTTCAATTATGGCATGAAAGGCTTGGGCATGTAAAATTTAAAAGTTTGTATGAGATGTCCCACCTTAACCTTGTTATAGGTCTTCCTAAGATAAAATCATATCATGAATCTTGTGAAAGTTTCTTGTGTGGTAAGCAACATGTACAACCATTTCACAAACACCATGAGTCTAATTCCTCTTGCTTTCTTGAGTTAATTCATAGTGATGTTAGAGGTCCTTTGAAGTACCTTCTCTTGGTGGTGTTTTATATGTTGTTAGTTTTATTGATGATTTCTCAAGAATGACTTGGTCTTATTATATTAGGAAAAATTTGATGTCTTATCTAAGTTTCAAGAGTTTAAAGCCTTGTTGAAAACATGGCTAATCTAAAATTAAAAGAATCAAAATGATAATGGAGGTGAGTATGTTAATAAGAAGTTTGATGAGTTTTGTGTATCTTGTGGAATTCAAAGGGAGCTAACAACTCCTATTCTCCTCAAAAAAATGGCATAGTTGAAAGAAAGAATAAAAAATCATAGAAATGGCTAGGACCATGCTTCATGCTTCTAATGTGCCTAAATTTCTATGGGCTGAAGCTATGAACATTGTTTTTCATATCCTTAATAGAATTTCCCACAAAATTTTACATCAAACCACACCTCATGAAGTATGGACTAAGAAAAAAACATGATATCTCTTATTTAAAGATATTTGGAAGCCTTTTCTCTTTCTTATTCCTAAAGTTAAAAGAAAAAAAAATTTGATCCTACCTCTTACTCTTGCATTTTTTTTGGGTATGGCAGTAAAAAAAAAGGATTAAGATTCTATGATCCAGTTAAGCATGTGATTGTAGAAAATAGGAATGTGTATGTTCTTGAGAAACCTTTTTGTAAATTTTCACTCTTTCCCTCTTCTAAGTTTCTAAGTCTGAAATTGATTTTCTAAATGATAATCCTTTCTTAGAAAATATGGAAACTGATTTGCAAGAGACTAATCATCCTTCTTCTAATATGATGGATGTATACATTGAGGGGAGTCTTCTCAATCTTGTCTCATCTAGGATTCCTAAATGGGCCAAAAATATGGTTTCAAACTCTCAACCTAATGATTTGAGAAAGATGACCCATAGTCAACATCTTATCATGCCTTATCAACTATTTTATGAGGTTGAACCTCAATATTTTGAAGAATCCAACCTAGATGAAAGATGGGTTATAGTTATGGAAGATGAATACAATTCTCTAATCAAGAATCAAACTTGGGAATTAGTCCTCTTCCTCCTAAAAGAAGCATTGTAGGCTCTAGATGGTTGTATAAAATCAAATATAACTCTTTAGTAAGATTGATAAATTCAAGGCAAGATTAGTTTTTAGAGGGTTTACTCAAAAACCTGGTTTGGATTATGTTGAAACCTTTTCTCTTGTTTCCAAAATGAGCATTGTTAGAATTCTTCTAGCTTTTAGCTTCTCAACATGGTTGGGAGATTCACCAAATGGATGTTAAAAATGTTTTTTAATGGTGACTTGAAAGAAGAAATTTATATGCATCAACCTAAAGGTTTTGAAGAACTTGGAAAAATAATTATATGTGTGTAAACTTAAGAAATCTTTGTATGGTCTTAAACAAGCTCCTAGAGCTTGGTATGCTAAGATAAATAGTTTCTTTCATGAGCTTGGTTTCTCTAATTGTTTTGTTGATAATGATTTATTTTTCAAGTATGAAAATAGTCATGTTATCATTATTGTCTTATATGTTGATGATCTCTTGATTACTAGTAGTGATAAGAATCTAATTCTTAGAATCAAAGAGAAGTTAAGACAACATTTTTGAAATGATTGATTTAGGACTGTTAAATCATTTTCTAGGCATGGTTATTTGTCAAAATCACAAATCTATTATTACATCTCAATCACAATATGTTACTAATATTCTTAAAATATTTAATATGATTGATTGTAATCATGTCTCTATTCTTATGGAAGTTGGTGTTAAATTAGATCCAAAACCTTCTTGTGATAAATTTAATCCTACTTTATATAGACAACTGGTTGGTAGTTTGATTTATTTAACTATCACTAGGCCTGATATTTCCTATGCAGTTGGAATTGTTTCTAGATTCATGCAGGATCCTTATGAGGACCATTGGAAAATGGAAAAAATGATTTTAAGGTATATCAAAGGTACAATCAATTATAGCTTGTGTTATTCTTCTTGTGATAATGCAATTCTATTTGGTTATTGTGATTTTGACCATGTTGGTGATATTGTGGATAGAAGATCTACTTCTAGATATGTTTTCAAGTTGGGTGTAGGTGCAATAACTTGGAGCAACAAGAAGAAACCAATAATATCTATCTCTTCTACTAAAGTAAAGTATAGAAGTGTTATGGAAGCAAGCAAAAAAATCCATGTGGCTCAAAATACTATTGGAAGAACTTCATATGGGCATCAAAGGAAGCACTCTACTTCTATGTGACAACCAAAGTTGTATTTATCTTGCAAACAATCCAGTCCAACATCAAAGAACCAAGCATATTGAGATCCATATGCACTTCATCTGGGAAAAAGTTTCTCAATGGTGATATAGATCTCAAGTTTTGTTCCATTGATGAGAAGGTTGTAAACATTTTTACTAAGCCCTTGTGTGTTAAAAGTTATGTAAATTCCATGTGCTATGTTGGGAATTTCAGATATTATCTCTTATGATCATGTGGATGACATTGATCTCCACCTCTAAATCAATAATCATATGTTGTTTAGCTCTTATGATCATGTGAATGACATTGATCTTCACCTCTAAATCATATGAGTTTTGGCCTTTCGAGATGCCCTTGAGGGGAAATAAGAAATGGGCATGTTGCATGTTTTTTTCTTGTGCAATGTCATCTCTTAATGATCTTGAATGTGTCAAAGTGGATACTCCCAAGACTATTTCTATGTTGTTTAAGTAAATTTCATGTATGTGAAGTTTACTTGTAATCCCTAATGAAGCATTAGATATGAAGAGTTTATTAACTCCATAGTCTTATGTATGTAAGGCTTCATCCTTAATCACTTTATCTTGAGAATTTGTAATGTTCCTTTGTATTGTGGTTTTATAGAATTTGTGGAACACTTCTTTGAACCATGGAAAAATAATGTCTCATGGGATTCTCTAAAACCCACAATGCATGTACAATTGTTCATGACTTGAATAAGTTCACGAGACACTATGGTAGTATACCACGTAGTTGAAAAACTTGTGTGACACTATTGTAGTGCATCACGGAACTATGTGAAAAAACCCATGGAAAAGTACTTTTGGATGCTAGCCTAAATCACGCGTTGATTTATGGATTGTAATTCCTTTTGTACCAAAAGGTGACTTGGCATGAGGAACAAAATTTGACATGTAAAATTAATTTTGCATGTTTCCCTACTTAACATTAAGGGGGTGTTGGGTTTATAATATTAAGTGAGAAAACTACTTATTTAAGAAACCACCAAAGACTATATGTTTTTGGTTTATAGCTTATATTTAAAATATAAGCATGGAGATCCACTACTATTGTCAGCAGTGTTTTAAAATGTAAGAGTGACCCAAAAAAGTCACCACCTTTGTATATAAAAAAGTGATCTCATTAGAGATCGGTTACATGATGTGATGTGAACTATATTAAGTGTAACATGTGAATGTGAGAAATATGTGTAAGTTGATTATAGATACATGATGCGAATGATGTAAAAATCACGAGTGTATGTATGAGGTAGTTTGTAATCCCTTCTTGAAGGTGTAACTACAAGTGGATACTATGAAATAGTGGGAGTGTTGGGTGAAATTTTATTCTCAATAAAGATAAGTGATTTTTAATGGGTTTTTACCTTCCAGGTTTTCCCACTGATATTGTGTTTCATTGTGTTCATTTACTTTTCAGTTCATTGTGTTTACATTATATCATCTACATTATAAACATCTAAATCTATGTTTTTATTTACTATAAACTATAATTTTTGGTGATTTATATTGTGGACTATTTGTAAACTAAACATATCATGTGTGCTAATGTTTCTCTTAGGGATATACATATATCGATAGGATGAGATTCTTACATGTACTAATGGGTATATCAAAAGGGCGTGTATATAGAAAGGTTTGGTATATCTGTAAACATAAAATCACACACTTGGGTACATTTATAGGTCCTAATCACATACCACTATTCATATGATTCCTAAGAGAGAAAACTAGTAATTGACATCTATCTTTGGCCTCTTTTCTATCTTTCTGGTTTCCTATTTGGTCTTACACACCCCACATCCTAGCATGATCTTCATTGCTTTATCTTTCTTGACTCTTGACACCAACGCCCAAGCACCCTCTTCCCCTCTAGGTGTCCTCGACCTCTTTGTATCTTACTCACATCTTTTGGGCCTCTTTTATCTTTTGGGCATATTTTTTTCTTATGGGTCGACATTTTAGTTTCCAATTACAAAATTCAAATAAGTGAATCATTTAAATACAAATTTATGTGACCATAATAAATGACCAAGCTCTAAAAATATACTATCATCACCTAAGGTTACATCTAAAGGAATTCTAAGAGCATCAAGGCATTCATCTAGCATCCATACAAAGGACAAGGGGCTTCATTTTATACATACACACATAGGAGGGAAGTTAATTTTTCCATCAACACATCTATCTACATTATGAAATCTAGCTATTCCTTCTTTATCAAGTGCATCTTGCACAAGAGTTTCCTAGGGAATGATTTCTACACACACCCACAAGAACTATATGGACTCTAAGATGTAGTGAAATGCTTGGTATTAACATCACTCATTTAGTGAACTGCTTGTCAGTCTGAATCCCTATTTACATATTTTTCTTTTTAGGATTTGATGTGTTTTGGTCTTTTGTAGGTTACATTTTTCTTTGCAGGTTACAGGTGAATTATGTGGACATAGTGTGACATACATCCGACTAACAAAGGTTATAATCAACCACCTTATGACATAAGAAGAATTAGTTTTGAGCTCTAATGTAATCACATGTGCCTAAAATATGCTTCTAGCACCTAGGTGTCCCGACCCGATCCAGACGTCCTAGTCCAATCTCATATGGAAATCACATAACTTTTTGAGTTTGGTTAAGACAGTTTCCTCCTCCTGTTCATCATTTCTTGACCCCATAATACTTCGGGATTAATTATGAAATAAACTAAGTATTATGTTCCCTCTCTTTCACTTAGAGTTTCAATTTCCTTTAGTTTATTTCTTACCTCAAATCTGTGCTTTATTTATTATATATTATATGTGACTCTGCAATATCTTATGGTTTAGCATTAATGTTATTTTTGTTAAATCATTATATGAACTTTAGGTGATCATTCAAACACTCTTGGTCCTCATATTATCACTTTTTAAATTTTCCTAAGGGTCCTCTCATCATAGATATATCCATTCATGATTTATTGCTACCCAATCCACGAGTATATAGATAAAATCATTTCTTTCTTTGCTAATACTCAAATTCCTTCTACTACTCATACAAACCTAGTATGTTAGTCATTCGTAGATGCATTTTCTCAAAAACTTACTTTCCCATCTAATATAGTTGACAATTTTTTTGTTTATGATCATGATCATCCCGGATATATACCATCTCACATTTATAACATGGGTATCAAGTGGATAATAATCGATAATGGATCTGAGCTCACTCTTTGTACTATGTCACTCCTTTAGAACGTTGGAATTTCCTCGACTTTTGTTAACCCAACATATATTTCTCCCAATGTGTATGCTTTTACGCGTTAAGTGCATAGGCACTATCACTTTACCACTCATAATTGGGCCAAAAACTATTCCTAATGTATTTTTTATTATCGATATCCTAGTTTAATATAATTTCTTACTTAGTAGGTCATGGCTTTGTGCCATGTAGGGAGTTCCTTATACAATTCATCGGTGTTAAATTCTTACATGAGGGCTTTGAATATAAAATCATCGTTGATCATGACCCATTCAAATATTTCCACTTAGATCTAACCACTTTGTTACCTACTCCAGTTCTGCTGCGATATGCATCCTTTCTTGATCAAAAACCCACGAACTATCTTGTCAAATTACCTCCACTTGCAGGAATTATTTGTGCATTAGACACCATCCCATCCAATTTACCCTCACCCCATCCTTCTACTAATGCTATGGTATTTTATTTAGGGTTTATCCATACAATGAACATCATACCACCTTCCTCATCTTCTCATGTGGAGCCTACATTTGCGATTCCTCCTTTCACATGCACTCTTTTCAAGAATAATTCTTATTGGCCACACATTCCATTTAATCCCACGTGCTTTGAAATTTTTTCACATATGATGGCTTGGTTGGGGTTAGCATAAGGTTAGTACGAGATAATATATCATATCTAAACATACATGCAATAAAAGCAGATATTCTACCATAAGAATTGAACAAAACAAGAGATATAAGTCAACACCAGATTTAACATGGTTCACCCAAGGCTACTTCCACCAAGAAAAAAACCAATATATTATCTAAAGCTTTGACAAGATATACAATTGAATATTTAAAATCTTCCATACCTCTCGGATGTACATTAATTTATTTCACTCAAGCTTTTTCTTCTTCTCCAAGAATTCTCTCTCTCAAAATTATTCTCACAAAATCATCAACTCTTACAATTTCTTCTTAATTATTACTTCTAAACCCTAGATTTCATGCTTATATAGGCATATGCAAAATTAGGGCACTTATCCATGTAATTATAATCAATAGATCTAATTCCCAAGAGTTAAATAAAACACTCCCGCATAGGTAACTGATGTCGATTAGCCCTAACCGATGTCATTTTCTACTTTCTTGACCAATGCCGGTCATAGGTCAATCGATGCCGGTCCCTCCATAATCGATGTCGATTCTTGTATTTTCCAGCAAGTTTCATATTACATGCTTATCTGAAGTAATGAGCTCCAAAATCAACAATATCCCACTTGGAGATTAATTACTACACCATACCTATACACAATCATGCTTGGATCCTTCCTTAGCTTTGTTTCTTACTCTTTCAAGTCTCAAATTCAAAGACCAATAGAAGTGGAGTGTAGCTCCAACTTCTCCTTTACTAATGATTTCGTTAGAATATCCACATGGTTCTCACTCGTATAAATCTTTTTCATATTCAACTGCCCATCCTCCAATACCTTAGTATGAAGTGATACCTCAATTGAATGTGTTTCATTATTGAATGAAACGTTGAGTTATTTTCCAAATGAATTGCACTCGACTATCATCTGAACAATTTGCAATCATCTTTCTCCTTTCCCAACTTTTTCGTGACCTTACTCATCCATATCATCTCCTTGCTAGCCTCTGTAGCTACATACTACTACCTCTATAGTAGACAATAAGCCACAACCTTATACAATCTTGAAATCTAACTAACTGTCATCCCACCTACTCATGAAAATATATCCATAGTGCTCCTTCTACCATCCCGATCACTATCCATATCTAAATCAACATAGCCACATAATGAAATATTCAAACCTCTATAGCATAATAGCATGGTAGATGTACCTTTCAAATACACGAGTATCCATTGGACTAATTTCCAATTCTCTTTACCTAGATTAGCCATATATCTACTCATACTCCCATTGTCTATGTAATGTAATGTCTGTCTAGTACAAACCATAGTATACATGAGACTCCCAACTATTGAAACATATGACACTTGTGTCATGTATTTGACATCCTCATGTGATGAAGAACATTAATATTTTCTCAATTTGAAGTGTCTAGCCATAGGTGTACTAACAAGTTTTGCATTCTATATCTTGAACCTTTCTAACACCTTATAGATATAATCCTCCTGAGACAAATATAATTTCTTATTCTTCTTGTCTCTATGTATTTACATGCCAAGGATTCTTTTTGCAGCTCCCAAATCCTTCATTGCAAATGTGTGAGCTAGCTTTCTCTTAAGCTCACCAATGTCCTGCATACTAGATCCTGCAATAAGCATATCATCCACATATAGTAACAAAATAATATAGCTCCCATTTTCAAGCTTCTTGAAATAAACACAATGGTCAGATTCACATCTCAAGTAATCATGCTCATGCATAAAACTATCAAACTTCATGTACCATTGCCTTGGAGCTTGCTTGAGCCCATATAGGCTCTTTTTCAACTGCACACACTAATTTATCCTTACCCTTGACTTCATACCCAAGTGGTTGCTACATATAAATATCTTCATCCAAATCACCATGAAGGAAAGCCATCTTCACATCTAGTTGCTCTAAATGCAAATCTTCTATTGCAACTAAACTCAATACAATATGAATAGAAGTCATCTTAACAACAGGAGAAAATATTTCACCAAAGTCAATACCTGCCTTTTGTGCAAATCCCTTTACTACAAGCCTTGCCTTGTACCTTTTATGTCCACCCTCTTCTTCCTTAATCATGTAAACCCACTTGTTCTGTAATGTCCTCTTACCTCTGCTAGTAACTTAACCAAATCCCAAGTTTGGTTATGTTCCAAGGAGTCCATCTCCTCATCCATGCCATGCTCCCACTGGATGTGGGTATCATCCTACATTACTTCTTAAAAATCTCTGGTTCACCATTATCAGTCAATAATAAATAAAAAAGAGAGGTGTAAATATTTACGGATGTTTACTTACCCTTTGTGACCTTCTCAAAAGAGTTTGGGGTACCGGAGGCTCATTCTGGACTTCCTAAACATTTGTATCTAAATATTTCAATGACCGACGCTAGTCACCTGTGCCGACGTTAGTTCGATAATTGATGCAAGTTTATCTCTTTTGTAACCGATATCAAATCTGATGACCGATGTCGGTTAGGGGTCAATTGACACCGGTTACTGTGTAACCCTGTTGGTATTACTTTTAAATCCAAGAGTTTATTTTCATTCACAAAATTCTCAATCGGTTCATCCTTGAGTACCAAAATTTGATCCCTGTACATTCTCTTTTCATTCTATTCAATATCACAACTCCTAATAATTTTAGAATTCTCTAAATCCCAAAAATAGAATCCAAAATCATAAGATCCATAACCAATAAAAGTGCATCTCTTGGATTTTTCATCCAACTTTTTCCTATTTTCCTTATCAATATGCACAAAAGCTTCTGAACCAAACTTTAAGAAAATAAAGATCTACTTCTTTTCCAGTCCAAGCTTCCTTTGGTATTCCTCCATCTAGTGAACTTGAAGGCCCACGATTAATCAAATAAACCATTGTATCAACTGCTTCAGTCTAAAACTACAAAAGTAATCTAGAATGTATTCTTATACTTCTAGCACATTCCATGATTGTCTGTTCATTCTTTCTGCAACACCATTCTCTTGTGGTGTTCTTGGAACCATTATTTCTCTACGTATCCCATTCACTCAACAATAATAATTGAAATCATTGCTTCTGATATTCACCACCAACGTTAGATCTAAGGCACTTTAACTTTGAATTTGATTCATTATCAACAAGGTATTTCCATCTTTTAAAAATCTCAAAAACATCAAACTTACATTTAATACAATAAACCCATACCTTTCTTGTAGCATCATTAATTAAAGTATCATAATACTAGGATCCTCCATGAGAAGCTACCTGAGTTGGTCCCCACACATCTAAGTGTACAAGCTCCAATTTCTGCTCCTTCTTAGTTGCCCCAACTTTGAGAAATCTCACTCTATTTTTCTTTCCAAAGACACGATGCTCACAGAAATCAAGATCTAAATCTTTCAAATCTAATAACTTACCCTTAGCCTTTAAGATCTGCATTCCTTTTTGAATTATATGGCCTAACCGATTATGCCACATGCATGCATCTGAATTTGAAGTAGATAATGCAGAAAAGGAATTAGTAACATAGGTAGATAAATATAACGTTCCTACCTTCTTACCTCTTGCCACAACAAAATCACCCTTGGTGACTTTCCAAGAGTCTTCTTTGAATGTTACCATGTAACCAGATTCACCTAGTTATGATACAAAAATAAGTTTCCTCTTGATATTTGGCGCATGCCTCACATCTTTTAATACCCATGTATTTCCATTTTGTAATTTTAGATGAACTTCCCCTTTACCAGTAATATTGTAAGGTTCATCATCACCCAAATAAACATGTCCAAAATTTCCCTAGACATAATTTCTAAAATAACCCTTATTAGGGGTTGCATGGAAATAATCTCTTGAATCTAAAACCCATGATTCAATTCTATTATCTAAAGAAAGAATAAGATCATCTTGCATTACCTCTCTTTGCTAATGAACAAGATTTTCTTCTTTACCTTTTTTGGTATTGGTTCTCTTTATCTTTAGACCAACAATATTTCTTTGCATGTTATTTCTTTCCACATTTCCAATAGGTAATTCCCTTACCTTTGGATTTATATCTGCTATCCCTTGAATTTGATTTCCCATTACTCTTACTCTTGGATCTCTCCTTCTTCCTACCCCTTCTTTCTACATTCAAAGTATTCCCAGATGATGATTCCTCTGTACTTTTCTGTGAATTTCTTCATTCAAGATTATACTAATCACATCATCAAACTTCAAAATATTATTAGCAGATGTTGCATTACTAAAAACCATTACCAAGTTATCTCAACTATTAGACATAGAAAATGAGAATTAAAGTGATTTCACTTCATCATCAATCGAATATCAACCAATTTTAACTTATTTACGGTAAATAAAAATAATTCAAATGACTAGATGCACATCCACCTTCATGCATCTTAAAAACTAAATAGTTTCTTCATCGAAGAAACTTTATTTGAAGCACTAGGTTTTTCATATAAATTAGCAAGATGTTTCATTAACCCTACTGTAGAAGTCACTTCTATAATTTTGGAAGCCATGGATGCTATCATTCTTAATATTATAGATCCCAAAGCATTTATGGAAAGAATATTTCATTCTTCATCAATCATCTTCATAGGTCTAGACTTCTCATCCAACGGTAAATAAAAATCTCTTTGATATAGATAATCCTCAATCTGCATCTTCCATAATTGATAATTTCAGCCATCAAACTTCTCTACCTTGTATTTTTTCTTCTTGCCATTGTTGTAGCTCCCACTCAATTAGAAAACCCTCTGTGAGTAAATCTATCAACACAAAAAACCCTCAAACAAATCTTTGATACTAGTTGTTGGGGTTAGCACAAGGTTGTATAGATAATATATCAGATCTAAACATACATGCAATGAAATCGATATTCTACCAGAAGAATTATATAAAACAAGAGATATAAATCAACACCAGATTTAACGTGGTTCACCCAAAGGTGTGGGATACGTACTCTAAGAAACAAGATAATTTATTATCCAAAGCTTTGACAAGATATACAATGTAAGATTTATAATCTTCCACACCTCTCAAATGTACAGTACTTTCTTTCACTCAGGATTTTTCTTCTTCTCCAAGAATTCTCTCTCTCACAATTATTCTCATAATAATCATCAACTTTTGCAAGTTCTTAATTCGTACTTCTAAACCATAGATTTCATGCTTATATAGGCATATACAAATTTAGGGAAATTAGCCATGCAATTTCAATAAATAGATTTTCTTTAATAATAAAAATAGATCTAATTCTGAGAGAGTTAAATAATACACTCCATACAGTAATCGATGCATTGATGTCGGTTCCTCATTTCTTAACCGATGCTAGTCATAGGTGACCGATGTCGGTTACTATATTTTCCAGCAAGTTTCATATTGCATGTTAATCTGAAGTAATTGATCTCCACAAATCAACACATGTGTACTTCCTCCTTTCACATGCACTCTTTTCATGAATAATTCTTATTAGCCACACATTCCATTCGATCCCACTTGTTCGACATTTTTTCACATATGATGGCTTGGCTTGGCTAGGATTCACATTGGATGATCTCCTCCCTCCATCACATTCTCCTCATCTATATCATGGATATGTTCACATTCTTTTATTGCTTATGGCCTCTGTGTCTTCCATTTATCCATTTTTTTCATGCGCTCCTTGCATTTCTCCACTTACTCTTAGGAAATCTTGGCTTGACTACATTGGTGGCACTCTGGATGCTAATCATATTGATATCACATTTTTCATACCTTTTTGCCATGTTTCAATTTGCAATAATTCATTTATCGACTATACACAAAACCTTACTTGTTGGTATGCACATGGTTGTCCACTACCACCTTTCACTAATGAGGAATACACAATGGGCATGTACAATTTATGTTGTAATGGATCCTTACATGATCAACCACATACTATTACCTATCGGGTCTCGATGCTTCTCTGTTTGACTTTGACCATGACAATGATGATATCTTAGATGATGTTACTTGATTCTTCTCATCATCATACACTTGGGGGCATCATGCTTACTTCCCCCTCTTAGCATTCTCAATTGTCTCTCATTTCTATTATTATGCTCTGTGTTTCAAATCTAATATTCCTAATGCATCATACACACAACTTGTATCATCATTTACCTATGACACACTCTTATTCTACAGTTCACACTTGACTATTGAGGGATCGCTACATCTATAAACCTCACACACTACACATTTCATGTTCAACGCTTTATAATACATTTTACTTGCACTTTGTATTCTCATACATCATACTACCCTATGATGCACTCTAGTTCCATGATTCACACTCAAGCGTTGATGGTCTAAATCTGAAATGAACCTAACCGCATTCACATTTCTCATGATCTATACTTCATTGATCTATCTTTCTAGTGCATAATTTTAAACCATTTCCCAATGATGTAATCTTGTTATATGGTTCATTCTTGATTTATCGAGGGTCTTTCATAAATTAACCTCATCTCATACTCATCCACATTCACTTGGGGGAACACAACTCCTATCATTCACTTTGAATTCCATTCCATTCACACTCACAACATATTGCATATCTTGGTTGCACTTACTCTTGCTTTCTCATACTCACATGTTACACTTTGATTACTATGTTAAACATATATCCAATATGTCATTATCTATTCTATATACACATACGTGTTCTATTTTTCTTTATTTTTGGATGTAGTCTTGCTATAGATATTTACACGTAACAATGATGCTTTGTACTGTACCTCTTACTAGTCTCATCAAGGCTTCTGGGGGAATCTACATTCCTACTCTTTCACATCATAGGTTTTATTATTTCATTCTTTACTACTTCCTACTTTTACTAGAACACTATTTTCCATGGATCTATACACACTTTGACATACTCTTTATCTTTCTAGCATTCTAACGGATGCTTCATGTGCATCATTTTCTTTTTAGGACTATATTTCACCATGGTTGTCTAATACTTGTTCCTGTTTTCCATTTCTTGCTATTATATGTCATTTTTTTCACACTATATACTTTAGCCTCTTTGGACCTGATTGTCTTACGACATTGAATGATGACCCATGTTTACAACTTGCTTTTTGTGGTCTCAATATATTCTTACTTGTTAGATTACACATTGTCTTCTATATGTGTATTTGTCTTGATTGCACTAACACATGTTTCTAGCCACTTTGTTTGCATTTGCCTTGGTTTCTAAATGGCTAAATCAACTAGAATTATATTTATCTATCAATAATTTCTTGTATAATGAAAATATAACGTTTGCAATTCTAAAAACATCTCTACATGTCAAAAAATTGTGGGAATCATACTCCTTACAAGATGATGATAATTATTATGTAATATTCAATTTGAGACCCCCATAAACAAGGAGTGGTTTTGTAGAGGCCATCAAAGAGGAATATTATCCAATGAATAACTATGAGGACCCATTTAAGAAATGACACTAGTTGTGTCGAGTTACGATCAAATAGTGCGGACTACACTATTGAGTTTCATATCTTATCAAAAAAGGGCACATGAGACACCGAGAAGCATCATATTCTCAAATATTACAATGGGTTGTAATATTACATCTAGAAAGAGATGGATTTTTCAAGCATCAATACTCTTGGGGAAGCCTATCGATATACAATCAAGATTGAAGAAAGGTGTACAAACATAGTGGAAATAAATATCCTTCATATTCCAAGGAAGGGAATTTTGACACCGAAAACAAGAAAAGGATGCACCACCACAAAAACATGATAAGAAGAAGGCATTGAAATAAAAACTATGAAAAGGCATATGAATGTAGTGTAAGAAGCACAAGGGCAAGTACCATGACACAAATAATTTTTGATTTGTCAACAAAAAATTTCTCATAGACTCATGGGATCTAGTTATAAAAGAAGCCTCCACAAAGAACCCAGGTGCACATGAAAAGAGGATCTGATTATGGATTTAGATCTGTATATTACTATTATTACCACACAAATAGTGTCCCCATGAAAATGGGATGCATAACATCTATTTTACTCATAGATATGAATAAATGGTATGAATCTTCACTTTATCCTAGATAATGGTAGTAAAAAAATGATATCTGTAGAAATAGTAAAAAGGATAAATATAGTAAAAAAATCCTCACCCATTATCATACTCTATTCATTGGGTGAGTCAAGGTAGAGACATCCATGTGAATCGATAGTGTCACCTTCCCTATTCAATCAAAGTATTCAAGGATGTGGTGGTATGTGATGTTGCACCATTGGATGTTTGTGATGTGATTCTTATAAAACCATACATATGGGATAACCATGGTGTCTAAAAGGCTAGGAATAGGAATATTATCATCATTGTAGGTCATAATTTTAATCACATCCTAGAGTAGCCTCTACTAAATCAATGATCTTCATCGGTGCAAAGTGTGTTGGAGTTTGATTTCTCAAACTTGGATATTTTTCCTACTCATTATCAAGATTGAGGATAATAAAGAGGGTAAATTAACCATAAGATTTTTCCTACCAAACCCAACATCACAATAGAAGCAAATGGATTAGATGATATTTGAATACACGTATGAAAAATACCACCAATATGTGTGCATTTCCATTATCGGTGAATCATCCAATTGACTTGGTCCTTATAACACAAACTCTCGAATGGACACTTATACATGTGCTTAGTACTTGAGAATGAAGATATTAAGAATTAGATTCAGGAGAAGATTAAAAAGGGGCACATTTGACCAAGGGTGTCATCTTTTGGAAGCTTGATTATTTTTTCCTAAAAGAAAGATGGGATATGAAATCTTTTCATTGATTGTCGAACCTTGAACAAAGTCAAAATAAAGAATAAATAATTACTTCCATAGATTGATGAAATATTGTACCATCTTAGGGGATATAATATTTTCATAAAGATCGGTATGAAGTTAGGGTACCACCAAGTTCCAATCGATCTACTAGATGTTTTGAAAACTACATTCAAATCTAAGGATGGCTTGTTTAAATGGTTGGTCTCAACTTTTGGGATGATAAATGCACTTATAACATTCATGAGGATGAAAAATGATGTCTTGAAACTGTTATTGATTCATTTATGATTTTGTACCTGGATTAAATTTTTGTCTTGATAACACATGGGAGGAAAACGTTGAACATGTCTAATGGGGTTCATCGGACCTTACACCAAAGCATAAGCTACATATGTCAACATAAAGAAGTGTTTCTTTGTTATGGAGAGTATCTAGTACTTGGGATAGATCATCAATAGGGATGTCATACATGTGGACCCAAAATAGATCAAGGTCATTTGAGGTTAGCTGGAATCAAATACTATTACCTAAATCCATTTTTTCTCATCATTAGCCAACTTTTGTTGCAAGTTTGTACTTGGTTTTTCTCACATTGTTTTGCCTTTGAATTAGGTGACACATAGAGGAGCGTAAGAAAATTTCTTATGGAAAGAGGAACAATAAAAGGAATTTGTATGGATGCATGAGAGACTCTACTCAACACCAATTTTGTATTGTCAAATCTACAATAGTCATTTAAAATAGAAACAGATGCTTCAAAATACACACTTGGTGTAGTCCTCATCCAACATGGGCATTCAATGGCATACCACAATGATACCTTCTCTAGCACAAAGTGCGTAAGTACCTTATATATGACAAGGATTTGTATGTCATTGTGCAAGCCTACAAATAGTGGAAGCACTACATTTTAGGAAAAGAGACTATCATACACATAAATCATAATCCTTTGCAGTTCACGTAGACCCAAAGAAAGTTACAAAATGATAACCACTACGGGTGGTCCACCTATGTGCAGCAATTCAATCAACATCATGCACAAGAAGGGGAGTGTTAAGCGAGTTGTTGATTTTTTAAACTATCTCCCAATTACCTTTTTGACAACAATCCTTGATTCATGTGAAAATGATACATCGAATGGTCTCAAATCTATGACATGACATTCAATTTTCTAATTGTGATCCTACGGGGAACACCAAAAATTGATTTAGGATTTTTTTATAGTCAGGTTATAGGTCACTTTGGAGTAGAGAAAACAATATCAGTCTTGCATAAGTATTTATACCAGCCAAGGATTCATCATGATGTTACCAAATATGAAGGTCTTACACAACCTACATAATTTACAACCCTACCAATTAAAAGCATGGCCTCTAAACACCTCTATAAATTCAAGGAACACCATGGGATTATGTCTCAATAGATTTTATGTCAGTCTCCCTTCCACCAATCATGGTCACAAATATATTTTTGTGGTGGTTAATAGGTTCTCAAAAATAGCAATCTTGACACCTTGTAAGAAGACAATCTCTATAGAGGAGACTCTGAAAGATTTTCTTTTAGCACATTTGGGTTCATTTTGGCCTTCCAAAAACATCGTGTTAGATAGGGATTCCATATTTGTGGGGATATTTTAGTCTGCACTATGGTTTATGATGGACATGAAACTAAACAAATCCACCATATTCTACCTTCATACTAATGGGTAAAAATAGGTAGTCAACCACATGATTATGCATCTTCTTTGGATGTATCACTCCAAACATCCACACACATGGGATGAAAGTATTGTGTATGTCCAACATAGCTACAATTGAGCTCTTCATAACTCCATGAGCTATAGTCCATTTCAGTTATGTCTTAGATTCTATTCATCGGATCTCATTGATGTAGCATTTCCCTTTATGTTGGAAGAATAATATTCTCATAAGCATAAATATGTTGTTACACCCTTAACCGTAGGTCATAAATCGGGATATGGATAGCCAACCTATGGCTAACATAATCTCTTATCATGGCATATCATATTTAATTATGTTTTATTATGATTATTGGGTCATCCTTGGGGCTATGTATAGTATATTAGGGTATATATAGGAGTTAAGAGAAGGATATTATCATCGTATGAAGCACTTGAGTCTTATGGTTTATATGTTGCCTCGAAGTGGAGAATTCATTGTACTTACATATTGCGATCATTTCTTTATATTTTGGTGTTCTTTTGGAGTTAAATTGTTGTTAATATTCATATATATTTGTATACAAGGAAAATCTCAACAAAGTGAAAGACAAAAAACTAAACTAACAACAAAACTTTCTCTCGAGAATCTCTTACTGCAACCTCAATGATGAAATTGTTGAAGTGCACACACACTTGTTGAATTTTTGTGGTTTTTAGATTTTTTATGCTATAAAAATAGATCTCCAAATGAAGGTATGATACTATGAGCTAATTTGGACACAAGGATATCCTTTTACTATGAATATGTCGAAGGGAAAAGGAGAAGAGGTTTGTTGTAATCTGCACAAAGTTTCCAGGATTTTTATGAAGGATATTGACTACTATTTATAATTGAAATAGATGTCATGGATTGGTTGAATGTTTTTAATGATACCATAAATGCATATTCTTAAAATAACATTATAGGGAGTTATAGAAGTTTGAATGGATTGAAGATATATTGAGGGGCAATAAATGTTTAGTTAGAAATAAATTTTTATCCGGGAAGGTGGTTGTACGTGAAAATTTTTTTCTTCCACCTTTGTAGGATTTGTTATCCATATTTCACCCCCTAGGAAAAATATTGGATCAGCCATGACCCCGCATGGAAAGAATAAGAGAAAACATGTTTAAATCTTGCAAACTAGTTGCAGAGGGACTCTACAATGGAATGGTGGGGCCTGCAAAAGTTTAAATGACCCTGTGCGAGAAGAAAGAGAAGAAATGACTCTATCACACAAATCTGTGTCTTAAATCTATTTGACAGACTTGGGTAGGCTCTAAAATAAAAAAGGAAGGGTCAGGGAAGGAGGCCAAGTAGTGTCAGAAGAACCATAGGCTCGAAAAGAAGAAGCGGAAAATATTCAAAGTCTTCGGGCTCAAAACAGTTTAGAAAGAGTCCAGAATCGACTAAGTATGGAAGAGCTAGCAGAGGGAACCACATGTCCTAACGGAACTCCTCCAAAGGTGAATCCAAAAAGATAAGCTCAAACAAGCGCCACATCTCCACATGTCTTAGGACAAAATGGAGGCAGGGGAAAATGGTCAAACAGAGTCAAAAGGTGGAGCTTTAAGGGTGCGGGGGTTTTCTGAGTTTTGCATTTCACAAAAAGGGGAAAAGGTAAATTACGGACCCGCAAACCAGATTTTTTCTCTAATCTGGCTACTATGTGTCCCATATAAAAAGGGGACCCATTTTTCAAGCTGTTTTCCCACCCTCCTGTATGGACCCGATACAAACTTTGAAGGGGCATATCTTTCAACTCAGGGCTCGAAATATTACAAATCTGACACCGTTGGAAGTGTCTCGATGTCCTCTATGCCATGAAAGGATTAAAAATCATTTTTCAGAACTTGGCAAGGAAAAAATGAAGAGTATTCTAGGACATTAACACATAATCCAATCTCTTCAACTACCAGATCTGATTTGATTCAATCCATTGGGAAACCAAAAGTGACATATTGTGGGAAAATTTGTAGAAGGCATTGATATTTAGTGGTTAATATTTCAAAGTGGGATTTGATGTGTTTCTCATGGTGGTTGGAGAAAGATTCAAATTTTCCCTCTTCTCTCTCTTTTCTTTCTATATATACTATAACACTTCTCGTTTGAGAAGGAGAGACATTCTGGGCATAGAGAAACTTTGTCAAATTTGTTTCTTGATGTAATTTTCGAGCAGTGAACCTTCTCCCACGCCTAGAAAATGTATTTGTGCCTTTATTCCAGAAATGTAATGGTCTGTACATCTTCTATAGTAATAAAAAATATGTTTTTGTGGTGTTCTTCAACCCTTTGCATCATTTTGTTGTTTCTCCGTGCCTCTCCCTTTCGGTCTTGGTTTTCACATGTATTTAACATTCAAAGGTATAGGATGTTGTGTTTCATGGGGTTTAATGGATTATTTGTAAATATGGGCCATGTCACTTCTGTCTAACCTCCCTCATCTCCATTTTTTTGTTTTTTCCTCCCTCCACAGAATATCTCACTTCCTTTGCTAATGTATCAATGCTTTAGTGTAGGTTTTTTTTTCAGTTTTCTTTCTCTCCTTGTCTCTTTGGAAGTTAGATTAGGATTAGATTAGTTTGTTTACACTGGAGTAGCTCATGGCAGGTAGTTTAGGAAGAGGAACCATCCTTCTCTAGAGGATCATTCCCATTTGTAAGTCCCACAGCTTGGGGAATGATCCAATGTTATGTAATCACACCAGATGATTCTTCCTTAGAAAATAAAACCTATAGAAATCATCTGGGGTGCTTGTGATTTCATACTAACAGCTTTGGCACACCTAGTGGGACACTGAGTTTAGATTTTTCTCATCTTTCCAAGGTGTCTCAATATCAAACAACAAATATTAAGCCACCGTGCTACCACACTAATAGTTTTGGCATGCCCTAGTGGGATAGGTATGAAGCACCTTACCACTTCATATTAACATGTTGATGTGTTCCTATTAAGGGTCAGCCTTTTAAGGCACATACAAGCACATATGGTCAAAAACCCATTCTCTGAGTTGCAGACCTTTTCCATCCATTTCCACTCATTTTCATCCATTTTCTTCTTTCCATCTCTTTCATTCTTTTCTCTTCCATGAAGTTGTACAATCATGACTTCATTTCCATCATGGAATTCACATTTACAACAACATCAGATCATTCCACCTCCAATATGCTTTACAACTCCTTCAAATCATCATTATGAGTAGGTTCAAAATCAACATGTCTATCCCTATGAGCAGCAAGTGCCAAAATCAGTTTGGCTATGGGGCTTTCCAAGAATAGGGATATGCATGCAATGAAGACAATCAAATGCAAGATGCTGGTCTGCTAGAGAAAATTCAAAAAATGGAGACTGACATGGTTTAATCAAGGGCAACAACTCAAATGATGGCTTTCAAAATTGGTTACAGGGCACCTTGTCCATGGGAAGGCCCTTTTCCAAGACACTATAACCCTTAGGAGAAGCTGGACTTCATGATTGGAATGCTTCCCCAACTTGCACAATGGACAGAAGAGATAGAGGCCTATGAACTTGGTGCTAAGCAACCTTGTCAATGGGTAAGTTTTACACCATCATCTGGTATTTCTCTTTCCATTCCTCAAGCAACACCATCTCAGTTTGAATGTCAAGTTGTAAACCCAGCCAATGCTGCTCCAGTTGTGAAAACCATCCCTCCATCCCCTAGTCTTCCATCCCATCTCATCTTTTCTTCCCTCTTCTCTTCCAAATCCAAATCCCCTCCACAAGAGCCAAAATAAACACCTTCCCTTCAAAAAAACAAGAAGTTCCACCTCCCTCCACACCAAAACAAATTGCAAAGCTGGTTAAATCCCGACCCCCACTCCTCTTACTTCCCTAACCCCATGTTGGGGAGAGAATAAAGAATCCAGGTCAAGGAGAATAGTAAGAAGAGGAGCCCAATAGAAAATAAATGATGCAGACAATTTGAAGATTTAGGCTGCCAAGTTTGGGTTTACAAAGATCCCCTTGCTAGTTAAACCTACATAGGAGGCCGAGGTTGAAGACTCAATGGTGGTTAGGAGTGATTTTGTAGCAACAACATTGGAGCAAGAAGATCATCCTGTTTGTTCATAATGTAGTGTCCATGTTGGCACTCTACTTGAAGAAAATGCTGGTCCAATTCAAGTTGCACAATCAACCATGGAAGAGGAAGGAAAATCAGCTCAAAGTCCCATTGGGAAGGAGCAAATGGATGAGACCAAATCATATTTTGTAACAGCAGAAGAAGAAGGCATCATTGATAATTTCTTGCTTTCATTTGAAGGGCCTGTTTTGGTTGATGAATCCATCATGGAGGAAAATTCTAAAGAAGACATGGCTGTCCCAAATAGTCCTCTAGAGTAGTAGTTTGAAGAGTTTTCTTTGACAAGCTTCATGCTAGAGGAAGAAGTTATCCAAGGGCAAGATGGTCTTCAAACAATAGAGGAAGGAGAAGCTGCTCCAAATCCAAAAGAAGAGGAACACTTAACAATTGTGGAGGAGAACATTCATTTGCAACAGTCTGCACCTTATAGTAGCCTTTTGGGATCAAGTTTGGGAGATTCAAATCTTCCATGTTCTTCACAAAAAGAGGAAGGGAAAGAGCAAAAGAGTTTCACCACTTCTTCCACACCATTCATTCAGGAGGATCTGTAAGAGGACTCCATTTTCGGAGTTGAAACTCAGAGCTATGGGCACATCAAATGGATCATACCTTGCCCAATCAGGTATTTGGCTTCATTGGAGCCAAAGGAGAAGCCACAACCAGTCATGCTTGCCTCTAAGCATGAGGATGATATGCAAAGTGCCAAGGATCAGCTGCCATACCTCTTCAATCCAAATTCGAGAAACTAAAAGAGGTATTGGATTTGTCTTCAGTTGATACTTTGGTCATTTGGGTGGAAGATCAACTTGTAGTTAGTTTTTCAGTCATCTAACCGACATGTTCGGTGCAAATCAATTGCATGGGTGCCATTTTTAAGGAAGGGAAGCTATTTCTCCCTGCTAGTTACAGGTTTTGTTTGAGTTTCCTTTTCTCTTGGTTAGAGTAGAGTAGGTAGGTTTTTTTTTAGTAGAAGAAGTGATTTTGCACACTCTACATATCCCACTTGGGGTATGTATGATTTTCAGTTTGTACATAGTTTTTGATGTTGTTGTTTTTCTCTTTCACAGTTCATTTCAGTTGGATTTTGGTGAAGCTCAACTCCAAGTTTAGTGGGTTTCCAAGAGGCTCAAAGGTCAAATATTCAAAATTTCGGATCAAT
Organism: Taxus wallichiana var. yunnanensis; assembly: GCA_018340775.1. NCBI lineage: Eukaryota > Viridiplantae > Streptophyta > Pinopsida > Cupressales > Taxaceae > Taxus > Taxus wallichiana. Next base: position 849,128,110 of record CM031234.1, read on the forward strand.
TTCATGTTTATCAGGTAGAATCCATTCCCAATGGATGCTTCAAGGCCATTGGTTTCTTCATCTAGCAAACAAATGTCCCCATGAGTCACAAAATTGTTATCCATATTTCAGCCCCAGGAAAATATTGGATCAGCCACAACCCCACATGGAAATAATGAAATAAAGCACGTTTAAATATGGAAAATTGGTTACATAGGGACTCTACAATGGAATGGAGGGGCCTGCGAAAGTTTAAATGACCCTGTGTGAGAAGAAAGAGAAGAAACGGTTTTTTTGCACGAATATGTGTATTAAATCTATTTGACAGACTTGGGAAGGCTCTAAAATAAAAAAGGAAGGGTCGAGGAAGGAGGCCGAGCAGTGTCAGAAGAACCAGAGGCTCGAGAAGAAAAAGTCACGAAGATTAAAAGTCTTCGGCTCAAAATAGTCTAGAAAAAGTTCAGAATTGACTAAGCATGGAATAGCCTACGAGAGGGAACCACGTGTCCTAACAATGCTCCTCTAAAGTTGAATCCTAAAAAGAGAAGCTCAAACAAGATTTACATTTCCACATGTCTCAGGATGAAACAGAGGTAGGGGCAAATGGTCAAATAGAGTCAAAAGATGGAGCTTTGGGGCCATGTGGGTTTTCTGAGTTTTGTGTTTCGTGAAAAGGGAAAAGGTAAATTATGGACCCGCAAACCTGATTTTTTCTCTAATTTGACTGCCACGTGTCCCATATCAAAAGGGGACCCATTTTTCAAGCTGTTTTCCCACCCTCCTGTACGGACCCAATACAAACTTTGAAGGGGCATATCTTTTGACTCAGGGCTCAAAATATTGTGAATCTAACACCGTTGGAAGCATCTCGACATCCTCTATGCCATGAAAGGATTAAAAATCATTTTTCAGGCCTTGGTAGGTAAAAAATGAAGAAGAGTCTTCCAGGCCATTAACGCAGAATCCAATCTCTTCAACTACCAGATCTGATTCGATTCAATCCGTTGGGAAACCAGAAGTGACATATTGTGGGTAAATTTGTAGAAGGCATTGATATTCAATGGTTGAGCTTTCAAAGTAGGATTCGATGTGTATCTCATGGTGGTTGGAGCAAGATTCAAATTTTCCCTCTTCTCTCTCTTTTCTTTCTATATATACTATAACACTTCTCGTTTGAGAAGGAGAGACATTCTGGCATAGAGAAACTCTGTCAAATTTGTTTCTCGATGCCATTTTTGAGCAGCGAACCTTCTCCCATGCCTGGAAAATGTATTTGTTCCTCTATTCTAAAAATGTAATGGTCTGTGCACCTTATAGAGCAATAAAAATGTGTTTTTGTGGTGTTCTTTAACCCTTTTCATCATTTTGTTGTTTCTTCATGCCTCTCCCTTTCGAGTCTTGGCTTTCTGCATTGTGCATGTATTTCACATTTTGCGGGTGCGGGATGTTGTGTTTCATGGGGTTTAATGGATGATTTGTATATTTGGGCCATGTCACTTCATCCGACCTCCCTCATCTCCATTTTTTGTTTCTTTCTCCTCAATAGAGTATATCGCTTCCTTTCTTTGGTGTATCACCACTTTAGTGTAGGCTCTATTTTTTTCGCTTTTATTTCTCTCCTTGTCTCTTTGGAAGTTAGATTAGGATTAGATTAGTTTTCTGCATTGGAGTAGCTTGTGGCAAGTAGTTTAGAAAGAGGAACCAACCTTCTCTGGAGGATCATTCCCATTTTCAAGTCCCACACTTGGGAATGATCCAATGTTATGTAATCACAACAGATGATTCTACCTTAGAAAATCGACACTGTAGAAATGATTTGGGGGTCTTTGTGATTTCACACTAATAGGATTTTAGAAGTGGATTTGAGTGGGGTGACTAGGATAGTGAAGTGGAGCTTAAGTGGAGGATGAGTAGGTAATTAACCATTTAGTTAGATATTTATTTAATTATTTTAGCCATTGAGCATAGGAGTGTAGTCTAAGTGTAATTAGAATTAATTTAATTAATTATAAAGGGGATGTGATAGATTTAATTGAATTAAATCTTGAAGAGATGAATACTTTTGAGATTATGATAGAATTGGTTTAATTAATTTTAAAGGATTAAAAATTAGCATATTATGAGAATGATATAGATAAATAAGAATATGCTAGAAATAGGAATGTGTTTTAGGGTGTCTACATTTTCCCCTCTTTAAAATGTTATTACGAAGTAATGGGATTTTAAAGGTAGTAGAAACATGTAGATTAGTAATTGGAAGATAGGGAAACATGGTTGACTTTTGTGATATGGCCCATTGAATCATTTAGATGCCCCAATGAGTGTGGATGTTAAGGGGATGCCTCCTCAAGAAAATGGGTGATGCAGCAAAGTTGTGGACAACTACTTAATAGGAAGAAGGAAAGGGAGGATGAGTTAGGGATTTGAAGGATAATGGAAATGAGTTTTCTTATAGCATGAGATTCCATTTAGATAGTGAAAGTTAGAGCAACCTTATTTTGCTATTGCAAAATAGAGTTTTCACCATGATTATTAAAGAATTGTGATGTTTAACCCATTATGTGCGTAAACAAATACACACAAAAAATAAAAGAGAAAAAGTATAAAAAGAACAATATACACTGTAAAAGTATGCACCATGGCTATGAAGAAGCCAAGATGATAATGAAATACACATAATTGGTTAAAAAAACAATATCAAAAATGTAATAAAACTTGAAAATAAGACAATTAATTATGCCCCTAATGCATGCCATAGTGATAATGAAGTAGATTTGAAATTCCCTAAGTAATAACATTGAAATGCCAAGGGATAGGATCATACCGAAGAGAGGAGTAACTATTTATGACACTCTTGTTAGATCCACATTGAAGATTGATCTAAGAATAAGAACCTCGTTCATTACCACCAAATAATAACACTTCCATTCAAGAGAGGGAATGAGAGTCAATCTTTCCTAATCGAGGATACATGCGAGGAAAATGATTGATTTGACTTGCCCCAAGAAAATATATTAACATGTAAGGGGAAGAGAATTTATTGTGATAGTTATAAGATGATTGGAAGGATCACTAGGGTAGGAATGAGTATGTCTGATTTCATTGATTTATGTTGGTGTGTTGGGTTTTTTTGAAATTTTTGTGATTTTTAGGATTTTTATAATTTTTGGTTATTTTATCAAATCGATGAATATTATGATGTTTGATTCGATTTGGGAGTGATTTTAAAGTCTGTGATGACTGATTTGATGAAATATTTTCTTAACTTTGATAAAGTGAATACCCAAATGCTAAGACTCTTGATGTACTTTGGATTTGATTAATACGTGAACAAAGTGAATGTTCAGTGTATAAAATTTTGGATTGATCGATACATGAACAAGGTGAATGTTCAATGTATGAAAGTTGTATTTGATGAATACGTGAACAAAGTGAATGTTCAACGTATCAAGGATTGGATGTAAGGTTGATTTAACATGTGAACAAAGTGAATGTTCACTGTATAAAGGATTTGATGCAATTATGGATGTATTATGATTTATCATGGATGTATGATGATTTATCATGAATGTGTGATGATTACATGCTCATGGTGTAGCTTGCATGTTCGTAGCTTAACTTTTATTCATGATGTATGAGGATTTTTTTGAATTTGTTATATCATTGCACATGAAAATTAACACCATGATGAAAAACATACACAAAAAAGAGATTGCAAAACAAAATACAAGATTGCAAAAAAATTTATGCACACAACAACACAAACACACCAAGATTATATACAAACCAAGATGCTAACAAAACTACAAACACTAAGTTAACACATAACAACAACAAAAATGCAACACAACTATTAATAACAATATCTAGATATCTCCCTAATGTGTTCCACAGTGAAGAATGAGAAGATTTTTTTTTTTATTAAGGGAAAATAGTTTTGAAGGGACTATACCCTATATACAAAAGGGCTCAAAAGCCAGATAGGAAAGATGAGAGAAGCAGCCCAGAGAAGGCCAAAATAGTCAACCAAGGAAGGCTCAACAGCCAAATATTACAATATAATTAAAAAAAGGATCTAAACATACAAAGATCCAGAAATAAGAAGGAAAGATAAAAAAGGAACCAAAAGAGAAACAACATAAAGAGCTCCGCTAAAAAACAGCTCCAGAACCACCAGATGACAGCCACATCGCAGCCAAAAAACAACATCACAACAACCCGTTACTTGATGGCTCTGTCAATCTTGGTCTTGATAGCTTGTAGTGACATGAAGAAGGCAATGGCAGTGGCCTAAGAGGAGTCTTGCAAATCCGCTTGGGAAATTGCAATGTCCCTTTTCTCTTTAGGGCCCCATATGTCCTCATTAATCCCACTTAAACTGCAAACACTGTGGACATGTTGTTTAATGAAATTATAAATGCTTTTGAGGGCAGACAATATGCAGTCATTGTGGCTTTTAGCATTCCCCAATCTATCATCTAAGGACTGGAGTTTCTTGAAGACTTCAGCAATAACCCCCTCTTCCTCCTCACTTTGAAGGATCCTTTTACCCTTAGCTCTTTCCATGTTTTTTATAGCCCCTTTGAGCTCTTGTATCTCCTTTTCTAATCTGTCCACCCTATCCAGCAAATCCTCCTCTTTGGGCTCCTCCATCGTCTTGCTAATATGCAGGAGGTTTTCAGCTAGTTCTAAGTCTTTGTGGCTCCTTAGGACTCATTGGGAAGTAGGGATTTTAGCTTTGAGGCTCTTGCTTTTCTTGCTGGAGACAACATCTTCATTCTTTCTTTTTAGCAGGGGGGGAGTGGAAGCAGTGTGGGCAGGTGGAGGTATGGAGGAGGGAGGTGGGATAGGATTCATGGGAGGGCAGCTGGAATAATGGCGGTGAATCAAGAGGATAAGGCCACCTTGGTGTAAAGGGATAGCCCTAGAGTGGCTTTGAACTTCCCTTATAGATTTCTCCAGAGAGTTAATCAGATAGTGAGGAAAGCGATAATGTTATTTCTATGAAAATGATTGAGAAAAATCGATGCTTTTGAGGTATAGTCACATATCTTCCTTCAAGGGTAACATACCTTACCACCATTTTGGCCAGTTCAGCAAAAGGTTCAGGAATCGACACCACCTTGAGGCCAGCAGTCACGAACTCAAGATTCTCCCCCTCTTCTAGAAATTTCTTGGTTTCCACCTCCCTGTCTACCTTCTTATTGAAGAATTTTGTGCCTTCCAGGTTAAGGCCCGTGATCTGAGCTATGAGCTCTTCCGTGATTTCCATTTTCATGTTACTATATTTGACTATCCTATTCTTCCAACCCAGGTGAATTTGATAGAAATGTCTTGGTCGAAGCCTTGAATCCTTTCAATGAAATTAGACAGGCCCCCAATTTGCAGGTAATCCCAAAGCTCCGTGTTCTCTTTCCACTCAGGATTGTGGGTCGGTTCGGTTTTGCATGGCGGACCCCCCATGTTTCCTCTGCTCCTTTTCTGTTCTCAATGGTAAAGTAGCTACCAATGTGCGGGATAGGCAGAACTTTGATTTTGGTATTTGAATCTTTCCTTTCTATGAAAGCTGGTTTAATTATTATGCTACACTTGTTATTATTGCCCCGCTCCTCGGCTTTCCTCCTATGCCAAGAAATGATGACAGTCCAGCCCACACAGATCGCATCAGTCATCCATATCTTTTGTGATGTCATCATCATGTACTTGGGGATCCACACATTAGCATCTAAAATACAGCCATTAGTGATGATTTTCACTGCCATGTAGATCAATGATAATGGCTTTATTGACATGAGCGGGCAAAACGTCCCCCCCAATCCAAGTTTGAAAGGAATTATTAACACCGAAGTTAGCCAAACTGTCAGCGACCCTATTTCCTTCCCGATAGGTGTGGGTGATTTGGACATTTTCAAAGATTTTGCATATATCAATAGCTTCCTCAATATAATCCCTGATAGACCAGCTGGGGTGTTGCTTTTTATTCAGAAGATTGATAATATTTAGAGAATCACCTTCAATTATGATATTTGGAATATTACAATCTCTGGCAAGTCTAATACCCCAAAGAGCCACCATGGCTTTGGAATAATGATTAGTCTGTCTGCCCATTCTCCCAGAAAAAGTAGCAACATAACAGCCTCTTTGATCCCTGATGATTCCCCCTCCTCCAGAGTCACCCAGATTGCCTTTTGAGGCCCCATCAAAATTTAACTTGTGCCAATCAGTGGGGTTTAATCCATCGGACTGTGTTTTTGTCAGTACCATTGTTATTTCTATTGATAGTGGCAATATTCCATTTAGTCAGAATGCATTCTTCATTCTCTGGGTAGAGCCTATTTTTAGGGGGTTTAAATCTAGCAATATTATCTTGCACAACAATGATGATAATTTCCTTATATACTTTATTCTGAAGCTTGTCTATTGTTTTACGAAATACTATCATTACGAGCCTTCGATTCTCCACATAGTGTGGGGCGAAACAAGTTGCCATAGCCTTTTCACCATGCAATGTTTAAACGGAGAGCTCCATTGCTCCCAAGCTGAAAGGCGAGTAAGGGAAAAATCCATCTCGAGATTAAATTTTGCAAAAACAAGCTGCCAAATTTTGGAAGCAATCTCACAATGAAGGAATAAATGTTTTATATCTTCACCTCTTTGCTTTGACACATGCAACATCTATTCGGCATGATGAATCCCTTCTTGATGAGGTTGTCATTAGTTAGGATCTTGCCATTAATAATTAGCCACCAAAAGAAGTTCACTCTAGGGGTTAACTCCGACATCCATAACTTGTGCCACTTAATTTCACTTTCCATGGATACAAAAAAGAATTATATCTGATTTAACAGATGTATTCCCCATCAAAAGAATCTTTCCGATGAGCTCATCCTTAAGATTTTGATTACTTATATGGATTAGGAAAGTTGATTACGGAGAGATATAATATCATCTGAATATTATCATTCTCCACTTTTAGTTGCTTCCATTTTCTTTTGTTTCCATCCCTCTCAATGTACCTCTAGGATTTTGTGTCCATACTTTGTAATTAAGCTGTCTTTAATATGATCATAAGTAGAAATCCAGTTAGAATCCATCCACTTATCAGTCCAGAAGTTTATGTTTTTCCCATCTCCAAGCTTCCAGCTACACCCCTGAGAGAGAATGTGTCTGCTGCGTAGAAGGTTGTTTTAAAAAATAGAACCACTCGGAAGGGACTGATCATATATGAAGGAAATCTTGTTTTGATTTGAAAGATATTTGATCTTAATCAGCTCTGTCCAAGGTCATGCTCTTTTATAAGCCTCCATCCTAATTTTGCAGTAAGGGCAGTACTCATATGTTTGATATCTTTGATGTCTAACCCCCCTAGTCTCTTAGGTTTACAAACCTGTTCCCAAGCCACAAGATGATATCTGAATCTATCCTCAGTACCGTGCCACAAAAAGTGTTTTTGAATCTTCTCAATATTGTTCATCACAGTTGTAGGCATGCTGAACATTGACAGTATGTAAATAGGCAAGTTTTGAAGCGTGCTTTTAACCAAAAGGCACTTACCTGCACTTGAAAGGACAGCTCCTTTCCAGCCAGCCAACTTTCTTTGAAATCTCTTAATAAGATCATTCCATACCTCCACTGAAATCTTGCCAGTACTTAAAGGTAACCCTAAGTAAGTAGCTGGTAGAGAATTAATAGTGCATCCTAGAATATTAGCAATCTTTCTTTGCCTTTCCTCAGGAGTATTGAAGAAATAAATAGAGCTTTTGTCAAAATTAACTTTTTGTCCCGAGGCTTCCTCATAAAATCTAAGGACAGTTTTGATAGCCTTTGCCTCAATAATAGAAGCCATCAGGAGCAGCAAAGTGTCATCAGCAAACTGCTGATGAGAGGAGATCTGATTACCAGTAGTTGGAGGGAAGCCTTTTATCATGCCAATGTCAATAGCTTTGGAAATAGATCTGCTTAAACTGTCAGCCATAATAATGAATAAAAGAGGGGAGATTGGGTCACCTTGCCGTATACCTCTATTACTGGCAAAAAAACCCACAGGTTCCCCATTAACAACCACGAAGAATCTAGAGGTAGAGATGCAGAATGGATGATTTTTAAATTTGCTTTGAAAACCAAATTTGGATAGGACCTCATCCATGAATCTCCGGGAGACTCTGTCAAAGCTTTATGCATGTCAAGTTTGATGGCCATCCCTTCCTTTTTACTTTTATCCATAGAATGTATAGTTTCATGAACCATGATAATTCCATCTTGGATAATTCTTCCCTGAATGAATCCGCTCTGCTGTTGTGAAATGATCTCCATGAGAATAGGTTGCATTCTTGTGGTGAGAATCTTTGTGAAAATCCTATAAATGACATTAACCAAACTGATAGGCCTGAAATCTTTGAAGTCTTTTGCATCCAACTTTTTTGGGGCAAGCACAATGTGTGTATTATTTAGTTCTTTAATAAGATTTCCCGTTCTGTAAAATTCATTAATAGCTTTCAAGAGATCTTCAGAGCATATTTCCCAACATCTTTGGTAAAAGTTAGCCGAGAAGCCATCTGGACCTGGAGCCTTATCCCCTTCTAAAGCAAAGACAACCTTTTTTAATTCCTCAATGGTGACAGTTTTTGAAAGACTTTTAAATCTCTCAGCAGGTATTAGATTATTAGGAATGGAGTCTAAGAGGAAAGAGGCCGCTTGTTCATTGTAGGAGGTATCTTCAGTGAGGAGGTTCTTGTAAAAATTAAGCACCTCTATTTTGATATCCTCAGGATCCTTAGTAATGTTTCCATTTCCTTTAGCAACCTCAGAAATTCTGTTACAAGCTCTATGTTTGATGGCTAGTCAAATGAAAAAAATTTGTATTTCTGTCTCCATCTTTAAGCCAAAGGGCTCTAGATTTCATTCTCCAAAAGATTCTTCATGGCTTTGTTTATATTATGTATCATCGATAGGAGTTTTTTTCCCATTGATGATCCTCAAGGGTCATACCTTTCATGGAGACATTTAGCTCAAGCTCTTCTAGATTTTGCTTAAGTTCTTTCTTCTTTTCAAAAATGTTTCCAAAAACCTCTTTATTCCAGATTCTAACCTTCTGTTTAACATTCTTCAACTTCTAAAGAAGCCTGAATTGGGCCATCCTTGTGCCTTTTGAAAACCACCACTCTTTAATTCTGTCCAGAATGTCTTCATGTTCGAACCACATTTTCTCAAATTTGAAATTACCATGAAAAGGTTTTGTCCAATTGAAGAAATTGAGGACAATTGGATTATGATCAGATCCCATTCTGGGGAGAGAAGAAAGATGGAAATTTTGGTCTAGGATCTAATTTGCAGAAATAAGAGCTCTGTCAAGTTTAACCTGGATTAAGCTCTCTCCTAATCTTCTGTTGGACCATGTAAATTGATTGCCATGAAGCTCTATGTCCATAAGATTAAGAGTCGAGATGAAGTCTACAAATTCTTCCATACCAAGGGAGAATTCAGAACTTCCCCCAAACTTTTCTCCCAGATTCAAAGGAGTATTGAAGTCTCCCATAACCAACCAGTTCATGTTTTCAACCTTGCTTCGGAACAAGGTTAACTCTTTCCATAGATTTCTTTTACCAGTAGCAGTATTGGGCATAAATATTAGACAGAATCTAGCTATGATTATTTTCAAGGCTTTTAAAGATAATAGCTAAATGATTCTGGGTGGAGGAGAGTACCTTACCATCAACCATCTTTGTATCCCAAAAGATCGCTAAGCCTCCAGAAGCCCCTTGAGAGTCAACAACAGCAAAGGCAGCGTTCTGCCAAAAATGTCTTTTGAAGTCTTCAATTGCTTTACTTTTCATTTTAGTTTCCTGAATGAGAAGAATGTTGGGTTTGTTTGCTCTTTTAATTTCCTTAAGCATTCTTTTCTTAGGCCCTCCATTGAGGCCTCTGACATTCCAAGAAATAACCTTCATTAAAAAAATTTGGAGATGCATTTGCGGATGGCTCAGAATTCTCTGAGTACCATCTGCAATTTCTTTTTCAGTCTCTTTTTCTCTTGCTTCTCTCTTAGATGGCCTACCTTTTCTAAAGGTTACTCCAAAATTTGCAGTTCTTCTAGCAGTGGCCCTTGTGATTCTTGAGGTGGAAGCTTCCCAGCTTCCAAGTTGCTTTTCTTCAGGCTTTTGAACCTCTTTTCTTTCTTTTCACTAAGATGAATCCATCATTATCACAATCATTTTCCTTACTTGTTGGGGTAATTTCCCCATCCTCCTTTCTTGTGGTAATATCAGTCTGCTTATCCATTTTAGGAGTCAGCTCCTCCACATCTGTGTCCTCTTTCTCTTGGTTTAGATCTCGTGTAATGGATTCTAGATCCTCTTTGCCTTTTTCTTGTCTCATTTTTAGTTTCTCCAAAGAGCTGCTCCTTAGCGACTCTTGATGGCACTTTCTTGATTTTGTCTTCCTCTTCTCCCATGTATGAGAGAGAAAATGCTAACTTTTTCATTTTCTTCATCAACCTCCATGTTCAACTTTATCGATTTGGAGTCAAAGAGTTCAATATTGAATCCACTGACATCTCCCTTTTGTTTTCTTCCTCATTCGGACCCAGATCTAATTCTTGTTGAGTCTCAATCGACTTCTTAGGTTTCCAAAGTTTTCTGTAAACCGGTGGTCTCTTTGCCTTAAATCCTTTTTTCCTTTCTTTTAGCTTGGAATGTCTCTCCAAACACCTATTTCCATGAGCTGGTTTAGATATCTGCTCTTTATCCACCTTATCTCTTTGATTCTGACTTTGATCTTCAGGAATATCAGAGAAATCTTCCAGCTTATGAACTGTTTGTTCAGGACATTTGCTGGCAAAATGCCCTAATCTGTGGCATTTGCTACATCGTAACTAGAAAGCTTCATATTCTATTTGTTGTTTCCATACTCCAAATTTGGATTGCAGAACAATGTTATCGGGAAGCTCCTGATCCATTTCAATGGAGACACAAAACCGAGAAAATTCCCGCCTAGACCTATTTCTCGTGGGCCCATCCAGGCCAATAGGTGAACCAATTGATTTGGCAATGTGAAGGAGGATTTCATCATCCCAAAGATGCGAGAGGAAGCCACAGGAGTCTCACCGGATGGGTATGGCATGAATATTTTCAACAAATGGATTAAATCCGGGGTACCATTTTTTTTAAAATAGTTCCATATTACCCAAACACCAGGGACCACCCAACAAGACTGAGTCAACATCAGATTGGAGATTAAATCAAGCGAGAAAAAAACCTTTTGCCATAGTGGTGATTATAAAATCCCCTTTTGGTTTCCATCTATGAATGGCCCATTTCCTAATGATGTCCACATTGGGTCGTGATCCTAAAAATTTACCGACAAGTGCCAGATTGGTTTTCTCTAGAGCTTTGCAGACATCAGTCAGGCACCTGTAAGTGGGTCACCCCTTTAGCATCTTTTGTACTTTTAAAATCACATGCTTTGGTCTCACATTTTTGTCGGGAGAGTCTTAACAACTTCCACCCCGGGCTCTAGACTCGAAATGTCACCAATGATCACATTTTCACTTTTATCGGTTCCTTAGTGGCTACATCATAGATCTTTGAAAGACATTCAGGCAGCGAGGAAACAACACTTTTGAAACCCTCACGCAGCTGCCCGAATTTTCAAACTCGCGGCTGCCCGCATTCTAAGAAGATGTGTTGCAAAGTGTCTAAACTTGATGTTTTTGTGTCTCTACCACATGACTAGGGATGTTGGGCATAGCTATAACATTCAAAGGATAGAATTAAGCTCAATAATGCTTGATGACTGACCCTCTTCTTTAGAGTCTTCATTTTTAATGGGTTGGAAAGGAGTCTTGAATAATCTTCATGTTCCCACTCAAAATTTGAAGATATTTGTCTGCGAAATAATTTCAATTTTTAATTGAGATAACAGAAGAAATTGATTTGATTTGGTTTATAGATCATTTACCCTTGTTTTCTTGATCTCGTTGATTTTTATCATGTAAAGAATTTTTGACAACATTCAACTCTTCACTATAAGTTGTAGTAGTTGACCAATTTTTGATTTTGATAGCTTCATTGTCGATTTCTATTTCAATGAATCCATCATCAATTAAGTCTTGGATGTACTTGATATATACTTGAACAATGGTCTATAGAGTGGCCTTCGATGTGGTGGTATTCACAATATTCTGATTCTTTATACCACTTAGGCTTGGGTTCCCCTTTATAGAAGGGTCTTGTGATTGGATATTTTATCATTTTATCCTTTGCTAATTGATGAAAGACACTAGAGAGACTTTCTCTAAGGGGTGTAAACTAATGTTTAAATTTGTGTGGAGTAGTTTCTTTTCTAGGTTGCATGATTCAATTTTTGGTTGATTGATCACTAAATTGGGAAGCCATATGAGAGATTTTTTTGACATCTCATGAAGACTTTCAAGTAACTTGTCGTTTGATGTCTTGCGTGAACTTGCCATTGTAGTAAATATAAATACCTAAAGTGGAGATGAGGTTTGTGAGTTGGAAAATTGTTTGATGTGTTTATACGTTGACAAAGTGAATGTCAAGATATAAGGGGTAGTGATCAAATAGATGTGCTTAAATTTTGGTAAAGTGAATGCCAAAATATAAGACTAGGAAAGTTGAATTGATTGATCACATTATAGTGATGTCAAAAATGTGCTTAAAATTGTGACATAGTGAATGTCAAAAATAAAAGACTTGGAGATGAAAGTACATGCTCAAACTTCAACAACGTGAATGTTAAAGTGAGAGGCTTAGAAAATAAAAATTGATTTACTCAACTCTTAACAAAGTGAATGCTAAGATAGAAGATATTAACAATGAAGATCGATTACTCAACTCTTAAAAAGTGAATTATAAGATAGAAGAGTGTAGAAATGAGATTGATTTACACAACCCTTAACAAAGTGAATTCTAAGATGGAAGAGTCTAAAAATGATATTGATGACTCAACCCTTAACAAAGTGAATGCTAAGATGGAAGAAGATAGAAATGTGATATTGATTAATCTATCCTTAATAAAGTGAATGTTAAGATGGAAGAGATTTAAAATGAAGATCAATTACTCAACCCTTAACAAATTGAATGCTAAGATAGAAGAGTGTGGAAATGAGAGTTCCTAAAGCTTAACAAAGTGCATGTTAAACTATTAGATGTAAAATAGGAAAATGCTTAAAGTTTAACAATGTGAATGTTAAACTAGAAGACTTAGGAAAATGATAGAGTAATTTCTTAGAGTCTAACAAAGTGAATGTTAGACTAAAATAATTATAGATTGTGTAAGCAGTGAAAAAATCAGCTAAAATGAAAGACAAGTAGATAAACACGGAAAACATTTCTCCAAGCTATTCCTTTCAAACCTCAATGATAAGATTGATGAAGTATTAAACTTGTATAATATTTAAAGGGTTGGATTTTGGGTGCTCTAAACTATTCTCCAAATGAATAAATAGCAATGCTTTATGAGTAGATTGGAAACATAGAATGTAAAGTTGAATAATAATTTTGGCGAGTTTAGTTACAATTGTAAAAACCTTCCAAGGATCATTTTGCAAAGAGTGAGGCCTAATATTTATAGTCGAGAGAGAGGCCATGAAACATGGATCAAAGTTTGAATTAGTTCTAGGATCATGAATGCATTTTCCTAAAATAGCAAGTGGATTTGGTCTATGTAGTTACATCTTTGAAGGGGAAATGAATATTTTCTGGTCGTAAGATTTCATCTAAAGAGGTAGTTGTACGTGAAATTTTATTGCCCCCACCTCTGTAGGATTCTAGAAGTGGGGTGGAGAGAAGTAGTCTAGGATAGTGAAGTGGAGTCTAAGTGAAGGATTAATAGGAACATAGATTTAATTCTATTTAAATAACTAATTTAATTAGTTATGAGGTGTAAGTAGGAAATTAATCATTTTATTATATAAATATTTAATTAAATTAGCTAAAGGGTATTGAAGTATAGTTTAAGCATGCTTAGAATTAATTTAATTAATTCTAAAGGAATGTAGAGGATAATGATCTAGAATGTATTCTAGAACCAATTTTAGCATATTATGCAAAGGATAAGGGTAATTAGGAAGGGTTAGAAATAGGTATGTATTTTTAGGGTGTCTAAATTTTCCCCTCTTTAAAGTTTTATTACAAAGTGATATTATTTTAAAGATAATGGACACATGTAGATCAATGAATGGAAGTCGGGAAAGTTGATGAAGCAATTAGATGCCCCAACAAGTTTAGATGTGATGGAACATTGAGATGCCCCAATGAGTGTAGATTCTAAGGAGTTCCCCTTCAAGTAGATAAGTGATGGAATAAAGCATTGGATATCCACTTGATATGAAGAAGGGAAATGAGAAGGAGTTAGGGAATAGAAGGAAGATGGAAGGGATTGTGCTCGTAGCATGAGCTTTCATTTAGAGAGTGAAAGTTAGAGAAACCTTATTTTGTTTTTGAAGAATGGATTTGGCATCATGATTATAAAATAATCATGATGTTTAACTGTTATGTGTGTAAAAAACACACATACATAAAATACAAGTGAAAAGGAAACAAAAATATACATAGTAGATGAAGGAATCATGGCTATAATGAACCAAGATGTTAATATAAAGCATAATAGATGAAGGAATATGGTTATAAATGAACCATGTGTAAGTTGAAAACATGACAACTTTACCCTAGTGTCAAAAATTTTGTTTGAAGCCCCTCCTGAAGCATCCTTTGGATCATTATGCCTTTCGTGTCATAACCATCCCATCCTTTGAAAACCTTCATAATGTGATGAAAACCTTTCCAAGTGTTTGAAATGTGGTCATGAGGTCATTCAGTCCATTTAGTTGAATGTTGTCAAAAGATGAAATCTCTAGTAAGCCTAGAAAGGCTATTCTTTAGCCTTTCCAAGACAAGGTGTGCATCCTCCGGGGTTGATCAAGAAGCCTAAAACCATCTAGAGATGTTATTTAAGAGTTTGAAATGTAATGGAACATGTTTAGGAATATTTAGGAAATTTTCGAGAGGTTTTGGAACAAGAACAATGAAAGCAAGTTTTGGAGGCTTAAGGAGCTTGTAGTGGAAAAGATACTTGAACTTCAATGGAGGATTTTGGGAGCTCTCGATGATTCAAGAGGAAAACAATATATCATCAGAAATATTAAATAATTCCTCTACATGATGGAATTTTCACATTCTTCATAAGACCTAAGTGCTTCTCAAGGCAGATCAATTTCAGCAGACTCACCTTGTTGTCCCGAATGAAAAAAAACAGCATTTTTTGGAGGAGGAAGAATCAGGTCTTGAAAACCATCCCATTGATCTTGAAATGATCTTGGGAGTCAAAATTATATAAAAATTTTCCTAAAAAAGAGTTCTTGAGCTCTCAGGAAAAGTGATTTCAAGTTTTTGGGAGTTAGTCATTTTCACAATTGGGGTGGCGGGTTTGGCACATTTCCCAAATGTCCCCACTATCCCAATTTCCCAAATATCCCAAGGAAAGTGAGGAAAATGGGGAAATAGTTGGGACAAAAAAATGCTCCCCACCCTCTTTTTTAGCTCTTGGACTCTCATATGACCTCTCTTCTTCCCGACGAGTGCTAAGTGGTTGTGTTGAAAATTGGCTAAGTTTTTCATGAAACCCATGGGCACATTTTATCCCAAATGTCCCAATATCCCCTAGGATAGTGGGATAAAAAAAAAAATGTGCCCCCACCCTAGCCCTTTCTCAGGTTCATCATGTGACCAAAAATTTTTTCTACCCGGTGCTTAAGTCTTTCTCTCTCATCTCCCCATCTCTCCACTCTCACTCCGCCACTTGTCATGCTCTAGGGGAAGGGGGCATTTTTTTCCCCCAACTATTTCCCCAAACTATCCTGGGGATAATAGTGGGGATAATTGGGACAAAAAAATTTCCCCACCCCTCTTCTTTCAAACCTAAGTTTTAAAGCTTTTTTCACAACTTAAAAATAACATTGTTTTGAAGCTTTTAAAGACTTTACAAGCTTTTTTTACCTCATTCCTTCACCAATTCAACCCAGGAAGCCATTTTTGACATCAAAAAAGCTCAATAAACCTGAAAATTCATCATAACATACCTAAAAATTCATTCAGGGGGCAGCCATGAGCACCAAAACAAAAAAAATCATATCTTCCAAACCAATGAATCGGATTCAAACGAAATTTTCATAGTTGTTCTACAATCCAGACACCTTCAAGAAGAAAGTAATGAAAAAACCTAATGATGCTATGATTTTTAATGGCATAAAACCCTAGTTTTGATGCCCTAGATCATGCTTTTTTTTTATTTTCCAAGCATTCTAAGTAGGGGATTGAGATGAAATTTTGAGCACGGATCCTCGAGAGCGAGCCTATTCCAGTGAAGTTGTTTTCATCACAAACCAATAGGGGAAGTGCCATTTATAAATATAGTAAGTATATGGTATTTCACTTACTATAAATATAAATTTTCCTAAAAAAATAAACCCTCTCAAATCAATGCACTCAAAGATCAATAGAGAAGACAAACTAGGCAAATTTGGTCAAAAAAAAAAAAAAAAAAAAGAAAAAAAAAAAAATCACTTTCTAAAAATAGTAACTATCAAAAATCATCAAAGAGACATCAAAAAAGTATGTAGTATGTTAGGAGCTTCAAGAGATTGAAAAACAAGAAAAATAAAAAAAAAAAAAAAAGCCCCTAGCTCCTACTTACTAAAAATAGAAAGTGTTTGTTTTAGGTGCAAAAAGTTGTTGTCTTCCTCATTTTTCTCACCTAGTGGATTTTTGCAATAATGAAGTTCAAATTTTTTGGTTTGGAGCCCATTTTGACCTTACATCAAAGTATCTAGATGTGGGTGGGAGATATGATGTCATGTCACTCATGGACTTGGAGGATCTAAAAACCATGCTTTGTGGTCCCAGGAACCTGTATAAAGAAAAATATACACAAGTGGTTTGTATGCCAGTGGTCACCCATTATCCATCTAGAGCAAAAAAATTGGTGATGGCTTGTGCTCAACATTATGAACTAGACACAAGAATCATAAGGGGGGATGATAATTCAATTTTGGTAGTGCTCACTCCCAAAGGAATATCACAAAGTATGCAAGATCCCAACTTGGAGCAACATGGTAATCATCCCAAAGGAATTTGCATCAGGGAGAATGGTCAAATATATTCATACCTCTAGGGCCTTGCATTGGGGTCATGGTTGAAGAAAGTAAAAATCCTCTCATGTACCAAAGTCTTGGTCTAGGCATGAGTTTCATGAAGGATTTTCGATGTTATCATCCTATTGAGCAAGGTGATGGGAGAGGAAACCACCAAATATTTTTAGGATTGGATGGAATTTTTCATCATCTTACCATCATTAAGGGAAAAAAATGATTGACTGGGGTCAAATAATCAGTGATAATCTCCACTTTCAGTTTCTCCAACTACCAGTCACAAGAAATTTTAATGACATCATACTTAGTATATGCTCTCGCAAGTACGAGAGATCATTCAGGGGTTTAACTCTCACACAAAACATCTCCCAAAAGCCCCCCTATGAGAGATATCCACAATTGACCCTGAAGGAGAGTAATCACCACTTTTAAGGGTGAATGATGCATTCACCATGTATGTCATAAGATTTCTCAAGGAAATCCTAAACTGAGATTGTCCTCATAGGTTGCCACTTTGATCCAAAGATACAGGTCCTTCTTCACACAGTTCTCAACTTTCTCATACATCAGGGTATTAGATTTGACCTCACTCTCATGTGAAAACTTCCAAGGTACCTCAGTGACAAGATCATCATGTTTGAGCTTTGCAGACAACTTTCTCATATCAATGGAAAAACTCAAAAGAAAAAAAAAGAAAGGTGTGTCTTTCCCTATCTCTTTGGGAATTTTCTCTTACAAATCTCTTGTTGATGCATCAAATTTGGAAGCCTCTTTCTCATAGTTGAATCTCTATTCCTACACTTCAAGAGCTAACTTTGATATTTGAGCACTCTTGATATGTTTCATATCCCTGACTTGCACCATGTTCCGACAAATTGAGGACTATTGGGTGAATTGTTCTGATGATCTTGAAGTTAGGGAAAGAGATCATATGAGGATGACAGTTGGGAAAATGAGGAAGTTTGGTTTTGATTGGTTTGAGGAGGGAATTGATGATGATGGAACTGAGTTGTATGACCCCGAGTATCAAGTTGTGAAAGCTTCACCTCTCCCACAAGTTTCTTGGAGCATCCGAGAATCGGGGGATATCTATGAATGACCAAGGCAGTGATTTAGAGATCTAGAGAGTGGTTCAAAAAAAGAGAGTTACATTCATCGAGTCAGGAGGTCTCCATGCTCTCAAAAAAACATCTCTCTCCTCTCTTTAAAGGAAGTGAGAAAGCTTCAAGTTCCACCCACTTTGAAAGGCTCACAAAAAGAAAATCAATGGAATCTAAGCCAACTCACTACAGAGGACACACAAGAAGGAAAAAGCAACTCAAGAGCCTGTAGAAGGTATGGAAAAAGGTGAAATTGATCTACCTCAGCCACCAATCCTCCTTCAAAGAACTCAGAGCATTTCTTCTTCCATAGTTGCACCTATTCAACCGGCCCAAGATGCACCTTCTCAACCAAAGCAAGAAACTTCCATCATGCCCAACATTGAACCTGAAGAAATGAAACATTCTCATGGGTACATGATATGATTGAGGAGAGACACACATATATGGTCCAACAAGTGGTGATCCCATATTTCTAGGCTATATCTACAATGGTGAAAGCAAAAAGAAAGGGAAGAAAGCTCAAATTGCCTCCTCACTTTTTTAGCGGCACTTTAGGAAACCAATATGTGGAGGTAGCTCAGCCTAAATTCATCAAGCCTATCAGTGAGATGGCCCCATCTGATTATGAGATCAACACCATTCCTCTTGGACTAAACACACACATGAGGGAGATGCTCATCTATTCAAGGAATCTTCCACTCACCTTCTCGTGAGAAACCAGGAGTATAAGGAGAAAAATTGATCAATTGAAGATCATATAAGGACCCTCACCTCATATGTGAAAAATTCATGGATCCAAATGTTGCTTCCTCTCTCCTAGCCAAGGAAGTTACTCCCATCAGCTTTGACCCAAAATCCATCATAAAAACACAAGGTTTCACCATGTAGGGTAAAAAAATGATAAATGGGTGAACAAGATTCTAGAAAAGGGTAAAATGTTTCTTCTTGAGATCCTTTCATCATTGTTTAAGTACATGAGTGCAATTGCTACAAAAGTAAGAATGACTAGAGAGGATATTGAAAAAGAAAAGGAGCATTGGGACTAGGTGTTTCCATTCATTGAGATGGGAAAAGTCAACTCTTCCCTACTTGGTGAGCAAGGGGTATTCAATTCAACATCTTGAAGACTTGTCTCAAGTCTGGGCTAGAACTCTTGTTTCTCATTACAAATGATAAACCATGCTCTTGGTGAATTGGATTCATATGAGGAACATATTTCAAAGATGCAAGAGGATGTCAATGTTGAGATACAAAAACTTGGAGTGCCAAGCAAGTGGGTGAGAACACTTCGGTGGATGATCTGTTGAAGCCATTTGAAGATCTTGTCAAGAAGGAGGTCGAGATCCATTTTCCTTCAATGAAGACACACTAGAGTCTCTTTGGCTGAGATAAGGGTCATCATATCAAACAATAAAAAGGATCATCAGTCTTGGTTCATGGAATGCAAGAACATCAATGCTCTCTCTGAAAATTGGGTCAAGTCTTTGAGCTTTGTCCACATTCCTCAGATGAGAAGGTTGCACTGTAGTGACATGATATAAAAAAATTCAAAGGGATCGAGATCTCTCCAGAAGAACTTTCCAAGAGTCCATCATTAAAGGAATATCCATCGGCAGATGTGGCATTGTCTTCATCCGAGTAGCTATCTTCTTTCCTTTCTCTCTTCCCCACCCCCTTCCTCTCTTCTTTCATGTTCTATTTCTTCATTAGGGGTTGCACTTTTCATTTTCATCTTATTCACTTTTTCTTATTCATTAAGATGTGACTATAGTTGAAAATTGTAATAAGTTTCCCTCAATTAATAAAAAGGGGACTTAATTTCTTTCCTAGGAATGTAAAGAGTCACAAGTTGTAAAAGACAAGTGAAAAGACATGTGGGGGTAGGTGAAGAGTCTCTTTTGAAAACTATATATTGTAGTGACTTCCTCACTTCAAGGGGTTGTCAATTTTGTGAGTTCATGAGTAGATAACTACCAAGAATAAGAAAAAGATAACATTTTATTCTATTTCCTTTCTATATGTTTCTCCTCTCATTTCATACTTTGTAAACATGTCAATCAAGAAAGGTGTTTCATCTTTTCTAGATGAATGAATGAATGAGATTTTATGCTCATAGTTTATTTTGTCTTGATATAATTAGCAGAGTTTTTATTCTTTCTAATTGTATGTTGATAATATTTGGTTAATAATTGTAAGAATCTGATTTATCCTACTTGCAATATTAATCCCTCTCTCTAAATTCTCACTCCCAATACTTCACCTTCCTTGCAAATTCCTCCCTTGCACAAAATTGCAAGCATTTTCCATGCAGGTGCAGTGGAGTGTGCTTGTTGATCCCCACCTATTGGCCAACCCAAAAGTTTTTTTATTTACATACAATAAGGGAGCCTCCCCTTTCAAATTATCCAAGAGCATTGGTGAAAATCAACTAATTTTTCCTAGTGAATTTTAATCAACTAATTTGGGGAAATTTTTCTATTCTACACCCTTATATATTCCAAAAAATAAAAAAAATCAGATATCTAAAAAACCAAAAATTTGAAAATTCATTGAGCCTTATGTCTTCCACCAATGGTTATTCTGGTAATCCTCCAAGTCCTAAGACCTGAAATTCTTTTCCATACCCAAGAAGATATTGCATTTAGAATTGAGGGAAGATCTTTTGGTACACAATGGTAAAATTTTTCCATTACCATTGCTTACAAGAGTTCTAGATTCTAAGAAGAATGCCAAAATCCTTTGGAAAGAGAAAGACAAGTTTTAGAGAGAGAGCTAGAAGAACAATTGTACATTAATCAGAAAGAAGATTGATATAAGATCCTCAAGAGCTAGTGGTGACTTCCTAACTTTGAATTTGAAGCTATTTCACTTCTTATAACTCAAACAATACTTAGTTTGATCCTACTTTGTCTCTTGAGTTGTGATGAAGTTGAACCATTAAACTATATCCTCCACAAGAGGAAGTTGCTAAATAAGTTCATGAAAGAGTCAAAGAAGTTCTTGAAAGAGTTGAAGAAGAAGTCAAAAGAAGAGGAACCACCAATGGCTCAACAAGCACCACTTCCCTGGGGAAAAATACAGGTCCATTAGCTCTCACCCCACCTCGCATGATTTACCTAAAGGGTCAAGAAAAAAATTTCCAGGTTCTATGGTGATGGAAGAAGCATCTAGATGACCACATTATAGCCTTCATCACTACTTTTGGAGTGCTAGGAGTTGGCTATGAGGATGTATCAGTCCAATTTTTGTAGAATCTTTGCAAGATGCAGCATCGAATGACTGTTCTATCACTTTCCAAGTAGGTCTATAACTAATTGAATGATATGAAGACCAAAGTTTGAAAATAGATTCAAACCTGTAGAAGATGCTCATGAAATTTTGGCCAATGGTCTCAATTGAAGAAATAACCTTTCAACCAATGAGGGAGTTTGTGAAAAGTTCAAAAAATTCTCTACAAGATCTCTAAAGTTTCCCGACCTATGAAGACAACAAGTTAAGATTCTTCACAAATTCCCAAATTCATGAGGTAATTTTTATGTTGAGAAGAACTCAACCAATTGATTTGGATTAGGCAAAAAATATTGTGATCGAAGTAGAAGATGACTTGATCATGTTGGGAAAGATTAAACAAATTATGGTCCAAGCAAGGAGAAAGGTAAAAGTTAAAATGAAGGTACCACGAACTCATTAGTTCAAAAGTTAGCTAATGATGTCCTTTCTCTCAATAAAAATTTGGCTCAAGATTCCATGAATAAAGATACTCCCAAGAGGAACTTTCCAAGTAGATAAATGATTTGGCCCACTCAATTTTCTCTCTTGAGGCACCTCCATAAATGCAACATGTGATGCTTTGAGGAAGAAGAAGATGAAATTGAAGAAATGAAAGAAGAAAACAAGAAATGGTAATGTTCTTGAGATTGAAGAAGTAGAGATGATGAGTACAAGTTAACTTCATTGAATATTATTTAGGAGAAGATAATGATGATGATGATATGCTCTAAGATTCTCATGTGCCATATTCACATGTTCTCAATCTCAAAAGGGAGATTCTTCCTTCTCTTCCGATAAAAAAAAGAAGAAAGATGATCCTTAGGTGGAAATCTACAAAACAAGATAATTAATAGAGGATCCCCACTCCCACCTTCATGGAATATGTGAAAAAAAAAGACCAAATCTAGTATCGAGAAAGAAGAATCTTCATGCCAAGTAAGTCCTCTAGTACTTCTCCTAGCTCTAATTTTGTATCTAAGACTAATCTTGCAAAAGCTTCAAATTCTCATTCAAAATCAGCCATTGCTTCCCAGCCAACCACTCCATCTGCTAAAACTACCCAAACTTCCAAAGTAAGTACCTCCTCCACCTTACAGAACATCCATTGTCCCAGGAATATCAAGCTCATCCACTTCCACTCCATTTGATATCATTGAACATGTGAACAAGTCTAAAGTTTAGATTTCTAAATCTAAATTTTTACAAACACATCCAAAGAAATTTGAAAGGCTCATCAGCTACATCAAGAGTGGTAACCCAAATCCCAATGCTACAAATTCCAATTCCAAAGGGTTACTTCCAACACCACCCACTCCTCCAACAAAAACATGCTTTCCTTAAGTGCATCCAAAACCAACAAAGTAGAACCATTCTACCTTTCCCTCTTGATTAAAGGCCACCAATTGAAACAATTGCATAATAGACTCAGGTGCTTTAGATAATGTAATGCCAATCAAAGTTTGTTAATTCCCTAGGACTCACCTTGACATGAGAAACTAGATCTTGTTATTCTATGGAGTCTAAAGAAGTTCCACTAGTAGGGAGAATCAAATATGCTCAAGTGGCCCTTGCAGAATTTCTAGAGAAAGAAGGTTTTGTTAACTATTTTGGTAGCATACATTCCAACATCCTTTGCATGTTGTTGAGAAGAGCTTCTATAGAGATTTGGGTGGTGAGATACAAATGGATTGGTCCTCGAAAACCATTCCAGTGAAAGGAGACATGAATAAGTTATTACCCATGCGAAAGATGAAGTACATTGTCCAAAAATCGGAAGACCAAAGGCTGATATATTGTTTCAAGACAGTGGACTAGGTAACTACTTCTTGACTTCCAAAAGAGATGAGAATCTTCCTTTCCTCATGGAAGATGAAGAAGACCAGTTATGGACAATGGAATTTGATGGAAGCCATTCTAGTGTAAGATATGGAGCCAGAATTTTCTAACTTCTCCTTTGGGTGAGTTACTCCCATTTTCTTACAAATTGCAATTTGATAACACCAACAATACTATAGAAGTATGAAGCCCTTCTCCTAGGGATGGATGTTGCAAATCCATGGGTATCAAGAAGCTAAAATGTCTCGGTGATGCTGAGGTGATTTTCAAGCAAGTGAGGAATCAATATCAAGTCAAAAATATGAGGCTCAAACATTATAGGAACAAGTATGGGATTGCATTGAATATTTTGATGCTTTTTCTATTCAAATTGTTCCCCATGAGAAAAATTAGAAAGTTGAATCTCTCAAGTTTCAGACTTTCCTTAATGACTCCACACTCATCCTTCAATAAATTTAAAGTGACTGTCGAGATGGTGTTCAGGAAAAGCATTCTAGATAAAGTAAATCACTAGCAAGTGTTCAATGATGATAATTCATCTTCTTTCCTTTTTGGAACAAATAGATAACTTCAAAAATATTTTATATGAAGGAAGTGATGCTCCTAAATCGAGAGTCTATTGTTGCAGATGAAGAAAAATAAGGGATAGATGAGGTTGACTAGAAGGGGTCATCAAACTGAAAGGAAATAAGATTCCAAAGGGCCTTGTATCTCTTGAATATTTTTTGATAAACATGATAGGTTTATTAAGGAGAAAGCAAAATAATCCTCTTGGTGCATTGTTGAATTTGATAAGAGAACATTGGTACCTAAACAACCAAGAATGGTAAATATTGGTAAGTGTTGTTCACCTCGAAAGAAAATAAAAGTTTCATCTCACTTTAAGGATATATTCTGATGTTTTGGAATACTCTTATGATGATCTCAAGTCCTTCAAGCCCAAAGAGATGCACCATTCAATACCACTTAAGCCTCGAAGCCAAGCCTTTCGGGAAAAGAAAGTGGCAAGTAATAACCAAAATTGTAGATAAAATAAAATAAGAGGTAAAAAAGATTTTGAACATGCAAGTATCATTTTCCTTATTCACCACTCCACATGTGTGGTAAATATTGTTCCAGTGTAGAAGAATAAAAGATAAATAAGGATTTTTGTTGACCTCTACAATTTGAACTCAGGCCTCATTAAAAGAGAATGACCCACTTCTATCATGGATCACATCCTGTAGGTAGTCACAAGATTTGAGATGCTCTCATTGCTTGGTTTCTTTGGATATAACCAAATTGAGGTAATGGAAGAATATAGACATAAAAACAATCTTCACAACTCCATGGGGTACTTTTTCCTATAATAGAATGTCCATTTGGTCTTATCAACACTAGAGAAATTTTCAACAAGAAATGGATCTTTCCTTCAAAGACCTCAAACACTACATTTTCATCTATCTTGATGACCTCATGGTATTTTCAAAGAGGAAAAGGGATCACATAAAACATCTCAAACAAGTACTTATCAGATGCTGACAACATGGAATTTCCTTGAATCCTAAAAAAGTGCATCTTTGGTGTTATGAAGGGAAACTCCTCACATGTCATGAACAAGGAGGGGCCAAATAGATCCAGAGAGGATAAAATCAATTCAATAATTTTCCTTTCCCACAAGCAAGAAGGATTCCATTCTTTTTTAGAAAAGTAAACTTCCTTTGTTGCTTTGTCCCAAAGTTTGTTGAGATGACCAAGCACATCACTAGTATGATGAAGCCACAAACAATTTTCAAGTGGAATAGTGAATGGAAAGTAGCATTTGATGCAATTAAAGAAGCAATAGCTAAAGATCCTACTAATGAGCCCCTATTTTGTCATGTTTATCCTATGTGAAACCCTATTTTCCATGACATCATTTTGGACTATAATGATTGTCATTTCTAATTAATACTTACTTATGTTTAGGAAAGAAATATTTTACATATCCTTGTTATTTTCATCTTCTTTTTCCTTCTTCAAATATGGTTCAATTGAATCTTTATGAGTATTAACAATCCATTTGGAAAGCATATATATTAATCATCATAGGGATTAACTTAGACCAGCACAAGAATCACTTATGCACTAGCGAGACTCAATTTATAACATAGGAATTTCCCTTTCATGATCACTTGGACTCACTATGGAGCAAAAAATCTCCCGGAGAAATTGGAATGCGGTTCGCTATAGAATGAGGAACTCACGCAAAAGAAGCAAATGAATCAAATGACAAATAAAATAGTTTATGTAGCTAGCACACTAGTTGATACAATGAGATGTGTACTACTATCTCAACTTTCATGTGGATTATAAGGACCATGCAATCTCATCTTAACACCAATTGATTGAAGACATGGTGCAAACAATTATTTCATACTCATGACTTATAATCATCATGATTATAAGGAATCAATTCATGATATGTAATATCTTTTGGCGTTGATTGACTATCTCAATTAAGATTAAATTACAAACCTCATTTGTAGTTAACAAGATGAATTTTATCCAAATGCAGCATGGACTAATCCTTCCATGATTTAAATTCCTTAAACAGTTAGTTGTTGTTATAGGTATCTTCTAGTTAAGTAGTTTTTATTAATTTCAAATAACTAGCCCTCTTTCTCAGAACGACTGACTACTTTGAATATAAAAGAGAAATGTAGTAGGATTAAAAAGGTATTTCATCTTCCATTCAATAAAGTGTGGATTCAAGGGGAAATTCTACTTGTGTGACTTACAACTTTAAACCAGATTAGTAGGAAGGAGAAAGGGCCACTCCTCCCCAATGTGAAGGGATAACAACATTGTATCATTTTCAATATTTTTAATTCTGCATTCAGTAATCCTTTGTTATCAATCAACTTCATTTCTTTATGGAAATTAGTATAGAATTTGGTTAATTTCATTATTAAATAAGTACTAAGAATAATTTTGGGTGTTCCCTCTATTGAAATAACCATGGACACCACCTTGGGTGACAAACATAAGTTAACTAAAGTGCGAGTACCAACAACGCTCATCACCTATTATGGTATGTCCAAAATTTTATAAAGAGTTAATTTTGTATTGACATGCTTCATAACACACACTTTCAGCCATCTTAGTTCAAAAGAATGTAGAAGGAATCCAAGAACCTATTAATTTTATGATATACTTAATGAAGGACCATGAGTTGAGATACAACCAAATGTAGAAACATGCTTATGTTGTGGTCAAAGCAATAAATAATTTCAGATTCAATATCCTCAACTCTCACCCATGGTGATGGTCCTAGGCTCTCTCAAATCAAAACTCAATTGGGTGGTTAAGAGAGGCAATTAGGTGGCAATCCAAGAGTATGACTTGGACATCCAACCTTCAAATATCTTAGAGGAAATGGATTATTTCGGTTAATGGTTGGGGATGAATATCTCTCAACTCAAAATGATACAAAGGAATTTAAGTGATATGAATGTGTAAGTAAATATTTTCCCCAAGTGATTTTTTTAAATACCACCAATGAGTGGTATT
Source organism: Taxus wallichiana var. yunnanensis (assembly GCA_018340775.1). Classification (NCBI taxonomy): domain Eukaryota; kingdom Viridiplantae; phylum Streptophyta; class Pinopsida; order Cupressales; family Taxaceae; genus Taxus; species Taxus wallichiana. The sequence goes on from CM031234.1 coordinate 849,154,993, forward strand.
TATGATATTTCATACTTCCTCACTTATGGAGAGTGTCTATCTCATCTTGAATATAATCAAAGGAGAACTCTCAAGATCAATTTATCTAGGTATGTCATCTGGGATCACATGCTATATAAGAGAGGATTAGATGGATTCTTCCTAAGGTGTGTGGACAAAGAGAAAAAAGAAAAGTTTTAAAAGCTTATCATGATTAGGCTTATGGTGGGCATTTCTCTACCATGGTGACTACTCACAAGATCCTCTATGGTAGGTATTATTGGCCTACCAATTGTTTTCATGCTCAATAATGGGTTTCCAAGTGTGAACCTTATCAAAATTTGTTAGAAGGCCACAACTTGTTGTGTTCCTCTTTGACCAATAGTTATTGAAGAACCTTTCTAACAATGGGGCCTTGATTTCATTAGAGTTCTCAATCCTCATTCGAGCACAAGGAATGCCTATGTACTCATGGAAACTAACTACTTCACCAAATGGATGGAGAAATTCTGATCAAACAAGCCAATTCTGAAATAGTATGTAACTTCATCAAAGATAAACATTATCATTCATTTTTCATAATTCCTCATAAGATTGTAGTTGATAATGCAACATACTTTTCCTCTATGGAGTTGACCAAGTTTTTCTATGGTTATGGAATCTCACTTTCACATGCATCGACTACTACTAGAAGGGAATGGTTAGGTTGAGTCAAGTAATAATAATATTGTGACCATTTTCCAAAAGCTAGTTGATCAAATCAGAGAAAATGGCATAAGAAGCTCTATGATGCACTATGGGTAGACAAGATTACTTTAAAAGGAAATTAGTATGTCACCATTCTAATTTACTTTACGAGATCGATGTTGAGATTCCAGTCACTATTGAATTTATACCCTCTAATTAGTCAGAGAAATTAAAGATGGCTAATTTTGTGATTCTCTTGACAAGAGAATCTTGTATCTTGAAAATTTGAGTGAAGACAGATTCAAGGTGGTTGATCGAATAAAGGAACATTAGCTAAAGGTGAAGAAGTTGTTTGATAAGAAAGAAAAGGAAAGAGATTTCAAATTTGGGGATCTTGTCTTATTGTGGGATAAAAGGAGAGATCCAAAAGGAAGTCATGGAAATTTTGATTCCTTGTGGTTAGGACCATTCCAAATTTAGGAAAGCTTTGGAGAAAACACTTTCTACCTCTCATATCTATGGCACATATTTGGAATTACCTCACAGGGGATATACTTGAAGTTGTATAAACATTGAAAACAAGTGTTTCCCCACATGTACCATAGGTGAATTAGGATGTGTTTTCCCTTTCCCATTGTGTGTTTTTTTCCTTTCCATAAGTGTGGTGTGTTTCCTTTCCCTTTTTTGTGTGTGTGTTGTTCATTCATTCATTCTATTATTTTATTGTAATGAGACTCTGTATATCCCAATGGATAAGGCACTAGTCCATGATGTATGTATTGAGATTATAGAGTTCATGTTTATCATTTCCTCACTTTTTTTGATCCATAACAAGTCCCCAAGTGAGAGCCAGTTGTTGTCATGTGTTTTTGCAAGGTCAAAATTCAAGTTGAAAACATGACAACTTTACCCTAGTGTCAAAAAAATTTGTTTGAAACCCCTCCTGAAGCATCCTTTGGATCATTACTTCCTTCTATTTCATAACCATCCCATCCTTGAAAACCTTCATAATGTGATGAAAAACCTTTCCAAGTGTTTGAAATGTGTTCATGAGGTCATTCATTCCATTCAATTGAATGTTGTCAAAAGATGAAATCTCTAGTAAGCCTAGAAAGGTTATTCTTTAGCCTTTCTAGGATAGGTGTGCATCCTCTGAGGTTGATCAAGAATCCTAAAACCATATGGAGATGTTATTGAATATTTTTAAATGCAATGGAACAGGTTTAGGAATATTTAGGAAAGTTTTTAGAGGTTTTGGAACAAAAACAGTGAAAGCGGGTTTTGGAGGCTTAAGGAGCTTGTAGTGGAAAAAGGTACCTAAACTTCAATGGAGGATTTTGGGAGCTCCAGGATGAGTCAAGAGGAAAAAAATATATCATCATGAAATATTAAAGAGTCCTCTACATGATGGAATTTTCACATTCTTCACAAGACCTCAAGTTTCTTCTCAGGAAGATCAATTTCAGAGACTCACCTTGTTGTCCCATAATGAAAAAGTAAATTTTTTTGGAGAAGGAGGAATAATATCAGGTCTTGAAAACCATCCCATTGATCTTTAAATGATCTTGGGAGTCAAAATTATATAAAAATTTTCCTAAAAAGAGTTCTTGGAGCTCTGGGAAAAGTGATTTCAAGTTTTTGGGAGTTAGTCATTTTCACAGTTGGGTGGGTGGCACATTTTGGTGTCCCACTGTCCCAAACTGTCCCAATTGTCCCAAATTTTCCCAAATATCATAGGATAGTGAGGATAGTGGGGATAGTTTGGAAATAAAATGCACCCCACCCCTCGTTGTAGCTCTTGGTCTCCCATATGACTCTCTTTCTTCCCGACAGTGTTAAGTGTGTTGTGTTGAAAATTGGCTAAGTTTTTCATGAAAACCCTTGGGTGATTTTACTATCCCCCAACTATCCTAGGATAGTGGGATATTTAGGGAAAAAAAAAATTCACCCCACCCTCATCCCTTTCTCAGGTTCATCATGTGACAAATTTTTTCTACCCCAGTGTGCTTAAGTTAAGTCTTCTCTCTCATCTCCCCATCTCTCCACTCACCTCTTCCACCACTTGTCATGCTCAGGGAAGGGGGGAACATTTTTTCCCTGCATTTCCCAACTATCCTAAGGATAGTGGGGATAGTTGGGACAAAAAAATTTTCCCCACCCCCTCTTGCTTTCAAACTAAGTTTTAAAGCTTGCTTTCACAACTTAAAAATAACATTGTTTTAAGCTTTTAAAGAGTTTTACAAGCCTGTTTCACCTCATTCCTTCACCAATTTGACCCAGGAATCCATTTTATCATATCAAAAGCTCAATAAACCTGAAAATTCATCATACATACCTGAAAATTCATTTGGGCAGCCATGAGCACCGAAATGAAGAAAAATTCATATCTTCCAAACCAGTGATCGGATTCGAACGATATTTTCACAGTTGTTCTACAATCAGGCACCTTCAAGAAGATAATAATTGAAAAACCTAAGGTGATTTAGATTTTAATGGCAAAAACCCTATTTTTTTCCCTAAATCATGATTTTTTTCAATTTCCAAGCATTCCAGGAGGGATTGAGATGAAAATTTTGAGCACAGGATCCCGAGAGCGAGCCTATTCCAGTGAAGTTGTTTTCATTGCAAATCGATAGGGGGAAGTGAATTTATAAATATAGTAAGTATCTAGTATTTCCACTTACTTACTATAAATATAATTTTTTAAAAAATTAAACCCTCTCAAATCAGTGCACTCAAATATCAATAGAAGAAAACAACTAGGCAAATTTGGTCAAAAAAAAGTAAAAAAAAAAAAAAAAAAAAAGCACTTTCTAAAAATAGTAACTATAAAAAATCATCAAAAAACATAAAAAAGTTTATGTATGTAGTATGTTAGGAGCTTTAGGAGATTGAAAAAATCAAGAAAAAAAAAAAAAAACAAAAAAAATAGTCCCCCTAGCTCCTACTTACTAAAAATAGAAAGTGTTTGTTTTAGGTGCATAAAAAGTTGTTGTCTTCCTCATTTTCTCTCACCTAGTATATTTTTGCAATAATGAAGTTAAATTTTTATTTGGATCCCATTTCAACCCTTTCATCAGAGTATCCAGATGTGGGAGACAACGATGTCACTCACATGGACTTGGAGGATCTAAAAATTGATGTTTGCGGTCCCAGAGGAACATGTAGAAGAAAGAATATACACAAGTGGTTTGTATGCCACATGTGGCCACCCATTATCCATCCAGAGAACAAATTGGTGATGGATTGTGCTCAACATTATGAACTAGACACTGAAATCATAAGGGTGGATGATAATTCAATTTTGGCAGTGCTCACTCCCAAAGGAATATCACAAAGTATGCAGATCCCAACTTGGAGCAACATGGTAATCATCCCAAAGGAATTTGCATCAAGAGAATGGTCAAAGATAGATTCATACCTCTAGGGCCTTGCATTGGGGTCATGGTTGAAGTAGGTAAGAAATCCCTCTCGTGTACCAAAAGTCTTGGTCTAGGCATGAGTTTCATGAAGGATTTTAGATGTTATCATCCTATTGAGTAGGGTGATGGGAGAGGAGACCACCAAATATTTTTAGGATTGGATGGCATTGTTCATCCTTACCATCATTGAGGGAAAAAAATGATTGAATGGGGTCAAATAATCAATGATAACCTCCACTTTTAGTTTCTCCAACTACTAGTCATACAAGAAAATTTGCAATGACATCATACTTAGTATATGCTCTTTCACAATACGAGATCATTCAGGGGTTTAACTCTCACACAAACATCTCCCAAAAGGCCCCCACCTATGAGAGATATCCACAATTGACCTAAAGGAGAGTAATCACCACTTTTCAAGGGTGAATGATGCATTCACCATGTATGTTGTAAGATTGCTTGAAGGAAATCCTAAACTAAGATTGTCCTCATAAGTTTTACTTTGATCCAAAGATATGGGTCCTTCTTCACATAGTTCTCAAATTTCTCATACATCAAGGTATCTATTTTGACCTCACTCTAGTGAAAAATTCCAAGGTACCTCAGTGAAAATATCATCATGTTTGAGCTTTGTAAAACTTTCTCATATCAATGGAAAACTCAAAAGTAGAAAAAAAAAGGTGTGTCTTTCCCTATCTCTTTGGGAATTTTCTCTTGCAAGTCTCTTGTTGATGCATCAAATTTGGAATCCTCTTTCTCATATTTTAATCTCTATTCCTACACTTCAGAGCTAAATTTGATATTCAAGCACTCTTGATATGTTCCATATCCCTGACTTACACCATGTTCCACAAATTGAGGACTATTGGGTGAATTTTTAATGATCTTGAAGTTAGGGAAAATGGATCATATGAGGATGATAGTAGGGAAAATGAGGATTTTTTTTTATTGGTTCAAGTAAGGAATTGATGATGATGGAAACTGATTTGTACGACCTATAGTATCAAGTTGTGAAAGCTTCACCTCTCCCAAAGTTTCTTGGAGCATCTAGGAATCGGGGGATATCTATGAAAGGACTAAGGTAGTGATTCAGAGATCTAGAGAGTGGTTCAAAAAAAAATATATTTATTTCATCGAGTCAAGAGAGTCTCCAGGCTCTCAAGAAATAAATCATCCCCCTCTCTCTTTTGGGTAGCTGAGAAAGCTTCAAGTTCCACCCACTCTGAAAGGCTCACAAAAAAAAATCAATGGAATCTAAGCCAAATCACTACAAGAGGACACACAAGAAGGAAATAGAAGCTCAAGATCCTATTAGAAGGTATGGAACAAGGTGAAATTGATCTACCTCAACCACCTAATCCTTCAAATAACTCAGAGCATTTCTTCTTCCATAATTATACCTATTCAACTATCTCAAGATGTGCACCTTCTCAACCAGAGAAAGAAATTACCATCATGCCCAAAATTTGAACTCAAAGAAAATGAAACATTCTCATGGGTACATGATATGATTAGAGGAGAGACCCATATGGTCCAACAAGTGGTGATCCCATATTTCTAGGTTATATACAATAATGGTGAAAGTAAAGAAAGGGAAGAAATCTCAAATTTCCTCTCACTTTTTTACAACACTTTGGGAAACCAATATGTGGAGGTAGGTTGGCCTAAATTCATCAAGCCTATCAAGTGAGATGGCCCCATTTGATTATTATGAATCATCATCACCATTCCTCTTAGACCAAAAACACATGAGGGAGATGCTCATCTGTTTAAGGAGTCTTCCACTCACCTTCTCACAAGAAACCAAGAGTATAAGGAAAAAATTGATCAATTGGAAGACCATATAAGGACCCTCACCTCATATGTGAAAACATTCATGGATCTGAATGTTTTCATCTCTCCTAGATAATGAAGTTACTCCCATCAGTAGCTTTGACCCATAGTCTCCATCAGAAAGGCACAAGGTTTCACCATGCAGGGAAGAGAAAATGATAAATGGGTAAGCAAGATTCTAGAAAAGGGTAAAATGTTTCTTCCTGAGATCCTTTCATTTTTCAAGTACATGAGTGCAATGGCTACGAAAGGTAGGAATGACTAGAGAGGAGATTGAAAATAAAAGGAGCATTGGGACTAGGTGTTTCCACTAGTCATTGAGATGGGAAAAGTCAACTCTTCCACTACTAGTGAGCAAGGGGTATTCAATTCAATCTAAATACTTGTCTCAAGTCTGGGATAGAACTCTGGTTTTTGTCATTATGAAATGATAAACCATGCTCTTGGTGAATTGGATTCATATGAGGAACATATTTCAAAGATGCAAGAGGATGTCAATGTTGAGATATAAAACTTGGAGTGCCAACAGTGGATGAGAACACTTCAACATATGATCTGCTGAAGCCATTTGAAGATCTTGTCAAGAAGGAGGCCGAGATCCATTTTCCTTCAATGAAGACACACTAGAGTCTCTTGCTGAGATAAGGGTCATCATATCAAACACAAAAAAGGATCATCAGTCATGGTTCATGGAATGTAAGAACATCAATGCTCTCTCTCTAAAAATTGGGTCAAGTCCTTGAGCTTTGTGCACATTCCTCGGGATGAAAATTTGTGCTACACCTACAGTAGCAGCATGATATAAAAAAAAGAATTCAAAGGGATTGAGATCTCTCCAAAGAAATTTTCAAGATTCCATCATGAGAGGAATCTCCATCCACATATGCAACATTTCTTCATCCAGTAGTTATCTTTCTTCCTTTCTCTCTTCTCCATCCCCTTCCTCTCTTCTTTCACATTTATTTCTTCATTAGGGGTTGCACTTTTCATTTTCATCTTATTCACTTTTTTCTTTTATTCATTAAGATGTGACTATAGTTGAAAATTGTAATAAGTTTCCCTCAATTAATAAAAAGGGGACTTAATTTATTTCCTAGGAATGTAAAGAGTCACAAGTTTTAAAATACAAGTGAAAATACATGTGGGGGTAGTGAAGAGTCTCTTTTGAAAATCTATATATTGTAGTGACTTCCTCACTTCAAGGGGTTATCAATTTTGTGAGTTCATGAGTAGATAACTACCAAGAATAAGAAAAAGATAGAATTTTCTTCTATTTCCCTTTCTATATGTTTCCTCCTCTCTCATTGCATAACTTTGTAAACATGTCAATTAATAAAGGTGTTTTAAATTTTCTGGATGAATGAATGAATGATATTTTATGCTCATAGTTTATTTTTTATTGATATATTTGAAAAATTTGTGATTATTTCTAATTGTATTTCGATAATATATGGTTAATAATTGTAAGAATATGATTTATCCTACTTGTAATATTAACTCTCCCTCTCATTTTATCACTCCTAATACTTCACCTTCTGAAAAGAGTAGATGTGATAGTCATAAGATGATTTGAACTACCAAAAAGATAGGAGTGAATTTTTTGAGTTCACTGAATGTGTAGTTTTATTGTATTTTTGAGAATTTTTGTAATTTTTTAGGATTATTTGAATGTTTTTTATTATTTTGTGAGTTGTAAGGTTCAAATGTGTGTGGTTGAATTTTTGACATTTTTTTACTCAATGTTATTATGGAACACTTGAATTAACATCATGTGTAAAAGCATACACAAAATACAATGTAAAAGAATGAAAAGATTGTAAAAAAAAACCTATACATATAGTAATATAGACACACTAAGATTCTAGACAAACCAAGATGTTAACAAGGCTACCTACACAAGATTAACTTGTAATAATAACAATGTAACATAAATGATAAAAATGAAATGTGATTGTTCCCCTAAAGTGTTCCACCATTAAGAATAAGTAGACATAAATGCCCCCAAGCAAAGTATCTTATAAATGTAATGGGATTGGATCGGGTCGAAGAACACAATAATCTTAGATACTCCTTGTGATACTCCTATCGGATCCTATTGAAGTTTGATTTGTATTGGATTAAATCAGTTTTCTAGTAAAATACACTAAGATCTGAGGAAAAAATGAAAACCAAGTGTGCCCCAAGTGAATTTATATCGCGAAGGGTTAATTGATTATTTTGCCTCCGAGCATATATATATGCCACGGGTAAGAAAATTGGTTATCATAAGATGATCTGGAATGATCAGTAGGAGTTTCGTCAACTAGAAATATTGTGGAACTATGTTATGTAGTTGCTGAGATTTTGTCAAACATTTTCTGAATGTTTTACTTTTTGATCTATATAACTTTTTTGCAGGTTTTATAATGTTTTTGGGATTTTTTAACATATTTGAATGTTTTTGGATTTTGAACATATTGGAATGTTTTTGGATGTTTGAGCATATTAGAATGTTTTTAGATTTTTGAAAATATTTTAATGTTTTTAGATTTTTAAACATATTTGAATGTTTTTGGATTTTTGACTCAGTAAAAGGGTACATCATCTGAACTCATGTTCAAACAATTATAAGCATTTCATTCTATTGGTAGAATGTAGATGATATAGTGATAGGATATCTCACTTACCTTGTGACTCCACGCAACTAGGAAGATGCGAGGGCTCACCACTGAGAGCCAAGAAGGACATGAGAACTAGGAGAATAGTGATATGAAAATTAAGATGAAGGATTCCAAGACACAAGGTGTAACAATGATCCATTTGGGAAAATGTGACTCATCTCCAGTCAAGATTACCTTATTGATTCTAAGATGATTTCAATTTATAGGTTTTGAATAGACTTAGATCCATTAGTGGCTTATTGATTGGAAAGATTTGGTTGAAGGACTTTTTGTCTCTCTTAACATGAGAAACTTTTTGGGATGTGTATGATTAAGTACTTTTGATTTAAATGTTCTAAAGGCTTTATTTTGTTGGATTTTTTTAATTGTCCCCTACATCTTGTCCCATGCCATCGAAGTAAGAAAAGGGCTCAATATAAAATAAAAAGCATAGGAGAGTAAGGATACCTGCCTTTGTTCCCAATTTCACACTACTAGTAAGAAGTTTAGGCTCATCACCAAGATTGTGAAGGATGAAAGGTATAATGATTGATAAAAAAATTTATATTTTACATTGATTTTACATTGATTTTTCCTTATATGTTGATATTGTTCTTGTTCGGAAGGAATGTTTTACCCCAAATCTCATTCTCATGTAATTAGTAGGTTGCGAAGGGTTGACCACCTTAGACAAAGATAGATGGTTAAAAGATCCGGAAAATAATCTTAATGCTTTATGTTAAAGAGAACTTTTTTGAAAGGAGGATTTTCCATCAGTAAGTTTTTAGACAAAACCATAGGTAAAAAGATCTAGAATGGTAGAAACCATAATATGGATGAGACACAAAATGCCTAAAATGAATAGTATTAACATGTGTCATATAGGAGAAGAATGTGGAGAAATGGTCATGTCATGATTAAGATATTTGTCAATGGATGAAATAATTAAAGTGTTTGTTTAGATAAGTTGACAAAGGTCTGATCACCTCCCTAGTGTGGAGAGTATCTGTGGATAAGATGTTATTACTTCTATGTTTTTAATTTTTATAGTACATTGATGATGGGTTTGATTTTGATTTTTATCCTCTTTTTATGATTTTTATTTTTTGTGTTTTTGCGAACTAAGATTATAATGGAATCATTGGGAGAGAGGTTCATATTCAAGAAATTTGAATGGTTATGAGTTAAGTGAATTAGGTGGATGAGGTCCAATTCATCGAGTAGATCAAAATATTTTCAATAAACTTATGATTTGATTGGTCCCGATTTATAGGACTTGGGCACATGTCATCCAATTCAACAGAGTGTATAGAAAGGTTTTTGATGAACCTATGATTTTATGAGTCTTGATTTACTATACTTGGGATGATGAGATCCAATTCAATGGAGTGAATCAAAACATTCAATGATTCATAGTGTATGAGACTTGGGCGGATGAGATCCAAGTTAATGGAGTGAATCGAAAGATTCAATGAGTCCTGATGTATGAGACTTGGGTGGATGAGATCCAAGTCAATGGAGTGAATTGAAAGATTTGATGAGTCCTGATGTACGAGACTCGGTGGATGAGGTCCAAGACAAAAGAGTGTATGTGATTGGATAATTTTTAAAGAGATCAAAAAACCTATGTGATGTTAAAGGAAATTTTTTGATGTGGACAATACATTGAAATTTATATTCCTCAATACTTTTGTGAATGATTTCCAAGATATGTGGAATAGAAGATTTATATTATTGGTGTTTGAAAAGGTTCTCTATATAAATACAGATGTCATCCATGAATGGAATGATGTGAGGAGTAAAGGATTGATCCATAGAGGGAAATACAAGGCATCTTGTAAGTTGTAGAGAGAAAATATTCAATGTTACTCCTTTCAGGCATTGGATTGATTTGATTGACAATAGATTTACAATTAAATTTTGAAATGGTTTAGTGAAGATACCCCTAGGAATACACACCTCATGGAGTGCATGCATATGGATTTCTTGACACGTATGTACCATCATTGAATGTTTATAATTTTTGTAAAACCCAAGAATACTTTGCATCGGATAACTATCATAAAACATTATTAAATTCAATATTGATCATTTGAGGTATTTTTGATATGGAAGGTTGTGTTGTTACAAGTATCTAAACTTTTTGTTGTGTCTCAACAAAAATAATAGGGTGTTAGGCGTAGGATATATCATTAAAAGGATATAATAAGGTTCAACGGTTCTTAATGATTGACCCTCTTCTTTAGAGTATTCATTTATGTCATGGATTAGAAAGGAGTTTTGCATCATGTTCAAGTTACCATTTGATGTTTGAATATATTTTTCTGAAACACTTTCAATTTCCAATTGTAATAATGAAAGAGCATCTGGAGGAGAGATTTATTAGTTTTCATTTAGATATAATTGACCCTTGTTGTCTTGATCTCGTTGAGTTTTATTATGTAAAAAAAATTGGACAACATTTAAATCTTCACTATAAGTTGTATTTTTGACATGTTTTTGATTTTGAGAACTTCTTTGTCAATTTCTATTTTGATGACTCGTCGTTAATTATGTTGAATGGTGTCATTGATGTCATGGAGATATTGTGTCATGTTTTTTTCATTAATGTCAAATCATGTCATAGGTCATTTATGATGTGGATATTGTTATGATGTGTCTTTGATATCAAAATGTGTGAAGGTTGTTTAGACACCTAAATATGACTATGCAATTTTACTACTAAAATTGCACCATTTATCATCTTTCCCTTCATTTTCTTATAATTAGTGATTTCCCGCTAATTATCTAACATTCCCCTTTATCTCGGTCAATTAACAACACTTCGTTAATTAACTAGCATTTCCCTTTACTCTGAATTCCAATTAATGACACTTCATTAGTTATAATCCTCTTTTAATTAACTATCATTAGATAATTAGGCCTTTAATCCTTTATTTAATCAATAAAACCTCTTATTGGTTAAATCCTCCAAATTCTATCAAATTCATCATAAATCACCTCCAAATAGTTTTCTAAGCTTATTTTGGCCTATTAATTAATCCTAATTGATTAATTAAATCATCTCCAACTCCCTTGAGTTGCTAATTCTAATTAATCTTTTATAATCATGTTTGTCCCTTCTAATTCTACTTTACCTTTTATCCCACATTCACTAGGATTGTAGCTTCTCCCAAATTGGAAAGCTATATATAGAACCTATTATCCCCCTCTCAAACACACACCACACTTTTATTAGTGTTATTATAAGCACATGATAAGAGTATTTTCTACCATTAAAGAGTTTATTGATATTACACCTACTTATCCTCTCTTTGTAAAGAGTCGTAAAGGAAGATCCATACATGGAAATTAATCCATATTGGTGAGATAATTTCCTCTTCTTAGAGATAACCATCCTTAGATATCATCGTAATCATGATCGGTTCAACATAGGAGCAACTATAATCTAGAAAGCATATCTAAATTAACAAGGAATGGCTTAGTGTTTTTAAGTTTAATTTGGATGCATTAATTAGATTTTATCCATCCATAGCTTTATCATGATGTTTATGTTTAATTATCTTAGTTATAGGGATTACTTGGTGTTAATTCCTAGTTCTTAACTTAGCCTACTTTTACATGTAAGCCTACTTTTACATGTATACATATGACATGCCTGGTGGGACATCCCTTTGCCTCATGCACATTTTTCTCAAGTTTTTGTAGTTAAATTTCATTTTTGCATTCTAACCTCTATTTTACACATATTGATAAATATTGTATTTCTTAACTCCTTTTGTTTAGTTTGCATGTGTTGATTCTTCCTTACAGATGTGAAGGAGGTGAGGTGCTTGCCAAAATTGAAGCTAATCAAGCAAAGATTTGAGATTTTTGACATTTTTTTGGTCAAATTCCTGTGTTCTTGAAGTTACACAAGCTTCCCTATGCTAGCGTTACTTTCCATGAGCTATCATTACTTTGCATGAGCTATCATTAATCTCCATGTGCTAGCATTAATCTCAATGAGCTAGCATTGATCTCTATGAGGTAGCCTTAAAATCCCCGAGCTAGCATTAAAATCCTTGAGCTAGAGTTAATCAATGAGCTAGCATTAAAATCCCTAGGCTATTGCTAAAATTCCCGAGCTAGCATTAAAATCCGGAGCTAGCATTAAAATCCATCACTAGATTTAATCTCTTAGCTAACATTAAAATCATTGAGCTAGCATTAAAATCCCTAATCTAGCATTAAAATCCCCGAGCTAGCATTAAAATCCCTAAGCTAATGTTAATCCATGAGCTAGTGTTAAAATCCCTACGTTAGCGTTAACATCCTTGAGCTAGTGTTAAAATCCATGTGCTAGCATTCTATGTGATTTTTGGTCAGATTTCAAGATTACCATAATTTGGTTTTGGTGTTTTCTATTTTTTACACTGAGTCTTCTAACTTTGTTTTGTAGGTTTTTACATTTAAATCAGTTTTCTAACATGTTTAAATGCTTTAATGAATGTTGTATTTCCATGCTTTGCTTGTGTGTGCTCTTCTCTTACACCTTTTGGTGATCTTGAGAATCAAAAACAACTTTGGTCTTCTTTTCTAACATTTGGATTAACTTGGAAATTTCATCATTTATTTTTCTTAAGGGAATGAATCTTTTATAAAACATTTTAATGGTCATTTGATTTAAAGTTTTCCATTTCTATCTAGTTGGATTAAACGTTGTGTATGCTCTTATCTTAGGTATTTTGATGATCTTGAGAATCAAAAAAATCTTGATCTGATTTAAAAATATTGTGGGTTTTATGGAAAACTACTAACTTTTGAGTGCATGACCATATGCTTGTCAAATAATCGAATCAAAAAAATACTAACTATAGTGTGTTACTGATTTCCAATGGTGTGCTAAACCACATTAAGTTCAAAAGATTAAAAAAACACCACTTTATTCAAAACATTTTATTTGTAGGTTCATATAAGGGTTAAAACCCGTCCACTTTAAAGCGTGGGAGTATCTTGGTATAAGCCATTAAAATTCATTATGAGGATTACCACAGGGAACCCCAAAGTAGGCAACACCAGGGGAACTAGTGGAAAAAATGGGAATTTCCCACTACCTACCTAACTAGAAATACCCATGAGGAATGCTTCAAGTTGCCCATATGATGCCTCGTTCATTAATTTAATTTTGGGGAAATGTTTCTTCATCTAGGATTTATCTAGTGAAGCGTATCTCTCTTAGAAAAGTATTGGAGAGTGTTGAGAACAAAGGTAAGGTAGTCATTAAAAGGAATGATAACCAGATCGTACCAAGCCAAGAACACAGATGCTAATCAAACACCATGATTAATAAGATGAAAGTAATTTTCTAGAATAACTTTACATAAACCTTTTCAAAAAAATGAGTAGCACTATCATATATTATTATGGAACTCAATGAAATACATTGAGAATGGGCCTTGCTTATATAGGCAAGGAATAACAATCTAAGAACCAGTCAAGGTCATAGATCAAGCCATAAATCATAGAAAAAAATAGTCATCAAAGAATTAGTTAATTCCATAGATTTATGATAGAACTAGACATCAAGGATCTAGTTAATACCATATATCAAGGAAAGATCTATACCTAACAACTAGATAATATCCCCCTAATATCTAAATAAATAAAAGGAAATATCCACACACATAAGTGGGTGAGGATAAATACAATAAAGGTAAATAAAGTACCTAGGTGAACATGAGCTAAGGTAAATACCTACTCTAACATCCCCCTCTAGTGAAGGTAGGGGCCAAAATAGAAGTGTCATGTCCACAGTATGAGTCCCGAAAACTAGGCCTAATGAGGTAATCATGTACAATATATCCATGAAGAAATATCAAACCAAAAGAAGGAAATAATCCTACTAGAAGGAAAGAGAAATAAGAAGAAGAAGGAAGATGTTCTCACAAACACCCTCCAAGAACAACTTCTAAAACCCCAAGCATTCCACGTAACTAAAGGTAAAAAGGTGATGTAAAATTCTTCGTAAAGATGTCTCGTGAACACATTCTTTGAGTTACAAGGTACTCCAAGCTAAGAAATCCATCCTAAATGTGTTGATTAATGAAGTGGATGTGTATCTCAATATGCTTGGTCCGCTGGTGCTCAACTAGGTTGCGAGAAATGTGAATTGCACTTTGGTTGTCACACCAAAGTACAGTCGGAAAAAATGCCGTGGGAATCCAAACTCGGTCAATAATTGGTGAAGCCAAAGAATCTGCTAACTTGCTATAATTATTTCCCTATACTCTTCCTCTGAAGATGAAATTGCAATAGCCTATTGATTTTTGCATGCCCAAGCAACTGGAGAAGAACCAAGATAGAAAATATAGCCATAAGTGGAACACATGTCATCAATAGAACCTACCCAATCTAAATCTATATACCCAACCAAATGAGTAGAACCCCTAGTGTAGTGTAGGCCAAAGTGGGAAGTGCCCTATAAATAGCGCAAAATCCTTTTAGCAGCCTATCAATGAATACTATGAGGAGAATGTGCAAACCAAGATACAATCCCTACTGCAAATGAAATATCAGGGCGAGTATGGGTCAAGTACATGAGACTTCCAACCAACTGCCTATACAACGTAGGATCACAAAGTGGTGTGGTACATGTGGAAGTAAGAGTAACTCCAGACTAAAAGGAGATGGAATTGGCTTGCAATCAGCCATATAAAAGTGCCTAATAAGATCATGGGTGTACTTTTTCCAACTCAAATGAATCCCTGAATCTATCTGAGAAATATGCAAACCAAGGAAATAATGCAATAGCCCAAGATCTATCATGTCAAACTATGTAGAAAGATCCCTCTGAATACTTTGAATGTGGGAAGAAGAGTTGTCAGTAAGTAACAGATCATCAACATACAAGACAAGTATCACAATATCCTCATCAATATGTTGGAGATACGTTGTATGATTGGAGTGGCAACGAACAAAACTAGTAGATAGAAGAAAATAATCCATCTTCGTATACCACGCCCGAGGGGCTTGTTTGAGACAGTAGAGAGACCTTAGAAGCCTACAAACAAGAGATGAATCCTAATTAAATCCAACCCGATGCTCCATGTATATTTCCTCTTGTAGATCTCCATGTAAGAAGTTACTCTTCACATCCATCTTGTATACGGGCCACCCCTATGATGCAACAATAGGAAGTACAAGGCATATAGAATCCATCTTGGCAATGGGTGCAAAAGTCTCAGAGTAATCAATACCTTCAACTTGTGAAAAACCCTTTACAACAAAATGAGTCTTATACTTGTCAATGGACCCATCAATTGCATATTTGGTTTGGTATACCCACTTACACTTAACCATCTTTCTTCCTTTAGGAAGAGAGACCAAATCCCAAGTATGATTCTTCATCAAAAAATAATACTCATTTGTCATCACATCATCCCACTCCTATATCCCGTGAGCCTTTGAAAAGACTATGGATCCTCAGAAACTGCCTGACACAAAATTCCAGAACCTATAGAATGTGTGTGATGATGCCTAGTGGGTGGAAGATTCTCTTTGAAAGGTGCTACCTCAGAAACTGTAGTAAAAGCCCACTTAGGCATAGTGATAACATCAATGGGAATAGGATCCTCAACGACATCTATAATCTCCTCATCAACCTCCTCAAAGAAAGGATCCTCAAGATGAGATGAAGAAGGAGGCATGGAAGAAGATGAAGAAGTGTGATGAGTAAATCACTCATCAAATTGAACATGTGTTTGAAAAATAACATCATATGTATTAGGATCTAAAAGACGATAAGCTCTATTGTCCTCACAATACCCTACAATGATAAAGGGTTTACTCTTCTTATCCAAAGCTTTCCTTTTCTTCTTTGGCACAAATGCCAAAGCATGGCTCCTAAAGACTCAAAAAAATGAGACATCTAGCGTAGTGTTGGACCAAGCTTCCTTTGGAGTCAAATGCTCAAGTTCTCTGTGTGGTGTGCGATTCTAAATATAGTTAGCACAATTAACTACTTCTGCCCAATAGATTGGAGGTAAATCTCTAGAATGCATCATACGATTAGCCATTTACTTCAAATTTTTATTCTTCATTTCTGCTAAGCCATTCTATTATAAAGTATGAGGAACAAAATGCTGGTGAATAATGCCTTGAGTTGCCAAAAAGTTAGAAAACTCATTGCTGAAGTACTCCCCCCATTATTAGTATGCAGGTTATTTATGATACTAGAAGATTTTTCTCGACCAAATCCTTGAAGACTTTGAAGTTTAGAAAAAAATCACTTTTGTAATTGATAAAATAAACCCAAGTATGCCTCGAGAAATTATTAATAAATTAAGGTGCATACTTAGCTCCATTAAAATATGGGGTAGGAAAAACCATCAAGTCACTATGCACAAGCTCAAGTAGTGAAGAAGTTCTCTTAGAAAATTCTTAGGAAAAGGATCTTGGTGTTGTTTCACTAATGCAAAACCATGAAAAACTCCCTCAAGAGTTCTTAACTCCAAATATCTGTAATTGAGATGTCTAAATATTTCATGCCAAAGCTTACTCTCTAAATCTGCATAAGAAACCAATCCTATCCCTATAGAAGAAATGTCATCAAAACCCTCCAAGTGATATAATCTAGAACTATTATCAATAATACCTTGAGCAACTAGTGAATGAGGCTCCAACAAAGTTCGTACTTCTGCTCCATGTGGTGTAAAAGTCATTATTTTTCCTTGACTAGAATGAAAAATTTGATATACAAAAAGAAAATTTATAGTGATGTTAGGAACATATAACGCATCTTGGATACTTCCACCATCAAGTTGTATATCACCTTTTCCTTTAATAGAAAGAAAGGAACAATCTCCAACCTCAATTTTTGAAGTAGAACTCAAACCTAGAGAAACAAAAGAATCCTTGGAAGAAGTCATGTGATGAGAAGCAATAAAATCTATAACTCAATTGTCTACAAGTGGTGACTAAGATCTCCCAACAACATTAAGTGCTTTGCCATGCTGATTAGAAGGAGGTGGCATGGAGATAGAATTTTTTTGTTTCTTGGCTGCATCCTATAAGGCTTGCATTCACTTATAACACCTATGTTATTCATGATTACCACCCCTACAAAAAGATCATGAACGACTAGACTTATTCTAGGATTTAGAAGACTCCTTGGGTTTTGAGTTGTTTTCTTTAGGTTTAGGAGCATTCTGAGATGGAGAAGGTGTGGATTTGGTTTTACTATTTGGTTTTCCCTTTCCCTTAGGATTAGATGTAACTAATGCCTTATCCGAGGTGGAATACTCAAGGTGAGACAATTTGGATTCTTCCTAGTAAGTCTTTCACAAAAATTCTAAGTTAGGCATTTTGAATGTGTCACCTAAGGCATCTATGCTAGAGAAAAAGGTAGAAGAAAAAAATTGGAATGGTCCTCTCAACTTGGATAGAATCAAGTAAACAAACTCTTCATCTTTCTTATCTCTTCCACTCCCCTTAAACTATGTCAACAAATTCTTGAACTTGGTAAGATAGTCTATAATTGTTGGAAAATCTTCGGGATTAAGAGAGGTGATCTCAATGTCAAGTTGTGTGGCTCTCATCCGATCCACCTTACTAAATAAATCCTCTAATTTCTCCCAAATTTTGACATGAGAGTCATATTTTTCCAAATGAAATAAAATATTGTCACTTACATAAGTTCCTATCAAACGATACACTCATCAAATTTGCACTTTGGTACTGAAATTTCTCATATTCTCTAGTAAACACGAGGCTTTTCTAAAGAGATTAAAGCCCATAATCCTTTCCGCTTGATTATTGTTTCCATTCTTGGTTTCCATGTGTGATAATTATGTGTTATTAATGGCTTAACATGATCTAATTAAGATGTAGATGTCATCCTCAAAAAATCACCAAAAGAAATGCAAGAACCAAGCAAGCAATGCAACAAGACCCCCAAGCAATGACACAAGACCCCCAGATTTTGACACTTTATAATGAGTGCGTGTTACAATATGAAACTTTATAATTATAGTGTGATTCTCAAAATAAATATTTCCAATAGAAAAATCATGGAAAAACAAACACTTTTGCAAAAAAGGCACTCAAAACTAAGTTACCGATCAAAAGTTACAAGCTTTTCATTATTATACTCTACTATTTATTTTAGTTGCCACTAAAAAAAAATAAAACTCTCTTTCCTTCACCACACAAATAAAATGAAAGGGGGCTGGAGTTAAGAACCTACTAGTAGGAATAAGAATCTTTAATCCCTCATACAACCATATTGTATGACCAAGGGCTAAGGATTTCAATGAGTGTGTGCAAGTTACTATTCTCATGCATAGCCACCCGTGGACCCCTACAAAAAAAAGGAAAGAAACATCTTTCCAGAAACCACCTAATGCATGCCAACCGAGAATGCTGCACCCATAGAAAAAAACCTAGATCGGATCTTACAAAATTTGAAAACACCTAGAAATAAAATTTCGATTCTCTATCTTGGATGGCGTGGATCTCAAGGCGACCTAGTGTGTTTCCCTACAAAAAAATGAATTCCTCTAGAAATGGATGAGTTTACTTTGTCAATCTTAGGGTTTTTCTACCTTCTGGATCTAATGGAAGCCTCTGTTTTACATAAAAACACATGTAGCAACAAAAATATGAGAAAACCCGAATATATGAATATACAAAGAATTTATTTACAAAATAAAACTTACAGATGGATGTCAATAGCAATCTCCTTCTCTAATACCATAAAAGGAACGATAAGCAGATCATACCAAGACAAAAACACATATGCTAATCAAACATCATGATCAATAAGAAGAAAGTAATTTTTCAAAGCATAACTTTACATAAACCTTTACAAACAAATGAGCGACATTATCATATATTATTATGGAACTCAATGAAATACATTAAGAATGGGCCTTGCTTATATAGGCAAGGAATATCAATCTAAGAACTAGCCAAGGTCATAGATCAAGCCATAAATCATGGAAAGAACTAGTTAAGTCCATAGATTTATGAGAGAACTAGACATCAAGGATCTAGTCAATACCATAGATCAAGGAAAGAACTATACCTAACAACTAGATAATATCCCCCTAATATCTAAATAAATAAAAGGAAATATCCACACACATAAGTTGGTGAGGATAAATACAATAAAGGTAAATAAAGTACCTAGGTGAACATGAGCTAAGGTAAATACCTACTCTAACAGTCATTTGGCACTAGGGCCAATTTTTCCTTATCCAATCGCGTTCTAAAGAGCCTTCACAAAACAAAAAAAAATCTTCGGATTCAAAACCTTGTGAGTTGAACAAGGGGAGATTTCATTGAAGTTTTTTCTGGATGTTATTCATCATGAAAATTACCACCCAAAACTTTGTCCTAGTTTCTACATTTTTATAAAACAAGGTAAAAATCTGCCAAATTTTTGCTACGTATTTTCATCACCACTTGTACTATCTCCCTTGTTCTCTTGTTGAAATTTTTGGTCAAAAGAGAGAAACATACAAAGGGTTTCCAAAATCGTGTCCACCACTTTTACACCCGCTTACATCCTTCCTTATTGCGACTGTGATAGTAAGTGTTGAAATTGTGTTAGTACGTATTCATATTTTGGTATCCTTGTCTTGATACCCATATTAATACATCTCATTATAGTTAATTTATCCCATCTTGATTTCCTCTTGCGTCGTTACACTGCTCAAATTATATCAATAATTTTTTGATACTTACATCTTTTTTTTTAACTTGATGTAAGTGTCTAAATTCTATTGTTATGTTGCTCGCATAGTATTAACTCCTTGTTATAATTAGACCTTTTTTTTGTTCAAGCATTGCCTTGCATTTTGGAAGGTGTTGTAGTGACATTGTTCACATATCAATATCATTTTGATACTAACATCTTGTTTTTCCTAAAAACTTGATTAAAGTATCCAAATTATATTGTTGCACTGCTCACATTTGTAGCCTCCATTTTCAAAACTTGGAATTTGTTTGTATTAAAATCATTTAAGTATACCTTGAATTGAAATCACTTCAACCCCTTTTTAATACTTAAGTCTTGTTTATTCCAAACTTGATTTAAGTATTGAAATTGTGTTGTCATCTTGAACAAAAAAATCTTTGAGAAAATTTAGACATAAGGAGTAGGTTCTTTTGTGATTGATCCCTTGTTCGAAATTGCTAGATTTTCCTTGGTGAGCTTTCATTGTCCATTGTCATCTGCTTCAAAAATTATTTGATTCTTTGGTTATTTACACCATTCAAATCTTGCCTTGATTCTTTGTGATTATTTCATATTTTTGTGACATTTGCAATTTCACGTTACTTGATTTTATCTAGGTTCCTTGTAGTACTTATGCACATTTTTCAAACCTTAACAAACACATTTCCTATCAAGAAAATTTTGAGACAAACTAAACAATGGAATTTTTTTTCTTTGAGTCATTATGTTGTTGAATTTTGGTCAACCATTTTGACATTTACACTTGTAACTTTTTGTTCAAACCTTGTTGGATTGTCAAAATTGTGTCATCAATATGTATATTTTCCTTAGATCCCCTTTGGAAAATCACACAAGCATCCCATACTATTTGTACAAGGTCTAGTTAGGCATCATTACGCTTCTCAAATTGACATGGAAATTCCTTCATAGTGAAGGATTTTGCACTATCTAGGTCTAGGCATTTGAACCCAAAAATACCAACCGTGACTAATTATCGTATGGTTCCTCACACTTACGAAAATAGGGAACCTAGGTTTTGGCATTCACACCAAAATATACCCATCACGACTAAACCTAATTTGGTTCTTCACACTACATAACCCATTCAGTTACTCCTTCCCTACCTTCATCTCATAGTCAGTGGTATGATTTTGATGATTCTAATCCATGTTATTTTGTCAATTCCCCTCGGTCACTTGATTATTCTAAACCATTCTACTATTTTTATTCCTCGGTCTCATGAGCCTCATCTAATCAACTTTCTTATAGGGAATAACTAGTCTCCTAAATGATGTTTTCCTCCTCTAAGGATTTGTGTCGCAACAAATTCTCCCTATCATTCCTCCAATTTGACTCCTAAGTTTCGGTCCTCCATATCTATGCAGGAGCCCCCTTTATCGATCTCCTCAATGATGTCTTCCTCCTTTAAAGATTCATGTGACTCAAAATTTCTCTAATCAATCATCCAATTCGACCCCTACATCGCAATCCATTGACTTTCTACACGATCCTCTTTGTCTACCTTCATTATGTCATCTTCTAGGAAAACCTATACTAACCAATTCCAAATCCACATTTTCTTCAATTTGCAATACATCCAAATCCAAATCTACTTCATCTCTTAAGTCATATTCTTCTATCAATCAAAATCCAATCCCTCTTTGGCCCCTAGGTCATTTTGATCATTCTTTATTCTATATTCATCAATCTTCTAAAGATAAATGTTTGCATCCATGTCGAACCATTCAAAAGAAATGATGTGCTAAGATATCTTTTCAAAGCACTATATAATTAATTTGTGGACACAATAAGGTTAAACCTTCCCCTCATCTACATCATCAAACATCTTCTAAATCTTCCACACTTGTTGGACCTCTTTCTTCCAATAAACCTATTATGGTAAAAAAAAAAGCGACCCATACTAACCAATTTCTTTCATAATGAACAAGCGATCGAGAGAATTCATGGGGCTACATAATGAAATTCCTCTATATGATCACAAGCAAGGATTCTCTTTAGACCTTGATGCGTTCGCGTATTATGGGGAAGATTTTGAGTCCTTTGATTAGAAAATAGAGAAAGATCCTAAGATCATCAAACTTGATCCTCATCTTGTTCTTCATATCTTATCATTACCCAACCATTCTTTACATATCACAATCTCACCTTGGGTTACCTCTTAGTAGCCCATCATATTCATCTATATGTGGGCCACCTCCTAGTATCCCTTCATCTTCTATTTGTTGGCCACCTCTAGGTATCCCTTTATCCTCTATTCTTGGGCCACATCCTAGTATCCCTTTATCCTCTATTCTTGGGCCACATCCTAGTATCCCTTCATCTTCTATACTTGGGCCACATCCTAGTAGCCCTCCATATTCTATTTATGGGACACCTCTGGGTAGTCCTTCATCTTCCATCTATGGGACACCTCTTGTATCCCATTCTTTTCCATCCTAGGGACACCTTCACGTAGTCCATATTTTATCTATGGCTTAGCTCCAGTAGCCCATTCTCTTCCATCATTGGGCCACATCCTAGTATCCCTTCATCTTATATTTGTGGCTCACCTCTTAGTAGCCCATTCTCTTCAATCCTTGGACCATATCCTCTTCGTCCATCATATCATCCTTCTATCAACAACTGTGGTAATCCCACCATCATCCCTACCATTCCTATCATCAATCCTAACCATACACTTTCTTCTCCCACTTCTCGGGATCAACAAAATCACACATTAGCTTATAGGAAACACCAATAGTTTCTTCATCAAGCTAAAATAAAAAATATGAAGAGCTCCAAAGCTCCAAGAAAATCCAACACCCAAAAATATAAAAATCAAACATGATTCAAGAATGCACACCAACGTAACCATCAAGTATGGAAAAAAGTGCAAAAACCTATGGATAGGGAACTCAAGCTCCCGCATACAAAATCCATGTTTCAAGATAAGTCATAGTCATTTATTGAGTATGATCTCACCATGATCATTGAGATTGGAGATAATATGAATCTTGATAAGGAAACACTCTTAGTATCCCTTATTATAGAAATCACAAACATCATTGTTGGATCCTATCACACAGACTGACATTTTTATCGCAATTTCGCAAAATCTACAAAAATAAAAATAAATTAAAAAAAAATCAAAAATACAAAAATGAGAAAATATAAAAACATCATAAAAACTTCAAAGGTACAAAGATCAAACATTACAATCAAGTATTGCATACATATGGATGTTCTTTCCTCCCTTTCTTTTCATTCCTCTACAAGTCATCCACCATTTTCATCTTTTTATTTATCATTTGTTATTCTATTCGTGCTCATTGTGTGACATTTATCTCGATGGTATTTGTTTGACCTTGGTCTTTTATCACCTTAGTAAATTAAAGAACAATTGACCTCTTAGATATCCTATCACTATCATACATCTAATAAACTTGTTGCGAAGACCTTTTGGGCATATTTGTTGACACTAGCCAATGTTGTCATCATAATCACTTCCACATCCTTCCATCAAGAAATCATTCATTCTTAACCCCTTATCAAAACAATCAAGAGAGATGAAATACTTTTCTGAAAGTACAAAAATAACTCAAAAATTAAAAAAAAATCAAAAGAAAATCAATATATAACTCTCTCTTGGAGTATTTCTAATATCACTATGGGGGCTATGGACACTGATTGTCGATGAGAGAAATGTTGTGATTAGAATCAAATACATCTCCATCGGGCTATGGATTCTGGCTAGTAGTGGAGCAATGTATATCTCTCTTTCCACCCTCCATTCACAAACCACCTATCAAAATAAATCATTCCTACACATTGGCTAGTTTGTCCTCACTTGTTTCCTATCAAGTATTCCCTTCAAGAATTAATTAATTTCCATCTGCACACACTAAATATCGATGAGTAAATAGGACTAGTATACTACCAGTGTGTTTTTTGGACCATGTTCCAACTCTTACTTTAGTTCTTATTTTGTCTCACAATTTGTGCCTTTGGCTAATAAATTTTTCATCTCTAGTATTCTAGCTACATTTTCCATATCCTTTCATAACATTTTATGTTCTTATGCTTCATTTAGAACATCCATGTTTATAATATTACCTTTTTACTAGGTTTGAGGGAAACTTTGTCCCTTCTTTCAATAAAAATCTTGTCTTCTTTCTAGCATTTGTTTCTTGTCTAGCTTGCACATGGGACCATGTTTGCTCCTTCTTAGCTTTTCAAAAGCTTGATTTCATCATCTTATTGAACCTATCCATCTTCATCTTGAACCTCCTTATCTTCCTCTTGTATACACATGTAATATTTTCCCTTGTAAATTCTCAACTCTTGTTGGGAGCATCTTTGCATCTTATTTTTCATGTACATAGCTTTGGAAAACTTTCAAAAAACCATATAATTTTAAATCTCAAAAAAGTCCAAAACATTGGTAAAATATTTAAAAATCCCAAAAATTGGTAAAAGCATTCAAACATATAAATCATTTACAGGACACAATGTCCTCAAACATCAAAAAATTTCCTACAAAACATATTTCTTTGATCATCACTTGTTTTCATGCACGACTTACGGATCATTTTGATCTACCATTTATTAACAAATCTAGTTTGATTATTATGTATGTATTTCCTTGTGCAACTAGTTTCTTGGGGTAGTATCATAATACACAATTGCTTTTTCATAGGAATCCTATGTCCTCCGTTTATTCACCTTTCATGTATCCTTTCTTGGGGTGCCATTTTTAACCCTTTTCGTATAACTTGAACATGTAGGAACTATGGCTAGATAACAAAAAAATTGGTACAACTCTCTTGAATGTTGTTTGTTTGAGTATGTTTGTTTCCTTGTTGTTTTTCTTGTTTATTTTCTCGTATTGCATCCCTTCATGCATTTTTATTTGAGTTAGTCTTTTGATAATGAAGAAAAAGTAGTATTACAAATTTTCATGTCATTTTATTCCTTTTGTTACATGCATGTATCAAATAAAATTTGCTCCCGAGCCGATGGTTCATTGATTACGTTGTGAAATGATGATAAAAAATGGCTCTTGAGCCAGTTGGGTTGAAATCTATCTCCATTTTCTTCATCACCATTTTATTCAACACCACCTGGGGAAATAGGGATTGTATTTATCCCCCCTCCCCCTTGTTTCTTCCATATGTTGAAACATGTCATTTCTATTCCGATCACCCAAACAATGGCCACCGAGCCAAGTTCAACTCCCCATTATTGCAGTATATATTTCTATTGTGCTAAATTTTCATCCTTATTTTTCAATTGTTGATCGACATCTTCTATCACCCCATCAACACTCGAGGGGGCATCCTTCATTCTACTAATTTTCCTTCAAAAATTTAATTGTTTGTAATTTTCTACTATCTTTGAAGTGGCGTCATTTGCACTACACCACACCAAAGAGGGGAAAATGTAGACACCTAAATCTAACTATGTAATTTTACTACTAAAATTACACCATTTATCATCTTTCCCATCAATTTCATTATAATTAGTGATTTCCCACTAATTAGCTAGCATTCCCCTTCATCTCGGTCAATTAATGACACTTCGTTAATTAACTAGCATTTCCCTTCATTCTGGATGCCAATTAACGACACTTCGTTAGTTATAATCCTCTTTTAATTAACTATCATTAGTTAATTAAGTCTTTTAATCCTTTATTTAATAAATAAACCCTCTTGTTGGTTAAATCCTCTTACAAAATCCTCCAAATTCTATTAAATTCATCCTAAATCACCTCCAAATAGTTTTCTAATCTTAATTTGGCCTATTAATTAATCCTAATTGATTGATCAATCATCTCCAACTCCATTGAGTTGCTAATTCTAATTAATCTTTTCTAATCATGCTTATCCCTTCTAACTCTAGTTTACCTTTTATCCCACATTCACTAGGATTGTAGCTTCTCCCAAATTGGAAAGATATATATAGAACTTAGTATCCCCCTCTCAAACACACACCACAATTCTATTAGTGTTATTATATGCACATGATAAGAGTATTTTCTACCAAAAAGAGTTTATTGATCTTGCACCCATTTATCCTCTCTTTGCAAAGAGTATTAAAGAAATATTCATACATGGAAATTAAACCATATTGGTGAGATCATTTCCTCTTCTTGGAGATAGCCATCCTTTTATCCCATCGCAATCACGATCGGTTCAACATATGAGTAACTACTATCTAGAAATCATATCTAAATTAGCAAAGAATGGAT
This sequence comes from Taxus wallichiana var. yunnanensis, assembly GCA_018340775.1. Classification (NCBI taxonomy): domain Eukaryota; kingdom Viridiplantae; phylum Streptophyta; class Pinopsida; order Cupressales; family Taxaceae; genus Taxus; species Taxus wallichiana. The sequence continues at coordinate 849,181,519 of CM031234.1, forward strand.
TATTGTTTTCAATTTTAACTTTGATTTGTTAATTAGCTTTTATCCATGCATAGATTTATCATGATGTTTATGTTGAATTATCTTAATTATAGGGAATACTTGGTTTTAATTCCTAGTTCTTAACTTAGCCTAATTTTACATGCATACAAGTTGATGGGAAATATAGACAATGTGAATACAAAGGCTCTTGTGTAGATGTCCTTCTGAAGGTATGATGACAATAAGTTCATGGTAGCTTAGTTATATTAGTGCTCACAAGTGTGAGAGGTTGTACATCATGGTTTGAGCGTGAGAACAAGGTTTAACATACATGAGAAAATGTTTGCAAGGCTTGTTGAAGCATGAAGACCAAGGTATAGAAGGAAAAGTGTATAAAGCAAAGCCTAGTGAGGTATGTGGTTTATTTTCTAAGGTATGTATGGGCATGTGAAAATTTTCAGAGGTGTGACAATTTTCCCTAAGTATGTTCATGAATTTCGAGGTCTGGCTTGAAGGAAAATAGTCATTCTAGGTATGCACCTAGACCGTTCTTGAGGTCTGCTTTTCCTAATGAGGCATAATGATCATTTTTTAGGACATGTATGAAAATGAAAGCATTGATAAATTTTTGGCATGTTGATTTAGGTATGTGTGTCAAGTTTCAGGTCATGGTTTGGAGTATTTTTTAACATATTTCATTTTTGTTCATATCAAGTTCCAAGAATGAAAAATCCCAGCTTGAGGTGAACTTTGAGTTTCTCATTGGCACGTGAAACTTCTATATGATAACCTAAGATCTTTGGGAAAAATTGGTATGTGTTTTAGCTAAGAAATTTTGGCATTAGTTTAGAGTTTATAGTCTTATCCTTTATCAACGATTATTAATAACAAAATAGGTCAAAACCCTTCTTAAACCCTAGGATGAATTCGATAGGAGAGGGATGGATCATAATGGATTTTTATCAATTTTGATGATTTAAGAATGTAGAGGACTCTCCCATCTATCTCTAAGTGGCATTATGTTATTAGGTAAGTGTGTTTACCTTATAATAAAATACTATTTAATGAAGAAATTGATGTATCTCTCAAATGTTGCATAGGACAGAGACTCCAAATTTATGGTGGATGGATTTTGGGACTTATAATTCATATCCATGAAGGTTTATAGATAAGTTACAAGGCTTAAGTGCTTTAAATTAGTATTCCAAGTCAGCTAGTTGCTAGTAGTCCTAATGGAGAAAACCAGGTAGTCTTGAGAAGATGGATGTGTGAATGTTTGCATGATAGAATGATGAAACAATTACATGGAGTTGTTGTTTGGGACTTGTATGTCTTGTTCATGCTTGGTAGAGGCTTTGAATGTGCTCATATAGGTGTTGGAATTCAAGTTCTTCTTGAGTGGGTTTTTAGGTGTATAGACCTAATATGATAGTTTGAAGTCTAATGAAGATTCATAGTGTAGATGCATAGTACATAGTTAACAATCATGTAAAAATTTTGAAGAGGTCATTATAAATTTTTTTGAAGTGGTCTTGTGCTTTGAAGATGTTCACGAGTGATCAAGAAAGTCAAGAATGCAACGTTGGAGCAGACCTAATTCAATTAGGCCTTCTTGAAGACCTAATGAAGGAATAAGATCTAATTGAGTTGTTTCAGACCTAATGGAGCTTAGATTGAGATTATTTCATGTTTTTCAGATGTTATTATGGTATTTTATCATCTTTCATGGCCAACCTAAGTGGTATGTGTGCTAGTGACATGTATATAAGCAAGGCTAACTAGGCCTATTTGAGCTAGTGAAGAAAATTAAGAAAAGAGTGAGCTAAGGGTCGATGATTGGGTAGAATAAGGTCTTGTAGACCATATGAGGAGTGAAATGAGTTCATGAAGAACATCCTACATGTGGTGAAGATTAGTTTGTACATGGATATGACCTAGTGAAAGAGAATGATGAGCGAGTAGGAAAACTAAGAAATTTGAAGAGTCTTCTAAAGTAGCAGAAGGTGTATGACTGTTTGAAGATTAGAGTATGTTACAAGAAGCTTGAAATCATGATGATACATCAGAGATACAGATAAAACCAAGAAGAAGAAGAGTAGAAGATAGAAGGGAGAAAATAATTCCATCATTTAATGAGATACCAATAAGAAGAAGGTGGAAACAAATCATAGGTGGCTGATTCAATGTCGAGTCTTCCTTGTAAGTTAGTTTTTGATAAAACTCTAGGGGTTTGTGATCATTGTGGATTTTTTGCTTCACTAAATTAAGTAGTTTTAGCCTCCTTACAAGTGGGTGCTTGCTAAATTCTAGTTGGTGCTAGATAAATGATGGGTGGGTGCTCCTTATGGAGTTAGTGCTTCACTAAATCTTGATTTTTTTATATAAATGCAAATATCAGTGGGTTTTCTTCCCTTTAAGGGTTTCCCACATAAATTATGTGTTCATGTGTTCTCTACTATTTCATGTTCATGTGATGGTTGCTATATTGCTTTGATGGTTTGATTAACTAAGTTAACATTGCTTAATAATGGTGGCATGATGAATGATTGAAGTAAAAGTTGTAAAAGTATCTAAGGACACTGATTCGACCCCCCTCTTAGTGGTTTTGATTCCAAAAATTAATTCTTAGAAATAATGGTGGTGACTTGAATAGTGATCTGTAGAGTTGCCTTCTATGTGGTAGTACTCACAATATTTTGATTCCTTATACCATTTAAGATTGGGTTCCCCTTTAAAGAAGGGTATTGTGATTGGATATTTTATCATCTTAGCCTTAACTAATTAATGAAAGGAACTCAAGATACTTTATCTAAGGCGTGTAAACTAACATTTGACTTTGCTTGGAGTAGTGTCTTCAACAAATGATATGATGGAATTAAAATCAATGTTGTTCTAAGATTGACCCTATTTCAGAGTTTTGAAATTTGTATCATACTTGGGGAATGGATTGGAAAACACCTTTAGATTATCATTGGGTATTTTATTTGGTGGTGGGCCTTCAACCGCTATGTCTCCATTATTAATGAGGTATTAGATGTAATGGCGAACTTGCACACATTTTTTTGTTTGATGACCATCAATGCAATTAAAATCACAATATGTATTGGATTTATACCAAGATGGCTTAGGTTACCCTTAAATAAAGGTTTTCGTTGTAGGGTAGGTGACTGTATTGGCTCTTGCAAAATGTCATAAGATACTCGAAAGGGTCTCTCCAAATGCTATAAATTTTCATCATTTTTTTATCACAAGGAGGAGACTCTTTAATTGGAATAGTGATGTCTTGTTTTGATTTATTTTGTTTTGGTTGACTATGTTGGATGTTGTGTATGTTGTAGTTATTGGTTATGTCATCATTAATGAAATTTTGATTACTATTGATGTATTTAGGTTTATCCTTATGAGTGTTATTATTTGTGTGATTGTTATCCCTATAATGAGGCTTGATTAAGCATTTTTCAATGAGGGTTTTTTCCTATTTGATTGCCTTTATTTATAACCTCCTCAAAACTATTGAGGTAGTGCATCTACATGTGAAAGGAAAATTCATTGTTAAGTTTTGGTATGAAGATGTTGACCAATTGTTTATGATGGATCAAACAGGGGAATTAACTGGAAATTCCTATCTACCCCTATAAGAATTGTGTAAAGCTTTCATTGGTTTGTTGTTTTGCATTACACAAATCCATCATTGTTATTTATGAGTCAAGGTTAAAGGATAAATGTTTGAAAAACTGCTTTAAGAGATCCACAAAATTGTTGATTGATCCCTTTGGGAGGTGTAAGAACCAATCCAAAGATTTCCCTCCTAAACTTCTAGGAAAGATGCACAAGAGAAAGATATCATTATATGCCACTTCTTGGCATGCCATGAAGAATTATTTGATATGCTCTCGTGGATCATTTTTTCCCTTGTATTTTTTGAATTTGGGCATCTCAAAGGATCTTAGGAAGGGTATGCATAGGATGTCCTTATCAAAAGGTTAAGGAGAAAATTCATTGAAATTGAATTGTTTACGTCATTGTTGCATGAACAAAATTGTATCCTTCATCATTTTCCATTCTTGAGAAAATGGTGAATTAGTTTGTGTAATAGTTGAAGTATTATCATATTTTAGATTGGTTTTCTCTTTTTCTAGTTCATTCTTTTTTTATTCAAAGTGTCACTTTTTATTTTTGTGTTGTCATTTTTCATGTTATTGGTGACTTTAGAAGCCATCAAATCTAATTTCTTGGTCATCTCATTGATTTGATCTAATGAATCTTGATTAAGCTAAGATGTGTCACACCCCCTCTTTTCTTATTAATAAATATTGAAAATGAGTTCTAATATCGGGCAAATTGCAGACACGGACCATTTTCGGTATGCTACCCATAAACACATAAGCATATTGGCACTTTCCATTGTGCCCCGTAAGTTTTCGAGATATCATAACTCATTTAACCTACTTTTCGAATATAAAGTACCTTGGGAGAAGCATGAAGCTTCTCAAGGAAGCTATTGTGGACTTAGTTTTTTTTTCATTTTGGTTTCTATCTTTTTGGATCTTTCGAGCTCTGCATGGAGGCAATATGTTTGGTTATTTTGTGTTCATCTGAATATCTTGTTTAATGATGCATGCATGATCTCAACTGATAGTGGAGAAAATTTAGGGGAATCTTTGATGACTTTTTTTTATAAATAAAAAATGGAACTCATTTGGGAGATGTTATGTATTTGGGGATTTGAAGGTAAATTTGGTTTTGAGAATTTTGGACAAATTTGGAGAAAGAAGGAAGGATTTCGTGCTTCAATATTTAGGCATGAATTGTTACTCTTCCACTTTTTGTGGTTTATTTCTTTATAATATTTTCTTGAAGTAAAATTTTTTTAATATTCGTTTTCTATTATGAACTAGGTGTATCGTGTAAAGAAGTTTATAAGAATATATTTATAGATAAATATTTAGGTGAAGAATAAGTAACCTGTGGTTTTATAATGTGATTGTGTTATATGTATATTCACCTCTGTTTGTTTATTTGAAACCCTTTTCGGTACAATGTAACATTTATGATTATGAAGCCTATATATTCGGTCTTTGGTTCATTCCTCTAGTTCCATGAATCAAATATGAAGATAAGGTAATCTTTCCTGTCATGCATGAGATTTATTTTTAGTATTCAACTTCGGGGTTGATATTATTATTATTTTTGGTAAGCTAAGATCTTACCTTATTCTTATCTCCTATGGGTTAAACGACTTTACATTATAATATTTGGGTCAACTTAGTCGTACCTAGGAATATGAAACCATACATTTTGGAAACCCATATGGGTTATAAATTTTGAGTTGTATAAAAGGGATAACCCAACACAATCGTTCTTCACGCTTCAAATACCCTTATTCGGACCCCTATATGTTACTTATGATGTTTAAATAGGATAGACCCAAGACGAGAATCTATTAGTCGTTTCCCTTGGGAAATATAGAACCGAGTATAAACCTCTCTTATTCGACATGGGATTTTTATCTTAAAATTGTTAAAGAGCCTTTCATGGATGAGAATATGATAATATTTTTGATTAAAATGAGATTGTATAAGATAATGCAGTGAGTAATATTATCGATTGTGTGTGTGGAATAAGTGGTCACCAATGTTATCGAAATGGTCGATGGCTTGTGCATATTTCATAGGGTAAAATTATTAAATTATAGTTTGGTGAATTTAAGGTACTCAAGTTGTTTAAGGCTGAAATAATTACCTTAATTTAGTCAAAAATCATTGTTCATCCCTCTCCTAAAGGTGGTAGAACTAATGCTTTTTTATTCCTTATGATTGTCAAGTTATTGGTTATTGTGCCATAGCATAATGTTAGTCAATATTAAGGAAATGTGAGAATTATTTGGTGAAAAGATGTCTTGCTACATAAAGTATAATATATATATATATATTTCTTTTACATAGCTTTAATGATAATTTTGTGTGTTGAAAAGGAATTTAAAGGATAACGCATGGATATTTATATAAACTATCATTGAACATTACCTAGGTTTTAGTCATTGCTATTTTATCAATTTAGTCTTTTCAAAGTATTAATAATACATATTTTTCTTATGTGCAGTTAAAATCTATGTTTATATCGGAAATATATTTTTGATCTCATTATCCTTGAGTAGATATTAGGATCATGATGTTGTAGTAATTTAATCATTCAAATATTATAATGACATAAACTATTAAGATGTGAAGTAGAACCTTTCATGCCAATTCATCTCAAACTGACTACTTTTACTATTTTACAGATGGTAGAAATTAAGATATTCCTTGGAAGATGTTTTATAAAGATTTCACATGAATTATTTGATTGAGTGAAGATTGATCATGATGATTATTGTTGTATTAAAAATCATGACTTTATTGTAAAGTGAAATATTTGCTTCTCTGTCTTATTTAAAGGAAAAGGCAATTTATCCTGTTATGGTCATTGTAATAGTGGGGTAAAGATTATTGAACTTGTACTTATTTTAAATTTTATATTTATAAAATGGATTAATACTAACATTATTTATTGTATTGTTTTGATGTTGATCTCAGATTATGTCATGGTTGAATTATTAATGTTAATTTTAACATTAATGGTTAAGTTATCTATGATGAGAACAAACACAATTATGTTGGTAAATAACAATTACAATTGTTAAGTATAATTATATATATATTCTATAAAAAAATATACGACAATGTTGTAAGGGGAAATTAAAGGAACGCGATAATAATTGCAAAAATTATCTTAAATTTTATTTAAGATGTAAAATGGATATAATTAATTTGCATGATAAATTAAATGTATCTCGGTTACGAGACCTATCCAATGAACCTTAGGGACATTATTAGTCATGTTGCGAAAAATGTATTTTTGTGACAAAGGGAAACATATCGTAAACTCATTCTATTATAAATAATTAAGCACTTTAGAATATGAATTTCCTAATGGTTAGATCTTGGTAGGCCAACTTTGGATGGCTGCTATAAATCTGTATTCATTTAATGACGTGATTCATTTAGTGAATACTACCATATAACAAGTATCTTAATTTTTCCTTACAAGGTCCTTCTATTATGATTGTCATAATTGGAAAAGAATTGTGTCACACCGAGTTACGTAATTTTTTTATCTAGTACGGATGAGTCACCTTAGTAATAACTTAAGTTGGCTACATGGAAGAAAATGGTTGTGTAATGATGTAAGTCATTATGTAAGAATTTTCTCTCCCTCAGGAAACCTAAAGTGGCACATATGTGCTCCTTCGCACATGTTGAAAAAGTTTTGTAACTTGTATGTAAAATGTAACTAAATTAACTTAACTAACTAATTAAATTCTGATAACTAAGCAATGTGATATGGTGAAAGGATGTGTTTCAGATGATGTATGTGTCGTCATGAAATTGAGCATGCAAGCATGACTCTTAAACTTTGGCCAAAGTAGTGTAAGTTGTTGATTACAATGTCAAGTTCACCAAGTTTTATTTAATGGTGTAAGATGCCGGATGGAATTCAATTGACTAAGTTCTAGGTAGACACTTAGAAAACATCACTTGTAATCATTTATTGGGAAAGGTATCGATTGTATACTTTGTATACGGGATCGAAATAGAAACTATGGGGGATCGGGTAGATCTAATTGACCCATATTTATGCACATGGTTTATTGATTGTTATATGATGAATTGGATTATACATTATTGTTGGATTTAAATGTGGTGAATTTAAATCATTGAAGGAAAAATTTTGTTTGGGGAAATTTAAAAAAACCTTGAATTGAAGCATTAAAGAGTAGGTGTTACGGAGGTGAAAGCATTATACTTTCCTTTATCATCATTTTTATTCTTACTTGATTAGGCCTTATTTCTCTTATTGGGTTTGGGTTGACCTCATATATTTTTCAAGGTCTCATCATCAAAATCCAAGGGTAGTTTTTCTCCCATTTCTAGGAGATGGAGAAGGAATTGGTCTTTGTTTTTTACAAGATCCCCACAAGATGTGCTTGTTCTTCCATAGAATAGTCATTTTGTTCATGTTCTTCTACCTCCTCATCAGATCTATCTATGTGAAAATGATTTTTATTTTTACCAAAGAGGTCATAATCTCTATATCTTGTTCCCACCATTGTGTATGAAAAAGTGATAGCATGGAAACTTGTTTCGATCTACTTATATTTTTGGCAAAGAGAATGCCAAAATAAAATACCAAGTAAATAAATTGATCGATTAGTCAACTCTTAACAAATTGAATATTAAGATAGAAGAGTTTAGGGAAAATATGATTCACTACTCAACCCTTAACAACATGAATGTTAATATGGAAGAGCATAACGATGAAATTTGGGTACTCAAACCTTATAAAAGTGAATGCTAAGGTGGAACAGACATATGATTGATTGGTAAACCCTTAACAAAGTGAATTTTAAGGTGGAAGAGATTTTGGATTTCTTTCTTGACCCTTAACAAAGTGAATGTTAAGATGGAAGATACTTGGGATTACTTTCCGGGCCTTAACAAAGTTATGGTTAAGATGGAAGAGACTTAAAGTTGAAATTTGATTTACTTGATCCCTAACAAAGTGAATGCTAGGATGGAAGAGGTTAACAAAAAAGACCAATTATTTAGCCCATAACAAAGTGAATGTTAAGATGGAAAAATGTAGAAAAATTATTTATGTACTACTCTTAGCAAAGTGAATGTTAAGATATTAGAGTGTAGAGATGAGAGATAGATTACTTGACTCTTAGCAAAGTGAATGCTAAGATATAAGATTTTATCAATGAAGGTTAGATTGCTCAACCCTTAGCAAATTGAATGCTAAGGTGGAAGATAATTAAATTAAAATGAATGTGCTCAAGTTAGGATATGGGTGTCCTAAACTCAAGACTTAGATTCTAATTACAATGTGAAAGACATATTGATAGATAGTTTGTAATAAGAGTGTGAAACACATAGTTAATAACACATAAAGGATGCTAAATTAATTGTGTTTAGGGAAGGTCTCTAAGCTTAAGTTGGTTTGATTAAGGTGTGGCTTCTTAAAAAGTGGTTCTCTCCCTAAATTCCAAAAGATTACCCGAGCGAGGATGGTTTAATATTGCTAGTTTCTAGCTTTACTTTACCTCTCTTGATATGATAATCTGGATATTACTCCACTCAAAGGATCAAACCGAGGTCACCACTATGGATAACTTTGACTCTAATCCTCACAAAGGTATACTAGTCAAGTAGGTGGGAATCATGTTTCGTTGGCCAGTTCACTCAAGGTGTCAACTACTTTGGGGTTCCTGTGGTACTCCTCAATAAATATTTTATGGCCCTTGGCCATGTACTTCCCATAGTTACAGTCAAAGGAGGAATAAACCCATCTCTGAAATTTTTAAATTAAAGTGATTTTTATAACGTTTAATAAAATATGGTGATAAAAAGGTTTTCCTGAATTCATGAACAAGGTAACATGTTGTTAGTAGTTTAAATTCAACATTTGTAGATATGGTCTAGAAAGTAATGGGTTATAAGTTTTATTTTGGTAAACACACAAGATAAAACATAAAAAAGAAAACCCGTGTTTCTGATTTTCAAGAAAACTTATAAAAGTTTGAGAAAAGGGCATACATGTGAGCTTATCAAGATTAGATTTGCAAAAAAAAACTCCTAAAATGTAATAAAAACCCTCAAAAAAAAGATTGATTTACTCAACCCTTAATAAAGTGAATGCTAAGATAGAAGAGTTTAAAAATGAGATTGATGACTCAAACCTTTACAAAGTGAATGCTAAGATGGAAGAGCTTAGAAATGTGAGATTGATTACTCAACCCTTAACAAAGTGAATGTTAAGATGGAATAGATTTTAAAATGAAGATCAATTACTCAACCCTTAACAAAGTGAATGCTAAGATAAAAGAGCATGGAAATGAGATTTCCGAAAGATTAACAAAATGCATGTTAACCTATTAGACGTAAAATAGGTAAGTGCTTAAAAGTTTAACAACAACGTGAATGTTGAACTAGAAGACTTAGGAAAATGATAGAGTAATTTCTTAGAGTCTAACAATGTGAATGTTAGACTAAAATACTTATAGACTATGTACGCAAAGTGAAAAACTTAGCTAAAATGAAATACAATTAGATAAACACATCAAACCTTTCTCCAAGATCTTCCTTGCAAACCTCAATGATAAGATTGTTCAAGTATTAAAATTGTACAATTTTTGAAGGGTTGAATTGTGGGTGCTCCAAACTATTCTCGAAATGAAGAAATGAAAAATCTATGAGAATATTGGACACAAGGAATGCAAAGTTGAATAATTTTTTTGGAAAAGTTTAGCTATAATTGCACAAATCTTTCATGGATCATTTTGCAAAGGATACGTCTTGATATTTAAAGCGAGGGAGAGGCCATGAAAATTGGATCAAAGTTTGAATGAGTTCTAGGATCATGAATGCATTTTTCTGAAATAGCAAGTGGATTGGTCTATATAGTTACATCTTTAAAGGGGCAATGAATATTTGGTTGGTAGTAAGATTTCATTGGAGGAGGTGGTTGTAGACGTGCAATTTTATTTCCCCCGCCTTTATAGGATTCTAGAAGTGGAATAGAGTGAAGTAGTCTAGGATAGTGAAGTGGAGTCTAAGTGGAGGATGATTAGGAAAATAAATTTAATTCTATTCAAATAACTAATTTAATTAGTTATGAGGTGTGAGTAGTAAATTAACCATTTAATTAAATTAGCTAAAGTGTATTGAGTATAGTTTAAACATGATTAGAATTAATTAATTAATTCTAAAGGGATATATGTGATTAATATAATTAATTTAATTAATTCTAAAGGAATGTAGAGGATAACAATCTAGAATGTATTTTAGAACAAATTTTAGAATATTATGCAAAGGATAAGGGTAATTAGGAAGTGCTAGAAATAGGTATGTATTTTTAGGGTGTCCGTACGTACCCAAAAATGTAGGTACTATACTACCGAAAAGAGGTTACGGAAACCCCAATGATGTTTCGATCTCTTCGCAAGGTGTTCGGAATCCAGAAAAGTTCACCAAGTGTACATTTGCATCCTAGAAAGCCTTGTCTAGCTTTTGCATGTCTTGTTCTAACCTCTGCCCCTTTTTTTCTTTCTTTTTATCTTTAAGTTACTGAGAACTACAGCCACCTTTAGGCGGCGGTCCCATGACCACCACCCGGATAGGATGGCGGTCCCGTGGCTTTACTTCCTGTGTAGGGCGGCGGTCCTATGTGCATTTTCTAGAATGTTCCGACGATTTCGTCAAACATAAAAATTCAAATTTCTATCCGCATTCCTCAACCACTAAAGCTTGCATTTATGTTTTGGCCACCCAGTAAATAGTGATTTCCCTTTGTTTAATATTAGAAGAGTTCAATTTAGACTTACCCTCTGGTAAATCCAAATGCTATAAATACTCAGCTTGTCCACAAGCAAATGGCCCCTCTCCTTCTGTGTTTGATTATTCAGTTTGTTTGAAGTTCTTGCATGAGTTTCAATAGTTTTATATTTTGTATGAATTCTCAGCCTCTCTTCTACTTTAGAGATCATTTGATCCTCATACTTTCATTTTACTCCATTGTTGTCCCATACAACCAACTTAGCATAAGGTAGTTTCAGTTCTAGATTAGAATCCATTTTGATAATCTTAGAGTTGTAGGTTTTGTTTTGTCACAAGAAATAGATCCCAGAATTCTTAGTATTTTGCGTTGTATCCCCACAATAAATCCTACTAGGAATTGCATAGTCAAGCTCTGTTCACTTGCACTATCCCTCTCTTACTTGCATTGTATTCGGTTTATATCCAAAGTTACCATTGTTCGAGCATCTTCTTCTACTGACACTATCACACTCACAATTTTCTAGATTCACAAGAACACGAAGGAATGAGGAGATCACACTGAGGGGACAAGTCACGACACAATTGGATTTACCAGCATTACAGTAAAATACAAGTTTGAGCTATCAAATTTTTAGTTACTATATATAAAATAAAGTAGTAAATCATTTTATTTCGCTTAAATCTCACTTTCAATATTGTTAGGTAAGCTATGGGAATGATAGTTTAGAAACTATGATTCATTCCTCACTTTTGAGGTATAATTGGAATTCTTTCGATTGAACTAGTTAGTTATTTAAATATTTAGGATAAATTCACAACTACACAGTGCAAATAACTACATCAGGATAGCTTACTTGTTTTAAATTTTGATATTATATTAGCTTTCCATTATCTGAATATATTAGAATAGATGCTCTTTTAATTTCGTTCAAAAAAGCATCAATGAAAATACAAAAATAAGAGAAATATAGGCATAGTGTAGATATATATTTCATAGTTAGTTTACTTGTTGTAGTTAAAGTTTAATCTTCTTTTGCATGAAAATTACGGGACCCAGAGAGCCCAGGGAATACATATTTGAACTGGTAGTATCTCAGCAATATCTTCACAACATTAATGGATATAGATCAAGGGCTTAGGATTCAGGTCTTTCAAATGACAACAAACCAACAAGAAATTAGTGAACAATTGAGACAACTGAATATTGAAGACGACAAAGCATACACATTTTGGTCAAGTCAACCCAACTATAGACTGCCCTGATAGGATATCTCGCATGACCATACAAGAACCCGAAAGAGAACAAATATTTGGTTGTGATCCATTAGTTTCATAGCCAGATACAGGATACCTTCTTATCGACATAGACATAGGGTTACGTATACAAGTTGCCAGAACCCCCATAAGGTATTTTGAGAAGATCGTACAACTCTTGGTACTAAACATAGAAGCTGAAAAGGCTTATGACCATTAGATAGTCGAAAGAAGAGATTGATTCTTCACATGACCATAATAGGTCCATAACAACCACGAACTCATGGTTGTGATCCCTAAGTTCCACAACCCAAAGGGCCTGCAAATCAGTTAAATATTGACACCGGTTTACTGAACGTTGGTATTTAGATCCTCACCACTCCCACCAGATATCATAACTCAATTTTCTCAGTATTAAACATAGAAGCCAATCAATCCAACATTTTCTGGCTAGACCAAAAAACCACCCATAGTTTATTATAAATCCACTACACCTCTCATTACCATTTTCCATGACCTTGTCTGGAAATATACATGAAGCACCTACAGGTCATTTTCCACATATCCAATAGCCAATAGATAGGATCTCGCAGAGCTTGACATTAATTGGAGCCTTCGAGCAGCTATTATATCTGAACAATCCATTACACCAATTCAGGTTAGGAGAGCTTTCTTTGCCTTAGATTTGTAGATCCCATTATTACATGTTGAAGATATAAGATTGCCCAACTAGTTTTTCTGTATCCACATATATTCCATTCTCATCAGCTGTCTCGGCATGACCTCAAGAGGTCGGGTATGAAGAAGAGCTACTTGTAGATTCTCATGCTTGCATGTCACTTTTCTATCGTATAAAATTCGTGAACTCGACGTGAAACAAACAACTGTTCCTCCCATTTTGTTTTCATTTCTTTCATTCACCTTTACTCTTTCCCATTATTCTCGAGCATTCATATACCCCCCGAATATGTCAGGATATGACACATATGGGAGACCTCTCTCAGGTCTTGAAGAAAATTATTGTTAAACAAATAGACAACCGTCACCCTTGCTTTCTGCATGGGCTGAAAACTATTCAAGTAATTACTTGTCAACACAAACTCCTCCTCAAAGAACTAGCTCTTGTTCTTCATTCCGAATTGAGGAGTTGGATCAAATCACACAAACAAAATAACCAAATCCCTTAGGCTCTAACAATATGATGTTTACTAGAGAATCCACTTCATCTCCTTGGGTTTTGTTCATACCACAAATCAATAGACAGTTAGATCCACTCCCATTTTTGGATGAGGAGTATTTAGTGTGCTATGCTAGAAGTGAACAATGCTTCCAAAACATGTACCCACCTATAGTAAGTTTGCAAACACAACCCGATACCATACTCCAAGAAAACACCCCCATTCCTCCACCTATGGGAAATACTCTCGGTGAAGCTTGGCAGGGTAATGATCAATTCATAGTAGGGTATCACACCCTTACAACCTCAAGGTGTAAAAACCACCATTAAGGAAAACACCTGCGTCTTCACCAATCGAGCTCATCTCATCCTTAGTTGAGAAGGTTAGAGGATTAGAACTTGCTCAAGCAAATCAAAATTCATATTTCAGAAAGTAGGAATCCCCAACCTTCCGCATCATCCCAGCCAAGTTGACCTCCTCACAGGAATAGGCACATTAGGCATGCCTCCTCAACATTCATATAGCTATCCACAACAAACACCAACTAGAACTGAATTTTCAAATGCTGCTCCAGCTTAAAAGTATGGTACTTCCGGCTTAGCACCAAACAACCCATACCAGAGAAATGCTCCTCCCTACTTGAATATTTATTCAAAATCACCACAAGGAGACATGTTCTCTTCTCCTAGGATGTTCACTCAACCACAGGGATTTCCTTATGTCCCTACAAATACATATGTTATGCCATATCAACAACCCATTCCACCTCCACCCCCTCAACGTAGGCACCATTGATGGTCGAAACCTATGCGGTAGGGACTTAGAATATTTAAAAGAGCCTCTAGATTTCACCATACGAGTGTCATGCTTCCAAGACCTCTTCCTGATTTGCCCAAGTACAAAGGGAAGGGAGATCTGAATGCACATATTAAGGCCTATGCCACGGCCATTCGAGAATTACTCCCTTGAGATGGGGTTGTTCTTTAAGATATTCCCTAAAACCTTAGAGGGTATTTCCCTCGATTGGTATTACAAAATACCCAAAGCCTTGATACACTCATTTAAACAACTTGTGTCAAGTTTATCAAAGATTTTGACATGATAAAATTGTTAAGAACAGAATCACATAATTCTTACATATTAAAAAAGAGCACAATGAATCCATTTGCTCATTTTATTCAAAGATGGCGTATAGTCCTCTACTCATCATCGCAAGTGCTCCAAACATGGATCAAATGGAATTGTGTGATTTATTCCTTCATTACCTAAATAGAGAGATAAAGGAAGAATTCTAGAAGTTACCACTTTGAGAACTTATGATGAATTACTCGAGAGTGCTCTCCAAATTGATCAAGTGGAAATAGATAGTGGTTGTAAAACATATGGAACAAATGGGAAATTAATCACTCCTAATCAAAACACTACAACCTATCCTAATGCCAGAATACCAATCAAGGACCTAAAATCCTTAACAAAAACCACGGGTTACAACAGATGGAGTAACTGACCAAGTTAAAAGGGTAAACGTCGTAAACATTTCACCACCTATTAACAATTAGTGAAATAACAAATTTACTTCGAAAATCAATGTGGTGGATTTTAATCATCCATCACGACAAAAAAAAACAACGGAAAATCAAAACACAAGGTCCAAATTGAAACCCAATTGGATATCAGAGTCAAAACCAAAGGCAACAACCTCAAAATTTTAACTCTAACAACCAACAACCTAATTAGAATTTTGGACCACAACAGGTTTCAAATCAACAACCTTGAAACTATAATCCCAACTTATATTGTGGTTTCCACAAGATTCAAGGCCATGATACTAGGACTTGTTGTGACTACAATAAATTCATGCAATGTTTTCCAGAAGACCAAAAACAACTCTTTATAGACATGTTTTTAGAAAATTCTGTAGTACCCATGCCAAACACGTACACAAGGGCAGTTTCCCCTCAAAATGCACCCCTCAAGATCTTTAACGATCCGCTCCCAAATCACTCTAATAATAATAGGTTAGATCCAAATGGGATGAACAAGGGTGTTATGACAGGAAATAATGATCATGAAGCCTCAACTTCATTAAATCCGCCGGTCACACCCCAATTAGGAACTCAACCACAAACCAAGATAGTTGGCCTGGTAGAATTAGATACCAAGCTACCCATAGAAACCATAACAAGAACATGAGATTATTCTTCTCAACCAGTTCCAAACTATCCATTAGAACTAGACAACATTCAACAAATGTTGGTAAAACCCATAGGCACTTACGATTTAATTAATGACTTAACAAAGACCTCTCACATTTCCTTCTTAGATTTGTTGAAGAACTCTCCCACCCATAGGGCTGCTCTCTTAGAATAATTAGGCCTTGGTCATTTAATTAACATCACTCCTCCTCTAGAAATGTAAGTAAACCATGTAGACTTTGATGTATACCCTCCAGGGCATCCAGATAGGGATACTAAGTTCATATTTGATATAAGAAAAATGCCAACAGATGTTGAAATTGCATGAAGAGGTGACCCAAATTTACATTTACAAGTATGGGTTTACAATAATTATGTTAAGCGTATAATGATTGATGATGTGGTAGCAGTTAACATAGTCCCCTTTGCTTTTCTCCAAAATCTAGGATATGGAGAAAAAAATTGTTCCACAATCCGAAATACACTAAGAGGTTATGATAGCCTTAAGGCCACTTCAATTGGAGCCATAGTTTTACCAGTCACCTTAGGACCCAAGAAAATCTTCACTAAATTTTGAATTATAGATCACGAAACCAACTATAATATGATCCTCGGTCGACCATGGATACAACACATGAAGGCAATCCCTTCTACGATATTCTAGGAAATAATATTTTTGCACCTAGGGAAAATATTTGTGGTGCAAGGTGACCCAAAACCATTTGATATACACCTAGCAGAATTGAAGAAAAGACCAGGCATACACTCTGACTTTAAACTCCCAATGAATCAACTTAGCAAACCAATCAATTCAAAACCAGAAGAGAAGTTGATACCTACAACAGAAATTAGAAATTACAAATCTAGTCGAAGGCATTCTAGCACTCGAAAGTAAGACTAACATCATAGAAATGGTATCATTAGGGACTACCAAAAAATATTATAATTACTAGAGAAAGATCTACCCATTCTCCTACCATTTGATTCTATGGGTATGGGATACACCCTAGGAATCGTTTCCCTTCCATCGAGATGAAGTTTATATGTTAGAATTAATCGAGGAAAAACAAAGGACATGAGGGATGTCCCAACATCCATTTTTCCAAGAAAATATTGGACTCTCCACTTCGATGGAGCTAGATATCATTTTGGAGCTGGGGTAGGTGTGATATTTACATCTCCCAAGGGAAAGATCCTACCTTTTTCCTTTAAGTTAAAATTCGAGTGTACAAACAGTGAGGTTGAGTATGAAGCCCTCCTCCTGGGCCTAATCATAGACAAAAGGATGGGCGTTGATAACATTAGAGTGCTAGGAGACTCGTAACTAGTTGCAAGCCAAGTCTCTAAGGTATATGAGACTAGAGCTGAGCATTTACAACTCTATAAAATGGCGGTATTGGATCTAACCAAAGGATTCAAATTCATATCAATCGAAGCAATCCCATGAGAGCAGAACCTTCTCACAAATTCAATAGCAACCTTAGCTTCCCGTTTCACTCCAAATAGTGAGTTGGAAAACAAAATTTTCACAATATCACTTTGTACTAAACCATTGGTGCGTAAAATACCAACAAACCCACTCCTGACACATATAGAAGCTGAGAATGAGTTTTCTATCCTAGATCACTTTGACAGTGATAGAATCACTCTCAAATATCTAAATGCCTATGCAGAGCTACATCTCGCTCATCACATAGTGGATCTTTCCCTAATCCCACATTCCTCTTCCTATTTTGGAAATCCCATGATAGAGTCTCCTCTGCAAAAGGATCTCGATATCTACAAGGTAGAGAATAGAGAAATTTTGGAACTACCTCTAGCATTACTTAAATTTGAAGAAGGTAATGCTTCCTTAATGGAAGAAACGATTGACATAAACATTGGAATGAAGGACGAACCAAAATCTTTTGAAGTTAGGATACTTGTTAATTCTAGAGGAGATAGAAATACATACTCAAATCCTCAAAGAACATCAAAGGATTCTACATTTAATTACAAAGAAATGACAAGAATTACACCACATATCGTAGTACATAATCTTGTCACCAAACCAGATGCAAAACCAATTAAACAAAAGTCGAGACCAATGAAACCAAAAGTAGCTCTCATGGTGAAAGAAGAAATAATGAAACTTCTCTAAGTGGGATTCATCAAACCAGTTGACTATTCACAATGGGTATCTAATATCACCCTCGTTCTCAAAAAGAATGGAAAGATACACATTTGTATATAATTTTGGGATATTAACAAAGCTTGTCCCAAAGATGACTTCCCATTGCCATCCATCGACGTCATTATTGATGAAAGAAATAGATTTGAGTTGTTGTCCCTCATGGATGGGTTCTCAGGGTATAATTAGATTAAAATATCTGAGGAAGATCAAGCCAAAACCATGTTTATAACTCCTTGGGGAACTTATTGTTACGTTGTCATGTCGTTCGGTCTTAAGAATGCTAGCACTACATACCAGTGAGTAATGACATACATATTTCACGACCTTATTCATAAGATTGTGGAGTCCTATGTAAATGAGTTGTTGACCAAGGAGAAGAAGTGTTGTGATCACCTAGAAGTACTTCGTATCATTATATCATGGTTGATCGAATATGGCGTCACATTGAATCTAGAGAAATGTGTATTTGGCATAACAGGAGGCAAGATTTTGGGTTACATTATATCCTCATGAGGGATTGATGTCGATCTAGCCAAAATTTGGGCTGTTCTCAAAATGATTCCACCATTAGACGAGTTTGGTATCAGATCATTTCTTGGGAAACTAGGTGCAATTCGAAGGTTCATTCCAGACTTAAGTTTTGTTGTTCATCCAATCAATAATTTATTAAAGAAAGATTATAGCATTGATTGGAAAAAATAATGTAATGATGACTTTGAAGCAGTTAAATGCTTCTTATTGTCTCCTCCCATGTTAATGCCTCCTAGACCAGATCATCCTTTGATCTTGTATTCATGGGCTACTGATGTCTCCCTATCATGTATGCTAGCTCAAGAAGACAATGATAAACAAGAATGTGCATTCTATTTCATTAGCCAGACGTTGCTAGATTATGAAACACGTTATACATAGGAAGAAAGAGAATGCCTTGCCATAGTCTTTGAAATGAAACGTTTAAGACATTACATGTTAAACCAAGAAATAAGGGTCATTGTAAAGACATATCACTTATGAACATTCCTCATGCAAGGGTCTTTATCTAAAAAGGCTGGACGATTTATAACCTTAATGGGTGAATTCAAATTAACATTTGTAAACAAAAAATCCATTAAGGGACAAATCATTACAAACTGGTTAGTTGACAATCCATTAGATGGAGGTGATCTGGTAGATCTGGACTTTCCCAATGAGTGCATATACTTTGTCAAAACCAGACCCCCCATCTCTACATGCCCTTGGTACACTAACATCATCAATTTTATCATGGATCATACGTACCTAGAAGGTGCCACATTGCAATAAAGAAGGTGGCTACACATTATCGCCACTAAATATGTTATTTTAGAATAGGTTCTCTATCGTAAAGCCTTCAATGGAATGCTTTTAAGATGCATTGACACTAAAGAATCTAAAAAGATTATTTACAAATCCCACAGTGGGATATGTGGAGGCCACTTTGGTGGTCATGCCACTACTCGCAAAATACATCGGATGGGATATTTCTGGCCCACTCTGGAACATGATGTAGTAGAATTTGTGCGTAAGTGTCATAAATGCCAAGAATTCTCTCATGAGATTCACATGCTAGCATAGGCTCTACAACCAATCGTAACCCCATGGCCCTTTTCCACGTGGGGCCTAGATTTGATAGGGAAATTCTCTCCCTCATCAACAAATGGCCATAACTTTATAATCACGGCCACATAATATTTTACCAAATGGGTAGAGGCCATGCCTCTCACCACCGTACCAGGTTCTGTAATCGCTAAGTTCATTTTGAATCAAATCATTTACAGGTATGGTGTCCCACAAGTCATTATCTTATATAATGGAACATCCTTTAAGAATGATGAGTTACTGTGAGTTACGCAAAGAAATTCAAGATAATCTTTATTACCCTCAAGCCAATGGAAAAGCTAAAGCCACAAGCAAAACATTAAAAGCTATTCTCCTCAAAACAGTAAAGGAGAATAAACAAGATTGGCATTTAAACTATACCTAGCCTTGTGGGCCCATCGAACCTTAATAAGAGCACCATGGGGGAAACCTCTTTCTCATTAGTATTAGGGCGAAGTGGTTCTCCGGTTGAGGTCGAAATACCCGCTTCCACATCTAATTACAAGGGATTTTGGGAGAAGAAGCCTATAGAGAGGCACACCTTTCTCAACTAGAAAGCCTTGATAAGGCCAGGCTAAACGCAAAACAAAGGCACAGAGCCTATGCTGACCGGATGTGCCAAAAATATAACAAAAAGTCTACGAATGAGAAATATATGAGGGAGATCTAGTTCTAAGACTAGATAGCCGGATTGATAAGAAAACCGGCGAAGGAAGGAAATTTTGGCCCAAGTGGTTGGGCCCATACCAAGTCATGAAAGACTACGGAAATGGTGTGTATCTCTTATGTACACTAGAAGGTGAGGAATTCAATGAAACTCAATTCCTTGCATCTTAAACGGTTTTACACATAAGGCATCAGCGTCACCATTTGTATATTATATCTACCTACATTGCATTTAGTCACTTAGTTGTTTCATTTTGTTCACTCATTTCATAACTATTGTGGTCAAGGAACTTATTCTTAAGCAATTCATTACAAGCTTCTAAAAATATTGGCAAAAGCATTCAAAATCATATCTCTTCAGTTTTCATAATATCATCAAATGGTTCCAAAATCATTTCATCAAATCGACAGACAAAGTCTTGACAAAAACCATACCAAGGCCTACATACTTGGTCATACTCATTCTTTTCTACTTGGTTAAGTTTTTCTTACCTACAGTATGTTCTAGAAGCTTCTTGGTGTCACATCTATCCTTCTTACATCTCTTTGAAACAAGGATACTCCAAAGTCACAAATCAGAAGTGTCAAGTTAAATAAAAAATGCTAAACCAAATAGAATATTTTATTTTTACACACTTCTTTGCCCCACCAACCTTCGGTGATGAGCCCACATCTCTTACTGGTGATGCAAGGTTGAGAAAGGAAAGAAGTTCCCTTACTTACCTATGTCCTACCTTTGGTGATGAGCCCATGATTCCTACCAGTAGCATGAGATAGGGCGTAGGGGGTCTATTCATGCAAGTTAGTGAATATTAATATTTTAAAGCAAAGTATATTAAGTGAAATTAAGTATCTAAATTCCAAAGAGATTAAATCCTTAAAACCATATTTTGTATTCCAAGTTACCATCCATGGATCTAAGTCTAAATAAACTAGAAAATAAGATACATTTTGAACTATGTAGTAGTTTCGAGTAAGAGTAAGTACGCAATTCTGAGTTTGATTTCTATTAAAACCTTGTCTTTCTCTCATCATATCCATTCATTCAAACTCATATAATTTACACCCTTCCCAACTCTTGGTGTTGAGCCCTCGCATCTTACTAGTTGTGTGGAGATGGGAGTGGGGAAAGTTCATCTTGTTATCACTAGATATTCATCACATTTTTCCAAAATAAGAAGCAACGAACATTGCCCAAAGAAGCCAAAAGTTTAGTACAACATTATGTTTTCATCATCACATATCAGCATTACAAAAACAAATAAAAGAGAAACATTATGTTATCACTTGTCATCCATTGCATACATTCTGAAAAGCATATAAAAACAAAGATTCTAAAAACATCTAGTATACACATGGGAAACAAATCACAAAATTCTAGATACAAGAAGATCTAGATCCAAAAAGATATATATATATATATATATATATGTTTTTTTATATAATGCCATCATGCACTAGGCATGGTCAAAACGCTCAATGAGCCCAAAAATACAAAAATACTTATATAAACATCCACCAAAAATCACTACAAAAATACACCATGATCTCTCAATCCCTGTGGGATCCCTCAGATGGTGCATGATCGCATCTAGGACTCCTGCTGCGATGACAATCTGAATGAACTGAGGGCTCATGATCATGGTCGATGAATCGTGGTATCACTATGAGAACAACTCCTCCTCATTAAGCGCTCAACGGTCCTATATCCAGCCAACTCAGTACAAAGTGAGGTCATGATCTTTCTGCCTTCCAGAAAGGGGCAAACACATTAGTATGTTGGCTAGATACTAAAGGCTCTCTAATGTCCTCATTAAGCTCGGCCCGAGTACCCTCCGAAGGGATCAATAGGGTGTCCACACACACCTAGTGAATCAAGTCTCTCCATCCCTCAGTGGGACGCTGCAAATAAAAAAGAGAAATAAACAAGTTAGAAAATTGTCCAAAATAAGGTCAAAAACAAATGACTAAACATTTCTAGCTAAAAAAGATTGAGAAAAGAGTAGTAACTCACTCGGATCTCTAGGCCTCCAGGTGGGATCTCTAGGATCTGTGCCTACCACTGATGCTGCCACCGACTGTGGAACTATACGATGGAAAAGTGACATGCGAGCATAAGAATATACAAGTAACTCTTCCTCATACCCGACCTCCCGAGGTCATGCCGAGATGGCCGGTGAATGTGGAATATATATGGATACAGAAAAACTAGTTGGGCAATCTTATATCCTTAATACACAATAATGGAATCTGTGAATCTAAGGTGAAGAAGGCCCTCCCAACCTGAATTGGTGTAATGGATTATTTGGATATAATAGCTATTCGGAGGCTCCAATCAATGTTGAGTTCTACCGAGATCCTGTTTATTGGTTGTTAGATACATGGGAAGTGACCTGTAGGAGCTTCGTGTATGTTTCTAGACAAGGTCATGAAAATGGCAATGGGAGGTGTAGTGGATTCTCCAGGTTTTATGGAAGATTCTCTAGTCTAGTCCATAAATCCTTTGCTTGATTGGCTGCTACATTTAATATGGAGAATTGTGTAATAATGTCTGGTGGAAGTGGTGAGGACCTAAATACTAGTGTTCATAAACCAGCATCAATGTTTGATTGATTAGTAGGCCCATTGGGTTGTGGGACTTGTGGATCATAGCCATAAGTTCATGGTTATGGCGGACCTCCTATGGTCATATGAAGAGTTAATCTCTCCTTCCGACTATCCAATAATCATATGCCTTTTCAGCCTCTATGTTTAGAACTAGGAGTTGTGTAATTTTCTCAGAATACCTTACAGGTGTTCTAGCAACTTGAATGCATAAGCTAGTGTCTATGTCAATGAGGAGGTCCCCTACATTGGGTTGTGGAACTAGAGGATCGTAACCAAATATTTTTTCTCTTTCGAGTCCTTGTACAGTCATACGGATATCCTATCAAGGCAGTCTATAGTTAGGATGATTTGACCAAAATGTGTATGCCTTGTCGTCTTTAATATTTAACTCTCTCAGTTGTTCACTAATTGCTCATAGGTTTACCGTTGCTCGAAAGACATGGATCCTAAGGTCTTGATCTATATCAGCTAGTGTTTTGGGGAGATTTGGTTGAGGCACTATTGATTCAAATATGTATTCTCTGGGCTCTCTAGGTCCCATGATTGTCATGTAAAATGATTCAACTTTTAACTTAAACTAATTATGAAAGATGTATCTACACTATGCCCGTATTCTTTTGTTTTTTTGTATTTCCGATGAAGTATTTTAAAGGAATAAAAAGCGCATCTATTCTAATATATTTAGAAAATGGACGACTAATCTAGTAACAAAATTAAAACAAAAAAGTAGCCCAAAGTGTAGCTATATGCAATGCGGCATTGTGAATTTATCCTAAATATCTAAGAAATTAATTGATTTAAATTGAAAGACTCTCAATCATACCTCAAAAGTGAGGAATGAATCACATTTTCTCAGAAACTATCAATCCTCATAGCTTCCTTGATGATATCAAGAGTGAGCTTTGACTGAAATAAAATAATTTACTACTCTATTTGATACGTTGTAACTAAAACTTTGATAGCTCAAACCTGGAGTTTACAGAATAGTGGTAAGTCCAGTTGTGTGTGACTTTGTCCCCTCATTATGATCTCCTCGTTCCTTAGTGTTCTCGTGAATCCGAAAAGCATGTATATGATAGCATCAGTGGAAGAAGGTACTGGAACAATGGCAGCTTTGGATATAGACCGAATACAATGTGAGTAAGAGAGGGATAGTGCAAGTGAACAAAGCTTGAATATGCAATTCCTAGTGGGATTTATTGTGGGAATACAACACAAATATGTCGAGAGTTCTAGAAACTATCTTTTGTGACCAGAAAAAACTTGCAATTCTAAATGGATTCCAATCTAAGAATGAAACTACCTTACTCTAAACTAGTTTGCATGGAATAACAATGAAGCAAGATTGAAACAAGAAGATCAAATGACCTCTAAACAACAAAGGAAGACTAAAAATGGATGCAAAACATTAAACTACTGGAATTATAAGCAAGAAACTCAAAAGACTGAATGATTAAACAAAGAAGGAGAGGGGCCTTTTGTTTGAAAACAAGCTAGCTATTTATAGAAAATGCATTCACTAGAAGGTAACTTGGAATGGAACTCTTTTACCATTAAACAAAGTGAAAACACTATTCACAGGGTGGCCAAAACATAAATGTAAAGCAAAGTAGCTGAAAAATGTGGATAGAAATTGAAATTTTACATTTGACGCGATCATTGGAACTTTCTAAAAAACATGCACAAGATCACCGCCCTGTGCAGGGCGGTAGTTACGGGACCACAACCTAGGCAAGGCGGTGGTCTTGTCACTTAAGACCAAAATGCAAGGAAAAAGGGGGCAGAGGGAAGAACAAAGCATGCGGAGGCCGAGTGAGGCATACGAGATACAAATGTATACTTGGTGAGCTTTTCTAGATCCCAAACACCTTGCGAGGAGACTTGTATCATCATTTGGGTATGTGTAACATCTTTCCGATGGCACAAGACCCTACAATTTTGGGTACATACAAGAACCTCCCCCAAATCTGGAAAGAAATGACGTCCTGCTATGGACTCATCATCTCCCCCAATGTCCCGAGAAGGAAACTCCTCTGAGATCAGGGTCACCTTCTCTACACTCTCCTCTACCCTCTCGCCCTCAAGATACTCTGAGTGTCATGCCACTTAGAGTCACTATCATCCTCCTCATTTGTCCCACCAGCCCCACCTCCAGTCTCATCCCCCGCCGTCTCCTCCTCTGTCTCCTCTCCTGTGAACTCCTCAGAGTCTGAGTCCACATCAATGGGCTCATCTCCCTCTCCACTATGAGTAGGACCGGCTCTGATATGAAGTAAAGGTTCTCGAGGAGCACTAGCTACCCCTTGGGCATGAACCACCCACCTAGCTGCAATAGGAACTCCAGGAGTGATTGTGGTCCAACCTCGTCCTCTAGGACCTCCCCGGCCTCACAAACAGACCTGTATATTGGCCCCACTGGAGGAAACATATCAATATAAGGGAGGCCAAAATATTGAGGTACTCTATCAAAGGGGTGGATCTCCAACTTCCCTGTCTTGTCTATCAGCTGACTTGGTAGTATAGCAGGCAATTAGTGTGTGTGTCTCCTCTCCCCATAACCCTACCATGGCCTGATAAGGAGTGGCCTCCATGTCTATAATAGTCAAAGAATCCACTGGCTAGTGTGGCATCCTAAGTATAGTCATCCCTATCCACCTTGTTGTTCGATGACCCTTGAAATCCTCTGCTGTACACCTCTCCCATAGGGAATGATGCGCTCATACACCCAACTCATAACTAGAGTAGGGTGACTTAATGACTATCCCTGTAATTTGACCACCCTATATAAGTCATGATAGGTGGTCCCAAGAATTTTTCTCCCCAAGTGTAAACACGGCCATGCACCTCAATCTGTGTGATAATGGGAGCCCAGCAGTATAAGAGAGTATCTCCTCCCTTGTCCCCAATCAATCGCGAAGCCAAGATACCCATAACATCCTGGCAAAGCATAAGGATATAGACAACTGCATCTCCCACATAGGTGGCCCACTAAACTGTCTAAGATCTAGATATTGTTGTCTTGAGAGACAGGTCATCGCTAAGAATCGGGACCCCCAATATGCGATAAACATCCTCTAAGGTGATAGTCCACTCACCCCTAACTCCTGGAAATTGGAAAGTGTTCTCGATCTACATCCCAGTATGAAAATAAGTCACACAATATGTGACTAGTAGGTGCAACATGAGGGACCTATGTAATCCTCCAAATGCCAGCCCTCTGTAGAGTATCTCGCTCTGCCTAAGTAAGTGCCTCTAACACTACTGGGAGCCAATCACACTCCCTCTCTCTACTCCATCTGATGTACTCCTCCTTCTTTTGCATCCACCCAAAATAAAGAAAAAGAGTAAGTTAGTAACATAATCCAACTGGAAAAATCATCAAGAACATATAAAAATGTTGAAAATGCAAAAACAATTAAAAATTTACATATTTTTTTGCATTCTGTTCAAAACAACTACCCTGTGCAGAGTGGCAGTTTCCTAACCACCACCTTCTGAGGTGGAGGTCATGTAACTACCACCTTATGAAGCGGTGGTCCTGTAACTACTACCTTCATAGGAAGTGATCCCATGACCGTCGCCTGCAATGCGGGGGTGGTGGTCTTGTCTTGAATTGGAAAATGGCTTGAAAGCCCTAAAAACACTTAAAAAGATAAAAATGCACCATTTTAACTGAAATAAAGACCTACCCTATGGGCACCCCCTAGAGACTCATTTAAAACTAACATTTTCAAAAATGATCCCCCCAGGACCAAGATTTTAACATTTCTATATTTTAGGTTTAAAAATGATAAATTGAGGAGAACTAACCTAAGACTTCGCGGTCGATATCCTGCTCTCGGAGGCATGATCAAAATCTCGTAATCGAACATTTTGACTATACTCTCGCAAAACGGTCACTTTGTGGGTCCCAGAGCTCAAAAATAATCAAATCAACACGCATAAATGAATAATAAAATGAGCTCGTTATATATATATATATATATATATATATATATATATATATATATATATAAATTCTAAATATTTTTTTGAGTGTTCTCACGTAGAGTTGGAGCACCGACGAGGTAATTTCTCATCCCTGCACAAATGGTAAGTCCTCATTTCATGTTAATTTTGTATTTATTTTTCAATTTATTTTATCTATCTGCACTTGAGTCCTCTTTTCATTTTGCAGACAATGGGAATTTGGGTGGTGACATTTTGACACACTCGGCATGTTAGGTATAGCTTCTAGCTCCCCATTTTGGACAACCATACTCAGACCACCATTTTATGCCTCTTCATGGCTAAAACACTTCTTCGAGGGGGCAATATGTACGTACCCAAAAATTTAGGTACTGTACTACTAGAAAGAGGTTACGAAACCCCAATGATGATTCAGATCTCTTTGCAAGGTGTTTGGAATCCATAAAATCTCGCCAAGTGTACATTTACATCCTAGAAAGCCTTGTCTAGATTTTACATGTCTTGTTCTAACCTCTACCCCCTTTTTTCTTGCTTTTTGTCTTTAAGTTACGAACCGCGCCACCCTACTTGGGTGGCGCCTCTCGTGTCTACCATCTAGGATAGGGTGGTGGTCCTGTAACCACCTCCCTACGTAGGGTGGTAGTCCTGTGCGCATTTTCTATAATGTTTCGAATATTTATTCAAACATAAAAATTCAAATTTCTATCCACATTCCTCAACCACTAAAGCTTGCATTTATGTTTTGGCCACCCAGTAAATAGTGATTTCCCTTTGTTTAATATTAGAAGAGTTCAATTTATACTTAGCCTCTGGTAAATCCAAATGCTATAAATACTCAGCTCGTCCACAAGAAAATGACCCCTCTCCTTCTGTGTTTGATTATTCAGTTTGTTTGAAGTTCTTACATGAGTTTCAATAGTTTTGTATTTTGTATGAATTCTTAGCCTCTCTTCTTCTTTAGAGATCATTTGATCCTCATACTTTCATTTTACTCCATTGTTGTCCCATACAACCAGCTTAACATAAGGTAGTTTCAGTTCTAGATTAGAATCCATTTTGATAATCTTAGAGTTGTAGGTTTTGTTTTGTCACAAAAATAGATCCCATAATTCTTGGTATTTTGCGTTGTATCCCCACAATAAATCCTACTAGGAATTGCATAGTCAAGCTCTGTTCACTTGCAATATCCCTCTCTTACTTGCATTGTATTCAGTTTATATCCAAAGCTGCCATTGTTTGAGCATCTTCTTCTGCTGACACTATCACACTCACACTTTTCTAGATTCACGAGAACACGAAGGAATGAGGAGATCACACTAAGGGGACAAGTCATGACACAACTGGATTTACCATTGTTCTGTAAAATACAAGTTTGAGCTATCAAATTTGTAGTTACTATATATCAAATAAAGTAGTAAATCATTTTATTTTAGGTAAATCTCGCTTTCAATATTGTCAAGTAAGCTATGGGGAATGATAGTTTCTGAGAAACTATGATTCATTCCTCACTTTTGAGGTAGAATTGGAAGTCTTTCGATTAAACTAGTTAGTTATTTAAATATTTAGGATAAATTCACAACTACACAGGCAAATAACTACATCAGGATAGCTTACTTGTTTTAAATTTTGGTATTATATTAGCTGTCCATTATCTGAATATATTAGAATAGCTGCTCTTTTAATTTCATTCAAAAATGCATCATTGAAAATACAAAAATAAGAGAAATATAGGCATAGTGTAGATATATCTTTCATAGTTAGTTTACCACTAGATTTACCACTCATTATGTAAAATCCAGGTTTGAGCTATCAAATTTGTAGTTACTATATATCAAATAAAGTAGTAAATCATTTTATTTCAGTTAAATCTCACTTTCAATATTGTCGGTAAGTCATGTGGGAATGATAGTTTCGAGAAACTATGATTCATTCCTCACTTCTAAGGTAGAATTGAAAGTCTTTCGATTAAACTAGTTAGTTATTTAAATATTTAGGATAAATTCACAACTACATAGGAAAATAGCTACATCAGGATAGCTTACTTGTTTTAAATTTTGTTATTATATTAGCTGTCCATTATCTAAATATATTAGAATAGCTTCTCTTTTAATTTCGTTCAAAAACGCATAATTGAAAATACAAAAATAAGAGAAATATAGGCATAGTGTAGATATATCTTTCATAGTTAGTTTACTTGTTGTAGTTAAAGTTTAATCTTCTTTTGCATGACAATTACGGGACCCAAAGAGCCTAGGGAATACGTATTCGAACCAAAGAGTATCTCAAATTGAATCTCTTCACAACGTTAATAGATATAGATCAAGGGCTTAGGATTCAGGTCTTTCAAATGACAACAAACCAACAAGCAATTAGTGAACAATTGAGACAACTGAATATTGAAGATGACAAAGCATACACATTTTGGTCAAGTCAACCCAACTATAGACTACCCCAGGATAGGATATCTGCATGACCATACAAGAACCCAAAGAGAACAAATATTTGGCTATGATCCGTTAGTTCCACAGCCAGATGCAGAGACCTTCTTATCAACATAGACATAGGGTTACGTATACAAGTTGCCATAACCCTCAGTAAGGTATTCTGAGAAGATTGCATAACTCCTAGTACTAAATATAGAATCTAAAAAAGCTTATGACCATTGTATAGTTAGAAGAAGAGATTGATTCTTCACATGACCATAACATGTCCACAACAACCATGAACTCATGGTTGTGATCCCCAGGTCCCACAACCCAACGGGCCTGCAAATCAGTTAAGTATTGACACCGGTTTACGAACGTTGGTATTTAGATCCTCACCACTCCCGCTAGATATCATAACATAATTTTCCATATTAAACATAGAAGCCAATCAATCCAACATTTTTTGGGCTAGACTAGAAAACCACCCATAGTTTATTATAAATCCACTACACCTCTCATTACCATTTTCCATGACCTTGTCTGGAAATATACACGAAGCACCTATAGGTCATTTTCCATGTATCCAATAGCCAATAGATAGGATCTTGGCAGAGCTCGACATTGATTGGAGCCTCCGAGCAGCTATTATATCTGAACAATCCATTACACCAATTTAGGTTAGGAGAGATTTCTTTGCCTTAGATTCGTAGATCCCATTATTGCGTGTTGAAGATATAAGATTGCCCAACTAGTTTTTTTGTATCCACATATATTCCATTCTCACCGTTGTCTCGGCACGACCTCGGGAGGTCAAGTACAAAGAAGAGAAACTTGTAGATTGTCATCCTCGCATGTCATTTTTCTATCGTACAATGTCTACAGATTGAAATGGTGATTTTTCTTGACCTTGATGAAGTGAATACCAAAGGTCAAGACTCAAATTGTGAATTGATCGATTGATTATGATTGTGCTTAATCCTTGATAAAGTGAATATCAAAGATCAAGACTTGGATTGAAAATAAATGTGTTTAAATAAGGGTATGGGTATCCCAAACTTAATACTTAGACATGATAGAAATTGGGTGGTGTGCTTAAACTTTTTGAAGTGAACCCAAAGTGAAATACTTAGATGCGAGAAATCTAATTTGGAATGGGGTATCCAAAAAGAATGTGTGAAGTTTGAAAAGAGATTGGATTTAAATGAAAATGGAATAAAATATGATTCATGAGAAGATGTGAAGTACAATTTAAACCAATTTGAGAATGTGGACAATAATGATGATGGTAAGGGGGATTTTGTCAAGTAACTTGGCTCGGTTGGTCAAGCTTCTTAGATATGGTTCTCTCCCTAAATGCCAAATACTTTTCTAAATGAGTGTGGTACACTATTTCTAGTCATCAGCTTTACTTTACCCCATTGATTAAATAAGTAGGATTTTACTCTATTTAAAGAATCAAAATGGGGCTTTCACTATGGATATAATTGGCTCTAATCCTCACAAAAGGTATACTAGTCAAGTTGGTGGGGATCTTGATTCATTGGCGCAGTTCACTCAAGGTGCTAACTACTTTAGGGTTCCTATGGTACTCCTCATAATGATTTTCTAGCCCCTGGCCATGCACTTCCCATAGTTATAGTCATAGGGGGAATAAACCCTTCTCCAAAAAATTAATGAAAAGAGTTTTATAAAAAAATTTAAAAGGATGATAAAGTTTGCTTGATTTCCATGACCAAGGAAACATACAGGTACTAGTTTCAATTTAAATACAATCTTCATAGATAAATTCCTACAAACAAGTTAGTATTTTTCATAAGGTTAAATCATTAAAGAAAACACAAAAGGCAAACTCACTTTGCTTTCTAAATTTCAAGATCACCCGAAGGGTGTGAGAACAGATCGTACGTGGTTGGTTTGATCTACATAAAAATAATAGAACTTAAACAAATATGTTAAATCGAGAACTATTTTGAGTAATTTTTCTTTGGAAAGAAAATATGGAAACCTACACACAATATTTAGTAATTTGGAGCAAAAAATGAATCTAACGTGCAAAAAAATGACAAGTGTTAGGAGAAAGAAAAACATGAATTTTCTATAAGGTTAAATCCAAAACTTATGTGTTAATTCATCTCGAGACCTTTCCATCACAAAAAATAGAGTCATTTCGAGTTCAAGAGAAAAATTTATGGCCTCTAGAACATAAGTTATAGTAGCACTCATACTTGATTCACTATCACGTGTAATGTAAAGTGCGCTAGTTTGTAAGTAGACATGCTAGCATAACAAAGAATTTATGTAGAGTGCGCTAGCGTACAAGTAGACGCACTAGCGTAAAAATAATCTTTTTATGGTAGTGTTGGAAATTAAAATTTCATTCCATTTTATATGACAACCTAGTTAAATTTTTTTCCCTTTCTAGTCAAATTAGTTAAAACTACCCAAATTACCTGAATTGTTAAGATTAGTCATTTTCAAAGATCAACTTCAACGGATGTTTCTGTGAGCCTAGGAGCACTTCAAAATTCTTGGTTATAGTCATTGGAAAGGTATTGGAGTATTTTCCGTGATGGCATGACTTAGAAAGCATTATGGAAAATTTTGGGTGGTCTAGGGAAAATTTCCGTGCATGTAATTTTTGAGGAAAAGGAGTGTTTAGACTTTATCAAGGATTCAAGTTTAGTTAAATGTTATAGGAGCCTCATGAAGTGTTGGGAGATCATATCCCATGAATTTGAAATATTTTAAGCCTAAGTTTCCATGGAATAAGTGTGACAAATTCTTGATAACATAAAAAGGTACAAATTCTTTGGACACCGATGTTAGGTGGCCTTTTTGAACTAGATTCTTGCATAGAATATTCTAGGCACCTCCAGTGGAGTTTTGAGCCTATAAAAATATCAAGTGGGGTATTTTCAATTCTCCTTGGTTCCATAAGTTGTTTCAGCAAGAACTTTTTGGAAACTACTTTTACACCGCAACTCACGGGCGCACTGTTCAAGGCAAAAGAGATGGTACATTTAAAATTATTGAATATCAAATTTTCAGGTCTTCCAAATGTTTTCATTGGATTTTTTTCATTTTCCATGAAAATTCATACATTGGACGACCAAATTCCATGAAAATTTGATCCCGAGGTGAAGAAAGCAATTTTTAAGTTTGTGAGGGATCCAAATCAAGTTTCAGAGAAATGCTTAAGTGCTTAGGCACACTTTTTGTGCCCTCATGCACCTTTTGTGCACTTTTTGAGTGTAATAAAGTGTTCCTCACTCCCATTGGTCCATTTCATAACTCAAAAACATAAGGAGGATGACTTAAAAGTACACTTTTTGACTTGTTTAAGTGTTTTAAGTTATGGTGGGACCCATGTTTTCCCCAAGTACATTTTTAACCCCTTGTGCACCTTTGGTGCACTTTTGAGGTTTAATTTAACCCTAAAAGTGTGTCATGTTGTGATTGGTCCATTCCCCCATGTACATGCATGTCATGTAAGTCAAAAACATGAAAAAAAGACATGTGGGCGTGATGTGTATGCATGTTTCTCACTCATCCAAGGGACATGGCGCCCCCCAAACTCCACCATGCACCTTAGGCGCACTTTTGAGGTGCAATTTCACCCAAAAAGGGCACCCAAGTGCAATGGGACACCAAATCTCCACTTCCCCCATCCTTCCATTTCACCATGTGCTTCCTCCACTCCAACTTCCACCATGAAAGTTCATCTCATTTTGCCTCCACAACACTTAAACTCAAAACATAAGAAAAAAATTAAATATATTCAGCCATTATAGATCCTTTCAATCTGGTTTGTTCTTCCAAACAGCTAAATACATCCTTTGATGCCCTAACTACCTCAATCTTGTTTCCTTCATATCTCTTAGCCCTCTACTCCGTTTTCCACAAAATTTAAACCATAGGGTCCTTGTGTGAACAAATTCAAGATGATATAATACTCATGGCACATGAAAAACATGTTAAAAATATATGGATGACTATTTTTGACAATTTGGGCCTTGACACTCCAAAAATCAAGATTTGTAAGTTATATTTATCTCAAACCCCACGAAGGAATCATTTGAAACTTAGAGGACTCCTTCCTATGATAAAAAAATTTATTTTGAACCATAGTTCATGATCTCAAGTGGACGAAATAAAAATATACAATCAAAACTCTCCTACATCTCCAAAACTCCTTCAAAACCTCACACCATTGAAAAATTTGTCTGGATCGTTTTGTAACATTCCCATTTTAAGACTTTAGAAATAAGGAATTTTTTTATAGTGTTCACTGTTCTAAATATAGAATTATTTAGAACAAACATTCCATGCCAATCAAATTCAATGGATAAACATATGCAGCTCTAATGACTCGATTCACCGATCTATCCATTCAATAACTCAAGAAGCTACTAATCTATTTATGTTATCTTATATATTGAATACATATTACATACTTCGTATACTTTGTCATCTTACCCTACATTAGGTACTTGAGTGATCTATTTAAAGAACATATCTGAATATATACTGCCAATATTCATCTAATATCGATTTGTTTTAAACTTGGTGACATAGACAATGCAACCAGGCAGAATTGCGATACTTTGGCCAAAGATTTATAACATACTATGTATGTCACTATTCTTAGAAGGCATACTCATCATATTGGAATACATCCTTCACCTCAGTCCTCAATTATCATGATTGGTTTTTACTGACTACCGTCAATCCACTTGTTCTAGGTTTAACCCTAGCCCTAGATAGGAACATAACCTATTATAGGAAGAAGCTCATAATGGCTTAGGGTAAATGGGAATACTCGGTTGACCTAAGTCGACTGGATGTGCCAACGTACTCGAGCCATTAGAAGCTAATTCATATCCTAAATATGCTCCTATTAAGACCTAGAGGGAAACTAAGTTCAATTCCGAGTTCCTATTGGGTGTAGATCTAGATGATCAATGCGGAAGGGTGATGCCACATGTCAACTACAATGTTGTATTCTCGAGAAGACCCAAGCATTCTTGAAAGTACATCCCTGTAGTTGGCGTGTGCTAACATCCTATGGAAAATGCCTCATCGATATGTACATACCCTTGAGGATATTGTTAATACATTGTTAGTCTGAATTAATTCTTGATTACAACAACCCTACCAAACCCTAATCTAATGCTCAATAAGTTATTTCCTAAATTTTCTTCATTTAGTCCATAAAGAACTTCATTTATACTTACGGTTGTTGTTAATGTTATCTCTCTCAGTTACACTGCCAATTAATCGCAACCGAACAACGTTATCAAGTTTCATTTAAAAAGTACAATAACTTTAGACAGGTTCAACGTCCGAATATATATCCAATTTAAAGTAGACTTCATACAAAATGAAGTCTAATAAATTGTAATCACATTTACATACCTTTTTGGTTTATTCAATTAAGAAAGAGAAAGAGTATTTATCTACATGTTAAAGTGTTAGGGTATATCCTACCCAATATCCATATTTCTTAATGTATGTGCAACACACATTAGATTACTATATAATATAGTTTAGATAAATAACATCATATTCTACAACTTAACAAGCTGCATTTTGATTAGGGGAATTGAACTAAATCCCTTTATCCAACTTATCAAAGGATAACCAATTAAGCATAAAAATAATATGAAGAATATCAACAAGCTAGAAATCCATCTTTTTCATACAAGTACAAGATAATTTACACAACCAATACAAGTAAATTCTCAGCTTTTAATTCATCCTTATAACTTATACATTTACAAGCCTTATGCATTTTAGGCATACTTCATAATAACCGCCTTCATTCTAAAAGAATACTACTTTTCTTTTTCAATACAATCTCAAGAATGAATCAGAATTCTTCACAAGGAATCATATTTAAATCAGCTAATACATCATATAATTTTTCCTTCTTTTATCACTTACAAAGTCCATCTGCAAAAATTGCTAGCACCAATTCAATGAACTGAGCATGATAAGCACTAATCCTTAAAACAAACTGCATTCCACTAATTGTTCCATTAAAACAACTCGCTTTAATGAGACAATTAATACATCATAAATATCAAGTATAAGTAATAGCAAATGGAAAAGAAGTACATTTAACCAATTTGAATTCACTTCCAAGAGAAGAACAAAATATAATCCACAACATCTACCTTACAAAATTAAAGTTTAATTGATCCTAACAATTACCTTTAAACAACAAAGAAAGGGTTTACAACATAGTTCACATTGAGATGATACATCTAGCTCCTATGTAAGGAAGAAGGATATCCATTCCAAACTAATAAAAAGTCTAATAAGTCTCCATTTTGCAAGGGAACTAATAATAGAAGGATTCAATCAAATGAACTAATCCCTACGGGTTAGAAAGGGAATCATATCAGAAATTGACTCAATCTTTAATTTCTTTTCTAAACTTAACAAAAATTCCCTCTCTAATCCAAACAATAAACTCATACACTAGTTCCTTAAGAAGAAAAACAAAAACAACTTATTGCAAATAAATGTACAAAGAAGTTCCCCTTACAATCCTTTTCATTACAAGCATGAGTTCCAAATTCAGTTTAGACAATGACAATAAAGTTTTAAAACAACACCACATCCCTAAGGGTTCCCGATTTCCTTCTTCTTTTAAAAGACTCAAGAATTCACTTATTGATCCTAACAAGTTTAGGAAACCCAAAACTTTAATCTAAACCAGTTCAAGAGTATGCTCAAACTCAAAAATGAATTTCCTTTACATGCCTCCATAACATTGTATTAATCATGGGTGATTCATAATTATATTAGAACTATAAAAAAAATCAAACTTGAATAGATTTAAGTATTCTGCCTCCACTACTATTTATAAGCACTCGTACAAAACATTTTTAAAAGAATTCCAAATTCTTCTATCAAATGAAAGCATTTTAAATTAAATCTCCAAGAGATGTTCAAATAGCTCAGTCATACTACTTACCCAGAATTACCAGGAGTAATCAGTTTGCATTAAAGGAGTTATAAAATCTCAACTAAAAGTATAATTTAAAACCAACTCACAAATACCATAACAGAGCTAACACGTTGTTCAACTCAAAATTCCAAACACTATGTATCAAATTACATGTACAGTGCCAAATCACAAAGTCTTAAACGTGAGCACATAAATATATGCAAATATTATGATATAAGTCAAAATATAACACAAACGACCTTAACCAGTTTATAGCGTAAACAAGAAACCCTATTTCCAACTCAAAATGAAACACATGTTTCTCCAAGAAGAGTTTAGAACCATTTGAGTAGATATTCATAGGTTCAGGGCATCCACTATTCCCATTCCAGTTTGCATTTCAAACAAAGAAAACTCAAACCAGCTCGAAACACGAGCTCCTACCAGAGTTCAGAATAATAAAAAAGAATACTATTACTATGTAAATTACGAACTTCCATTAATAGTCCAGAATAACACAAGAATAAACATGAGTATAGAGGTACATATGGACTTAAAACAACAGTCCAAGATTACTCGAGAATCCAAACACTGTTCAGAGTGACAAGAACCTCCAACCCAAGTTCTTAACAAAACACTAACCCCGAATCAAGCTTAACTACACACGAACTTGAATACAGGCTCAAACGAAACACCAACTCAATACAAGCTCAAGCTCAAACAAAACATGAGCTCAACTACAAGCCTTAGCTCAAACAAAACACGAACCCGAATATAGGCTCTAGCCCAAACAAAGATGAGCTCAACTACAATTTTTAGCTCAACAAAACACGAACCCAAATACAAAAAGATCAGACAGGATTCAAGGTTCCCAAAACTCAAAACCATTTACACAAATGAAGGTCAGTTGAAAACACAACTTCTTCATATACTGGTTCAAGAAATGACAAGCAGAGTTACAGTAACAAGTTTCTCATGCATGTCTCGCTAAATAGCACATACCAAGAAAGTTTCAAACACTTATCATCAATTTTCCATGGATTAATACCCAAATTTCCAAAGATTACAAAACCCAACAAGTAAATAACCAGATAAAACATGCAAGTAAAGAATCTCATAAGAGCAGAGTCATTTTAATGAAACGTTTAGAAGAAAGCAAGAGATCTTAATGGTTAGAGCCTATCATGCCTGATAGCACTTTTGCCAAATTGAAGGAGACTTCTAGACGATCTTCCAACTCCTTTTATCCTCCACGAAAGATCAACCAACCAATGAATTTCCTCAGAATGCCTCATATACCTTCCCTTGATCGAAAATAGACCAGGTGAGTTAAAAATAGCAATGAAGTGCAAGTCAAACTACTAGTTCGAAGAACTAGTTTGCTCCATGCAGAAATAAAATCTGAAAAGCATGCAAAACCAATAACCTCCCACAAATCCGCCTTCCAAGTTTCCTGAGCGGTTTTTGAACAAAATCCGAGGCCAATTAATTTCATTAATTCTAATTTTCCCACTCAACTATCCTTTCCACTTTGCCTCCTAAATCTGGTGAATTCCAATTCCAATTTAACATGCAACTCCATCTTTAGTGGATCTTCCACACAAGCCTCTGCTTAAATCAACTAGCCACTACCAAAACCGGCGAAGACGTAATGCCTTTAAGAACCTTATCAACAATTCAATGCCATTGGAATTTTCACCTTAGAGGTATGTGACCCTTTTAGGTTCCCATTAAAATAGCTTAGGATAGATCCTTAAACTTAGGTTAGTTTAGGAATAATTACCTTAGGCCTCAACACATTACCTTAGGTAATTCCAAGATTAGGTTAGATCATCTCATAACCATTTAGCATTAGGTTTTAGGTTAATTTAGATAGCCTAGAAACCTTTCCATACTCCCTTAGCACAAGGCTTAGGTTAGAAATAAAATCAATTAAGTAACATAGCTATGTAGTATATATATTCAAAACTTTCCTACAACTCCAAAACTCCTTCAAAACCCCACACCATTGAAAACTTTTTATGGTTCGTTCTCTCAAACCCCGCAAGAGAATCCCTTGAAATTTGGAGCATCCATTCCTCTCCCCAAGAGATTATAAATGAGCCTAAGATGAGATCAAATGGATAAAAATTTCTCATGGAATTATCATTTTAAGTTTTTCCCATTTTCCGCCTTTCGTAATTTAATATGTATTTCCCACAACCAGAACCCATTTTCAAATTTATTGTTCATTCCGATGAGTGAACCTAGCCAAATTTGGATAAATTTTTTGTCTTGGGATTATATTTCTAAAAATTGAGTTACATCCAATTTGGACTTGATTTGATTAAATTTTTCCTGACTTACAAAATCAATAGCCCATAGCACCAAATTGCACTCAAATTGGGTTTTCAGAAATGATTTTGGAATCCATTTTTTCCTGCACTATAGAATTCCTATCACTTTCTAAGACTATTGGGATCATAAAAATGTAAGATGAAGATTCAAAACTATAGATGCGGGTCCTTTTAAATTTCAATGGAGCATGTGGATTTGGATGTTCTAAAGCAAAAAATGAAGAAGGAAAAATCATTTGCAGAATTTTCAGCGTATGTGGGAGGATTTCTGATCATAGAATACTCAAATGGATTGTTTTAAATATTTCATAATGGTAAACACGATGGTGATCCTTTCTATGTCTTTGTTGGGGATTCTCTCAAAGTAAATGGTCACCTATTTCAAATCACATGGCTATTTTTAACCTTTGCATCATACTGTGACCAAGTCTCAAGAGATATCCTCATAGGAGTGAGGGGAAAAATTCGTGCTTGCAAAGTATTAAAAGTTGGTTCATGAATCAAGTAAAATGGGAAGCCCTCTTGGTTCCGAATTTTGGTCTCAATGTGTATTTTGGCCCCGGAGGAAATTTTGCTTCATCTCATGTAGAGTGTTTAATCATAATGTGAATGAAATTGCATCCCATATCTCTCCCCTCACCCCTCTTGGAGTTGGAAGGTGTCAGGCCTCACACTTCATTGGTCACTATGTCCTCAAGGTGACAGGTGGAAAGATCATCATGATTGCATTGTGTGGGAAAATTGTTTCAAGTTCATTTCATATGGATGATTGGTCAAGAAGACATGGTAGTGATTTATGGTTTGGAAGGATTGGTTTAAATGAATAAGGGTATTATTGATTGTTTCTAATTATATTTCTCATTTATTTTCTCAATGTACCCGATAGGGTACAATTGTTGATCATTCAAGAGGAGGCTTCTCACATTACAAAAGGGTCAAATTTTTTCATCAAGAGTTCATCACATCACTGGAGCATCATTGTTGATTTCATCAGGATCAAGAGTGGATCTTCTTCATGATCGAAGCTTCTCCATTATTCATCCTTCATCATTCAAGCTTGGAGCTTCGTCTCTCTCTATTCTCTTGTCTCTTTCTTCTCTCTTTTTCTCTCTAGAATTCTATTTCTTCATTGAGAAGAAATTTTGTAAAAAGTGACTTAAGTCACTTAAATTTCTTTTTCTTCATTAAAGATTGAACTTTAAGTTTGAAATTCACATGGGGAAGATGAAGAGTCTTCTTGTAAAGCTATATATTGTAATTCCCTCTCTTTCCAAAGGGTTGGAAATTATTTATTGAATGTATGTTGTTGAGATTACCACTTCTACATCAAACAATAAAAGATGCAATTCTTCTATTTCTTTGTCAATGTTCCTCTACTCTCTCTACTTTCCAATTTTGTGAGCATTATGATCTTGTACAACCAAGAAGGAAATTTGTGTCCTTGATTGATATATTTGTAGAACTTTGTGTCTCTTGTTTATCGGTCTTGCTAATGGCTTACATTATTGTGTTCTTCTAATTGAATATGGACCTACTCTGGTTAATTCTTGTGAAACTATGTTAGTGCCTATTTACAAGATTAACCCCCTCTCCTTATTTCTCCTACTCCCCTTTTCCTCCCTTCACTATAATTTCCTCCCTTGTACTTCATACAAGCACTTTTCCACATGCTCGGTGGAGTGTTTTGTATGATCCCTAGCCTAACAACCACCCACAATTTTAGGTTAATTTAAATTCAATAATTGAATCCTCCCCATATCAAAGAAGGAGTGACTTAGCCCTATGACCATTGGTGAAAACTCAATAATTTTCACAAAATAAATTATTTCTCCAATAGGTAGTGCGCATAATGATACACGGACACGTGAAATAAATAATAAGGTAAATTTCATGTTACGAAACAAATGTAATACTACACTAGCGTGTGCGATTGCATGCTAGCATGTTTCTTCCGTGACGTCGCTGCACACAACCTAGAAGTGGAAAAAATGGATGAAATACAACCAGAGACCTAGTTTTTGTTTTTATCCTTGTCTCATTGCACCTAAAATCCTTAAACTTGAATAGTGAGGTTAAAAAACACTAAGAAAACAATGAAATAATCTGATTAGTAAATAATAATCTAAAAAATCTAAAAGAAACATGGGGTCCCACCGGGCATGACAGAAATGTATACAGGAAAAAATCAGCAAAGTGAAAGAAAAATAACTAAACTAATAACAAAACTTTCTCTGAGCTTCTCTTGCAACCTCAATGATGAAATTGTTGAAGTGCACATATACTTGTTGAATTTCTTATGGTTGTTGGATTATGGATGCTCTAAAAATAGATCTCCAAATCAATGGATGATGCTATGAGAAAAATTGGACACAAGGATAGACTTTTAGTATGCAAATA
The DNA here is from genome assembly GCA_018340775.1 of Taxus wallichiana var. yunnanensis. NCBI lineage: Eukaryota > Viridiplantae > Streptophyta > Pinopsida > Cupressales > Taxaceae > Taxus > Taxus wallichiana. The sequence goes on from CM031234.1 coordinate 849,222,649, forward strand.
TCAAATGGAAAATGAGCAGAGGTTTATTGCAATATACAAAAAGCTTGAACAATTTTTTTGTGAAGGATATGACCTATTATTTATAATTGAAGGAGAGGCCATGGAGTGGTTGAAGGTTTTTAATGAAATCATGAATGCATATTCTTAAAATAGCATTGGAGGAGGTTATAACAGTTTGAATGGATTGAATATCCATTGAGGGGTAGTAAATTTTCAGTTGGCAATAAGTTTGTATCCGGGAAGGTGGTTGTACATGCAACTTTGTTGCTTCCACCTTTGTAGGATTCTAGAAGTGGAGTTGAGTGGGGTGACTAGGATAGTGAAGTGGAGCTTAAGTGGAGGATGAGTAGGTAATTAACCATTTAATTAAATAATTATTTAATTAAATTATCCAAGGACCATAGGAGTATAGTTTAAGTGTAATTATAATTAATTTAATTAATTCTAAAGGGGATGTGATATATTTAATTGAATTAAATATTGAAGGGATGAATACTTAAATCATGATAGAATTAATTTAATTAATTATAAAGGAATGTGGATTAGCATATTATGTGAATGATATGGATAAATAAGAATAGTCTATAAATAGGTATGTACTTTTAGGGTGTCTACATTATCTATTTTATTTCATTACAAGTGGTATCGAGTTTGATCTCGACCGAATTGTGTCAAACCCTAATTGTAAAGATTTAGGTATATCTCCAAAACGGTGGAGAATTTTTATATAATTTTTGCCTAGTATTGTGAAATAAATCAAGTAAGATCCTCTTAAAATTTCAAGGTTTTTACTTGTTTTGAAAAATTTATATCAGCTTTAGGGTTTTTCATAAATTTGCTACCTATGCTGTAATTTTGGGATTTTTCTAAGATTCATATATATTCAAAAAAACTTACCAAAATAGCTAGTGTTTTTTATCTCTATTTCTCACTATTTGGCCAATAACTATAATAAAACCCAAAACCTAAATTCCTACCCTAACCATGTATCCCAAGACCCAAACCCTACAACATGATAGGAGATCAACTAGAGGCCAAGGGAAGGGTCAAGCCACTCCAAGAATGAATCCAAATAAGGAATATATGGATTTGGAATCTTTAGGTTCTAGAGCATCGAAGTGTTCACCCAACTTTAGGAAAGGGTTAATAATATGGTAAGGATGACCTCCACCATGATCTTCATAAGCTGGAAGGTAAAATTGAAGATAACCTCAACCAAGGTATTCAAGAAGTGAAGATTGAAATGAAGATGGGGTTGGAATCAATAAGGAAGGAGATGATGCTCACTCTTTCAAGCATGAATTCCCATTCAAGTCACATGGGTTCCTTAAGCAATGCATACCTAGATCCAAATCACACCAAACAAGGAGGATCATCTACAAAAACAAGTGTCTCATATAGTCAGTGGTGTAACGTTATTCCAAAAGTGGAAATACACATGTTTACTGGGAATGGTCTCATCACATGGGTCAACCAAGTGGAGAATTTTTTTATTTTCATGAAGTCACAATTGGAAAAAGGTGGTAATGGAATCCCTATATCTGGAACCATAGAAATTCATTTAGTATAGATGAATGTGTGAGAAAAAGAAAAGAGGGTTCTATTTTTTACCTAGTCTATATTCACTTATGAACTCCAAACACACTATAGTAATAGTGTTACAGAGAACTATTTTAGTCTAGATAGCCAAGCTACGAAAAATAAGTTCATTAAAGGATTATATCCAGTAGTTCCAAAATATATCCTTACGAGTAAATGACATCTCAAAGTATCATATAAATGATCTCTTTTTAGGTGGACCAAGGATAACATACAACTTGACATTTTCCTTATTCATCCATGTTTGAAATCATAATCCATGATCATTTCTCGTTGTGTGGAGGAAAGAGATATAGAAAAGAAAAGGGGTCTCACTAATAAAAAAGAACACATGAATTTAGTACCATCATTTCCCTAACTAACATAGTTAAATCCACAAAAAATTGATGAGAAACGAGCAAAAGGCATATGTTATAATCATGATATCAAGTGGAACAAGGAACATAAATTTCTGAGAAGAAATTATTCTACATTGACAAATCCTAATGAGGAAGAATATTAGGAGGAAGCAAATGATACGAGATGAATAGGTTCATGCAAATGAGGTTGAAAAAATATCAACCAACTATATCTTGCCATGCCATTTTAGGAATATCACCCCACAAACACTCAAGGTTGTTGGGTTCATGAAGAAATAAAGGATGACATTATTAATTGAGTCTAGAAGTACTCAAAACTTCATCAATCATAAGTTGGACATACAATTAAATTACTTTGTTTATCCAACCCCAGAGTTTGAGGTCATGGTTGTAGATGAAGGTAAAATTAGTTTTTCGGGGAAATTCCATAAAATTAAAAATGTCAATGGGATATTACCTACTAGAGGGCCCCATGTATGTCATTCAAATGGGAGGAGTAGACATTTTGTTAAGGTTCCAATGGCTTACTAGTTTCAGAATTGTTGAGATGAACTTCCAGGATTTGTTCATACGGTTCCATTCTAAAGTAAGGAAGTTTGAGTTATATGGGATGAAGGGAAAATCTCCATAGTTGTTAATTTCTCATCAAATGTAGAAAATTATTAGGAAGGGTGAAAATGGGTTTGTGACACAATTATTCTCAATGTAATCTCAACCATCAAAAGGCCCTCTACCATTAGATCTACATGTCATTATTAATGAGCACTCATTGGTGTCACTAATTGGTGTTTGGGGATATGCCAAAAGGGCTGCCACCTAAGAGAGATCATGATCATGTTATTTAGCTAGTACTAATGAGCCAACCACCCAATATCTAACCTTATATGTACCCTTATCTCCAAAAGAGTGAGATTGAGAATATGGTACAAGAGATGTTGGAAGAAATTATTATTCACCATAGTCAGAGTGCTTAGTATTCTCTAGTGGTGATGGTTAGAAAGAATGATGAAGGTTGACACATGTTTCTAGACTACAAAGTGAGCTCAATAAGTACACATTGAAAGATAGGTATATTATTTCTATCATTGAAGATTTGTTAGATGAACTATAAGGTTTTGTTTATTTTACAAAATTAGATCTTCAATCAAGATACCATCAAATTAAAATTTGTGATTAAGATATTCATAAAAAAATTAAAACACATAAGAGCCATATGAATTTCTAGTAATGTCATTTGTCCTTACAAATGCACCATCTAATTTCCAGGGTTTAATGAATTCAATATTTTTTCCATTTTTGTGGAATTTTTTCTTGATATCCTTTGATGATATATTAATCTATAATAAGAATTTGGAGGAATATTTACAACATGTCAATTAAGTATTGAACACTCTTAAACAACACCACCTCTATGCCAAGCCCTCTAAGTGTGATATTGGGGTAAGGGAGGTAGAATACTTGGGTCATTTGTGTCTTATGAAGGTGTAAAAGTGGATCCTCATAAGATACAAGCCATGGTGGATCAGTTAGTTCCTAAAACCGTCAAAAACCTCATGGGATTCTTAGGGTTTACGGGTTATTATCACAAGTTTGTGAAGAATTATGGTAGAATTGTAGCACCACTCACATCATTATTAAAGAAAGAATATTTTCATTAGAATTGGGTAGAACCCTAGCATTTGAATCACTGAAGAAGGCCATGTGTACTACTCTAATTTTGGATACCCTAGATTTCACCAAAACCTTCATTGTTGAATGTGATGCTTCGAGGTGTGGAATAGGAAAAATAATTATACAAGAGGGCTGCCCCATTAAATTTGAGAGTCATCAAATCAAGGTTAAGAAACTATCAAAACTAACATATAATAAGGAAAATATGACTATTCTTAATAAATTCAAACAGTGGAGACCATATCTCATGGGTCATCACTTCAAGGTAAAGACAAATCATGACAACTTGAAATACTTATTAGAGAAAATAATCTCATCTGAATAAAAATAAAAATGGGTCACTAAGATGTTGGGATATGAATTTGAGATCATTTACAAAAAATGAAAAGAATTAATTGTAGTTGATGCATTATCCATGAGAGATTAGTCCACAAAGACATTATTAAATGCCACATCCATACTACGGATAGATTAGGTAAATTAGGAAATGTCTAAATGAGAAAATGACACAGAGACCCACACTCTCATTCAAAATATCCATTAGGCTTCAAGCACTTCATAAAAAATTATATGGAAGTGGGATGCATTGTGGTATAAGGACCAATTACACTTATGCAAAAATCTAACCTTAAAAGTAAAGTTCTCTCATAGATCCATGTTTCTCTACACATTTCTCTCATAGATCCATAAATCTTCTTTCAATTTTTTGGATTTCTTCTAGGAAGGGTTGAAATAAGATGTCCAAAAAATTGTGTTAGAATGCTTGGTGTGTTAGTGTAGCAAGGGTGAAACTATTAATTCTACAGGAACTTTTTCAACCTCTATTTATTCCTAGTGAGTGGTGGGAAGAGTTTTCCATGGATTTCATCATAGGGCTACCAAAATATAAAGGGAAAAGTGTAATTATGGTGGTTGTGGATAGACTTACCAAGAATGCTCATTTTTTTGCTTTGTCACATCTATTTACAACAAGTATAATTTACATATCGTTTATGGATGCAATTAAAAAGCTACACTGGAACACCCAAAATTTTAGTCATGATTGTGATCCTATTTTTACTAGCAATTTTTGGACTAATTTATTCTCATGTTTGGGTACTCGATTGATTTGTATTTCTTCATATCATCCCTAAACTAATGGATAGACTGAGGTAGTAAATAAATGTCTAGAGGGGTATCTCAAATGATTCACTTTATATAAAAAAGAGAGATGGGTTAAGTGGCTATCACTTACAGAATAGTGGTTTAACACTTCAATTCGTACTTTGTCACAAATGTCCCCATTCCTAGCATTATATGACTACCATACACCATCCCTCACTTCCAACTTAAGGTTTTTTCCTAAAATAAGATTGGTTGAAGATCACATTCAACACCAACAAGAGGTTCTCTCTAGCATGAAAGTGAACTTGGTCACAACACAAAACCACATGAAGCAACAAGTTGATCAACACCATAGTGAATGAATTTATAAAGTTGGAGACATGGTTTTTATATGATTACATCCATATAAGCAACTATATTTGAAACAAAAAAATATAACAATATTTAACCCAAATATTATGGGTCTTATTAAGTGTTGCAAATAATTAGTAGTGTGACATACAAACTTGAGCTTCCTCGGTCTAGTAAAATATATCCAATTTTCCATGTTTCTTTCTTGAAGAAGGTAATTGGCTAGAAGTTTTCTTCTCAATTGGTATTACTAGATATTGATGAAGATGGGAACATCATCTTGGAACTTAAATTAATCCTACAAACACACACTAAGAGTTTGAGGATAAGATCATCACCGAGTATTTGATCAAATGGAAGAATTTAGACATTGAAGATGCAATATGGGAAGATGACCATTTCGAGAGAAGGATCCACAGATTACAAACATTAGGGAAAATGTAATTTTTAAGGGGAGGGACATGCTAAGCCCTTAATACTAGGTCATATATCGGGATGTGGATACTTGACTTGTGGCTAACATAATCTCTTATCATGTCATATAATATATAATTATGCTTTATTATGTTTAGTGGCTCGGCCTCGGGATATGTATAATATAGTAGGTTGTATATAAGAGTTATAAGAGTAGGATATTATCATCATATGGAGAATTTGAGTCTTATTTTATGGTTTGGAGGTTTCCCCCTCGAAGTGGTGAAGTCACTATACTTACATATTGTGATCATTTCTCTATATTTTGGTGTTATTTTCAAGTTACATTGTAGCCAATATTCATATCTATCTATGTAATTCCATTACATAGGTGGATAAGGTAACCAAATGTGTGGAATTAATTCATTATATATAGCAAAATGTCCATGAGATTCTAGAATAAAAAAAATATAAGTAAAAATATCATCATGATGCCCATCAGGATCCTCATCAATTTCAAATGGGGGATAAGGTTTGGCTACGTTTGTATACAAATTGAATCAAATTTTCATATAGGAGACATATACCTCTACGATATGGTCCATACACCATCACCATAAAATTGGTGAGAATACATTTGAGCTCAATCTTCCACCCTACATTGGGTTGCATATGGTTTTTAACGTTGAGCTAGTTTTCCCATACTTTCTTCCACTCTTAGATACATCAAACATTGGTGAATAATTACGAGTAAAAAATTGAACTTAAACTAAGTGACACCAATGAAATATGATCATATCATTGATAGGGTGGTTAAGGACATGAAACATCAACAAATCACACTCTACCAAGTAGTGAAAGCATGACAGATGGCACACAAAGTGAAGTGGTTCACCAAGATATAGATTGAAAATTCATTTCTATGCTTAGAAAAAAATATATGATCAATGAGGCCCATTGCTTATTAAAGAGGAAATAATAATCTAGAATAGAATATCTGAAAATCTATTTTTGTAAAGTCCTAAGAAACTATTTTTAACAATTTTTAACAACCTTTAGTAATTTGCATTTTTGGGGGTCTTCAAATAATTTATGGGCTTTGGATTATATGTTGATAGCCAAATTTTTATTTTCATAATTTTTTTTTGTTTCTTTATCTTTTCAATGGATCCCATGGTTAGAAAATCAGATCAAGGGGCTAGGAGATATGACCCAATCAAGGAGCACTAAATAAAATAATAGTAATAATAAGATAGATTTTAGATTTTTTTCACTTCTATCTTTTTGAATCCATCGCTAAGGTGAATGTAAATGGTCTCCATATAGGATGATATTTTTGTCCCATTTGGAACCCTTAATATTCTATTTTTATCTGTTTTCCACATTCTCTATCATATAGCTATAAAGTATCTTGTTTTGAATAGAGAGATAGATATTTGGGCATACATATCTCTTATGGAGTTTTCCAGTTCATATACATTTCAAATTGTAATAAAAATAAGTTTGTTTTTATAGATCTTTAATTGTGAATTGATTAATATAACACATTAATCACCATCATTAATGTGTTATCCATCATGTTGTACCTCAATACGGATCGGTGGTTGTTCACTCCATGGGAATCTATTTTTGATGACCTCATTAAAGACTTATTTAATTTGAGGTGCTAGGATATCTGCTTTCCATCTTTGATTTTTTTCTTGAAGATTGTATATGTCTCTATATTTACCTATTGCTAGCTTTTTAACCCCTTACAATATGCATTTTGTCGTGAAAATTTCTTCATTAACCACAATTATAAAAAACGTTTCTTGCTCAAATTTTCACTCATGTAAGTGATTTGAGCACTCCAACCACTGTTATGTTATTATGATATTCTCAATATCCTTTTTTTCTTGTGAATATCCCTTCATAAACTCTTGGGTTCATACTTCCTTGGGTAAATTATCTTTTCCATCCTAGTTCTTATGTAATATTTGATTTTACCTCACCATCTCGCTTAGATTTTGCTTGTTTTCCTTTTATCAACCTCGATGGCTCCTTTAGTAATCTTCGTGTTTCCTTACATTTTTCATCATACCATGCATTTTATAGAAAGTTATTTATTAAGTTTTGTATTTTTCAAGATTTAATTGCGTAGTTTTGAGTCAATATACTTTGAGGAAGTCATCAATAAAGGGCCCCTAATCTTGAGGTGGTCAATTTACTTTCACCCATCTCTTACAATTATGAATGGTCTTCTCTAAAACTCACTGCATTTAGGAGATGTTTTATCTAGAAAACAATGAGTTTTAGAGTGGACTATTTGTAGTTGTGAGAGATGGGTCAAAACATATTGACCATCTCAAGATGGTTCTAAGTAGATTGATTTGAAACTACGTAGTTAAATCCTAAAAAGATATACAAATGATTCCACCGAGAAAAAGGACAAGTGTCATTGATACTCATAATTTAATTATTTCATGATTGTCAGTCTAGGGCATTGTCCATGGTTGTTTGTAACAAATATAATGATTGAAATTGTCCTAAGCATGCTTTAACTACTAGAATTCAATAAAATACTATTTCTAAATGTGTTCAAAGAATGGATTCTATGATAAAACAAATATTATTAAATTCATGAATTGAAATGTTGAAAGTTATGTAATTCTTGTAACTAGGTTAAATGTTGAATAAACAGATATTTAAACAAACAAGCAATGCTTCCCTTCATGTTGGGGAGGAGTGGCCCTTGCTCCTTCCCTCGATCCAATTTTAAGATTGAAAATTACACTAGGTGATTTAACTCAGAATCATGCACTTTATTAAATGTAATACAATACTTCTTTCATTAGCAACCAACCACACTAATTCTACTACAAACACTTTTTATAATAAGCATAGTCCTTGTCACTCTAGAAGAGGACTGATTATTTGTAATAACTAACTAATAATTAACTAATAGATTTCTACAAGAAAAACTTCTTGTTAAGGAGTTACAAGTTTGAAAGAATGGGTTAATATCACACTTGGATTAAATTTTGTCTTCTTAACTCCAAGTTGAGTCCTTGATTAACTATCAACTAAGATGATTTAGCAATTTCAAAGGATTTCAAAGCTCATGCACTCAAATCCATTAATTAATGGTGGCTACCAGTTTTGTTATCCATTTTTTCCACGTTTTCAATCAAATTTGATGTTAAATTGGACTCTCATAATCTATGCAAGTCACATGATGACTAGATGATAATGCACATTCAATTATCCTTTCATCATGCAACCCATGTGCTAACTAGATCAACTCTTCTCCTTACTATCTCGAGTCCTTTGTTTCCTTCATAAAAGTCTTGTGCTTCCATAGCGTGAGTCCTACACCAATGCTTAGGTGAGTCCTACGCTCCAAAGCAAGTCATGTGTTAATGCTTAAGTGAGTCCTACATTGGACTATGTATAATTATTGTGTTGGGCTTAAGATAGGTCATTCATTCACATTTTTAGCGCATATACAAATTTATTTCAACTCATTCAAATAAGCATAGATAAGATGAAAATGAACAAGGTTTATGCACAAAAATTCCTTTTAAATATATTAAATTATTAATTATAGAATGCTAATATCAGTCTTAGTACAAAATGATAAAAAAACAAAATGAGGTTTACATAGGAATTAACAAGGCTCATCACTCCCCCATACTTAGGGATTAGCAAGTCCTCCTGCTATAGGGTTTTTGTTCAAGGCTTCTACAATCCGTGTGTAATTATATTCATTTGTGAAAGTGAGCCATGTTTCTTCTTCTTATGTATTGTAGAACCCAAAAAAATGATTATTGTTTCCCTCCATCTTGTATATCTCTTAGCTAGATGGTCTTGTGTGTTTTTCCATCTGAGCATTGGTGCTAATATCAATGGTGGTCAAAATATCATACCTACCCATTTTTCTTGCATTTGTTTTGGATATCTCTTTTGTTCTCTTTACTGAGACCACGAGTTTAGTTATATATATATAACCTCTTTCTTTTATATACTTTTCAAGTAATCCATACCATTTTTGGAAAGAAAATAAAAACATATTAAAATTTGGGAGTACATACCCCTTGAAGTTGGATACACAAGTTGAGATGCTTTCTTTGTATTTGTCCACTAGTTGTAGGTAATAAATTTGGGCAGTATATCTCCTTAAGAATCTTTCTAGTGCTAGAAGATCATGCCTCATTAGGAGGCCTACATTAGTTTATTCTTTCATGTAATATCCCCTTTGATCATGTCATATGGATTGATGCCTCATTTGGAAATAAAATATCTCAACTGCACCTCCCCTACATATAAGTTAATTGGTATTTTTACCTTGTTGGGAGCATAAATTTATGAACATAAAATTCACATAATAATTTTTTCCTAACTATATCAGCTGTTGCGTATGCTCCCATGAATTTTTTTTCATTTTAAAATTCTAGAGATTCGGTGGAACATACTCTAAAGGCTTTCCATTTGAAAAATTATTCCTTTAAGAATAAAGCATAGAAATTGGAGGGTGCTCTACAAGCAAGGGCTTGTTCATACAAATGAAAGAGAACAGTCATATTATCCTAGAGTATTATATTTTATTCTCTTAATACCTTGCTTTCATCTGCTGATTTCCTAAGATCATATCACTATTGCATCCATTCAACCATCCCTCTTAATAAAATTATTTTTGGAAATACAAAATTTGTTTGAATAATTTGGTCAGTGGTTTCCACAGACTCTATTTTCTCCTTCTCTCTTTATAAAAGTGAAATTTGGTTGAATTTTTTGTTTTTTTACTCTACAGTCTATTGAAGTTGTTGGATTATTCTATATTTATGCTTCAATGTTTGTTGGAGCTTTTAAACTCTATTATCTCTATCTGACTCCAATTGAGAAATGCTCACATCTTTTGCTTCCAATATGAGTTGTAATCGGTTAATCCTATCTTGAGCTTGATGTATCTCATACTCCACTTTAGAAATGGCTAACACTTGAGGGATAAAGGTTTCAATATCAATAGGTGAGCTAGGATCACCTTCAAGCATAGGTGCCTTTCCTTTATTAGGCATGAATGACTCTTCAACAATGGTTGTTTTGACAATGTCTATTTCAGAAACAAGAGGGGATGTAAAAGCATGTGTAGAAGCAAGAGGTGTTTTGTTTAAGGTTTGCATTGTAGATGTTGCCTCTTTTTCCTCCTATGAGGGGAAATTTTTAGTTTGGTGTTCCTTAATAGCTTGGGTTGGTACATATGACCTAAGAATTTTCTTTGGTCTATCTAGGATAGAGGGCCTTGTTTACAGTAACTATAATAGGTTCAAGGGAATATTTATTTCAATATTTATTTGACAATGTCTATTTCAGAAACAAGAGGGGATGTAAAAGCATGTGTAGAAGCAAGATGTGTTTTGTTTAATATGTACATTGTAGTTGTTGCCTCTTTTTCCTCCTATGAGGGAACATTTTCAATTTGGTGTTCCTCAATAGCTTGGGTTGGTACATATGACCTAAGCCTTTTCTTTGGTCTGTCTAGGATGGAGGGCCCTGTTTTTGGAACTATAGCAGGTTCAAGGGCATATTTATTTTAGAATTTGACCCACTTCTTGAGCCCATTACACTTCTTGATGAAGTGATGCTTACAAATAAGGTGAATGAGCCCTTAGAACTTTAGATATGGGGAACCCCAATGGAATTTCTCAGTGGCAGAGGAAGATTCAAACATGAACTGTGGGAGATTAATTTTGTTTTGGTCTCTATCTTGTCTATGGCATAGATGCATAAGAATTATTAACACCAAGCCTAGGATAACCTCATATTGGCCCTCACAAGTGAAATATTTTATGACCCATTTTTCCACATCTACCCACAGCTTAGGGAAAGTGCTTCTTTTGATTCCATTAGCCTTCCCTTTGTTATAAAAACTAGTTCTAGTTTTTCTTTCTTTCCACAGAAAAACTTTTAATAATTTCAGAGTAAGGAGTCCTAAAATTTACAGATTTCCCTTCCTCTGGAATGTTAGAAATTTGAATAATAATGGAGGGGATAAATAATATTTTTTACCTTTACTTTTGAGTGTCCTTATAAAGGTTTGATGCAAATTCTTCCGTCATCCTGGGGTTGAATTCCTCATATGAAATCATGAAATCCAACCATCCTGCTTTCTCAAATACTTCCATTAATTTCCTGTCTAATAGTGATTCAATTGGGCTAGATGGTTATTGGCGAAGCCTAATCCCCCTTTTTGGTTTGAAACAAAACTAGAAGTGGCATAGGACTGAGAAATACTAGAGCACAAGAATGGAAAGAGTGATAGTGCAAGAGTGAAATGAAAATGGTGAAGAAGTGACGATGAGGGAAAAACATGGGAATGAAAATGGTTTTATATACAAACAAACACCAATTGGGTAAAATTAACCAATTGTGATGAAACAACGGGAAATTTGGAGAATAAATTGGAATGTGGGAGTGATTAATTAAGAGTGTCGATATATTTTTTAGGACGTGGGATGTGTGCAAAACATTAGAAATATGGATTCATCATTTCACATAAGAGCAATAATTAACGTCCTATAATTAAATTTTTAACATTTAAAGGAGAGTAATGGCACATACCTCACTGATAATCATTTGTCACATCTTCTAACAACACTAGATTCTCATTTTTCTCTCTATAAGTGGTCTCAATACATTTATTCATGGAATGATTCCTAGGTGACCTTCATTGCTGGTCTTCAGCCACTTGTGTTTTATATTCATATATATATATATATAAGGAATGGCCGTCATTTCTAGTTTTAAACCACTCCATGGGAATATGGTCATCATTTCTAGTTTTTATCGATCCCCTATTTATTATTTTTATTGAAAGATTAATTCAGCCTTGAGTTGATTTGGACAAGGAAACCTTGTCCAAGCAATTCAGAGTTGAATTATCTTGTAGCATCTTCTTGAATTCTTCCTTTGATGTTGGCTTTTAGTATAACCTTAGTCTATGACCATTAACCAACATCACTCTTCTTTCACCATCAATTGGGATCAGCTGCATGGTTCCATTGTTGAAGACTTCATCAATTTGGTATGGGCCCATCCATCTTATTTGTAACTTCCCCTTAAAGTATTTATATTTTGAATCAAATAGAAGATCCCAATCCCCTTTTGAAACTTCATTTGCTTTATATGGATGTCATGCCACAAATGTATTTGATGTTAGATTATATCTATTTGGTGTAGTGCTTGTAACCTCATCTCATCCAGTTCATTCAACTGAAGAATTCTTTCTTGTTGTGCTTCTGAAAATTCAATTCATCATGGTTCTGCTTTTTTCGAGTTTAGGAAATTCCCAAACCTAAGACCACGATCTTAGTTTATAAACCATGATCTCAGTTTATAAATCATGATCTCAGTCCTCTCATACCAAAAACAATAGTCGCGACCATCATTTCCCCTCATCATTTTCTCAAAAACACACATTTTTCCACTTTGTTGACACTCGTGCTTTGCATTACCCTTCCAAATTGTAATTTTTTCTTCTGGATCACAATAATTTATATGATGCCACCAAGATGAAGAGGTAAACCCTCTTTTTTTTTTTTATCAATTTTCTTGGATTTTAGGTTTTTTTGTGGTTTTCATGGGTTTTTCAATATTTTGTTTATGTATAAAATTTCTTTGTTTTGTCAGTTGCTCGATAAGTTGTTAATCCACCAATTCCTCCAAAAGTTCCTCCACCTCCTCAAAACCCTCCTCCAAATGTTCCTTTACCTCCTATGGCTCCTACCATCCCCACAGAACCACTAGGAACCCAAGGTGATATCATTAAAAAAATCCGAGAAAATAAAATTTCCATTCGAACCTTATTCACACTATCGATCAAATCATTCCATGAATCCAAGTCATGTGACTTTAGCCAACACACTTCAAACATTGATTGGCAAAGTTAACTCTAAAACAAACCAAATAGATAGATGGAATACTTTTAGAGCTGATTGTAGGTGTTGGTATGTAGAAAAATTATCACATGCAGTTGTGAAAGAAAAAAAATGGAAAAGACTACATTTGTGCACTATTTATGGACCCCAAAACTAATGCCCCCCTCATGACTAATTGTAACTAGTTCCCTATCCATTGGTGTCACAACGACCAAATTAAGAACAATTTTTGGGACCGATGGTGGATTGTTTTTGATTATCCACCATGGAACAACAACGAGGTTCCTCTTTATTTTTTGAAGAAATTGTATTGTGATTTTGTGCTTAATGAGGTCCCCAATTATTTTGAATTTTTTGGGTTTTATAGTCAAGGAGGTGGCTCTGCACAAATTAGCTCAGTGCATGTATTGCATTTGGTCAACCTAGGATGCCCCATGCCCAAAACCCCTGCATCCTTTCGGGCTTATCCCTCCTATAGTGAAGGAGGTTGAGGAAATCGACACATTGCATGTGTTGAGGTCTCTCACTAACACTCTAGCCTAGCATAGTATCCGGATTGCATCTAGTGATGTATGTGGAGGCACTAGTTCTAGCACACCACACCACTGTGGGTCATGTGGTGTCATATGCACTTTGCAGTGAGACATCCTTTGTTGGGTCACATGATCTCTTTTTTTATAGATGAGATGATGGCATATGTTTTTAGAAGTGTTGCAAATGTCCCTGGTCTTTCACAGGTAAATGTCACATAAATAATATATATAGAAAAGTTTATTTCCTTTGATATTTTAATATATATACTTGATTATGGCATACTTGTGTAAAAAATAATATATATTTTTATTTTAAACAACAAAATTTGGTCAAGGACACATCTGGTGTGGACATCCTAGCTACTACAGCCCATGTTACAGTGTGTGCAGATGTAAGTTTCAAGTTACTTACATTTCAAAGTTCATTTTATTACATGTTTATTATTAAATACACATTAATGTTTGTGTATGTGTTTCGCGTGTGCATACATATTAATGTGTTTATCTTTTTTAAGCAAGAACTAGGTGGGACATTATTTGTTATGGGCACTGAGGCTACTAGTACACCTCATATTACTTTTACACAGTTAGTTTCACATGTTTTACTATTTAATGTTTAATATTGTTTAAATATTATTAACATACATATCTATACATGTTCTAGAAATTAATATATATGCATGAGCCTTAGTTCCTTACACCATTCCCTAGACAATTTTTAATTAATGTTGATGTACATGTTGTTTGTACAACTTATCATTGTCACATAGAATACTCCCTTTATGTAAATTGTGGAGGTTGTTGTTGATGTTTCCATAGTGTCTCGTAGATCCACTCACATAGGTACAATTTTTCAAATTAGTTAAATTTTGGACAAATGTTTGCTTACTAAATATACAATATCAAATTGTACGTGAAATATTAAATTTGAACTATTTATTTGTATGCATCTGGTATGAGTCAAAGTGTACTTGTCATGACCCCTAGACGCTCCCCCTCATGATTCTACCCTTGACCTTACAGAGTGTCAACGATAAATTGATAAGGATCATGAGATTGTAGTAAGATCTCATATGCATCAAAATTTCTAAGTTTCTAAATTATGAATGTATTTTCAATATATCCACTTCTTAAAAATGTGGTTTTAAAAACTTGATGTTTATGAATGTGCAAGCTAAGTTGCAAGGCTTTTACTTGCTTAGGACTAGACGGACAAATCCATAGTGCCATCTCCCTCCACTACATCTACAAGACGTGGACATGCTTCTACTAGAAGGGCCACAAGAGGGAGGATGTTCTATGATTCTTCATAGGATGTATAGATATAAATGCCATTTGGACTTGTGATACATACATTTTTTGTATGCCTATATATGGATTTATATATATGATCTTATGTTGGACATTCCATGGAGATGTGTATATAGTCTTATGGGATCGTGTGGTCTTATATATATGGCATGCTTAGTTTGATACATTATTCTTATATTTTCAAAGACGTGGCACTGGCTTGAACGCATGTGCATATATTCCATGTGTAATAGATATTATATATGTGTGTGTGTGTGTGTGTGTGTGTGTGATTTTGTTCCCGAACCACTGTCATATAATTTTTATGATGTTCTTGAAATCTCATGTGTTGATATTTTTCCATACCGATATTTGACATATGATCAGATTTGATAATGTGTGACATTTTTGTATATACGTGTGACTTGATGAAGTATGATTATGTGTGACAACAAGATTTTATTAAATGTCATGTATTGTGATGATGCAATGACATGATTTGACATATTTGTTGCACTCTTTCCATACCACACACACACACACACACACACACACACACAAACACACACATATGATTCATAAACATATTTGTTTCTCTTTGTGGTGGATGGAGATAGGAATTTTGCACATGATAATGTGTCCATTCAAGTGATATAACATCATAATCATTTTTGTTTCTTTATATGACATAATATAATCATCTTGTGCTTTGGAAGATTGCATAACAATGGACAAATTCTTGATATGACATCATAATCATCTTTATTTCTCTTTGTCACACATTTGAAATGACTTTGAAATTTCATATATATGCTTCATCTAATCATGTATTTGTTTCTCTTCATATGCTTCATGTAATCATGTCTTTATTTCTCTTTATATGCTTCATGCACAATCATGTCTTTGTTGTGACCTTATTCAATTTCCTTGGAGGCTTGTCATATGTGAAGTTCAAGTATTGGTGCGGTGAATAATAAATCTTGTTCTTTGGAAGATTGCATACTAATGTACATTATTGATATGTAATCATAATCATCTTTGTTTCACTTTGTCACACATATATATGCTTCATGTAATCAGTATCTTTGTTTCTCTTTACATGTGGTGGATGAATATGGGATATTCTAAATTCAATTGTTCAAAAACATGGTAGTGTGTTTACCTTGTTGTAATCTACTTAATGTGACCTTATTCAATTTAAATGATAGGGAATTATTTTCAGGCCATACAAATAATTATTCAAATAATCTTATCAGAATAGGGAGATATTCACATTTTATGATATACTTGTTCAAGTTTCTAACACCACAACTATGTGTCACCTTCAATAATAGGAATAAAATCCAAACTTAACAAGTAATTAAATTAAAATATATCTATATGACACCCTATTTGGATATTCATTACAACACCAACTTGAAAGGGACTATTTATTATTGATTTCCAATCTTCATTTCTTTAGTAATGAATGGTGTTATGTCCTTCTTGTAGTCATAAATTTAGCACAGAGCCTATAGTATCCTCGACTTTTTCAATACTTGGTATTCTCCCCCACATGGAAATCCATCTCCATGTACTTATTGGTTTGCAATATAGTGAAATTACTTAGGAGTATTTTCAATTGAAGGTAGTTACACATGAGATGCTCATTCCACCTAATACTTAGTGGAGACTCCAACTACATCCTAGACTGTATGAAGGCTTATTCCAAAACAAATATTAGTGACTACATCCATTTTTCCATACTTGTAAGATTGAAAATATTGAAACTATTTTTGGAGGGAAATGAGAAAATGGAAACAACCATACTAGGACACATGCTAAGAAGCCAAGAACGGAGCTGAGTAGTGAGAATTCATGCCCTAGGACATCATGGGAGTGAACTCTAGGTAGGCCCGGTTCAAAGTCAGACCACCTGATCCGGGAGCCAAGAACCCCTTCCCTATTGATCCCAATTCACGTTTTCAATGCAAACTTCTAGTGGTCACAACTTGGCGCTCGATCATCCAAACTGATAACCATCTAATACAAAATTTTAGTGAATGATTCCTCTAATCACACATAATAATTTAGGGTAGTGGCATTCCTTAAGCCTTTGTGGTATATATGTTTGTAAATTGCCTTTTCTAGGAAGTCCTAAGTAATGAACGGCCGAGTAGTGAGAAGTCATGTCTCGAGATGTCATGGGAGAAAAACGCCACTATCAAAGCATGAATTTAGGGGTATACACCTTTAGGTGCTATGGTGGGCTCCAAGGATACCTGATTCAAAGTCGACCACCTAATCCAAATCCACGGGCCCCTTCCTTATTGATCCCAATTCACGTTTTTAGCACAAACTTCTGGCGGTCACAACTTGGAACTCAATCATCCAAACTAAGAACCATATAAGCTAAAAAAATTTGGCAAAGGCCTCTAATCGTACCTAATAATTCAGGTCCATAGCATTCCTTGAGCCTTCGTGGCTTAACTATTTGCAAACTAGCTTTTCTAGGCAATCCTAAGCAATGAACAGAGTCAAGTAGTGACAAGTCATGCCTAGGGACATTGTGGGATATAAATTCCACTACCAACACATCCAATTGGGGGTATATTCCTTTGGGTGCTATGGTGGGCTCTAGGGATGCCCGGTTTGGAGTCGGACCACCCGATCCAGAGCCAAGAACCCATTCCCTATTGATCCCAATTCACATTTTCAACACAAATTCTGATGATCACAACTTGGCGCTTAGTCATCCAAACCAAGAAGCATCTAAGCCAAAACATGAGTGAAGGAGGCCTCTAATTGCACCCATGAATTCAAGGCCATGGAATTCCTTGAGCCTTCATGGCATAATTGTTTGCAAAACTGTCTTTTCTAGGAAGTCCTAGGTAATGAACGGAGCCGAGTAGTGAAAATTCATGCCTCAAGATGTTGTGGGAGAAAAATATCACTTCCAAAGACATCTATTTTGGGATTTATATGCCTTTAGGTGCTATGGAGGGCTCCAGGGAGGCCTATTGGTGAGTCGATACCACCCAATCCGAAGCCACAAACTCATTCCCTATTAATCCCAATTCACGTTTTCAGTGTAAACTTATGGCGGTCAAATCTTAGTGCTCGATCATCCAAAATGAGAACCATCTAAACCATAACTTGCAAAATTTAGGCCTCTAATCTCAACCAATAATTTAGGGTTGTGACATTCATTGATCCTTTAAGGCATATTTATTTTCAAACTTCCTTTTCTAGCAGTCTAGGCAATGAATAGAGCCAAGTAGTGAGAAGTCATGCCTTGGGACGGCATGGAAGTGAACTGTCACCACTACCATATCTCGGTTAGGGGATTATACATCTTAGGGTGCTATGGAAAGCTCCAAGGATGCCCAGTTTGGAGTCGACCACCCGATCTGCGGCCAAGAACTCATTCCCTATTGATCCCAATTCACATTTTCGGTAAAAAAAAGTTATGACGATCACAACTTGCACTCAATCATCCAAACCGAGAACCATCTAAGCCAAAAATTGAACAAAGGAGACCTCTAATCACACCCAAGAATTCAGGGTTGTGGCATTCCTTGAGCCTTCATGGCATAATTTTTTACAAACTATCTTTTCTAGGTAGTTTTAGGCAATGAATGGAGCCCAAGAGTGAGAAGTCATGCCCCAGGACGTCATGGGAACAAACAACCACTCCAATTCATTTGGTTGGGGGTTATACACCTTTGGGTGTTATGGTGGGCTCTAGGGAAGCCCGGTTTGGAGTCGAACCACCCGATCCAGGCGCCAAAAATATATTCCCTATTGATTCCAATTCACGTTTTCAACGCAAACTTCGAGTATCGTAACTTGGCACTCACCATCCAAACCGAGAATCATTTAAGCCAAAACTTAAGTGAAGGAGGCCTCTAATTACACTTAATAATTTAGGGTCATGGTATTCCTTAACCATTCGTGGCATAATTGTTTGCAAACTACCTTTTCAAGGTAGTCCTAGGCAATGAACGAAGATGAGTGGTGAGAATTCATGCCTTGGGATGTCGTGGGAACAAAATTCCACTTTTGACAACATATTCAGGTTGGGAGGTTATACACCTTCGAGTGCTATGAAAGGCTCCAAGGAAGCTTGTTTTGGAGTCATACCACCTGATCCGAGAGTAAATAACCCATTACCTATTGATCCCAATTCATGTTTTCAATGAAAGCTTTTGATGATCACAACTTGGCATTCAGTCATCCAAACCAAGAACCATCTGATCTAAACTTGAGTGAAGGATGCCTCTAATCACACCAAATAATTCAGGTCCATGGCATTCCTTGAGCCTTTGTGGCATAATTGTTTGCAAACTACCTTTTCTAGGTAGTCCTAGGTAATGAACGGAGCCGAGTAGTGAGAAGTCATTCCCAGGACATCATGAGAGTGAACGGCCACCGCTAATGCTTTTAGTTGGGGGTATGTATTCCTTCAAGTAGTATGGCAGGCTCAGGGAGGCCCGATTTGGAATCAGACCACCCGATCCAGAGCCAAGAACCCATTCCCTATTAATCCCAATTCACGTTTTCAGTGTAAACTTATGACAATCACAACTTGGTGCTCGGTCATCTAAACCAAGAACCATCTTAATAAAAACTTGAGAAAATGAGGCCTCTAATCACACCCAAGAATTCAGGGTCATGGAATTCCTTGAGCCTTCATGGCATAATTGTTTACAAACTACCTTTTCTAGGTAGTCCTAGGAAATGAACGGAGCCGAGTAGTGAGAAGTCATGCCCCAAGATGTCGTGGGAGCCAAGTTCGACCACCAACACATCCAGTTGGGTGGGTATATGCCTTCGAGTGCTATGGCGGGCTCTAGGGAGGCCCGGTTTGGAGTCGGACCACCCGATCCGGAGCCAAGAACCCATTCCCTATTAATCCCAATTCATGTTTTCAGCACAAACTTCTAACGATCACAACTTGGCACTCATTTATCCAAACCAAGAACCATCAAAGCCAAAAATTGAGCAAATGAGGCCTCTATTGCACCCAATAATTTAGGTGCATGGCATTCCTTGATCATTTTTGGCATAATTGTTTGCAAACTACCTTTTCTAGGTAGTCCTAGCTAATGAACGTAACTAAGTGGTGAGAAGTCATGCCCGAGATGTCGTGGGAGTGAACTTCTGCCACCAACACATTTGGTTGGTGGGTTATATGCCTTCAGTGCTATGACGGGGTCTAGGAGGCCAAGTTCGAGTCGGATGACCTGATCCAGAGCTAAGAACCCCTTCACGGTACATAAACTATTGTTAGTTGCTTCTCTTTACTTGAAAAACAATGAAATATTCTCTAAGCTTCAAGAATATAAAATTCTCTACTAACAAACCACCTACTTGAAGGTAGAAGATTTTATGGCACCACTAACTCGCATAAAAGTATATTCAAAGTAATTTAAGTTGAATCAAAACATTACTAGATATATACAAAATACAAAAATTTAATAAAATATATAAACTTGAATATAGTATACAAATTTGAAAAATTGAAAGAAATATATACCATACGAGCATGTAAATTCATTCCAATGAACCATCAAGATTGAATTTACTCTAAATAGCAGACAGATTGCTTCATGATCGACTCTTGATCCTTCCAAAGAATCTTGTTATTATGCCTTCCTTGATATCTATATAGCTGAATATTTGTCACTAGAACTAGATGTAAATATAAGAGTATTTTCATGTGTGTCTCAAAGTCTTCAAACACCCAAACAAAGGAATTTTTTAATGGATATTGTCAAAGCCAAGTTCTAGTAACTACCATTAGCCTTGTAGGGTACTCAATATCTTTTCCATTTATAACAGAAAATGAAACTTATTTCTTTCCTCGATAAAACGACATAAGAAATAGTTTGTTCCTTCTTCATTGTCTTTTGTTGCAATAATTGCAAACACATGTCCTACAAAAATAGAGGTTTCAACTCAAATTTAAATTACATATTAATTTTAATAGACATAACTCAATATAAAAATTGTAAATAACTATTTACCTTGTCCCACCAAAATCAAACTGTCGTTAAAGTCCTTGGATGTTACAACTTCATATGGAGAAACAAATCATGATGCTTGTTGAATTTAATAACTAGGAAGTGGAGTTAGAGGCCTACAAATCCATCCATCCACCCATTCTTTTGAATCACACTTAGTAATGGGAATCTGATACAAGATGCAAAAAAATATGTAAACTTTCTTGTCCATGTGGCCCACGAAGTATCGTTGAGCTAAAAATGAGTGTAGTTCATTGGACCCCGTGAGTGTCATACAATCCTCATAGTTAGGATTTTTTTCCTCTATCAACAAAAAAATATACAAACTATGGAATTTTCTTGAGAACCATGGGCCATGTTATCAATACACCTTTCCACTATGCTCTTTGCATCTTTCAATTTAACATCATCTTTGTACTTCAACTCTTCTCTTGCAAGAGATCTTTTCACACATGTCATTGCATTGTCATGCTCTCCTTTTCCATTTACAGCCTCGGTGAAACTCCAAATATGTTGCACACACATCTTGACGTGCATCCTTCTCATATAATAAAAAAATTTTACATTCTTAAACCGAGACGTGTAGTTATCTCGACCATATATAATGTTGATTGAAGTAGATGTCCCTATTAGACAAGTTTTCATAAAATAAATGGAAACACCCTTACAAAAATTCAATAGAATGATTATGATCATCACCGATATAAAAGTGGTACTCTCTTAAAAAAATGATCATTCTTTGTACCGTCTAGAGAATGTATAAATGCTAAATGCACAAAAATGGCAACTTGTACTAAGTTGTAATATTGTTATTGAACCTCCATTTATGGTTGTAACGTGTAATTTTCTACAAAAAATTGACCACCGAAATAATAGTACCAATAGGAAATGTTTCCTTGTGTATCTTGAATTTTTCATCCAACCATTGAGCTCTGTGTGTATGCCTATTATACGCATAATCAATTTCATCTTAAATTTTTTTAATAAATTGAAAAACAAGTATATGTTCTGTAACTAGCTCACACCATTTATACTCCTTTCCATCTTTATGTTGGTATGGTACTGATTTATATTTATTAAACCCAACTAAATTTTTTCCTATTGCAACTTCAATTTAATCATGGATACAACTTTCTAATTTAGGTAATCTACCGCACGTACCACAAATTCCATGTAAACAATCATAACTATAAAAATATTGTCCAAATTTTCTTTCACAAAATATTGTAGGAATGAAATCCCTATTAGGGTTAGCACACCAGTTATACAGATAATATATCCAATCTAAACATACATGCAAATAAAAGTAGATATTCTACTAGAAGAAATATACAAAACAAGAGACATAAATCAACACTAGATTTAACGTGGTTCACCCAGCCAAGCTACGTCCACCAAAAAACAAGCCAATCATTATCGAAAGCTTTTCCAAGATATACAATGAATATTTACAATCTTCCACACCTCATAGATGTACAATGCTTTTTTTCTCTCAAGATTTTTGCTTCATCACCAAGAATTCTCTCTCTCACCAAATTTTGCAAGTTCTTCTTAATTCTTGTTAATACATACTTCTAAACCCTATCTTTCATGCTTATATAGTCATTTATAGACTTAGGACACTTAGCCATGCAATTAAAATTAATAGATATACTTTAATGCTAAAAATAGATCTAATTCTTGAGATTTAATTAAAACATCCTTATACAGGTAATTGACATCGGTTAGCCCTAATCGATGTCAGTTCCTCCTTTCTTTGATGATCGATGTCGCTTGGGTGACCGATGATGGTTACTGTGTTTTCCAGAAAGTTTCAAATTGCAAGCTAAATTAAAGTAATTGAAAACCAAAACTCAATAATCTCCCACTTGGAGGTTAATTACTGCACCATACATGTACAACGTCATTCTCGGATCCTTACTTAGCTCTATTTATTCCTCTTTAAGTCTCAAACTTGAAGACCAACATAATTATAGTGTAGCTCCAACTTATCCTTTTCTAATGGCTTCGTTAGCATATCCGCATGGTTCTCGCTTGTATGAATCTTTTCCAGATTCAACTACCCATCCTCCAATACCTACCTTATGAAGTGATAACTCAACTGAATGTGTTTTGTTCTCGAATGAAACTCTGATTTATTTACCAAATAAATTGCACTTTGACTTTCATTGAATAGTTTACAATCACCTTTTGCCTTTCCCAACTCTTCCATGAAATTTATCATCCATATCATCTCCTTGCTAGCCTCTGTAGCTACAACATACTCTACCTCTGTAGTAGACAAAGCCACAACCTTCTGTAATCTTGAAATCTAGCTAACTGCCATCCCACCTACTATGAAAATATATCCAGTAGTACTCCTCCTACCATCTAGATCTCTAGCCATATCCAAATCAACATAGCCACATAATGAAATATCCAAACCTCTATAGCATAGCCAGTATGCTAGATGTCCCTTTTAAATACCTGAGTATCCATTAGACTGCTTTCCAATTCTCTTTACCTGCAGTGGCCATATATCTACTCATAACTCTCACTACCTATGTAATGTCTGGTCTAGTACAAACCATAGCATACATGAGACTCCCAATTATCAAGCATTTTAAACTTGTGTCATGTATTGGACCACCTTATATGATGATGGACACGATATTTGCTTAATTTGAAGTGTCCATCCATAGGTGTACTAACAAGTTTTGTATTTTGCATCTTGAACCTTTCTAACACCTTGTAGATATAATCCTCCCGAGACAAATACAATTTCTTGTTTTTCATGTCTCTATGTATTTACATTTCAATGATTCTTTTTGCTACTCCTAAATCCTTCATAGAAAATGTGTGTGCTAGTTTTCCTTAAGCTCACCAATTACCTACATACTAGATCCTACAATAAGCATATCATCCATATACAAAGAACAAAATAACATAGCTCCCATTTTCAAGCTTCTTGAAATAAACACAATGGTCGATTCACATCTCAAGTAACCATGATCATGCATAAAACTATCAAACCTCATGTATCATTGCCTTGGAGCTTGCTTGAGCCCATATAGGCTCTTTTTCAACCTACACACTAATTTCTCTTTACCCTTGAATTCATACCCAAGCGGCTACTACATATAAATATCTTCATCCAAATCACCGTGAAGGAAATTCGTCGTCACATCTAGTTGATCTAAATGTAAATCTTCTACTACAACTAAACTAAATAGAGTATGAATAGAAGTCATATTAACAACAGGAGAAAATATTTCACCAAATTCAATACTTTCTTTCTGTGTAAAACCATTTACTACAAGCATTTCCTTGTACCTTTTCTTTCCACCCTCTTCTTCCTTGATCTTGTAAACCCACTTGTTCTGTAATTTTCTCTTACTTGTTGGTAACTTAACCAAATACCAAGTCTGGTTCTATTTCAAGAAGTCCATTTCCTCATCCATTCCATGCTCCCACTGGATGTGGGTCTTATTCTGCATTGATTATTCAAAACTTTCTAGTTCACCGTTATCAGTCAATAATAAATAAAATAGAGAATGTGTAAATCTTTCTAGAGGTTTACTTACCCTTTGTGACCTTCTCACAGGAGTTTGAGGTATCGGAGGGTCAATCTAGACCTCCTCAACATTCATATCCAAATTTGTCAGTGACTAACGCCACTCACCTCTAAACAATGTCGGTTCTACCAATTGATGTAGTTTTAATCTTTTATAACCAATACCGGTTCATCCGATTGGTGTCGGTTAGGGGTCAATCAACACCAATTACTGTGTAACCCTGTTGGTAATACTTTTAAATCCAAGAGTTCATATTCATTCATAAACTTCTCAACTAGTTCATCCTTAGGTACCAAAATTTGATCCTCAGTACGTTCTCTTTTCATTCCATTCAACATCACGACTCCTAATAGTTTTATAATTCTCTAAATCCCAAAAACGGAATCCAAAATCACCAAATCCATAACCAATGAAAGTGTATCTCTTGGATTTTACATCCAACTTCTTCCTATTTTCCTTATCAACATGCAAAAAATCTTCAACCAAAAACTTTAAGAAAATAAAGATCTACCTCTTTTACGGTCCAAGATTCCTCTCGTATTCCTCCATCTAGTAAAATTGAAGGCCCACAGCTTAATTAAATAAACCGATGTATCAATTTCTTCTTCGCCCAAAACTGCAATCTAGAATGTATCCTCATAATTCTAGCATGTTCCATGATTTTCATGTTCATTCTTTTGGCAACACCATTCTCCCCGTGGTGTTCTTAGAACCGTTCTTTCTCTACGTATCCCATTCACTAAAAAAATAATCATTGAAAGTCTTGTTACAATATTCACCACCATTGTCGATCTAAGGTACTTTAACTTAGAATTTGATTCATTCTCAACAAGGGATTTCCATCCTTTAAATGTCTCAAAAATATCAGATTTACGTTTAATACAATAAACCCATACCTTTCTTGTAGCATCATCAATGAAAGAAACATAATACTGTGATCCACCATGAGAAGCTACTGACTCGCACATCATCTGAGTGTACAAGCTCAAATTTCTGCTCCTTCTTAGTTACTCCAATTTTGAGAAATATCACTCACTTTTACTTTCCAAAGATACAATGCTCACAAAAATCAAGATCTAATCTTTCAAATCTAATAACATACCGTTAACCTTTAAGATCTGCATTCATTCTTTTTTTACTTATATGGCCCAACCGGTTATGCTACATGCATGCATCTCAATCAAGTAGATAATGCAAAAAAGGAATCAATAATACGTAGATAAATATAACTTTCCTACCTTCTTACCTCTTACCACAACAAAAGCACCGTTGGTGACTTTCTAAGAGTCTAATGTAAAAGTAACCATGCAACCAGATTCACCTAGTTTCCCTACGAAATAAGATTCCTCCCGAGGCTTGGTACATGCCTCACATCTTTCAATACCCATGTATTTCCATTCTACAATTTTAGAAGAACTTCCCTTTACCATTAATACTGCAAGGTTCATCATCACCCAAATAAACATGCCCAAAATTGCCCTGGACATAATTTCTGAAATAACCCTTATCGGGGTTGTATGGAAAGAAGATCATGAGTCTAAAACCCATGATTCATTTCCATTATCTAAAGAAAGAATAAAAGCATCTTACATTACCTCTAATGCAACAAGATTTTATTCTTTACCTTTGTCTGATTGTTAGTTCTCTTTATCCTTTGACCAACAATATTTCTTTGTATGTCCTTTTTTCCACATTTCCAACAAGTAATTCCCTTACTTATGGATTTAGATCTGCTATCCCTTGACTTTGATTTCTGATTACTCTTATTATTGGATCTCTCCTTCTACCCGCCCTATTTTCTACATTCAAATCATTCCCGATGATGATTCCTATGTACTCTTCCTATGAATTTCTTCATTCAAGATTATATTAACCACATCATCAAACTTCAAAATATTATTAGCAAATGTTGTATTACTAACAACCATTACCAAGTTATCCCAACTATCAAGCAAAGAACATAAGAATAAAAGTTCTTTCACTTCATCATCAAATGGTATATCAACCGATTTTAAATGATTTAGAATATATCTGAAATCATTCAAATGACTAGATGCAGATCCACCTTCATGCATCTTAGAACTAAATAGTTTCTTCATCAAATAACCTTTATTTGAAGCACTAGGTTTTTCATATAAATTAGCAAGAGATTTCATTAACCCTACCATAGAAGTCTCTTCTGTAATATTGGAAGCCATGGATGCTACCATGATCAATCTTATAGATCCCAAAGCCTTTCTATCAAGAATCTTCCATCATTCATCACCATCTTCGTAGGTCTAGACTTCTCATCCAATGGTAAATACAAATATCTTTGATACATATAATCCTCAACCTACATCTTCCATAATTGATAATTTTTTCCATCAAATTTCTCTACCTTGTATTTGTTTTCTTCTATCATTGTTATAGCTCCCACTCAATCAAAAAAACCCTTTGTAAGTAAATATTTCAACAAACAAAATCCTCAAACAAATCTCGATACCAGCTTGTTGGGGTTAGCAAACCGTCAGACAGATAACATATCAAATTTAAGCATGCATGTAAATAAAAGTGGATATTCTACCGTAAGAAATATACAAAAGAAGAGACAAATCAACACCAGATTTAAGGTGGTTCACCTAGTGTGGCTACGTCCACCAAGAAACAAGCCAATATATTATCCAAAGCTTTGACAAGATATATAATGAAGATTTACAATCTTCCACACCTGGAGAAATGTACAATACTTTCTTTCTCTCAAGATTTTTGCTTCATCACCAAGAATTCTCTCTCTCACCAAACTTTGCAAGTTATTCTTAATTCTTGTTAATACATACTTCTAAACCCTAGCTTTCATGCTTATATAGTCATTTATAGACTTAGGGCACTTAGCCATGTAATTACAATTAATAGATATACTTTAATGCTAAAAATAGATCTAATTCCCGAGAGTTAATTAAAACATCTTCACACAGGTAATTGACATTGGTTAGCCCTAACCGATGTCCTTCCTCCTTGTCGACCGATGTTGGTCTTGGGTGACCAATGCTAGTTCTCCCTAACCGATGATGGTTACTATGTTTTCCAACAAGTTTCACATTGCAAGCTAAACTGAAGTAATTGAGATCTACAACTCAACAATCCCTGGAAGATATTGGTGGAACTTGAACACCACATTCTAGTAACATAGTTTCAGAATGCAAATAAGAATGAATATGTTAGAAATTATCATAATGCATCGCAAATTCAACATGTTGCCTACAACAACAAGTGGTGCAAGCATTGTTCATTTTCACATAGAATGGTTTCAAATTTCAAAAAAATGTTGACTAATTTTAATTTCTAGATGCTTATGTTCAAAATTATAAAATTTTTGAGTTTGAGTCATTTCTAAGAAATGCTTTGGATGTGGTTCATGATTAATATAACACACTCTCCATTTTACATCTCATGTATTAGGTGAAACTCTTGTGTTACCATGCCAAAATTTAACTTCTCTTATAGTGTCAGATATATATTTGTCTTTACATGGTTCTCTAGTAGAAAATTCCCAAAAATCGTGTTATTGGGTGATTGAAGGATATTACGCCTTTCAATTACTTTGATTAGATTTTTTCAATTAACTTTCAACATTTAGCTTGTTTTTGTCTAATCAAACGTTGTTTTTGTTGATTCACTTACAACACTATGAGCAAGTACATGACACATGAAATTACTATCTATTGTGCGTCTCTTGACACCAACAAAGGTGATATACATCATATAGGTTTTCAAAATTACATAGGTTTAACCACATGTATTAGATGTTGTCAATCATAAGGTGTTTAATGTAGGTCTCATTTATTCAATTTCATCAAACTAACCAGCAAATGACATATTTGGGAATCATTTAAAATTTCAAAATGATTATCCCGAATTTCAAAGGTTTTTCTTTTGATTTTCTGTTCAAAAATTTTGTAAGACATTGGTTTCAAAATTTTCTCATCAATTTCAATAAAATAATTAGTCTCTTTCATAAAATCCTAGGAGGTGTTTTTTCCAAATTTTGGTTGTCTACAGTTTCAAAATGAATTTATTGTTTCACATTTTCATTATCTCCTTTAATTTCAACATCAACTACATCATGAGTATTTAATTCATCTTCATCACGAGTATTTAATTCATCTTCATCACGAGTATTTAATTCATCTTCAACATTGACGGTAAAAACATTACTTGGTTCCTCATTGCTTACAATAGTAGGGGTTGAAGATGAACCTCTTCTTGATTCACGAAGTTTCCGCATTCACTCCAAATTTTGCAATCTTTTTACCTCTAATTCCTCCGGTGTTTTTTTACTTGTTAATTTCATTTTTGAACTTCATTTCTTGTCTCCCATGATGTTTCAATCGATGTAAGACAACTCCAAATGATGCAAGGCACCTTAAAAATAGTTTAGAAAAAGGTTCTCATGATAAGAAAAAGTGTGCGTAAGGTGGTAGAAATTCATAGAAATTCATACAGTCAAGTTAGAGAATAAAATCACATGGTGAATTGGATGTTGGGATTCATGTAAATATGATTCTAAGAACTCGATCGCGGTTATTTTACCAATAGGTCAATTTAGAACCATGATCGTGGTCCTAACTGTATCATCAAATATGACCCTCAAGGCTCAAGAAATCTCTATTTTTCTTGAACTTGAGCTTTGGGAGGTCATTATGGCATGTGAAAGGCAAAAACATCAAATTTTGTCTTCCATGGACTTGAAACATGTCAAAAAATTGAAATCATGTCACAAAAATGGTACCATTGTGTAGGGGATAATATTAGCTTCGTATAAATATTGATTTTAAAGTGAATAGAATATGAAAAAATATCAGTTTATAATTTTTTACTAATAGTAGGTATTTAAGACACTTTTTCCCGTGAATATTCATGTCTACATTTAAGATTGCAAATTTTTTTCACTTTTCATAATGTGATTAAACCTATACCATTCCAACCGTAGCAAACTTCTATACACATTCAAAAAAAGTATTTTATTTTATAGTTTTCGATGAATTTATGGCGCGAAAATGGAAAGTGATCCATTTTATTTATGTTTTCAGACCACTTTCACGGAAGGAATCATTAAAAAAATATTGCTTGAAAAATATAAAATAAAATCTATCCCAAGATAGACAACAACATCTAACTTTTCACTAAAGGAAAAAAAAATCAAGTTTTGGTCATCTAAATCACGGGAAAATGGACTACAATCTTATAGGATTTTTCAAAAAAAAAAACCAAGTCATTGAATTTTGAGTGTTTAATATAGCTAAACTTGTCCATTTTTAAAAAATAGTAGTTTAGAAACTAGATTCCGGATGCTACGATTCATATTTATATAAATTTTTCTAATTTTGAGTGCACACATTGCTAATAATCCCTACAAGTTGATATTTCGTTGTTATTTGTAATATGACATCCACTTATGACCCCTTTTTAGCCCCCAACATGTTACACTTACCTGTATGAACTCAAATTCTATGGGAAAGATAGGTTTCTTCCATAGACCAAATCATATGGAGTGAATCATGTGGTTGTCTTCCAAGTGGTTTTGTAGGCCCATACTGCTTTGGGTAACTTCTGAACCCAATTCTTCCTTAAGAGATCTATTGTTTTGGTCAAAATGTTCTCCAATTCCATGTTAGTGACTTCAACTTGACCATTGGATTGAGGGTGGTATAGAGATGATTTCTTATGCCTTAACTAATATGTTGCTATAAAAGAATTGATTATAGACACAAAATCATGCACTTTGGGTATCTATCTAGTCCTAATTACATACTACAATTCATATGATTCATAAGTAATAAAATATTAATTAACCCAACTCTTTTGCCATATTTTCTTTTTTTTTCCTCTATTGATCTTACTCTCCTTCTTTCCCATTTTTTGTCTAATAATTTGATATTTCTCATTCTAGACACCAACACTAACGCTTAGGTGCCCCGGTCCCCTTTGGGCACCCCCCGACCTCTTTATATTTTTCTCACATCTTTTGGGTCCTTTTTAGCTATTTGGGCATCTTATCTTTTTGGTAGTCAATCTTTTTAGGGTTAATTATTAAATTCAAGCAAGGGAATCATATAAATATAAATTTATGTGATCATAATAAAGGACCAGACACTAAGAATTAGCTATCACCACCTAAGGTTGCATCTCAAGAGCATTATCAAGAGCATTCAAGCATCCATCTAGCTCCACACAAGGGACAAGGGACTGCTACTTATGCATACACTTCATAGGAGGGGAAGTTCATTCTTTCATGCACACATCTATTTACATCTTCTACATCTAGCTACTTGCTCGCTATCAAGTGTGACATGCATAAGAGCCACCTAGGGCATGATTTTGAAACACACACATAAAACTACATTGGGTCTAAGATGTAGTGCAATGCTTGGTCGTAAGTTCACTTCGTGATAGGCAAGGATTTTTTCGACCCCTCATTTGCATTATTTTCTTTTTGGGATTAGATGCATTTTAGGGTTTTGCAGGTCATTTCTTCATTGCAGTTATAGGTGACATCTGCAAACTTGGTGAGACATACTAGTGACAAGAAGAAAATGAAAACAAACATCTTGTGACCCTGTAAAACTAGTTTTTGCATCTTTTGAGTAGACACAGGTGCCCAAATCAGGTCTCTCTGGCACCCTACGCATTTGAGACCTTTTATAGGTGCCCTACCCAAGGTATTTCGATCTCTATAATTTTTTGGGTCTGATTGCGACACTCTAAGCTCATGTTCCAGCTCTTTTCTAGATCATAACAACTTCGGCATCACATCAACATAAACTAAGTGCTTCCTCCTTTCATTTTCAACTAGGGTTTTATAACCTCTAGCTTATCTTGCTTGGGTAAAATTTTTACCTTATTGTTTATATCATTGCATTGTTCCATAATATAGATTTAGGAATTTATTTATTCAATATTTTCTTAATCATTTGGTGAAAAATTTGATCAAATCCACCTTATTTTTAGGGATTTTTTATCACTACAGCTCAATCTTGTGGAAAATTTATTGAATCCCACCTTAAAGAGATTAATGATCATATTGTTGAGCATCCTCAAGATCTAGACTTGCTTTTATTTTTTGCTCATGAGGATGCCACCAACATTTTAGAGCTTAATATTTCTACCACCATCCCTTCCATTTCTATGTAACTACCTACTTCCATTCTTCCGCCTACTTCTATTGTTCCCTTTTCTATTCCTACTCCCACCAATCACTTCACTTTGCCTTTTGTGTCTCATACACGGAAAGTCTCTTCCACTTGCACTTTATATTTATCCTCTCTTTATCAGGACCTTTAAGTTTAAATTCTCCAACTACAATAGGCTAATTCTCATACATCTCCATCTCTGGATTCCACATTACTATTGTATACTCCTTTTATACCCACCATTTCCGCTATGCACTTCCACCTTATTTTTTCACTCCCAAGCAGACATTTTAATTGGTCATGGTGACCCCAAGAAAATGTTGGGAATTTCATGTGGCATGTCTATATTTTGCAAATGATCATATTCTCTTAGCTAAGATCTTTCCTAGAAGTCTTCATGACTATGGAATGTGTTTGTTCTATGATCTACCTGTCCACTCAAGATCATATTTTACGCATCTATTTGATGATTTTCTGCTCATTTCTCTATCAATATCAGCTATAAGATATTTTATGCTCAACTCACACAACTTAAGAAAGGATCTAATGAACATCTAGCAGATTATGTCTTGAGATATAAAAAAACTTAGATAAGATGTCTAATGTGCTTGTGGACTCAAAACTTCAAGATTTATTTGTTCAAAGTCTCTTACTACCTCTACAAGAGAGTGACATCTCTAAGACCTCTCCATCATTTGATTATTTGTGTCATAATCTAAAGCTACGTGAAACCAAATTGTTATCTATCGAGAAAGCTTAAGTATCGTGAACATACTTCATCCTCTATGCACTTTCAAATTAAATCAACTTTCAATCCATATACAAAAACCTACAAGAAGCTAAAGCCATTGTCAACATTGTATCTAATACTAAAGAGATTTAATGGCAACCACCTAAGCGTATATACACAAAATTGACTATCACTCCACATCTTATGTTTTCACAACTTATTGAGATCAACCTTATTACGCTTCCTCCTCCACTCAATTTGGACCCATATAGTCCCAAAGGTTGTAATTGATGAAAATATTAGATGTGACTATCATCAATGTGTTGGACATTCTACAGATCATTGTTTCAAACTTCACAATATCATTCAAGATCTCATCAACAATAATGCACTTGAGCTTCATAAACCTCCAGCTATTGCACCTATCAATGAAAATAATAAGCTTAATATCTTCAACAATCCTCTTCTAAAACATGATAAGAAAGCAACTGAATCTTTAGCCAATCATACATATCATGTAGTGCCTCCTCCTGCATCAGGGAGCTCTCAATTTTCTAGTTGCTCATGTTAAGACATCTCCACCAATCATTACTTTCTCTGATCATGACTATCATGCTACATTATCTTCTAATCGCTTGCACATTAGTGCTTCTATTGGATCCACTTCTATCAATAACACTATGGTTGATCCATCATTTCGCATAAGCACATGTTCTATTGCACTTCTTGTCACTATTGGTTATCCACTCTCACAAATCTCATATCCAATTCCTAAATCATATGGATATTTCAAGCTTCCAGTAATAGTCGATCCTCTTACCATGTTTGTGTCTTTTCTTGTGGCACTTTCCATAAAAGGGGGTGACATGCTCTTAGGTAATCCTTGGCTCCATGCAGAATAGGCTATCATCTCCATGCAACATTTGTGTCTAAATTTCATCCATAACATACAATTCATCACTATCAATGGTGTTTTTCCATCCACACCATGGTCGCAGCCTCCTCTTGAGGTTGCCATTGCACTCACTAGAGCAACTAGGTCCACGCGACCTATCGATGTGAAATCATAATTTTCTCCTAGCTTGCTTGTTTATGCATAGCCTACTCGGTCTCATTGATTTGCTAGTCCATCACATTAGTCTTGGTTCATCACTCGATAGTTACTTCAATAGGTGTACATCAATACCATGTTTTACTTCACATAGGTGTTCATCACTCCATGCTCTACTTCACATCCATGTCCATCACCTCCACATTCTCCTTCATATAGGTTTCCATCACCTCCACATTCTCCTTCACATAGGTGTCCATCACCGTCCAAGTCTCATTCACCGATACATTATTGGTCTCATACACCGCTAGTCTTCTAGCATGATCAAATTACTTTATCGCTGCAAGCATTGGGTGGAGGACCCTCATCTTTCAATTTTATTGGATAAAATACTCACCTCAAACATTTAGGGGGAATCAAGTTTTCTTTCCCCCTTCTAACATTCTTACGTGTTTTACATACACTACATGTCGCATCTATTCTCTCACACACATTGTACACATCATACACATATCTTGATACACTCTTGTATCATCATTACCTTATGACACACTCTCATGCTATGGTTCAAAATTGAGTGTTGAGGGCATACTATATACATAAATCTCACACATTGCACATATCATATATTGATTACATCACTTATTTATAGCTTCTATTACACATCATATGCATTATACACCTTCATAACATCATCTACTTTACACATCACATCACTCACTACCCTATGACGCACTCTAGTTCTACTGCTCATATACTCGACTATTGAGGGCCTCAATATGAAATGAACCTCATATCACACCACTCACTCACTCTTTACACTCTACGCTTTCATGATCATATTTTTCTAGCATACACATTCAAACCATTTTCCTAATGATACACTCTTGTTCTATGGTTCATTCTTGACTATTGAGGGGGCATGTATAAATGAACCTCACTTCATGGAATACACATTCACTCGGGGATCACATTTCTCCTATCAAACTCATACTACATTCCATTCAATCTCATCCACAACATACTACATATATTGGACACATTTACTCTTTCTTAAAATGTACACTTTATTACACATGCTAGAAAAATATCTTGTATGTCATTATATTTCTATATACACATGCGCGTTCAATTTCCTTCTAATTTTGATGCAAATTTCTCACCAGATTGATGCACACAACACAAATGCTTGGCACAATGCCTCTTACCAGTCCCATAGCATCTCTTAGGGGCATCCACTTTCATACATTACAGGTTTTATTGTTTCATTTCATACTAGCACACTTTTATCGGATTATACATGCTTTTGACATACTTTCTATCTTTCTAACATGCTAATGGGTGCTTCATGTGTAGAATTTTCTTTACATGTATATTTTCCACCATGGTTATCTATCACATTACTTGATATTGTTTTCTCTTGTCTTCCATTGTATGCCATTTTTTGTGGCTTTTTCCCTTTGTCTTGTGTGCTCACTTTCTTCCTTTGGCCATGTTGGCATTGATTGTTTTGTCACATCGTGAGTGATTTCCCATGTGTAAACCCAGTTTTCATGGTCTGCTTTGTCTACATTATTACTTGTCTACATTATCTACTTGCATATTGTCTTCTTATGTGCTTAGCTTACATTTTATATTCTACATGTATGATTATATTTTTTTCATTAACACTTGTTTTCAAACCACTTTGTTTGTGTGTTCCTTGGTTTCTAGCAAGAAAACTCCCTCCCTCTACAGGGCATCAGTTACAATTTAGTGGTTAATCCACTTTTCATTCACATACTCCTTGCAATGTCACATGTACCCCAAATGATAGGGGCATAATTTGGGTAAATTAGTCACCCCATTCAGCAGTCTATAGTCACATTTTACCATAGTTTAGCACACACGTTAGCATAGTCTTTAGTCTCAGCAACGGCCCAAATCCTGACTTGGGTCCTCATCACAACACAGACACTAGCGCCTAGACCCGAATAGTAACATCTGGGCACCCCTGACCCTTCCTAGATTTCTATGAACATGGGAAGTTGCATTGCATTTCTTAGTTTAGTACAATTTTTCGGCACTTTATATAGTGGATTTTACAAGACAGACAATCCTTCATCACTCAACATGCATGCATTACTCTACATTTTCTCTCTCGTGTTGGATCTAAATTGTTCTAACTGGATCCATTTTTACACACCATCTGCAATGGTGTTTACACTTTAGGAAGCATTTAAAATTTGGAGGATGACACCATACTTTTCAAACTACACTTCTTCCGTAATTTTCTTTAGATCACCCAAAAACTCGCATTCGGTGCAACTGGCGTGAGATCACCCAAAAACTCATTCTTCTACATCATCTTTAGGATCCTTTCTACACTCTTCACTCATCACGGATTAGGTGCACATGTTTCTTTTTCATTTTTACATACTTTTACACACTTTTTACACATTTTGATCATATATACACGTATTTGACTACTTGTTCGTTCTTCTCTTTTATAAGTTTGTCCTTATGGGAAGTAGTAGTCACATCAATCACACATCAATCAACATCAACAACTGGTACAACGTGACATCTACACATATGCTCTCGCCCTAGGGTCATCATCACCATTTTTTCACTTCTTCTTCTTTACCTTCCACGCTTTTTATTGTCTCTCTTGGCACATTTTTCACCATCAATCCACATGGTTATCAGGTATGCATCTCTTATCTACATTTTATTATCTATCATTTTCTCAAAAAAATAAAGTGGGGAAAATGTAGACACAAAATCACGCACTTTGGGTATCTATCTAGTCTTGATTACATACTACTATTCATATGATTCCTAAGTAAGAAAATTACTAACTAACCCATGTCTTTGGCCATCTTTTCTTGTTTTTTCTACCTTTGTTGATCTTACACTTCTTATTACTCACTGTGTTCTCATACTTTAACATTTCTCATTTTGGATACCAACTCCCAGCTAGGATGCCGAGTGTCGTGTCCTCTTCCCCTCTGGGTTCCCTTGACCTCTTTATACTTTGATCATATATTTTGGTCCTTTCTAGCCATTTGAGCATCTTATCTTTTTGGTAGTCCACCTTTTTAGGGTTAATTATGAAATTCAAGCAAGGTAATCATATAAAGATAATGTTATGCAATCATAATAAAGTAAAAACACTAAACATTAGTTATCACCACCTAAGGTTACATCTCAAGAGCATTCAAGCATCCATCTAGCTCCACCCAAGGGACAAGGAACTGTTACTTCTACATACACTTCATAGGAAGGAAAGTTCATTATTTCATGCACACATATATTTACATATTATACATCTAGCTACTATCTCACTATCAATTGTGACATGCACAAGAGCCACCTAGGGCATGATTTCGATACTCACACACATAAAATTACACCGGGTCCGAGATGTAGTGCGGTTTTGTAGTAAGTTCACTTTGTGATAGCCAAGGACAAGTATGACCCCTCATTTATATTATTTTATTTTTGGGATTTGATGTGCTTTGGGGTTTTGTAGGTCACTTCTTCGATGTAGGTTACAGTGACATCTACCAAGAAGCGAAGGATAGTGAAAATCTTGCAACCCTATGAAACTATCTTCTCGTATCTTCTCAACAAACACAGGCACCCATAATAAGTCTCTAGTGCCCCCCTAATCCTCTATAAGCACCCCATTCTAGGGTATTCTTACATCTTTGTAATTTTATGGGTCTGAATGTGACACTTTGAGCTCCTATTCTACCTATTTTCTAGATCCGTGCAACTTCAACATCACATTGAAATAAACTAAGTGCTTCCTGCTTTCATTTGAAACTAGGGATTTATATTCTCTAGCTTATCTTGTTTGGGTCAAAAATGTATCTTATTGTTTATATCATTGCATTGTTACATAATATAGATTTAAGCATTTATTTATTCAATATTTTCTTAATCACTGATTATACTTGACATGAACTGTGGTCCCTGATCTAAAACTATTGATCTAGGTGCTCCAAACTGTTGGAAAATGTGTTCATATAAGAAGTTTTCCACTTTATCATCCCTTGCATATTAGAGAGTTTATACCTCAGCCCATTTTGTAGCATAGTTTATACAAACCAAGATGTACTCCTTCCCTTGAGAAGTTAGGTCAATTTGTCCAATGAAATATAATCCCTACTTCTTAAATGGCTCTAGAACTATTTAAGGATGAAGGGGCATCTCATTGTAAGTGTTGGTTTTCCCATCCTTTGACATTTATCACATTTCCATACACACTTTTTGACATCCTTTTGCATAGAATGCCAATAGTAGCTAGATCCCAAAACTTTTGGATTGTTCTTTTGATTGAATAATGTCCCCTAATGGTCCATCATGACATACTCGAGTATATCAAAGATCTCATCTTTAGCTATGTTGGGTTTCGTAATGGAACATGGGTTGAAACCACGCTTAGGGGACAACAAGTTCCTCCTATTTAATGGGAGAGGTTCCCTTATTGAAAACAAAAACAAATGTACAAATATACAACTCTCAATGTTTAGACCCTAGTAGTTTGGTTCATTTCCATACTCAAAAGATTATCAATTAGAAGGAATGGAAGAATAAAGAGATGGGAGAAGGAAGAAAACAACAATGATTTTCAGAAATATAGATAGTAGAGCATCTCCCTACTTACATTGAACCAATAAAATATAGAAAAGGATCAATTACTTCACCACCAATGTAAATTTGTAAACATAAAGTTCTAAAGATTCACATAGACCAAAACACAAAGTTTCTATTGAATGCAAAACAAATGATCCATTGAATCGAGCAAGGAGAGAGAAAGATATAACAGAGGAAATAAGAAAAGAAAGAACTTCTGTATTGAATTACTTCAGAATTTACAACCTTCCCAGAAAAACTAGAATCCTTTTCCATGGCCAAAACCATGTTCTTATAACAATTCGTATACATCCATACTTTGTCCCCAAGAAAAGAATATCCGAAAGGAATAATTTTTGTTGCAGATCCACTTTTGGAAAGTGACATGAAACAAATGCACTCATGAAAACTGAAGGTTCAAAAAGGTGAATATTTCATCAGTTCGAGCATGATTATTTTAGTAGGGGCATCTCATGATTTTCTTCTCCATGTGGTCCTATCATTTCCACCTTTTAACCACTTTCATAGCACTCAAGTGCTTACTAGTAAGTTTTCTCCCTTTTTTATTGTGTATGCCCGATAAAATCCATTTTCTGATAATCAAACTTTACATCTCTAAAACTCGTCAATTTAGCTCCAAAAACAATCTAAAATACATCTCATGAAGAAGTGACAAAGAATCGGAGAGAAAATAAAGAAGAATGATCCATTTTTTCATTTTGTAGAGCTCGTTCATTAATGGTGTTAAAAACCAATGAGTGCATTTGGCTATCCTTCCTCCTCCTTTTACCTTCAAATTTGGACCCTACACGTGGCAAGATTCAAACAACGACAACCCTAGGGGAGAAAACCGCATTTCCTAACATTTGGGAGAAAAAGCATGATTTCTCATTTTTCTCCACCCCCATAGCTCTACCAAAGGCCGGACACATGGCACCATCCAAGTGGCTAGGGAATTGTAGTTAAAATTTTCCATTTAAACTCTTTCTAACAAAAAGCTCAAATTTTCAAAACCTCTGCCGGTTTGCTTTGACTTTTCAACATGGACATGTGGCACACCTTGATTAGAAATGGGGTCATGGCTCAATTTGAAACATTTTAACTTTTTTGTGAAAAAGGCTCAAATTTTCAATTTCCTCTATGGGCCCACTTGCTTACGATTTCATTTTTAGCACGTGGCATCATGTGACCGTTCATGAAGCACTTGATTTATATTTTATCCACTTTTGGAAAGGGGAAAAATTCCAACTTTCCTCGTGAAGTCCATGCCTCCACCGTTGAATTTTCAATGTAAACATGTGTCCCTTTCTGATTTTCTCGAGCCCTCGGTTAGTAATTTTCCCTTTGCATGAGTGGGGTCGTAGGCCATTTTAGAACTTTTCACCCTTTGTGGAAACAAGGCTAAAATTCCTAAAGTCCTCCGCTGGTCCACCAAAGCACCTATGAACTGAAAAACTGCCACGTGTCCCTTTTTGACTCTTAAACACATGGCATCACCTGATTGGTTGTGGTGATGTGCTTCGCTTTTAACTTGTGTTGAAAAGGGAAAAATTCCAACCTTTCCCCCCGAAAGTCCATGTCTCCACTATTGAATTTTCAACATGAACATGTGTCCCTTTCTTATTTTCTACAGACTTCAACTTAGAATTTATCCTTTCGCTTAGGTGGGGCCGTGGGTCATTTTAGAACTTTTCACCCTTTCTCTGTAATTCCTTAGAGAATAAAATGGATTCGAGGACCGAACTTCTGCAAAAACTGCTCCATCCAATTAGGGACCGGGGGATGTGGGGAAAATCTGGCATTTGTTCCAAAATCACCAAAAAGTGATAATTTCAAAAATAAAACCCGTCTGGCCACATCCAATGGGAAAAAAATGTGTAGCTTCACCTTTTTGAGCAAGAATTTGATGGGGAAAAGAACGTAGGAAGTTGTAGGAAATGGGAAAACGCCATTTTTCTCTTGATGAAGAATTTCTTTCTCTACAAAAAGGTTAAAAACAAAAGATGCAAGGTCCCACGCATTCCCAACACATAAAAGAGAATTAAGATCATTTCCCATTAATTGAAAATAGGTATAACATTTTAATGGCAGTAGACTAAGGAAATTTTGATTAAAAATGTCATGGGAAATGAAAACCAGCATATGAGGAGTTTAAAACACGAATTTATTCTATGGCAGGGCTCCAATTTTCACGAAATTAAATTTGAAAGGGTGGGGAAAATTGAGAGGATGACAAGCTACAAACCTACGTAATACATGATAAGGTCCACATTTAAACAACATTCCATTAAACCATGTATACATCACACTTTTTTTAATTAATAGTTTTCTTTGTTTATGTTCGGGAAAGATAGGAACTTATTTTTGGCTAAGTAATTAACCATGTTTGTAAACTAGTGAGAGACATTTGATATTGCAAATAGATGTTCATCTGGAAAATCATCATTGACCTACTCCTCTATACCTGAAATAGTTAGCCTTGATAAAAATTCAACTACCACATTTGATTTTCCTATTTTATCAATAATCTTGATATTGAATTTTGGCAATAACAAAAGCCACCTAAAAATTATGCCATGCACCAAAGGTTTATTCTTAAAATATTTAATGGCGGAATGATCTGTATGAATAATTACTTCATATCTTGTAATGTAATGGTGTAACTTGTTAATTGCATTAAAAAATGCAAGAAAATCTTTATCTATGATAGTTAAGTTCCTTTCATAAGGGGAGAGGTTTTTACTAATGTAGTAAATGGCATACATTTCCTCTCTTATGTCTTGTTGTCCTAGAAAAACTCTTATTGCCTCATTGGAAGCATCAATTTGTATGTGAAAGGGAAACTTCTAATTTGGAGCTCTTAAAATTGGGGTATTTGTCAATTTGTCCTTGATGATGTCAAAATATTTTTGACATGCTTCTATCCATTCAAATTCATAATCTTTTGTTAGAAGGGAAAACAACAGAGAATCTATTTTATTGAAATCTTAAATGAATCTTCTAGAATATTCTGCATGTCTTAGAAAGATTTTTACTTCAATTTTATTTTTGGGGATGGTGAAAGCACCTAAACTTTACAAAGTAAATTGCATGAATAAGCAAGGAAATCTAACACCATTTCCATCCATCTAGCCAAGGTTCTAATTTTAGAAATGTAACATTAAGATAGAAGCTTAAAATAATACTTAACTAGTATAAAAACAACACAAAATCTAACTAAACATGCCTACTAATATGCTTGAATTACCTAACATGGGCCTAAATAGACCTAAGAGGGAAATCAAATGGTTATGGTTGTTACTCGAACAAGGTGAAATGACATCT
This sequence comes from Taxus wallichiana var. yunnanensis, assembly GCA_018340775.1. NCBI lineage: Eukaryota > Viridiplantae > Streptophyta > Pinopsida > Cupressales > Taxaceae > Taxus > Taxus wallichiana. The sequence goes on from CM031234.1 coordinate 849,264,342, forward strand.
CCAAATGACTACTTGGTCTTTTGGATATCCATCTACTAACCCCATTGAAGGCTTTAGGCAAGGATTGAACTTGGCTATATATCATATTTATTATATAAGATGCAAATTAAAGCATGGTGTAAAGTATAAAGGAATGAGGTGCACTCATTTTATAGTTTTCCTTTTGAGAGAAACTTTTATTTTGGTGCATGTGGGACTAAAAGCCCCAAATTAGATTAGAATTTCTAATCATGATTAAGCCTTACTAATCACAATTAGTAAATTACCAAATGATTAACATGTGTGGAGCCTTAATCGATCGCTTAGGGTCAACTAGGATGTTAGGATGAGCTTTTGAAGCTTGTTGAGATGTTGTGGAAGTGAATGGGGTGATTTTGAGTGGTTGAAAGAGGGGTTTAATCCAATACTAGGGTATATTGACCAAAACAAGGAGAAATTAGGCTTAATAAGCTTATAAATGCTAATTGTCTATTTTGAAGAGGATTTTGACTTACGATTCATCATAAAGTGGCATCTTGAATGTGAAAGAGGTTTGGTGATCAACAAAGTGCTTGTTAATTGACCAAAGTGGCAAGAAATGTTAGTTAATTAGTAAAGAGAACTAATTATAATGGAATTGGGAAGAATAAGATTGCAAAAGTGGAATTTAGGTGTCTACATTTGCCCCTGTTTGAGATGAAGTTAGTGACTTCACTTCAAACATAGTAGAGAAGTGTAAAATAGGTAGAATTTTGAAGAAAAATTAGCATGATGAAAGATGCCCCTATCATCACCAATCCGACACTATGATAATTCTTCACCGGGAACTCCTCGTGCTATGATTATTTACTAATGCACAGCCTTTAGTTTGGTGGATGTAATCTGGAAACAAAACAACAACATAACACAAGAATACCATCGACTATGATAAGACGGAATGATGACAAATCTAAAATATCAAAGTAAATTATAATATTAACATGAAATTGTTACAATCTCACCCATGAGGTACTTCAAGTGTTATTGACTTCACTTGACTTTCACCAAGACTATGGGAGAAACTTTACAATTACACCTCTTAATGGCTTCTTCAACACACCTTTAAACTGATGGCTTCCTTCTCACACTTCCTACAATATTTCTCACTACTTCCTTCTATGCTAAATGAGGGGGGTGGCCTCTCTATTTATAGAACTTCCAGGCTTATCCATCTTATCTCTAAGATAGGATAAGAAATCCACTCGACGAATCATATTTCATACCTTAACTCTTATCTCATGTACATGTAAGCTTATCCTTTAAGATAAGATAAACCTTATCATTTTACATGGGTTCCACATTTTTAGACTTTTTAAAAATAAAATACACAAAATATTTATGACCTCACTCCTTGTCCTTATTACCAATATAATATTTCTAATTCCTAATCATGTAGACCCTACTTCTCTAATTACCCAAACTTTGTCATTTTAACATTACCGGACCACTTATGACAAATATTTACTTTTACAACATTCCTATTGTACTTTGACTGTTACCACCATACTCCACATTATTGGCGGCACATCTTGACGGCACCATTATCTTCTATCGACGCTACTACTAATTATACTTAACAACATCCTATTCCTAATACATACATTAATGAAATAGAAATTATGGAGGAAAATTTTAGTGTCAACATCTTCCCCCTTCCTAGCTTCTACTCCGTCCTCGGAGTAGACTCTTCTGGTGCTTGGAAAATCTTCAACTTGTCGTGGTTGACCCATTTCGTAATGGGAGTGCCATCCAATTCCTCCAGTCGGTACGTACCATTTTCATGCACAACTGCTATTTTGTAGGGCCCCATCCATTTTGGAAGAAATTTTCTGTCTTCTTTTTTTGTATCTGGAATCATATACTAGAACCAAGTCATTCACATGAAATGGAGACCACCGGATCTTTTGATCAAAGTATTCCTTCTGCTTCATTTTCTTCTTATGGCTTGTATCCTTTGCTATTTCTCTCATTTCCTCTAGCAAATGAAGATGTACCAACCTTTCTTTTACTGAATCACTTTCATCCATCCTTTCATTTTTCATAACTCTCACAGTGGGAATATCAAACTCAATAGGAAGAACTGGATCAATGCCATAGGCCAACTAAAATGGGGAGTATCCTGTTGCTGACTTTGATGTTGCCCTATATGCCCACAATGCTGCATGAATCCTTTTATCCCATTTATGTACCTGTAAGGCTGCATCTTTTGCTAGAATTTGACACAACACAAAATTTGTTCGTTCCACTTGTCCATTTGTGCTTGGCTTGTATGTTGTTGTCTTCCTGTGCTTAATAGAAAATTTATTGACTAGGGCTTCTACCACCTCATTAATGAAGTGGCTTCCTTGATCTGTTACAATTTCTAATGGGCAACCAAATCTGTGACAATGCGTTCATACATGAACCTTGCCACTTCATCCATGGAAGTGTTTTCAATGGCCTAGCTTCAACCCACTTGGTTAAGTAATGCAACTACAATATACTTATTTTGGCGTGATGTAGTTGGAAGTGGACCTACAATGTCTATTCTCCACTTTTCAAAGGGACCAAGGGGAAGAATAGGACATAATGGAGCTCTTTGAAGTCTTACTGTTACCATGTGTTTGACAAATATCACATGTCTTACAATAATTATAACAATATTTAAAAAGAGTGGGCCGTGTGATAACCTACATCTAAGATCCTTCTTGCTTTGTAAGTTTTCCAGAGAAGTGCCCTCCACCCGTACCATTGTGGAATTCTTCTAGCAGTTCCTTCCCTTGATCACGTCCAACTCGCCCTCTTGTCTCATCCATCGTGTCCTATTTGAAATAATACTCCATGCGAGAATAGAATATGGACGACGCTTGAGTAATCTTTCTCTTAGTCTTTGCATTGGCACCATTAGGAAACTTGAATTCATTCGAGATAATTCCAAATATCTATGTATTCACTAGGGATTGTGTCAAGGGATAACAATCTTTGCATCGGGAAATCATCATCATCACAAGATGATCCTAAACCATCATAGGCTCGAGAGAGTGCATCTCGCATTGACATCCTTTTTCCCCGGCCTATCTATAATATCAAATTCAAATTCTTGTAGCAAAATTATCCATCTTGCTATCCTCCCCGATGGGTTAGGCTTATTTACAATATATTTTAGAGCACATGATGGTTCATTTACAACTAGAAATTTTTGCCCTAGCAAGTAATTTCTAAACTTCTTTACAACAAAAATGATAGCGAGCCTCTTTTTCGATTCATGATATAATTTACCTCAAGCCACTTTGCTCATTTGTCTCCCAAAGTAAATTGGATGTTCATTCCCATTTTCATCCTTTTGGCTCAAAGTACTTCCTAGTGCTTTGCATCTCGAGGCATCATTGTACAAAATGAATGGCTTGCTCCAATCTGGATTCTTTAAAACAGGTGAAGACACCAGGGCTTCCTTCAATTTGTCCAAAAGCTTCATGCGCCTTATTTCTTGGTTCATAAGTAACATCCTTCTTCAAGAACTGGGTTAGTGGCTATGCAATCTTTGAGAAATTCTTGACGAACCTTCTATAGTAACCCACATGGCCTAAAAATGATCTCAACTTACTTCTATTAATAGGAAATAGTAAATCTTTGATTTTTGAAACTTTATCGTGATCGTGCACCAATACCATCTCTAGATACAACATGCCCTAACAAAACACCTTTAGAACATCCAAAGACACACTTTGTAGGTTTTAGTGAGGCTTGTGCTTCATCTAACCTTTGAAATGTTGTCTTCATTTGGTGCAAGTGGTCCAACTTGCTCCCATAGATGTAAAAATCATCTAGAAATACTCTGATGAAGGTCCCAATGTAGGGTTCGAACACCCTATTCATCAAACGCTAGAATGTTGCTGGAGCATTACACAACCCAAAAGGCATAACTCTATAAGCAAACATTCCCCAAGGAGTGGTGAACGTGGTCTTCAGCTGATCTTTCTCTGCTATACAAACTTGGTTGTAGCCGCTATATCCATCAGCAAAACTATAGCACTCCTGGCCAGCTACTTCGTCCAAGATCTGATCTGAAAATGGAAGAGGGTAATGATCCTTCTTTGTTGCCTTATTGAGCTTCCTGTAATCAACACAAATGCGTAGCTTCCCATTATTTTTTATTGAGATCACAATGGGAGAAACCCATTCTGAATTCTCCACAACAAATATGAATCCTGCATCAAGCAAATTATCTATTTCTTCTTTTACAGTCTTGGAAAAATTAGGATTCATTCTATATGGCATTTGCTTTATGGGCTTAGCACCATCTACCAGCTCAATAGAATGTTCTACACAACTTACTTGATGGAGTTCCTTGTAATCAAAAGTGAATAGGTGTATGTACCTTTGAAAGAGCTGCGGGTAGGATTCCTTCTCACTCTCCATCACAAAGCATCACCAAGCTTTATTTGTTGGAGACGATCATCAACTTCTTCTTCAGATAATTTTATGGGGTCATGAGTTGGTGTGACTGGAAGGATATCCATGACTGAAACATCAACCTCACTTTCTTCATCTTCAGTGTCCACTTCACTGGTACTAGAGTAATCAGAGGATGTCCAATCATCAGTTTCATCACTTGAATCCACAGGTTCTGCTTTATGATGTCGAGGGATCACGTTTATCTTCACCCTCTCTCTACCACGTCCAAGTGTCATGAAACCTTCATTCCAGTAGTTTCTTGCATGAACTCTCCTTAGCCATGGTCTTCCCAACAACATTGGGTACGTGCAATAGTACCATTTTTCATCACCTGAAAGTCTACCACACATACAACACCCATAACAGATATTGCCACATTTGAAACTACACCTTCTGGTTTAGTTTTTCCCTTATTTAATGACCTTAACATAAGTGTTGAAGGGCAATCAATTTTTAAACCCAACATATTCATTACAGACTCGGTCATTACATTAACTGCATCACCTCCATCAACTAAGACATCATGAATTGAAATGCCATTACATAATACCTCAGCTTGTGGAGCATAGGGATCCACCTCTGCCTCCAAAACAGGGACCTCAACCTCCTTTCTTCATCAAGGATTGAGTCCACTTCGCAGCTCCCGCCTCTTCTCTCGAAGACATAGCCAAGAGTTGACCATATGTAATATTTGCAGGCCTTTTGGATAGATCTTCTAAGATGGAGTATGGTCCTTGTCCCTGTGAAATCAGAAAATCCTACACACCCAACTTTCTTCTCCTATGTTTCTTACTAGTTTCTCCTTTCATCTTCTTAGGATCATTTCCATCTTGATTATCTTTTTCTTTCTTTCTTTTTGTTACAAACACATCTACTTCATTATTTTTTCTCTTATCTACTACATCAAAAGAATTCGCAGTGCTTTTCCTTTATCATTATCTCCTTTACCGTATGTAGAAGCTCTATCTAGAAAATTATACTTATAATGACCCTTTTTATAACAACCATAACATACGACTTCAGAAATATTTCTTTTTGGACCTCTATCTCCTCCCTGAGAACTAAATTCTTTTCCTTGAAGAAGATTAATAGTTAACTGACCCATCTTTTTGAGCAGATCTTCATACTCAGTAGATGTACTAGGAGAAATATTTGTGCTCATCGGGAGTGGTTGTGGATTCTGGACCAAAGGCATTGGTGTAGGCTCTACTTTAGCCACAATTTCTTTGGGCTCCTCTTCCATGCTTTCTTCTTGCCTTCTTGCAATCTCCTTTGCTTGTTCAATGGTAGCTGGGTGGTCATACTTCACTCGTTGTCTGATCTTTGGCTTCATCCCAAGAATGAAGTGCTTACAGAGGAGATTATCCATGCCATTCATTAACCCATCTCGCTAATCCTTCCTTCCGGATCTGGGCATCGAGCTTCCTCCTTAGCTCTAGAACACGAGCATGATAATCCCTTATCTTCTCCTTCTCTCCTTGGGATAGCTTTGTGATCTCGATCATGAGATCTGCATATTTTTGTTGTTCACCAAATTCTTCAAGAAAACTTTCAGTTAATAAATCCCATGAATTTTTCACATTATCACCTAGTGTTTCAAACCACCTAAGTGCTGAACCATCCAAAAAGGTAGGAAAAAATTCAGTCCATTGTTCCCTTCTTATAAGGCCATTACAAATACAAGATCGTTTAAACTCTTGAATGAAAGAAGAAGCATCTTCATTAGATTGAGCTGAAAAAACAAGAATCTTTCCCATTTTCAAAAGTAACCACCGTGAAATACCAACCCACAAGTACAATTAACAAGACTTATGTGCACAAATAATTAGAATCAGTATACTAGAAAGTTACTTTACACCTTTCTACAGTAAAGTAGAAATGACCACGGTAAACTATGGTAAAACTTGACTTACTGCGGTAAAAACTGACTTTACTGTAGTAAACACTATTCACGGTAAAAAGTGAAGTTACTGTGGTAAATACTATTCACGGTAAAAAGTGACTTTACTGTGATAAATAATATTCACAACAAAAATGACTTTATCATGGTAACTACTATTCACGGTAAAAATGACTTTACCATGGTAACTACTATGCACAGTAAAAACAAGGTTACCCTCCAATTGATTTTTGACTAAGTGGGAATATCTCTCCAGAAAATCCACCAACGAGGAATGGTCTTGGCAATGGAACCAAAATGTCATCACCAATCCGGCACTATGATAATTCTTCACCGGGAACTCCTCGTGCTATGATTATTTACTAATGCACAACCTTTAGTTTGGTGGATGTAATCTGGAAACAAAACAACAACATAACACAAGAATACCATCGACTATGATAAGACGGAATGATGACAAATCTGAAATATCAAAGTAAATTATAATATTAACATGAAATTGTTACAATCTCACCCATGAGGTACTTCAAGTGTTATTGACTTCACTTGACTTTCACCAAGACTATGGGAGAAACTTTACAATTACACCTCTTAATGGCTTCTTCAACACACCTTTAAACTGATGGCTTCCTTCGCACACTTCCTACAATATTTCTCACTACTTCCTTCTATGCTAAATGAGGGGGGTGGCCTCTCTATTTATAGAACTTCCAGGCTTATCCATCTTATCTCTAAGATAGGATAAGAAATCCACTCTGACGAATCATATTTCATACCTTAACTCTTATCTGTACATGTAAGCTTATCCTTTAAGATAAGATAAACCTTATCATTTTACATGGGTTCCACATTTTTAGACTTTTTACAAATAAAATACACAAAATATTTATGACCTCACTCCTTGTCCTTATTACCAATATAATATTTCTAATTCCTAATCATGTAGACCCTACTTCTTTAATTACCCAAACTTTGACATTTTAACATTACCGGACCACTTACGAAAAATATTTACGTTTTACAACATTCCTATTGTACTTTGATCTATTACCGTACTCCACATTATTGGCGGCACCGCATCGACGGCGCCGTTATCTTCTATCGACGCTACTACTAATTATACTTAACAACATCCTATTCCTAATACATACATTAATGAAATAGAAATTAGGGAGGAAAATTTTAGTGTCGACACCCCCTCGAGTGTCGAGTGGGTGATAGAAGAATTCAATCGACGATAGAAAATATAATTGAAATGGGTAGAAGTAAATAGGTTAGAACGGTCACGAAACCATTAGGTATTGAGAAGGATCGAGGATGGGGATAAAAGTGGTTATTTATTGCCCAAAGTGAGTTTGACGAGAAAAATAGTAATGAAAATAAATAATAATGGAGAAGAAATGATTAATGGAGAAATATAGGACAAGTCCAACCTTTGCATCCAATCTTTCCATAAGCAACCAGTTTATATCATTTTTCCCCTAGGTCTACATCATCGGCCTTTATTTAAAATAAACAAAAGTGTAAGATAACATGAAAAGCTAAATTACTAACAATTGTTTACTACTAAAAATACATAACTCCATGCAACATACATTATGTAATGCAATACGAGAAAGTAAAATGATATTTAGCTCCATGCAACATACATTTATGCAATGCAATATGAGAAAGTAAACCAACTAACCTAACAGAGAAACCAATACAATCACACATATTCAAACAAATAACATGTTGCACCCATATTTTTGTTATCAAGTTGTAGTTCCCAAATGTTCATGTTGTAATGACAAGGGTTAAAAATGATGCCCCAAGCAATAACACATGCAAGGGAAAAATGAAGGACACAAGTAGTCCTATGGAAAAAACTTCATGCACTATGACACAGTCTTTGGCAACTCACTGTTGCATGGGAGTACCGACATAGTATGCAATCAATATTTTGTTAATGGGGGTAGATCACGATGATCTGCAAGTCGTTTGAGACCAGAACAAGAAAGAACCATAGAAAGATGCTTTTGTAAGACATATTTCAATGTTCGAGGATGATGTAATTGACACAGGTTTTAGCTGCATATATGTTGTTTACCATTTTTTTGTAAAATTTTAAATTTTTATAATTTTTGGATTTTTAATAATTTTACCAATCAACTTTTTTGTTTTGAAAAAATTGATTGTTTTAATTTTATTTTCTTATTTTATATGTATAGAATAAAATATTATGTAAGAAATAACGAAGTCCCAAGACAACGTTAAAAGTGACTACAAGGAAAAAAATGCCTTGGGTAGTAGAAAAGGTCATCGGGAAGCAAAAATATGCCCCAACATAGAAAAAACGTGCCAAAAATATTTTTTTTTAAATTATTATTGTAGCAGTGTTAGAGGAATTTTAGAAGATACACGATGGTTTCGAGGCATTTTGGGAGTGAGAAACACACCGTGGGTGGTAGAAATGAGCATATAAGCCACCGCAGAAAGTTATTTTACCACATTTGCTTATCATTTGACTACTGAACTGAGCTCTGTCCTATGGGAGGAAATGGCAAGGATAGCAAATAAAAGGCACCGTGTAGACCTTGTGAGGGACTACCTGAGACTTCCAATGAGATGGACCACAGGTACACAATTCTCCCTTTTACCCTGGCAATTCAAATTTTTGAATTTTTAACGGAAAATATGTATTTTTAGGTTAAATTTAGGGAAAAATTGGGGGGAGGGGGGCACCTATGATAGTTGTGCTTATGTATTTTTTTGTTTTCTTGCTAGCATGGGTGCATGTGTTGGCTTCCTTTTTGGCTTTTGTGAAATTTGTGTGCCAACATGGGCGCCAGGGTGCTCGTGTTGAGAATTTTTTTTTTTTTTAGATGTGCATACCAACATGGGCACATGGGCGCTTGTGCTAAGATTTTTTTAATTTTTTGAGATTTTTTTCACAAAGATGGGTGCCTTGGTTGAGCCATTTTTTTATTTTTAAGTTTTGTTGGCTAGCATGAGCACACAGGTGCCTGTATTAAGCCAATTATTTTTAATTTTTGAGTTTTTCGTAAAGATGGGTGCCTATGTAGAGCCATTGTTTTGATTTTTTGAGTTTTTTTGGCCAGCATGGGTGTCAGGCCTGCTGTGCTAAGCTAGTTTTGAGTTTTTACATTTTGCTTGCTAAAGATGGGCACCTAGGCACATGTCTTTGAGAAAGTTTGATGATTTTTGTGCATTCACTTGTATGGGCATCTGTTGAGTTAGTTTTTGAAATTGTTGAGATTATTTTCAAAGCATGGGCACCTAGGTGCCTTTCTTTGAGAAAATTTTGCATATTTTTTAGATTTCCTTGCCAAGATGAGAACCTTGGTGCTGTGTTGAGCAAGTTTTGCAAAATTTTGCATGTAGTAAGCCAAAGATGGGCACTGTCACTGTGCTAACCCAATTTGGGTTTTCTTGGCTTGTGTGAGGTAAAGATGGGTGCCTGTAACTGTACTTAGCCTAGTTTGGAAATTTTTTTATTTTGGGCGGCATGGGTGCTTGGACACCTCTTTGCTGACCCCATTTTTTATTTTTTTGGGGTTTTTTGGATAGCATGGGATATTTGGTGCTTGTTCTAACCTTTTCTATGACTTTTGACATTTTGTGTCAGAATAGGCGCTGGGTGCTGTGTTCCCAATTTTAAAAAAATTTGATCGTGCGTGAGCATGCATGTGCCCATGTTGAGAGCATGGTGTTGGTGCACACACAAGGGGACTTACACATGAAAGGAAATTTTAAAATTGCTTTTAGGAAAAAACTTAGTTTTTAGCAAACCCCACGTAGAAGAAAAAGGTGAACTATAGAGAAATTTAACGATGAAATAGAAGAATAACACACTAAACTTAGACTTTTTTAGAAGAAATTGTATGGTAGAATAGAAAGATAGATTACAACAATTGACTTAACTAGCTTTACAACTATATTTAGATGTACTAGGGATGTGGGAGTGGTATGCACAACTTCAGACTAGATTTTCCTAGAGATCACCTTGGAGGTGACAGTTTATCCTACATATCCCGCATGCCCCATATCTCTTTTGATCACAGTCTACTCATAGCCTTAGCTGAGAGATGGCGCAGCGAGAGTCAAACCTTTTGACTTCCGACTGGTGAGATGAGCGTGACACTAGAGGATGTTTGGCGGATCCTGCGAGTTCCGATCTAGATACTTTTGATTACTTACAATGGTTGCTTGGAACGAGTTGAGCACTACATAGCCATGATATTTGGATTGACTAACATTCCCGCCAAGCCCTAACAGCTTGTGGTTAGGGGATGTATGGTTGATACATGGCTAGGATGGGTCCCTATGTCCTTATTAGCTCTTGTCAGCTGTATGTTATTGTCTGATAAGACTGGTGCCTAATTCTCCCTGGGTCTCGTTAGAGTAATCCACGACCTGCTTGAGGATATAGTATATTGTTGGGGTTAGTGTATACTGGCTAACTTATATTTTGACTTACATTTGATAGCCTATCGTGGTCAGAGGACACTGGGCCTTGCTACTTTATTATAGATCTAGGCTTGGGACCATATTTCCATTGGATGTCCTTTAGAAGCATAGAGCTCTTGATTCTTGTAAATCCTTCTTTTATGGGTTGGGTCCCCAAGGAGATGATATTCGTAGCCACAGGGGGAGACATATATTACTTTTGGTGAGCATTCAATGAGCTACAACCCCACATGATAAACTAGAGACCATACATGCTATATCGGTGGCCACGGATACGACAGTTGCAGATAGTTGTAGTGGACCACTTTATTATTGGGAGCGGAGCCACATCTTAGAGTGGCATAGGGTGGACTGGGTTTAGAGTCAGTTTGGTCTTATCCATGGGATTCTTAGAGATGAGATGTGTTACACACACCGCTACAAAAATATTTTCGATATGGGACTACCAATTAGGTTGGACTGAGCCCTTGCAAGATTTTCACAGGTAGTCTCACAACCTTGGGTACAACGGGTGTAGATAGTAGATCTGGGTACTACACCAAACTATGCAGTGTGGTATATGCTAGTGTTTCCATGTCAATTGTCTATTCCTCAAGATATATTGATCACAACGGAGCATGATGATCAAGATTCAGATTCACCGGTAGAGGCACAAGCACAGAGACAAGTAGTACCATACATAGGGGTACTAATATAGGATCTAGTGCAGGGGACCTTTATCACCCCCTCATGTGAGTCCATGACATAGTCCACCAGGGGGTGGAGGAGAGGACTGGCATGATGAGGATATGGAGGAGGAATTTCTAGATATTCAGGATACACAAGATGCACAGGCTATGCATGATATAGAGGATATGCAGGATATACCTGATACACATGATACGCAAGCCATGCATGATATCGAGGATATGTAGAATATACTTGATACACAGATGTTCAAGATACATAGGTTATACTAGATACACAAGTGACTACCTTGCAGAAGTAACTTCAGTAGGTGACAGCCTTACAATTTCATATGGTAGTTGAGAGAGATCGGGCCCTTGCAAATGGGGATCAACTTGTGACAGAGTTAGATTAGGCTGTGACAGAGTGAGATCAGGAATTTGTAAAGTGAGATTAAGTGATGGTAGATAACCTATAGTCACTGAGAGAGTGAGATCGTGCTATAGCAAAGCGAGATTAGCTACAAGCAGAGTAGGACCAAGTGATGGTAGATAGCCTACACCATAGGTAAAGTGATATCAAGCTATAGTAGATTGAGATCAGCTATAAGAAGAGCCGGATTGAGTGATAACAGATAGCCTACAACTACAGGTAGAGTGAGATCAGATTATAGTAGAGCAGTCACAGATGTGGATAGAGCTATCTAGAATTAGGGAAGAGTGTGATACACTGCAACAAGAAGATACATCCTGGGGGATGAAATTGATGATTGGGAATAGTGTTACTGTAGTAGGTGAGGCCACCTATTATAGGATGCAATACTACGTGATTGTTCCGGCTAAGTGGAGAGTTCCTGAGTATATTCACATAGCATGTAGTAGGTCATGATCCATATCCCATATGTCATCCCGACCAGTGTGATCTGTAGAGGGTCCTTTGAGACATGTAGCTTCGAGTATCATAGGTTAGTTCATCCTAGGTTAGCTCAGCCTGATGCAGTTCCTTCTACATGTTTATCACCTCGAGATACCCCCACCTAGCATTCTTATTGGACTGGTCACCCCAATGTGGGTGAGATTCATGGTTGAATTTCTTATTGACGTGTCGATGGATTACTTTATTTTTAGTGTACCGCCTCATGATGAAGGCATAATTTTATAAATATGTATGTATATTGTTTTTTAACATGCCTCCTAATGAAGAAACTTTTTTTATACAGATGCCCATGATGACTTGTTATATCAGATCTATATGGACACTTAATTTTTTTGATGATAGATGGATTATTGCGATGTATCACATGTTGTATGAAATATCATTCTTAATTTGTTTCTTTATGTTTGTATCACCTGTTAGATGATGAGATAGTCTTAGCTGATATCATATTGTGTGTTAATGAGATACTTTGAGTAAAACATGTTTATATTTTTGATATTGGTGTGGGGGGATAGATTTGTGATCATGCACAATCCCTCTTGCCCCATTCTTGATACGGTATTTGATGATTAGATTTTAGTATACATGTGTGATGTAGACTTGGCATTTTTTTTTATATATGATGTATAGATGTGATGGATATGTGTGATATGAAGATGAAATCATAACACAATGTACAAGTAAAAAATTACAAACACAAGTTTAAAAAAATCCAATCCAAGAAACACGATTATTTACAAGTGTGTAATATAAAATGGACTTAATTCAATACACTACGGACTAAGGTGAAATTTAATCTAAGCAAACAAATAACTTTAATTTAAAGCATACAATATGAAAGATAAATGCAACTAAAACCATTCAAACCAACAACTAAAATTAAGCAAACCACTACTTTGTTTTTGTGGGACATTTTGGGATTTTTTTTTTGCTATTTTTAGTTTCTAAGACAATTTTCTATTGTTTTGGAGTTTTATACGAAACGTGTTTGACTGCTTTTTTTTAAGTTATACGAATGTTTTTGACCTTTTCCCAATAGTTTTCCAAAGCAAACGTGCAAGGAAATGAAGAAACGTGGATGCCCCCAGCGTTATATGACATGTACAAAGGTATAATGCCACGTGGTATATGCCGAAGTGATGTAGAAAAGTTTCCCCCGGCATGAGATGGGTTCATTCAATGTTAAGTTCTTCACACTCAAAAGGTTAGATTAGATGGATCAGGGGAAAGAACGATATGCTCATAAGGGACTCAAACGAAGGTAAAGATCAACTTAGGAAAAAGTTTTCGTACTTCTTAAACCTAGATTTCTTCCGAACAATCGACCCTCCCTTGGTGCCGAAGCTTGTTTTCACTAAATGACTTGTTCAAAGTGCCACCATTGTGTGGTTTTCACTATTGAATGTACTGTTTATTTATCTTTTTCTTTTTTATACTTTTTTGTTTTAATTTTCTTGGTATTCTATAGAAACCCCATACTTAAGCATAAAAGTGCTTAAGATGCATTGTGTTCATGGGTTCTTGAAGCTCTTGACTATTTGAATAGGCCAGCTTATATGCACCTGAACCGAACTTGACAACCACAATGTATGGTCCTATCTAGTTGGGCTCAAATTTCCCTTTCTTTTCTCAATCTTTATTAGTGTTCTTCTAATTCTATTTCAACACCATGTCTCCTACCTTGAACTAATGAGGTATGACCTTATTGTTGTAGCTCTTCCATATTTAATCATAATACACTTTCAGGTGATTAAGGGTACAAAGTTGTTTCTCATCCAATAGCTCCAACTCTATCATTTGGGCTAGTCTATAGTCCTCATCTTCATTCAGGTAATCCATTAGCTTAATACGCAAAGAAGGAATCTCAATCTCTAAATGCAAAACAAATTCTAAACCGAATACTAAAGAATATGAAGTTACACCTATAGGAGTGTGGGTATAAGTTCGAATGCCCATAGGATAGGATGAATTTTCAAATGTCAATTACAGCTGTGGTATTCACCATTTTCTCCATAATGTGAATTAAGGTTTTGTTGGAAGATTCAACCTTCCCATTACCCCGAGGGTAGTAAGGGGTTGAAAACTTAAGGGAAATTTGTAAGCGTTTACAGAGTGCTTTCACATTTTTATTTTTAAACAACTTACCATTATCAAAGTGATAATAGAAAAAGGGATACCATATCTGTAGATGATATGATTCATTATAAACATAGAAATTTGGGGACCTTCTGTATAGTTTAGAGGAACAACATCTACCTATTTTTTAAAGTACTCAGTGGCCATTATAATGAACTTGTTGCCATCTGAGGAGACAGGATTAAGTAACCCTAATAGATTGAGATCCCACTTTGAGAATGGCTAGGGTGTCATGATTGGTTATAAGGATTGTGTCGGCACATGTATCAAATTGTCATACTTTTGACAATCCACACACTTCTTCACATGTTGACAACCGTCATGCTCCATGGTAGGCCAATAGTATCCTAATATGAGTATCTTATTTGCAAGGAATATCCCTTTAGTATGAGCTCCACATATGCCCTTGTGAACCTCCTTGATTGTTTGGATAGATTCCTCAGAATTTAAACAACACAACAGATTCCCGTCATATCTCGGTAGAAGAGGGTACCGCCAAGTAGGGTATAATAGAATATACATTGGATGAGGTTACACTTTTCACCATGAGAAATTTTCATAACTTTATAGGGAAGGTTCCATCATGGATATAATTAAATATTTCAACATATCATGGTGAAAAGGAGCCAACAACTTCACACTAAACAAGAGTCTTGTATGTCATTAATATGAAAATCAAATTTAACTAGAAATCGTGAACACACTTTACTTTGCTTTGTATTGATTTTTGATTAATAAATTGACCATTATAGCCTTTTGTATTTTTAATAAAGGAAATAACACTAAAAGTATTGTGTAAAATCAGAAAATACAAAGATGAATCACCAACAAATTGACATAGGAATTGATAATGAAGTTCGATACTTGTGGCCTACATCTCCGGGTCCATTTGAATGGGACCGATCCATTAAAATCTTGAAAATAAATATTTACAAATATTTCTACAAGAATATTATCATCTCATTATGTTCCTCTCACCAAAAATACTAGGAGTCACTATTTTTATCACCTCAAAATTCCTTCTCTAGCTCAAGTATTGAGCATTTTAATATTTCACACAATCCCCATTGTATTTCAAATATCAGAACACCCCTTTTATATTGTTTTCAATCCTCTTGGCACAAAGTGGTTAGAGTCCTATAGTTTTGGAAGGGAGGATAGAGGTTAAAACCCCTTATCCCCCTTTGATTGCCACTTCCCATGTTCTTTATACCACATTTGAGGGAGTATAGTGTGGAAATGGTTTTAAAAACCATTGTAAATAATTATTTAAGTGGCTTAGAGCCACTTGAATCTCCCAAGTTGAGAAGTGGGCCTATTTTATGCACTATGATTATAAAGTGGGCAAGTTTGCATTGCTAAGTGGGAAGTTTGTATTGCTAAGTGGGTGGTTCACATTACTAAGTGGGTTGTATGGATAAAATAATGCATGGGCAATGGAGAGATAAGGTTATAAGTTAGAATATAAGGTGTGGGTTTAATTGGCTTAAGCATGTAATGTGGAGAGATAAGGTTATAATTTAAATTGCCTTAGCTAATAGTCCCACATGCATCATATCGTGGACATACAATGTAGATATATACAAGAGCTTTGCTATAACAATATGAAATGAAGGAGGCCAAGGCACCCCTCCATAATCAAGTGTGTTGAACCTGGCTAAGGGCCCCCAAACAAGAAATAGCAGGGTCCACGTGTCCGTGTGTATGAGTGTCCAAGACCGGTGTTCTAAACCCAAATTTTTCTCTATCACACACACATTTTCCCCATGTTGCACTCCCATTGGTCCACTTGTGCACACGTCCAACCTACACATAGTCCCAAATTTTGCAGTTACTCAAAAATTTAGTGGGCTATAACTTTTGCAAATGAGATCTATTTCCTATAAACAAGATATCATCGAAATCTTATAGTTTTTCTCCACACCATGGAACTGAATGTAACTGATTTTAGAATATCTTAGATCGATGTGTTTCTCAGTGAGGATCCTCTAGATCATTCCTCCCCACTGAGAAACTTTTGGACCCCAAAATTCAACTTAATGGTGAATAGGTGAGGGTACTTCTCCCTCACCTTTCCAGTTTCCATCCATTTTTCCTTGTTTGGATGCATGCCTTTGAACCCAACATGAAGATACTCAATGTCACCCCTTCATGAAGTTCTTACTTTCCTGTCCAAAATGATGTCTTCCTACAACTCATCAAGATACTCAGGAGAAAAATCATCAATGGAAGGCATTATGTTAGCATCATCATGATCAACAATCATAGGTGGTTCATACAATCTTAAATTCTCAACATTTACAACTGAGTAGATTTTCATATATGGAGGTAAATCTAACTGAAAAGCATTGTTACCAATTTTTTCCAATATTTGGAATGGACCATACCGTATAGGTTTCAATTTTTTACCTTCACCTATCAACCTTTCCTTGCTGATGTGAAGCCAAACTAATCACCAACTTTGAACTTGTGATCAATTCTATGTTTATCATGCCTAGCTTTGTACTTATCTTGACTTTTTCCAATTTTTCATGGAAATATTGATGAACATCTTGTATATCTCTCGCACAAATATTTTAGCCTTGTTAGAATCATTTGAACCATTAACAATAATTTCATGCCCAAAATATACATCTAGAGGAGAATTAGGTAGATATCCATAACAAGTCTTAAATGGAGAATTCAAAGTAGAAGAATGTAAGACACAATTATAAGCATGTTGCACATAATAAAGATGTTCATCCCATAATTTAGGATGTTTACCACAATAGCCCCTAAGAAAATGTACCACTGTGTGGTTTACAACCTCTATTTGACCATCGGTCTGTGGATGAAAAGTAGTTCTCTTTTTTAGTTTTGTGTCCATTAACCCCACAAAATTGACCAAAATTCCCCAAGAAATCTAGAATCCCAATCAGATATAATTGAAGTAGGAAAACCAAAGTGAACCCAAACAAACTGAAAAACAAATGTGCAGTTCCTTCACCAGTTATCTGTTTAGTACATGGAACCAACACACACATCTTGTTAAATATGTCCACTACCACATATAAGTAATCATGTTTCTTTCGTGTCATGGGAAATCCTCCTACAAATTCCATGGAAATACTTTCCCAAGGCCTTGTTAGAACAAGAAGAGGAGTGTAAAGTCCTAATTTCATGTTGTTTGGATTTCTTTGTGGCAAAGAACACATCCCTTAATATACCTAGTTACATGTTCATGCATTCTAGGCCAATAACAATATTTCTGTAAATGTGCAATTGTTTTACTAACACCAAAATTCCCAGAAATAAGAGAAGTATGTGCTTCCCTAATCATATGCACACGTTCATTTTCTAGAATGCAAATTTTACTAGAATGATATAACAATCCATCATGCAAATGATAATATTTTTCTCCTACTTGTTTCCCACTTACTAGATCCTCATACACTTCTCTAAAATCAACATCATAACATATTGTTCCTTATAACTAACATGAGCCAAAGAACTATGTTGTAAAAGAATAGATGCAACAATAACTGGAGGTCTAGATAACATGTCTGCAACCTTGTTTTGAATACCTTTTTATACCTTATTACAAGATGAAATTGCCACAAAACCCCATCCACCTGAAATGTCTAGATTGTTGTAACTTGGTTTGTGTTTGTAAGTACTGAAGTGGATGATGGTCAATATGTATAATTGTTTCTTTTCCCATTAAATAATGCTTCCACTTTTTAACACTTTGAACCAAAGCATACAACTCTTTATCATAAGTTGGATAGTTTCTTACCGCACTTGTAAAGGTTTCTGAATGGTAACATATAGGTCATTTTTTCTGCATCAAAACTACCCCCATTACATAGTCACTAGCATCTGTCTCTATCTCAAATGAATGCTACAAATCTAGAAGTGCCAAGATCGGAGCGGTACTTATTTTCTCTTTCAGTGTATCAAAATTTTTGTTGTTTTCCTCCCCACTAAAAGACCTGTTTAATACTTGTCAAAGCATGCAAAGGAGATGTAATATATGAGAAGTTAGAAATGAATTTTCTCCAGTATTGAACTACACCTAGAAAACTCCTAACTTTCGTCACATTAGTGGGTCTAGGCCATTTTACAATAACCTCTATTTTTGTAGGATCAATTTTCAATTCTCCATTTCCTACAACATAACCCAAGTAAATTAAAGATGTTTTTCCAAATTCACATTTTGACATCTTCAAATACAATTTTTCTCTCCTTAATGCATCTAAGACTTTCTTGATGTGTTTAACATGTTCATCCCATGACTTACTGAAAACAAGAATATCATCTAAGTAGACAATAATGAAATCATCAATGAATGGTCTAAATATATCATTCATAACTCTCATGAATGTTTTGGTGCATTTCACAAACCAAAAGGCATCACTAACCATTCAAACAATCCCTGTTTTGTTTTAAAAATTAGTTTTCCATAACATCACCTTCATCAATTCTTACTTGGTGATAACCACTTCTTAAATCTAACTTAATGAAGTAAATTTCATTCTTTAATTGATCCAATAAATCATCTATTCTAGGAAGAGGGTAAACAATTCTTTACCGTAATTTTGTTTAAAGCACGAAAATCAACACACATTCACCAAGTGCCATCTTTCTTAGGAACCAATATAATTGGTGAACCACATGGGGACGTACTTGGAAAAATTATACCTTGAGCCAAAATTTCCATTACCTGTCTCTTGATTTCCTCATTCTCTACTACTGACAATCTATACATTCCGATATTGGGAAGAGGTGCATCCTGAAGCAAATGTATCTCATGTTGAACCCTCTTTTGGAGGTAGACCTTGTGGATCCTAAAAACATCATCAAAATTAGAAACAATTTTTACTAATTCATTCTTATGTTTCGATCACAATCCTCAAAATCCATCTCATGTTCTTTCTCTTTGGCTTTGACCACCATGAGTACAAAATTTTTTCTTGAGTTTACAAGCCTTTTCATTTGACCTGTAGTAACCAAGGATAGATTGATCTTTTCATGGTGAGCTCTAACAATAAACTCAATTCCATCCTTTACAAGAAAATATTTATTTTCTTCCCTATAGAATATTGCTTTACGATCATATAAATAAGGACTTCCCAAAACTACCCCACAAATATCCAAAGGAACTACATCTAATTCAACCTCATCTATAAACTTGTCTGATAATGGAAAATCTGAAAGTACAAGTTTTAGTTACCAATGGTTTTTCATCATCACAAACCAAACCCAAAGGATAAGGCTTAGGATGTGGTTTAGTTTTGAGTCCTAATTTCTTAACAACCTCCTCAAAAATTAGATTAGCTTGAGATCCACTATCAAAAAGAGTATCAATTTTTGTATGCTTTGAAATTACTCTAATGTGGAAAAGCTCATTCCTTTTCTTATCATCATGTATAGTTTGTTTACTAGAAGAAGATGAAACATTTGTAGTACTATTTTTGAAAATTGAAAGAGTTGATTTACCTTGAAAACTCATAGTTGTGATCTTGGTTTCATCACCTGAATCAGACCCAAGATCATGAACTGCAATGTTTGTTTTCTTTTCTTTTCCTTTCTTAACCATCCATTTAGGCTTCATTTCAGGATGTAATTTCCAACACTTAGACTCATCATGGTTCTTTTTACAATGATTGCAAAATGGTTTTTCATCTTCCTTCTTAATAATAGAGTTTGTTTTTTGCTTACCCTTTCCTTTTCCTTGTTCTTTCAAACCTTTTCCTTCCTTCGATTGCTTCTTTTTTGTTTAAAAGAAGAGGAAGAGGACTCCTTTTTCATTTTCCCTCATGCTTCCAAATGGGTTGCTTGAACACACACTACATCAAGATTAGTGGGACCTAAAACAAGAATCATATGCCTTAGGTAACTATGTAATCCACCAATATATTTAAGCAATGTTTCTTGTGTGTTTAGGGAAATTCCAAGAATTAGAGCCCTTTTCCTAAATTATTGTGTGTAGTCTTGAACACTTTGTCCCTTAGTTTTCCTTAATGTTTTCCAATCCATCATAGCTTGTTGCTTATAACCAAGAGGATAAAATTGTTGTCTAAGATTTGAAACAAAATCAGACTAAGAAGTGATTTCATTACCTTTGATTTCCTCCACTTCTTGAAGCTTACTCTCCCAAAATGAGTGATGTGCCACCCATTCGAAGAGTTTCTAAATGAATCTTTTCTTCATCATCATTAATTATTTGAACCCTATAATATACTTCTATCTTCTTGATCCAGTTATCCAATCTTCTCTACATTTAGCTCTCCAATATACATTGGCAATTCAAACTTGATATCTAACTTTAATGAAGGAAAATCAGATTTTAAAGGTTCACCTTTAGGAATATTAGAACTAGAGCTTTCTTCTTTTACCTCCTCTAGTTCCCTTTTCCCTTTGTCTATCTTGGTACATTTCTTCCACCATTTCCTTCATCTGATGAATGATTGACAAAATTCTTCTTCCTCTCGATCCTTCATCAGTAGGACTTCGAGATCATCTTACCAATTTTGGTATCCAATTTTAGGATCTCCTTCACCCTTATTAGACCGATACCTTGTTAACATCCAACACACAACTTACAATCCAAAAACTTTTAATCAACAAAAATGAGTCAAAACCAACTCTAGTACAGTGATCTGAAAATCAAATTTAACTAGCAATTGTGCACACACTTTACTTTGCTTTGTATTGATTTTGTTATTGATAAATTTACCATTATAACCTTTTTTATTTTTAATAAAGGAAATAAAACTGAAATTAATGTGTAAAATCAGAAAATATAGAGATGAATCACCAACAAATTGACACAGGAATTGATAACGGAGTTCGACACTTGTGGCCTATGTCTCTGGGTCTAGTTGAATGGGACCGATCTATTAAAATCTTGAAAAAAATATTTACAAATATTTCTTCAAGAATATGATCTTCTCATCATGTTCCTATGCCAGAAATAATAGGAATCACTTTTTACATCACCTCAAAATTTCTTCTCTAGCTCAAGTTATGAGGATTTTAATATTTCACATAGTCCCCATTGTATTTTAAATATTAGAACGCCATTTTATATTGTTTGCAAGCCTCTTGGCACAGAGGTTAGAGTCCTATATTTCTTGAAGGGAGGATAGATGTTCAAATCCCCTTTTATCCTTGACCACCACTTCCCATGGTATTTATCCCACATTTGAGGGAGTATGGCGTGGAAATGGTTTAAAACACCATTGAAAATAATTATTTAAGTGGCTTAGAGCCACGTGAATCCTCCATGTTGGTTGGTGGGCCTATTTTAGGTGCTTTTACTATAAATTTTGTCGTTTACATTACTAAGTAGGTGATTTTCATTACTAAGTGGGTTGTATGAATTAATAAGTGGGTTGTATGGATAGAATAATGCATGGCAATGGAGAGATAAGGTTATAAGTTAGAATATAAGGCATGGGTTTAATTGGCTTAAGCATGTAATGTGTAATGTGGGGAGATGAGGTTATAATTTAAATTACCATAGCTAATAGTCCCACATGAATCATACCATGGACATACAATGTAGATATATACAAGATCTCTGTTATAAAAATTAAATCGAGGAGGCCAAGGCACCCCCATCCATAACCGAGTGTGTCGAACTTTGCTAAGGGCCCCCAACCACTAAATAACGGGGTCCACATGTCTCAGTACCAAAGTGTCCAAGACCGACATTCTAAACAAACATTTTCTCCATCACACACATTTTTCATGTGTCACACTCCCATTAGTCCACTTGTCCACGCGTCTAACTCGCACGCTAACCCAAATTTTACTAGTTGCCCAAAAATTTCAAAGTGGGCTATAACTTTTGCAAATGAGATTCGTTTCCTGCAAACAAGATATCACTGGAATCATCTAATTTTTATCCACACCATGTAATCGATCTGTAATTTATTTTGAGAATATATTAGATTGGTGTTTCTCGGTGAGAATCATCTGGATCATTCATATGCCGATGTTCTTAGATTTTTAACAAATAATGGCATATCATTGCTCTCCTCTCGAAAAATGCTCAACATAGATCATACCATAGCCATGGCGTCTGTCACTCTATTATGAGCTCTTGGTATTTTCTCAAATTTTATCTACTCAAATAATTATTTCAAGGAATCAGCCATTCTTATATATGGAAGCAATTTTTCATCTTTAACTTTATATTCATTTGTGACCTGTTTGATGATAAGCATTGAATCACTAATGCATTTTACTTATCTAATATCCCATTTGATGGCTAGCTTCATTCCTGTAATGAGAGCTTCATATTCCATTATATTGTTCATGCAAGGGAATCTAATTCAAAATGCCTATGGAATCAAGTCTCCTGTGGGATTGATTAGCAAAACTCCAGCACCTAAACCATGAAAGGTAAAAGAGCCATCGAAGTACATTTGTCAAATTGTAGATTCTTCGAGGTACATAATGGATGCATCTAGTAGTTCTAGGCTCAAGGGTTCAGTACCTAGTAGCAAATATTTTTCCAGTTAATCTGCTAACACCTGTCCTTTTATTAAATTTTGATGAACGTATTCAATGTCAAACTCACTTAATAAGATGATCTAATTAGCCATATTTCCGTTTAATGTTGGTTTGGACAATAAATACTTCAAAGGGTCGACCTTTGAAAATAATCTTGATTTTATTGTTAAGCACATAGTGACATATCTTCTAGAAAGCAAACACCATGGCTAGGAAAGATTTCTCGATTTGTGGATAATTTAGTTCATATGATACCGATGTCTTGCTAAATAGTATATAGCCTTTTCTCTCTATTAGTTTTCATAATAGGCCAACAATGCCCCAATTGCAAAATGTGTGGCAAATATATAAAGTAACAAGGTTTCTCCTATTGTGGGTGGCATGAGAACAAGGGGTTCACCAAGTATTATTTTAGCAAAGAAAACACATGATGTTGTTCTCGGTCCCCAGGTTGAAATTAACATCCTTCTTAAGAAGATGTGTAAATGTATGACACTTATCTCGCTAGCTATGAAATAAACCTTCTGATGGCCTAAATTTTCCCTTGTAAGCTATACAATTGTATGATATTCTTAGGGGGAGGAATTTCTATGATATTTGTGACCTTTATAGGGTCCACTTATATTCATCTCTGTGACATAATGAATCATATAAATTTCCTAGATAGTACACCAAAGACACACTTATTTGGGTTAAGTCAAAATTTGTAATCCCTTAGACATTGAAAGATACACCACAAAATTTCTGGTTGTTCCTTGCGGGTTCTAGATTTAGCTAGTATATCATCTACATAATCTTCCATGATGTCACTTATCATATCGTGAAAGATTACAATCATCACCCTTTGATATGTAACGTATGCATTTTTAAGGTCAAAAGGCATGACTTGGTAACAAAAAATCCCCCATGGGGTTGTGAAAGCCATCTTGTGATGATATTCTTCCGCAATCTTTATCTAATTATAACTTGAGAAGCCATCTAAGAGTGAAAGCATCTCATAACTTTTTGTAGAATAGGCAATCATGTTGATGTTTGAAAGAGGAAAATCATCCTCAGGACAAGGTTTGTTTATATCCCCGAAATTAGTACACACTCTAATACCAACTAGTTTCTTTTGAATCTAAACCACAAAGGAGATCCAATTTGAGTAGTTGATAGGCCTGATAAAGCCTACTTCTAGTAACCTTTCTAGCTCTTCCTTTATTAGTAAGTTGATGCAAGGATGCATATTTTAGAGATTTTGTTTGATGGGCTTAGCATCCGGGGGTACCAAAATATTTTGCACCACTAGTGTAGGATCAAAGCCTAACATGTTAGCATAAGACCAAGTGAAGATGTCTGTATACTCTCTGAAGAGTCATGTGAATGTTTTTTTCTTTTCTTTGGCTAAGAGGGAAGCTTGTAACTTAACTATCTGTGGAAGTTCCTCCGTGTCGATGTTAACATCTATTGTATCTTCCACTAATAACTTTGATTCATCCCCCATGCATGTAGGATTAGGAGGGAGATTGAGATCCTCCTTTATCATAGGTGGTTTAGGGAGCTCTTCATCTTGAAGCAGGTACATTATCTTTTCCATAGGTTTTTCTTCTTATTTCTCCACAAGCGCCTCAAAGAGGTTTTCGCTATAGGAATTCCCCTTTTTATTTCTAGAAGGCTTTTCTTTGGAGCGTTTTCCCTTGCTCACTTTTTTACTTAAATTCTGCACAACTCTACTTCCTCTCCAAAGTATGTGCATGTGTTAAGTTGAATGGAGAACCCCTTCTTGTGATCATTTCTTGTAATGTTGTCTCTTATTCCTAGGAACTCACCAATGGCCTCATGATTCTAAAACACGTCATTAGGTAAATGTTGTTGTTTATCCCAATTCACGAGTGATGGGTAGGTGAGGGTTAATGGCTGATTTATAGGGGATATGGTGGGTATAATAGGGGTTATAGTAAGGATAACCATATTGGTGAATAGGTTTGTAGAGGCAAGGTCTTTGTAAAGACTACATCGGGAATCTGTTTTGCTTTCATTTCTGGAAAAACTATCCTCACTCTCAAAAGAAGCATACTCATCATATGAAAAACTATAAATGGATTCTTATACCCAACTTACCTATTATATGACAAGGTATTGCAAGAGCCTCTAATGGGCCTTGTTCTTATCAGCTAATCTCATGTCCTTTATACCTCATGGCAATAATTATTTGACTAGGAATGGGATACTTAAGTGATTTATATCATGTAGCCATGTCATCATCATCAGGACCAAACACAATGTACATAAGAAACTTTTTCATCTTCTAGCAAGCCACCAAGAGTAAATTTATTTAAAGGGTGAGTCTCTCTTGATCTATGAACTTTGAAACATGGCCTACAATGCGTTTGGGATAATAGTGGCTCGTTGTGATCCATTAGGGTCTGTTGTAGATTATACTCTACACAACCACTTGGTTTGACCTTCATCTCCCATGTAGAAAAATAAGTTTCTGAGGTGGAAGCACCATTTTCATTGATAGACAGGGTATCTGTATCCACTTGTGAAGCAAGGGCCTCGAACTGGATACGAATAGAAATCTCTATATATGGACTCTCATAGATTATAGGAAAAAATATTGATAATGCTCTACAATGAGAAAATGGTTGGGGGTCCCCCTGTATGGTAAGTGTTTGTCCCTCATATTGCAACTTTAAACAGTGATGATATGTTTATGGCATGACTGCCACGCATGACGTGAATCCATGGGTGACCGATAAATATATTGTAAGGGATTTCCATGTCCAAGACGTGGAACTTCATATCATGCATTATGGGACACACTTCCAATGAGAAAGTGATCATTCTAATTGATTTTTGTTCTTCATTTTCATATACCTTAATGGTGATGACCTTTGTTTCTAGATCAACTTCTATTTAGCCTAGTTGGCAGACTAGTTTGAGAGTACATATGTTAAGACCCAATCTGTCATCCACAAGCACTCTCTTAACCTTCTTACATTTGATGATAACCTCAATATGAAAGGGTAGGTTATGTGAAGGATCTTCAACTAAGGCTTCTATATTACTGAAGGTTATATGTTCCAAAGGAACAAGTTGTGCTACCATGGCTTGCAAATGTGTTGGGTCAACCTCAATGGATACTCTTGATCCCTGTAAGGTTTTGTAAAATATATCCTTATGGATGCTAGATATATTTAGAAGGTCTAATATGGAAATCTTAGCCGTAGTTTTTTCTAGTTGATTTAACACATCATAGTGACTCTCTTGAGGAGGAGGGGGAGTAGGTTCAAAATTTATAATGAGGAAATCCTGTCATGTTGCCACAATGCAGTCTCTTGTCTTGATTCTAACTATATTGATTTGCTCAATGAGGGGGTCAAAACAACCTATCAGGGCATCGAAATGGTCTTTTTTTGACACATGGTTGGCATTCTTATTATGAGACGCTTGTCCTTGATCCAAATTTTTCTTCTCTTCATGATTGGGAAAAGGATTTTTGAAGATCCCTAATTTTTCATTTGGAGATTTTGCAGCTTGTAATGGAATATACTTCAATATCACCGTTGTCGACTAGGTCTTGAATATAGTGTTTTAATCTTAAAAACTTTTCTATTTTGTGACCTTTTACACGGTGGAATTCACAAAATTCATTCTCCCTAAACCATGATGGTTTAGGTGTATCGTACCCATAGGGTTATGTTTTAGGGTGTTTTACCATGTTTACGGCCTCTAAATATTTTAGTATAGACGATATGGATTCAAATAGAGGAGTAAAAGTGTGACATTTATATTCGGTAGGTGGATTACCCTTTACAAGTTTTAAAGGTTTGTGGTTCTATGTGGCTTATACCCACTTAGAATCTACTATCCCATCACTAACAATGTGTTTTTTTTTATTCTCGAGAAAATTTTAGTTTATCGTTAGATTTAGAATAGTTGTGTTTGAGGAGAAAGGTTTTAGAGTCCCCTAGATAACAATTCCTTTTCAATTTGACTCCCTTTTTCTATTACCTCTTCAAACATGTTACCATAATGCAATTTCAAGTGGAATGTAATGTCTGGATGGATTTTGGGAACAAATAATCCTATCATCTTCTTTTGACGTAGGGAGCAAGGGAAGTGACTAGTTAACCCTCTCTATCTTTGTAAAATCGTAGTGAATTTTTCATTGTTTTGTTGCTTTGCATTACATAGATCTAACATGGTAATGCCGTTTTCTATATTTAAAGATAAGTGTTGTATGAAACTCTATGTTAGTTTTTTCCATGTTGATATGAATGCCTTAGAGGTATGCATAAACCATTATAGTGTTGTTGCTCCTAAACTTCGTGGAAACAAGCACATAAGATCATTTTCACTATATGTAACCTCTTGACATGCCATATAAGAGTATTTTATATGATCATGATGGTCACCTTTTCCCTTATATTTATCAAATTTTGGAAAATCAAAATGTCTTGGGAAAGGTACCTACAACATGGCCTTGTCAAATGGGTAAGGACATAACTCATCAAACTGATACTTCTTATTATTGTTACTGGTTGATCTCTTGTAATGCTTGAAGGGTGTTCTTCATAATAGACCATTCCTGGTGGAAGAGATGGTCTTGTGTGGGTGGCGGCATGGATATATACAAAGGGTTAAGCCTAGGTGTATGCCCACCCCCATTTTTGGTGAAAATTTCCTCATAAGGATCCTTTCGTGTCTCCCGTTGATGAGTGTTTAGTAGGAACTCATGAAACAAAGCTTTAGGTTTTGCTTTTTTGGTATAGTTTGTTTCACAACTTTTGGTTGTTCCTTTTGTATATGTGAATCCAAAATTGTTAATTAGTGAGTGAGGGCTTAGACCTGTTGTTCTAACGTAACCTCTTGAATGAGTATTTTGTTATGATCTTTGTTAGGAGGAGGTTGTGCATGATGAACATGTTCTTCATGGTCTTCGTAACAAGTTTTAATATGAGGGAAATGATAGTCTCCATTATTTTCAAAAGGTACTTCCTCATTATTTTGTCATGTAGAAGTAGAGGCGTGACCTAGGTTTAATATGTCATCTATATGGCAATGAGGATTTTCTACTTCCTCTTCCCCTTGAACCATTACAACAATGAGAGAAGGGTCCACCATGGGAGGTAACCTAGCTCCTAGTTCCATAACGCATAAGAACCTCATGTTTTTTTAAATGTAATCATCAAAATTGGTGGTAGGATGCTCTATATTCATATGAGGAGATTCTTCCTCTCCACCACCATGGTCAACCATGATATTATCCTCTAAAATATGGTTGTCACCTCCAAATATATTGGTTCCTAGTCTTTAGAATCCCTTCCTCATAGTAGGCATACTCGAGATAGGAAATATAATGCAAAGAATTTCCAATAAGGTTTATAAACAATGGAATTTAGTCAAATTTGTGTAGTGTAATGACCCTAAGTTGTTAAAACAAGGTGACTATAGAATAGCCACAAAATTGATAGGTCAAAACAAACGTATGAATTAAAGAATAACGAACAAGCTACCCTAGCAAGGTAATATATGAAATTTTTTTCCTTAGAATAATACAATGACGTACAACACTCAAAATTTAGTTACACCAAATAGTTTATTCTCTAAGATTTCATCTAGATAGGTTTGCAACCAAATAGTGACAACACAACATCACCAGTTAGGTCAATTTTACAACAAACAAGGCCTAAATGATAAGAGAATGTTGACACAATCTTCTAACAAGATATACTAAAAACCAGTTTCTAAACACTAACAAAGTCCAAGTCTTGTAAAATGGATGATAACAATGTGAGCAGCGTAACGACACTATTTGGACATGTGAACCAAGCTTTCAGGAAAGCAAGAGTTATCTAAATGTATCCTCAACATTCACAAAATTAAGAAAATGTTAGGATGTAAAAACTACATATAAGTATAACAAGAAATTGTTATGCGTGTGAACAATGTAACTCTACAATATAGAGATTTAGGCCTAATTTATCAATAGAAAAAAGACGCAAATATCTCAATTGTATGGATATAATGTGGGCAACGTAACAAATCAAAATAATAAAAGGATGAAATCACCTAACTATGATGATAATAAGTCTCAAATATGGGTTTTTGAGACAAGGGGGCCTACTAGATCGTGAGTATGTACCATGCACACTTTCAACACTTGCACTCTAGCATTGCAACCTAGTCATGCAAGTAGAATACAAAATTGGTGGACATGCGATATCTAGTGGTATCTATATATGTTGTTTCCTTTTGTCCAAAAATGGGAAACAAGAAAATAAGGGTGTAGACCAAGTGGTGTTGAAATAAACTTGGTGTTATTTTGGCATAGTTTCTCCTTGTCTTAGGACAAGTGAAAAACTAGGAAAAAATGACACTAAGTATATTTCGTGATGAAAATCATGCGGTTTCAAATTTAAGAGATTATTTCCCTTGTTAAAAAAAAAGAGTTTGAATCTAACAAATTTTTCACTTTGTGAGAGCTCTCAAGTATAACAACTAAGACAAAAACAATGGCTCCAAGTCGGAAAGCTTCCTAGGTGGTTCTCTCTCTACGTGTCACAAGATATCTAGAGCGAGCTCAATTTAACAAGGTTTCCCAAGGAGTATCTCAGATGTACTTTACCCCCTTCATTATAATGAGAACCAAAGTGCATTCAGTTATACTTTCACTGGGTCCCCATATAGATATCTTTGACGCTAATCTCACCAAGGTGTACTAGACAATTCGGTAGTGTGGAGCAATTTCTTGTTTCATTCACAAGGTTCCCTGTTATGTGAACTACTTTAGGGTTCCTAAGACCACCCTCATTTTTGTATCATAAGGATCATGCCAAAGGGGTTATGTCCTAGTTGAGCGGAGAATGCCGTAGCTCTTAACCAAAACCTACATACAATGTGATGATTGTGGTGTGTTTTTTATCTTGTATATTTAATGTGGTTTTTTTCGCACTCCTTTTTGAAACCTACAATCACACATGTAGTTAGAAATATAATTTAGGTACTCATTTCTTTAACTAGTGTTAGGTCCTTCACGCAAATGGTTAGTAGTTCCAAAAAGATTCACAATATCATAGGAAAATAACAATGAAAAATGCTTGTAAATAAACTAACTACCATCAAATTTTGTAAAAACAAGGTTTATTCCCAATTAATCCAGGTGCTTCTTAATGAAAGACTAAAATTGATTTTTATTCCCAAGATCACACTAGGTGCAAGGGAAGAACATACACAAATTTTAGTCTTGGTTCTTTATCAAATGAAAAATCTCTTAAACTAAAAGATCAAGCATATGTCAAAACATGAAAGTTTGTTCCCTTAAGCAAAAATGAAGGATAATTGTTCCTACTTACTCCCAAGAAGAAAAAAGAATGGTTTAGAGGTGATTTTGGTTCTCAATATCACATTAGGTGCAAGAGAAGAGCATACACAACTCTATTCCAAACTCAATCAAAGTATGAAAACACAATCACTCCTCAAACCCTAACCCAATTTACTCAAAATCATTTATCAAACCCTAGGACAATTTTGTTAGGAATATTGCTCTAAAATAAATAATTTGACAAAAATAACATCTAAAAACCCTTAAAAACTTATAAGAATCATAAAATTGAAGTTGTGGAAATTTGGAA
This sequence comes from Taxus wallichiana var. yunnanensis, assembly GCA_018340775.1. NCBI lineage: Eukaryota > Viridiplantae > Streptophyta > Pinopsida > Cupressales > Taxaceae > Taxus > Taxus wallichiana. The sequence goes on from CM031234.1 coordinate 849,295,026, forward strand.
AAAAATTACCTTGATGCACAAGCACCCCTACTAGTGCACAGTGCTCACAGTCATGCATAGGTGCCCCTTTGTCATCTTTCACATAGTCCATGATGTACAGGCATTTCCAGTGAGGCACAAACACTCATAGTCATGCATAGGTGCCTTTTTCCCATAGATGGTCAAAAATATAAGTTTTGAAGCAATGTTTTTGAAAAAGGTCCAATTTTTGGGATTTCTTAACAATTTTGACAAGGCTTCGCCTCCTTATATCCTGTAAAAAGCAAGAAAACACAACTTCTACCACTAATCTAGTTGAAACAACTTTTAAAAATGGAAATTGATCTAAAACTTTGAAAATTACTCTAAAAATTTGAAATTAATCTAAAAATCTTGAGAAACTAATCTAAAAATCTTAAAAGTACACTAGAAAGCTTGAAAGTAAACTAGAAAACTTTGAAAATTAATCTAGGAAACTTGAAACTAAGTTAAAAAGATTTAAAATGGAATGCAATGGGGTATTGTCCCACTTGGTGTGCCAAATGAAAGCACCCTAAACTTTACAAAGCAAATTGCATGACTAAACAAGGAAAGCTAACACCATTTCCATCCATCTAGCCAAGGTTCTAAGTCTAGGAATGTAACATTAAGATAGAATCTTAAAAGAATGCTTAACTAGTATGAAAACAATACAAAATCTAACTAAACATGCCTACTAATATGCTTGAATTAACTAACATGGGCCTAAATAGACCTAAGAGGGAAATCAAATGGTTATGGTTACTACTCCAAACAAGGTGAAATAGCCTCTCCAAATGACTACTTAGTCATTTTGGATATCCATATGCTAACCCTATTGAAGGCTTAGGCAAGGATTAAACTTGGTTATATATCAAATTTATTATATGAGATGCAAATCAAAGCATGGTGTAAAGTATAAAGGAATGAGGTGAACTCTTTTTATAGTTTTTATTTTGGGAGAAACTTGTATTTTTGTGCATGTGGTACTAAAAGCCCCAAATTAGATTAGAATTACTAATCATGATTAGGCCTTGCTAATCACAATTAGTGAATTACCAAGTGATTAAGAGGTGTGGAGCCTTAATCGACTACTTAGGGTCAACTAGGAGGCTAGGATAAGATTTTGAAGCTTACTGAGACATTGTGGAGGTGAATGGGGTGATTTTGAGTGGTTAGAAGAGGGGTTTAAGCCAATACTAGGGTATATTGACCAAAACAAGGGCAAAATAGGCTTAATTAGCTTATAAATGCTAATTGTTTGTTTTGAAGAGGATTTTGACTTATGATTCGTCATAAAGTGGCATCCTAAATGCGAAAGAGGTTTGGTGATCAATGAAGTGCTTGTTAACCAACCAAAGTGGCAAGAAATGTTAGTTAATTAGTAAAGAGCACTAATTATAATGGAATTGGGAAGAATAAGAGTGATTTGTGTGTGTTTTGGAAATAATATTGTAAAATTAGAATTTAGGTGTCTACAGATGGAAGTTGTATGATGATACTGACCTTATCAAGATCTACCTTGATTCCCTATGCTGAAACATGATGGCCTCAAACCATCCCTTGCTCCATCATGAAAGACATTTCTCATGGTTCAAATATAACTGATGTTTCTCATACCTATAGAGTACTTTGTCCACATCATCGATTGCCTCTTAGAATGTTTCCCCATAAACTATAAAATCATCCATATAAATCTCCACAGAATCATGAGTGAGATCAATAAATAATTGTTAAGAAGGCTCTTTGAAAAGTGGCAAGAGCATTACATAGGCCCCAAGGTAAGAATATGTAAGAAAAATTCCCCCATGGGAAAGTGAAGGTAGTCTTATCTTGGTCTTTTAGTGCCACCATGATTTTATTGTACCCACTGAAACCATCTAGGAATGAAAAATACCTTTTTATAAATTATCCAAGACTTGGTCTATAAAAGGTAAAGGGAAATAGTCTCGATGTGTTTCCTTATTCAACTCCCTATAATCCACATAGACCCTCCATTTACCATTCTTCTTAGGCAATATTACTAATGGAGAAACCCACTAGTTGTCTAAAATTGGATAGATAAATCCTACCCGAAGAATTTTCTCAATCTCAATTTTTACAATATCTCTTAAGGTAGGGTTTATCCTCCTTTGTGGTTGTCTGGATGGTTTAAAATCAGCTGTGTAAATGTGATGTGTAAAAATATTGGGATGAATACCCTTCATGTCACTATATTTCTAAGAAAAATCTTGAGGATGAGAGCATAAAAGCTTGAATAGGGTATTCTCCTCTTGACTAGTCAACTAGCTATTAATTACAATGTTTTTCCTAGAAAAATAGGTAGTTGTTTGGTGTCTGGATAGAGATAATTTACCATTGTGTATTCTCTCAGTAATGAATTCAAGGGGAAATTATGGGGAAGCAATATATGGATTTCAATTATTTTTTGGAAAATACACTCAGTCAGATCTATTTTTCATGAGAATGGAAAAATTGTAGGTTGTAGGTTTTCATCTATCATATCATCCTTTATATCTATTGGTTGTGACAGTAATTGAAACAACATCCTCTGCTTCCTCTAAATCATCCTTCCACCATTGTTTTCCTTAGTGGTGAAAGGTTTTACAACTAGATATATAGATAGTTTCTTTGAATCATGTCCATTTGTAATTATCATGTTTCATGTTCTACAATCAATAAGAGTTGCAGTAGTGGCTAACCATGGGCGTCCTAAAATTAGGGGATATCCAATTTTCTTATTATTTATTTTGATAACCATAAAATATACTAAATAATCCCATGATTCAATTGTGATGGTCACATCCTCTATGATCCCTTTGGGTTTGGAAATAGATTGATCAACCATTTGTAACACTATTGGAGTTGATTGTGGATTAGGAAGAGACAATGTGGAAAAGGTATTAGTAGTCATCACATTGATTGCAGCCCCTAAGTCAATTAGAACATTTGGAATCTTCACATATCCAATACAAACTATAACAATTGGACTCCTAGGGTCACCATATTTTGGAGGGGTCATATTCCCTTTTAATATGCTAGCCAATTTTTTTATCAACGTGGATTGTTCAGGGATGATTTTTCCTTCTAACTAGAGTTTTAACATAGAGATCTTTTATAGTTTTATTTAACTATCGGATATCTCTAAGATTTTAGAAGAGGAATTCCAATAATTAATTTTTTAAATCCTTGAATCAACTCTAACTTTGGTCTCTCTTGGGTTACAGTATTGTCCTTTTCCAAAAGTCTGGATGGAAATGACATATCTACACTTGGTTCAGATGTTTCTTCAAGAAAAGGTTTGGGTTGTGTCTCTTTTGATTTTTATTTATCTTCAGGTACTTCCTCTATAATTGGAGATGATGGTTTTGAATTAACATTCCCGACCATAAAAATATGTTTCTACAATACACATAATTCATTGTGGGACTCTTATCGATTCAATGGTGTATGATGGGTTTTCCCGCCTTACATTCTTGAGATTTACCATGATTTGAGTTGGAATTTGTTGTTGGACAATTTTTTCAAATGGAGTAGTAGTTTTAGGCCTAGTTAAAAATCTTATTATCCCTGGGGTCTTCTTGGATTATAATATTGCTGGCCCAATCCTTGAGGTGCATTCCACTGTTGTTGAAATTATTGAAATGGTGGAATGTTTGAGTTTGGATTCCATGGTTGCGGATAATAATTTTGTTGTGCATTCCATTGAGGACTCCATTCCTATGGGACTTTTTAACCCAAGGTTGGGGGTATGACCATGGTGTGTTCCACTAGTTTGGAACCCATTGTGGTTTTGGTGCATAGGAATGGTTTTCATTTGCTTTGGAAAATTCCTCCTTGCCTCACACCACATAATTAACCTTAGTTTCACTTTGTGTATTCTATTTTAAGTTATTTTTTAGCAAGGGAAACAATCAGCATTGATCGGTGGAATGCTTCATCTCGCAGATAAGGTAGATTTTTTTTTATCTAAGGGACAAATCCTTAAGCCCATGTTTGCTTCTATGTCTTGGATAATATATGAACAATTGATCTCGTATTCCTAGATTTCCCCTATCCATAGTTGTGTTAAGATGAACTAAGATATATGTTCTTAAGTTTGTAATATCTTCACTTAGTTTAGATAAACCATCATTGGCAATATTTCCTTTCTCTTTTAAAAAATTTGGGTGAGTCTAGGAATAGTTTCTATAGAGTTCAATGATATCAATGAATTCCAACTTATTAATGTATCCTTTTCCCATTAGATTAAAGGTTTCTTATGTGTCTTAATCCAATCCTGTAAGGAATAGATTTTTACAAGATTGATATCAAGACCTATACCAAACCTCCTATGAAGGAAGAGGAATCAATCAAGATAGTCCTTAACACTCTCATCCTTCCTTTTAGTCCCTAACCCTACAATAATCTTGGTATTTATCCAAGAAGATTGTTTCCATCTCTTCCAAAGTGTGGATAGAGTTTGAGTTTAGGCCCATGAAGCACCTCATGGTTGTATCTTTTATATCTTAGGGAAATAATGTTAAAATTTTAGTGTTTGAGGTATAGTCATAGGTCTAGCACAACACTTTGAACTCAAACAAAAATTGGTCAGGATCTTTTGAGACTAGTCCCCTAAAGGTTGGTAAAATTGAGGGAGATATGTTCTTCATGGGGGCTTGGTCATTATGGTCTAGTTTTATGGGGTAGGTGAATGTCCTTCCTAGTGGGGGTTCCATTGCTTGTACCATTAGGATTTTCAACTTCATCATTCATCCTTTCTTGTTGGTCAAGTTGCTCCATAAGAGGTTGATTTTGACGAGGGGTTGTAAGTTTATTTTAATAAATATACATCTACAATCTCTAATTCTAAACATAAAATCCTACCATGTTTAATAACAATCTCCTAACTATAAGTGCTTGATTGATTGCTTGTGTTCCACATACTCCAAAGATAGAAAATAATCTTGTTGTCACAACAAGGTATTTTATTTCGAAAGAAAGAGTATGGAAAAGATATTTATAAATAGAAACTTACCAAGAATTTAGGAAGTATGCAAGTTAGTAGCTTTATCTTTTTTAAAACTTTAAAATTGCCCCCGAAAATGGTGCCAAAAAGTGACAAGCGTAGTTGATACTCATACTTTAATTATTTCTTGATTGTCGACAAGATGATGTCCATTGTTGTGTGTAACAAAGAGATCGATTGAAATTGTCCTAAGCATGTATTAACTACTGAATTCAATCAAATATTATTTCTAAACATGTTTAAGAAATGGATTCTATGATAAAATAAAGATTACTAAATTCATGAATTGAAATGCTAAAAGTGTTGGAATTCTTATAACTAAGAAAATGTTGAATAAATAGATATTTAAACAAATAAGCAATGTTTCCCTTCATGTTGGGGAGGATTGGCCCTTGCTCCTTCCCTCTGATCTGGTTTCAAGATTGAAAATTACACCAGTGATTTAACTCGAATCATGCACTTTATTGAATGTAATACAATACTTTTTCATCAAAAACCAACCACACTAATTCTACTACAAATGTTTTTATAATAAGCACATTTTTGTCACTCTAGAAGAGGACTAATTATTGTAGACATAAAGTCATGAACTTTGGGTAAATATATATTCTCGATCACATACTACTATTCATATGGTTCCTAAGTACGAAAAGTGATCATTAACCCATGTATTTGGCCTTTTTTTTTGTTTTCTATTGCTACTTTTGGTCTTGCACATTTATTGACCCAATTTATCTTTTCATACTTCATTTTTAACTTTTTTGGACTAGAGCACCCAGCTAGGATGCCAGCCCCAGTGCCCTCATCCCCTCTAGGCACCCCTATCCTCTTTACACTTTACTCTCACTTTTTGGGTCCTTTCTAGTCATTTGAGCATATTATATTTTTGGTAGTTTTCCTTTTCGGGGTTGGTTACAAAATTCAAGTGAAGGAATCATATAAATATAAAGTTATGTGATCATAATAAGGGACCAAGCACTAAGCACTAGCTATCACCACCTAAGGTTGCATCCATCAAGGCTTTTATTACTCCATTTGCATCCATCTAGCTCCATCACAAGGGACAAAGGGGTTTTTATTTTGCATCACACTTCATAAGAGGGGAGTTTATTATATTCCATGCACACATTATTTACATTCTACATATAGCTATTGCTTGCTATTCACAAAGTGTGACACGCACAAGAGCACCTATGGTATAATTCTGCACACACACACAAAACTACATTGGGTTTGAGATGTAGTATAACGATAAGTGATAAGTACATCATTGAGGTTACTGAGGATAGTCTAACCCCTTCATATACATATTTGTTTTAGGGTTTTTATGCTTTATCTGGGGTTTTACATGTGATTCTTCATTATAGGTTTATAGTGACATTGGAAAACATACAACGACATACACACGATTAAAGAAAAACACATGTGAGCATCTCACAACTCCTCAGAGGAGGTTTAGAGATATTTTCCATAGACCAGGGTTCCCATATTCCATACTAGGGTGCCCCAGGCACCCCAATCCCTTTTCTAGGTACCTCAGTCTGACCAAATCACTTGGATCTGTATTTTCTAGAGATCTTGTGTGATGGTTTCCCATTCTTGTTCAATCGGTCTCCACTACGACATAATCCAATGACATTTGTGAATCAACTAAGGCTCTTCCAACCCTCTTTGCACATTAGGGTTTTACATTTTTATTTCTTAGTTGTTTGGGTGTATTTTAGTTATTTTATTACTCATTTATTTATTTCCAAACTTGCATTAGATTAGGCTATTATTTTACATTTTAGTTTAATAATTTTGGTGAACCCAACCTCTCGAATCCACCTTCCATTTAGGGATCTTATCCTAATCTTACCATGGCTCACTCTTATTGTGATTTTACTTGAGGAACATATTAAAGCCCTTAATGATCATATCAATGATCATCCCCAAGATCTAGAGTTTCTCTTATATATTTCCCATGAGGAAGATACAAATTTGGTATAGCTCATTGCTTCTACAGCCATACCCATTTCTATTGCTACTCAACCACCTGTTAATACTCTTCAGCCAATTTCTACCATCTCTATTTCTGTCACTACTCTCACCAATCACTTTATGCCACCTCTTGTTTCCCACACATGACAGGTTTCCTCTGTTGGCACTCAAGACTTAGCCTCCCTCTATCAAGACCTCCAAGTACAAATTCATCAATTACAACAGGCTACTTCCCATGCATCTCCATATTTAGACTCCACTTTATTGCTACATACTCCATTTGCACCTGCTATATCCACTTACCCACTTCCTCCTAATTTTTCAACCCCAAGCTTCCCATTTTCAATGGGCATGGTGACCCACAAGAGCATCTCCGAGCATTCCATGTGGCTTGTCTAGATTTTGTGGATGATCATCTCCTCTTGGCTAAAATTTTCCCCTGTAGTCTCCATGATTATGTGATGTGTTGGTTTTATGACCTACATGTCCATTCGGTAACATCATTCACACATCTAGCCGATGTTTTTCTTATTCACTTTTCTATCAACATCGGCTACAAGATCTCCTGTGCCCAACTCACACAACTTAAACAGGGATATAATGAACACCTCAGGAATTATGTTTTGAGATTAAAAACAACTTAGCTAAGATGTCAAAAAAATTTGGACATTGAACTTCAGAATTTATTCATACATAGTCTATTACCACCTCTCTAGGAAAGTGCTCTCTTTGATACCTCTCCTTCATTTGATCAACTCTCTTATACCCTTAAACTTTGAAAAACCAAGCTCTTATCTATAAGAAAGATTCAATATCAATAGCAAGCATCATCCTCTACATGTTTTCAAAGTAAGTTGACATTCAAACCGTTTGTAGCTAAACCAATTGACAATAAAATTATTGTTAATGTGGTATCAACTACCAAATAGCTTAAGCCACAATCGCTTCAACGTATATTCACTAAGCTCACTATTCTTCCACATATTCTACTACCAACCCTTGTCGATAGTAACCTCATTATGCTTCCTCCTCCACTTCAATTAGATCCATCTCGACCAAAAGGGCATCATTATAATGGAAACTTTCAATGTGATTACCATCAATGAGTAGGACATTCCACTGACCATTTTTTCAAGCTCCACATTCTCATTCAAGACCTAATTGAAAATGGTAAAATTAAGCTTCCAGAAACTCCAATTTTTTCACCTATCAACAAATATCATAAGCTCAAAATTGTTAACAATCCTCTACCAAAGCATGACACAAAATTAGCTGATGTTGGAAGCACAATGGACTAAGAGGGGGATGAATCGATCCTTAAAAAACTTTAAATTTAGATTCAAAATTTCATAAACAAATACTCATAAACATTCAACTATCCATTAATGTGTGCATACATAAAACAATCATATGTGCAAGAACCATAAGTAAGATCATCAACACAAGACACAAGATATAAGTGGGAAACCCTTAAGGGGAATAAAACCCACCAAAATACAATATTATATTTATATGTTTAAAAATTTAGTGAGGCACCAACCCCAAAAGGAGCACCAACCCCTATTTTATTAGATCACAAACCCTACAAGAAGCTTCAACCCCTAGTTTAGTAGAGCACCAACCTTACAAAGAGCACTCGACCCTAGTTTTGTGAAGCACCAACTCGAAAGGAGGCTAAAACCCCTAAGATGATAAACCACCCACTTAACCACCTTATTATGTGTATATATCTTATTTTTACTGCCACAATTGATGGAAATCTAATATACAACTTCTACTTTTCAATCAAACCCTAGGTGATCACACTTCACAAAACAAGCTCATCAAACCCTCTAAAAATCATCAAAATCTTGACCTCATGTACTCTAATTTTTCTCATCTTGCAACACAATTGGATAAGCCTAAAATAATGCTCAAACACCTGTAATCAAATCTCACCTAGGTCGCTCCACATGCACACAATCAACTAGTTCCAAAAGTACCCAAAAACATGCTTTTATATGCTTCTCCTCATTTCAAACTTAGGAACAACATTTTACCTCCTTTTGGTTCGACCCATACATCAAGGAAACATTTAAAATTTGAAATATAACAGTCACAAGTGACCCAATTAGGTCGTCCTAACTCAAACCATCATTTCATGTGCCAAAAATGGCTCAAAACCCCATGGGCACAATCTTAAAATTGCCCTAACATTAGTACCATACTTTTTCATGACCCATAAACCATTAAACATGATTAAAATATCATATTAAATTCATAAATGGTTGAAATTTAGCTCATATAATAAAATTATTTCATTTAATGAGACCATTTCACTTTGTAAATATCAAAATAGTTATTTCCTACACCATTCAGCACCCTGGAAACTTCATGAAGACACACAATTACTTCTAATGCAAAAAACCATGCCATGTAACCAATAAATGGAAATTTTAATATCCTATATAACACTTATAAGTAAGTAATAATTCATGAAACATCCATCTCTTCAAACCAAAGCTACATTTTCCTTCACGAGATCAACTTGCCAAAAAATCTATTTCCAAAGGTTAGATCATCAAAACATTTATTTATACATTCAAGACATAAAAATTGATTAATTTGATTAAAAATTCCTCCCTCTTAACATTAAATGTGATAGTAAGCATCACCCAATCCACCCCATTCCTCATACAACATCAAACTTTCATCAGAACACATGTTGTCTTGAACTACCAAAAATATTCATATCCAAAGAATGACCTAGAAACCATATGAAATTTCCTCATCATTAGTAAAACATAATATAAATGGAAATATATCTGAATCCTCTTTCTAACAAAACTTTAATCACCTTAAAACTCCACTTTTATCTCAAGTTATGCTCATTTTACTGAACCATGCTATTTGAGATCCCAAAAGTACCCTTTAACTAGTCAACCTATTTGGACCTCAAAACACCATGTACCTGCATTAACGTTTCATGAAAACTCAATTTACATCAATAGAAACTTCCAATAATCATGAAAAATCAATTTGTCATGCTACTCCTTTTGAACATCTTTTCCTAAAACCTTCTTCTTCAGAAACTGCTAGTTTTAGCTGGGGCCCACTCATCACCATGACCTAAACCATACATTTCTATAAATATTAGAGAGTATCCTACAACATGCAATCATTAATTTTGATTAACCAATAAAAATTGGGTCAATATACTTCACTTTCTGCAAACTGCTCCTAGTTAGGGTTTAACTAGGGTTTTAGACCACTTTGCCTTCTTAACATTCATTTATAAAAACCTGATGATAAAAAAACCTAATTATTATTGTTTAACCTTATAATCTTACTTGAAAGGCACAAGGTCCCATGCAAATCACACTTTCACAACAAGCATCAGAAGTTGCACTTCGAGCTGGAAATACACATTTTTTACCATGTCTTACAAAATCAGTCATATCTAACAAAATACACATCATGGGCACCTAAAATTTTTCTGAGAGCACTATGAATCATCCCTATAACATCTCAAATCATCATAATTTCAATTTCATAGCTAAATCTCTCCAGTCACTAAGACTTGTCTATGTTTTCATGTTACATCCTCACTATATAAGCTAAGGTCAACTGAAATAGTGCAATAACTGAACAAGAAACCTCTGCAAATGACCCAAAAATACTTGATATGAGATAATACACCTAAATTCATTCTTCCATGATCTCATATAGCTCTAAACCACACTATCACACCTCCAAGCTACTATACCTACTCCCAATGAGCACCTGTAACATAGTGAATCACATATACCCGCACTATACCATTGTTGTGATTACTCAAGCACCCTCAAATCATGTTATCAATCATGTAATCATTCTTCCCAAGCATCCAAAAATATCATACTTCTAAAATGCATCTCCTAGGCACTGTATAGGCTTGCATGAAGGGCAAGTACTCCTCATTAAATCCCACTATATTAGTTCAAACACATCTAAACCAAAAGATTTTAGATTCATATTCATCATCATAACATCATGATACATCATTAAATTTGTCATTAATAAGGTTTTATATCAATGATAACACCTATTATGACCAAATTCCAATAGCTGAATCCTCTGCTAATTATGTATATCACATAGTGTCTCCTCTTGCATCCGGAGCTCTTGACTTTATAGTTGTGCATACAGACACTTATCCACCAATCATTTTCTTTTCTGACCATGATTATCATGTGACGTTCACTTCTAATCACTTACATATTTAGGCCTCTATCATCTTATTCTCCATCAATAATACTAAGGTTGATCCATCTTGGCCCATCAGTGCATGTTGTATTCCACTTCTCATTGTTATTGGTTATCCACTATCACAAATATCATATCCAATGAATAATTCATATAGAATTTTAAAACTCCAAGTTACGGTTGGTCCTCTCAATATTCTTATACCCTTCCTTTTTGGACAAGCAGTTGATAGATGTGACATGCTTCTAGGCCTCAATTAGATTTGCATGTATAAGTCTATCATCTCCATGAATCATTTGCATCTAAAATTCATTCATAACAATCAAGTCATTTCTATCGATGGTGTGCCTCCTTCTACTCCATGGTCACAACCTCCTCTTATAACGGATAATGTATCATCTTCTTCATCTAGCATGCCATGGACCATAGAACCTAAACCAAAATCTACTCCTAGCTCACCTTCTCGCACACACTTCATACGGCCTCATCACTCTGCTAGTCCAGATCATCATTATAGGTCCATTCCTAGGATGGTTATTACATCTTGGTGTAAATCACCACCTCATTGTATTCCACGTCGTGCCCATCACAATTACATGTAGCTTCACATGGATCTTCATTACCTATGTATTTTGTTACACCACAGTACCCATTGTATACTCATCCATCTCATGCATACTAACTTCATTCCCCTGCACAATGTCTCTCTCACATACAACCACTCTTAGATCATGATCACACGTCTTTATAGCCACAATCATTTATTAGAGGACCTTCATCCTTTAATTTTATCAGATAGTTCACTCATGATTATATACTTGGGGAAAATTATATGTATTTCCTCCCCTCACTAATTGACAATACACACGCTAACACATAGTCCACCCATTTCCTGATGACACACTCTTGTGCTTTGGTTCACACTTAACTATTGAGGGCATCTTATATGCATGAACCTCACACACTGCATGGTAGACACTATTAGTGAAAAATCACGGCACCCCTAAATGATTCATCAGATCTAATTTTCTAAGGAAGTATCATTTGGTGTGAGTCACATAACATTGAGTTTTTTTTCCCAAAGTGTAGGACTTTGCAAATCGAAAAAACTCTCCGTTATTAAAGACTGGTTCCTATTCCTCTGTTTAGGTGCATACATGGAAACTTGTAGAGGACATGTTCCTAAACCTAATATAATTTTTACCAAGGATACAGGGATAAAAGGAATACAGGAAATCAAAACTAAGCTACAAGGTGAGAAATTTCCTTCTAGTAGCAGTGTTTAAGATAAATTCCATTCACTAGAATTTGCAACTCTTCACCATCCAATGTAGACAATTGGAAAGCATTGCTACTTTTACATTTTGTGACCATGTAAGGGCCACTCCAAATAACATCAAACTTGGAATGCCTTCTTAGTTTTTCCTGATCTGTATCCCATTTCAAAACTAGGTCTCCTTCCTGGAAGGTCCTTGTTCTTTCCTTCTTGTCAAAGCATCTCTTGATTGAGGCCTGATCCTTCTCTATTGTTTGAAGTGCAGGCTCTCTGGTTTCTTCCAATTCCATCAGTTTTGCATACCTAGCCTCCATTGGTTTAAATTCAGACATCTCCAATCGCTTCATCATGGAACTCTTGTAACACTCTCTCAACCTGATTTTTTCCCTAATTTTCCCTCCACATGTCCCATATTAAAAAGGAGGCTCATTTTTCAAACTAGTTTTCCTGCCCTTTTGTACGGACCCGATACAAACTTCGAAGGGGCATATCTTTTGACTCAGGGCTCAAAATATTGTAAATATGACACCATTGGATATATCTCAGTCTCATCTACACCATGAGGATCTCAAACTTTAAGATTGGGAGGTTAGGTAGGAGAAAAATGGAGAAACATCTTCAGGGCCATTAATGCAGGATCTATTTTTACCCCAACAACTAGATCAGATTCGATCTACTCTGCCGTTTCCTCCTCCTTCGAGGTGCCAAACCAGTGGTTGATGCAGTCAAAATAGATTTGGAGGTATATTTTTTAGAAGGAATTAATAGCAGTGGTTGAGCTTTGACCTATTTTCCCCGCTTCTCTCTCTTTCTCCCCTCTGTGTTGAATTTATAAAAGAAGGATCGATAATCATTGTAAAGGGTTGGACATTCTTTTGTTTTTGGAGGCTCCCTTTTCCTTCTAGCAAAGGAATTCGTGGAGTTTAGGATTTCCATTAAAATTGTAAATATGTTTCTTTCCTTCTAACTGTTTTGTAATGCATTATATCAATCTGCAGAGCAATAAAACACATTTGTGATTGATTTTAAATCCTTTCTTGTTCCCTTTGCTCTCATCTCGGTCTTTCAAGATAGATTTGGTAATCTGTGCTTGAATATTATATGTATTTCATTGGTTTGTGTCCATCAATAAAACTAATGTTCATCATTCCTTTGGTGCATCAGCTTGTAGCTTAGTTTTTATTTCCTATATTCCTTTTATCCCTATCTCCTGGTAAAACTTAGATTAGGTTTAGGAATAGTCCTCTGTAAGTTTCCACGTATGCACCTAAATAGAGGAATATGAACCAGCCTTTAATTTGGAGAGTTTTTTCTATTTGCAAAGTCCCACACTTTGGGAAAAAACTCAATGTTATGTGAATCACACCAAATGAATCTGCCTTATAAAATCAGATCGACAATTCATTTAGGGGTGCTATGATTTTACACTCACGTACACTACACAATACACATTACACATCCTCACACATTCTACATCTTTTATAGACATTGTCTTACATCTTACATCCTACATCTATTATGTGTCATACATCTTCTACACCTATATCATCTACACATCTTGCATTGCATCCTATACATCACACATTACACTACACCTACTACACATCTTATGCATTCTACACGTTTATTTTTACATGTTGCGCTCATTACCCGATGATGCACTCTAGTCTCATGGTCCATACTAGACTGTTGAGGGTATACAACATAAATGGACCACATCACATTCACACATTCATCAGTCAGTCTTTCCATCATGTGACATTCCTAGAATAGTGATATACATCGTAGGCTACATCATCACTTCCACTTGCATCATTTAGTGGTATACACTTTAGGATACATCACCACTCCTACTCATCTTGTAGTGATAAACATCATAGGATACATCATCACTTACTCTAGCATCATCATCACCTATTATGATCATCATTTAGTGATATACACTTAGGCTACATCATCATGCATATTTTGTCTCTATGTCGCATATCATCGGTGCACATTCACCACAGCGTGCTACACATAACACATAGCTCAACCATTTCCCAATGACACACTCTCGTTTACGGTTCATTCTTGACTACTGATGGGGCATAAAAAAATTAACCTCACTACATACAACTCCATTCACTTGAGGGCATGTTTCTCCTATCATTCACTCTACATTTCATTCCATCCATCCACAACATATTGCATATCTTGGTTGCATTTACTCTTGCTTACATTTACTTATACATGTTCATCTTATTACACATGTTAGACATATATCTTGTATGTCATTATCTTTATCATACGCACATGTGTGTTCACTTGCTTTATAGTTATGATCACAAACTCTACAAATCCTTACACGCAGAAAAAATTCTTATCACAGTATTTCCAGTACCACCCCACAATGGCTCCTGGGGTATCCACTTTTGTACACTACAAGTGTTGTTATTTCATTTGGTTTCATAGTACACATCTTTATTGATTATACATGATTTTGAACTACTTGTTATCTTTTTAACATGCTAACAAGTGCTTCATGTGTAGCATTTATTTTACAGGATTACTTTCCACCATGATTGTCTGTTACATTGTTTGTACTTGTTTGTCATTATATGCCTTTTTTTGCAAGAATTGCCCTTTATCTTGTATGCACACTTGTTTGTTTGCATCCATTATGGATTTGAGTGTCTTGCAACACCATAATTGGTGTCCTATGTTTTCAACTGACTTTTCACGGTTTACATTATCTTCTTGTGTGTTTTAGTTTACACATTGTTTGTCTAGTGTACACTTCATCTTATACATACATGTTTTTCTTTTCTTGTACTAACACTTATCTCCCAAAGGCTTTTTGCATGTGCCTTGGTTTTTTCCAAGAACATTCCCCCTCTACAATGACATTCCATGTGCCCCCATCTAGGAGGTCATCATTTGGGTGAATCATTCACCCCATACAAGATATAAGCATCACAACACAATACCGATATAGTACAATTTTCATATTTTGAGGCTCGAAATAAGACTTAGGTCCATTACACAACAGCTTCCTTTCCTAGAGTGAATAGAACTAGGGGCGCTTACACAAATGAGTGGGTTCGGCACATTCTATAGAACTTCACACACATCATATTTTACAAGGCATATTGTCCTTAGAATTTTGGGGAGTAGTTATAGGTTAGAGGATAACTCAGAACTTCCTCTCTACACTACTTCACCATGACATCGAATCACTCGAAAACTAGACATTATAGAGATATCTTTAGTTTTGGGAAATGGTTACAGGTTGGATGATAAATTAGACTTTCCTCCCTACACTTCTTCAGCCAGTGGCGTGAGATCACCCAAAAACTCACACTTCATTAACAAGATCCTTTTACACCTTTTTCTCATCATGAATCGGGTGCACGTGTTCCTTTTTAATTTTTCGTACTTTCATTACACACTTTTTACATATATAAATGCGTCATTTACACATATTTTTATTCATATACATGCATATTTGACTACTTAATCATGTTCTCTTTTGCAGTCTGTTTGTATGGGAAGAAAGCAGTCAACATCAACAAAAACAACACACACTACGACACTAACATGCAGGTGTATCACATACATCAGCATCTAAACATGCACTTCCACCCTAGGTTCACTCTCATCACATTTTTACAGTTTTTGCATCTTTAGTCTCCACGCTCCACCTTTTTATCACTCCATGCTTTGTCTAGTCCCTCGACATGCTTGCTACATTAATCTACACGGATATCAAGTATGTATCTCTATCTACTTTATGTTACCAAGTGTTTCTCTCACCAAAGCATAAAGTGGGGAAAATGTAGACACAAAATCATGCATTTTGGGTAAATATCTATTCTCGATCACATACTTCTATTCATATGGTTCCTAAGTACGAAAAGTAATAATCAACCCATGTATTTGGCCATATTTTGTTGCTTTCTATTGCTACTTTCGGTCTTACACCTTTATTGACCCAATTTATCTTTTCATACTTCATTTTTAAATTTTTTGGACTAGAGCACCCAACTAGGATGCCACCCCAAGCACCCTCATCCCCTCTGGGTACCCCTATCCTCTTTACACTTTACTCTCACTTTTAGGTCCTTTCTAGCCATTTGAGCATCTTATATTTTTGGTAGTCATCCTTTTCGAGGTTAATTATGAAATTCAAGTGAAGGAATCATATAAATATAAATTTATGTGATCATAATAAGGGACCAAGCACTAAGCACTAGCTATCACCACCTAAGGTTACATCCATCAAGGCTTCTATTGCTCTATTTACATCCATCTAGCTCCATCACAAGGGATAAAGGTTGGTTATTCTGCATCACACTTCATAGGAGGGGATTTTATTTTATTCCATGCACACATTATTTACATTCTACATATAGTTATTGCTCGCTATTCACAAAGTGTGACACACATAAGAGCACCTAGGGCTCAATTTTGTGCACACACACACACATAAATACATTGGGTTTGATATGTAGTGTAGTGCTCAATGATAAGTCCACCATTGTGGTAGCTAAGGACATGTTGTGATTACCATATTGGTTGTATATATAATATATCATATATAAGCATACATGCAAATAAAAGCTGATATTCTACTAGAAGAAATACACAAAACAATAGACATAAATCAACACCAGATTTAATGTAGTTCACCTAGTGTGGGTGACGCCCACCAAGAAACAAGCCAATCTATTATCCAAAGCTTTGGAAAGATATACAATTAAGATTTACAATCTTCCACACCTATCGATGTATGTCATTTTCTTTCTTTCAAGATTTTGCTTTCTCTCCGAGAATTCTCTCTTTCACAATTATTCTCACAATAATCATCAAATTTTACAAGTTCTTATTAATTATTACCTCTAAACCCTAGCTTGCATTCTTATATAGGAATATATAAACTTAGGGCACTTAGCCATGCAATTACAATCAATAGATATCCTTTAATACTAAAAATAGATCTAATTCCCGTGTGTTAATTAAACCAATCATACACAGTAACCGACGTCGATTAACCCTAACCGATGTCGGTTCCTCCTCGCTTGACCAATGCCGGTCATAGGTGAGCGATGTCATTACCTCCACAACCGATGATGGTTAATGTGTTTTCCAAAGAAGATTCACATTGCATGCTTATCCGAAGTAATTGAGTTCTACAACTTAACAAGACAATCAACCCTTCATATGAATATTTTTATTTTAGGGTTTTGATTCTTTATCTGGGTTTTGCAAGTGATTCTTCATTATAATTTTACAACATCATTGGTGAACATACACACGCTAAATATGAACACAAGTGAACATCCCACACCTCGAAGGAGGTTTACAGATATTTTCGTCAGAGACTAGGTGCCTAGATTCCGGACTTCAAGGCACCCCAAGCACCCAAATCCATTTTCCAAGTGCCCACTCTGCCAAATCACTTAGATCTACATTTTCTGGAGCCCTTGTGTAACGGTTTCTCATTCCCGTTTAGTTGCTCTCCACCATGACATAGTCCTACGACATCTTGCAAATCAACTAAGGCTCTTCCAACCCTCTTTGCACATTAGGGTTTTATATTTTTATTGTTTAGCTTCTTGGGTGTATTTTAGTTATTTTATTAATAATTTATTTACTGAATATTTAAATTAGATTAGGCTATTATTTTAAATTTTAGTTTAATTAGTTATTTGTAATAACTAACAAACAGATTTCTACAAGAACAATTTTTTGCTAAGGAGTTACAAGTTTGAAAGAACAGGTGCATGTCACACTTGGATTAAATTTTGTCTTGTTAACTCCAAGTGGAGTCCTTGATTAACACTCAGCTGAGATGATTTAGTAATTCAAGAGGATGTACAATCTCATGCATTTGAATCCCTTGAATCATGGTGACTACCAATTTGTGTTGTCCATTTGTTCCATGTTTCCAATTGAACTTGATGTTAAATTGGACTCTCATAATCTATGTGAGTCACATGATGACTAGATGATAATGTGCATTCAATTATCTATTCATTGTATAACCCATTTGTTGATTAGATCATCTCTTCTCCTTATTGTCCGAGTCCTTTGCTTCCTTCATACAAGTCATGCGCTTCCATAGCACAAGTCTTGTGCTCTATGTTACACCAATGCTTAGATGAGTCCTGCACTCCAAAGAAATTATTGTACTAATTATTAAGTGATTCATGTGCTAGGCTATGTATGAGACTCAAAATAGGCTTAAGATAGGTCCTTCATTCACATTTGTTAGCACATATACAAATTTATTTCAACTCATTCAAAGAAGCATATATAAGATGAAAATGAACAAGGTTTATGCACAAAACTTCCTTTTAAATATATTAAAGTATTAATTACAAAATGCTAATATCAATCTTAGTACAAAATGATGAAACAAAAAAATGGGGTTTACATAGGAATTAACAAGGCTCATCAAAAACACCCCTTGTATTTCTTTATTATTTTTGGTTTTAGATCTCTTGTAATATTTTAGTGCCACTTGAGTGTTGTGCATTTACCTCTCACTTTTAGTGCAATATGTTCCATTGTCATGCACTCTCTTACTTTAACTTTCTTGTATTTTTAATCCTATGTTTCCATGAAAGAATGCTAATTTTATTCTATCAAGAGGATGTTTCCTTAGGACATCGATTTGCTTTGGCTAACCTCAATGTGTTCATCCTGCTATTTTTTTCTTTTGCAATCAAAGCTTTAAAATGATTGGCTCATGATATGAGCTAAGTTTCACTAGAGTATCTTTTATTTCTAAATCTTCAATTATAGATATAGAATTTTGTAAGAAAATAATGTAGTTGATTACAATTTACCCTTTGTGAGTCTTACATGCATAATTTCTTGTTTTTCCCCATTTACTCACACTAGTACAAATGATCAAACTATTTATGTAGCATAAACCTAACACATATTCTTAGTTGTATAACATCCCCATTCTTATGTGTCATCTGAGGTATTGTTCCATTGTTAGATTTATTCTTCTACCATCCATATTACTTCCAAAAATGTTAGTTTGTTTATTTTTATCCTTGTGTTAAAGTCCCTTATTAAAAAAATCTCCCAATCTTATAATAGGATGAAATTTTGCTCTTTAAGTATGAGTATGAGTTGTTATGATCTAATTTATACTTCTTATCAGATTTGGAATTCTTAGGTGTAAAATAGTATGCAATTATGTTAATGTTTGTGTCTTTTGTACAATTCTTATCCATATGTACTATTTATTTTTATCTTTCTTTTCTATTACGCTACTTCTACCTCATTTTTATTTTATTAACACCATCACCCCCATATCCACTGCCATTTTATGTTGGTTTATTCCATGTAATTTCCCTCATGTACTCATGAAAATGGTGTGTCGTACACTGTCGGACTCATGAGTTTCACTCAAAATGATTATATCTTTGTTTTTCACTATGGGCCCTAACCCAGTCCAATTCTTTCAGGGGAAACTGTATAATTAAAGCATACCACTATAAGATGCTCCTAGGTGGGACATAATCCCTATTTTCTTTGTATTTCAAGAGATACGATATAAAAAATTTATGGTTTAGGTATACCCATCTCCTTTCCTTCCTTCTTGCCTTCATCTTTTCGACTCCTTATTCATCTCTTTTAATTGCATAAATGTTAAGTCTTCACCAATATAATATTGTGAGCCTCTAAACATGTATATGTTCCTTAGTATCCTTTTTTATATTTAAATTTCACTAGCATGACCCAAATATGCCCACCTCTTCCTTGGTCTCTAACCTTCCCCATTTTTCATGCTCATTTAATCAACCCTCCATTCGCAATTGGTTTGAAAGAAATCCCCTTGCTAAATTACGTATAGCCTCTTTTTATCCATAATCCTTCAACCATTTGATGATTGTATTAGATAGATTATCATAATATTTGATTTCTTCTATCATTTGGTTCTTAACTTGTTTCTTTGCAAGCTCCTTTTTTATTAGATCCTTTACTACTTATGCCCATGTCTTTGCCTCTTCCAACTTATTTTTTAACTCATTATCTCTTGTTTCCATGTAGGGAAGTGCCTCTTGAACTTTTTTTTTTTTTTTTTTGCATTGGTCACTACCTCCCCTAACTTGGTACTTATCAAAGTGTGAATGATTTGTTTAATGACCAACTATTCATGTTGTCCAAAAAGTGTGAGATTTTTAATCTTTTCCAATTGTGATTTGAGCATATTATTGTCTACTTCCAACCTTCGTTTGGTGCTTAACACCTCTTCCATTTTAATATCTTTCATTTTTTCCCTTATCTCCATACTTTCTAGTCTTTCTTTCAAACTCATTAGCTCTTGCACATAGAGTTTTGATGACCAAATGAGTGGGGTCATCATAAGGCTATAAGTTTCCTCACCTTCTTGGGTCTCATCTTGGTGGACTTTGTCATTATAGTTATGTTTTTATTTCATATAATGATTGTTACAAGATATTGTATTTTTTCCTTCACCCACATGTGCCTATTGCTAAGCTTTCTATTTTGAAATATTCTCAATCAATGGTTTTTTTATTAGCTTGTTTTTTCTTATTTGGTTGTTCCTCATTTATTTGTATTTTTTATTTGTGCTTCTTTGTAATTGTTTCCTTTCCTTACTTTCCAATGCCTTAATATACCATTACTATTGTATATTTACATATATCAATTGTGATATCATTTTTGGGGTGTTGTAATGTGTTGTGATGATGAGTTGGTATTACGTGGAGCCCCATTTTCAGCAGATATAAAAATGTATGTATTTTATTAGCCCCATACATATCAATGTTTTCTCTAATGATGATAGGGATAGCTTGTGCACATTCTTAAACACACTAGTCTTTTTTTTATACCCTTCGATGTTATAGCTAACTCTAACTAAACTATGTTTCTAGAAATTAAGCTTGGTTATTCTATGATATTCAATTGTAGATGATTCATCCTTAACATATGTTTCCGTAATGGTAGAGCTTCCTCCATTAGAGGGACACTCATTTTAATCCTGCAAACCTTGTGAACCTTTATACCTTTGTCTTGACACTTTTCTCTTATGTTCATGTAGGACCATCTCTCGAAACCCAACTTTTATGCTTGGATATATTGTGACCTCTAAAACCCTCTGTTTCGATAGTGTTACCTTATGTTCCATATTAAGAACCTTTGAAACCCTACCCCAAAAATTAATAATCTCTAAAATTCTTTTATCTTTTCATATATACAAAGCAAACCGCTCTAAGTATTTAAAACATACATCTAATGAGTAATGTATCTCATGCAAAAGGAAAAGTGAGAGAAGGTAGTGATACTCTAGAGTCTAAGTGGAGCTCCAAATATTCCCGTTTAGTACGTACCTCTAATATGCACACAAATTTTGTTGATGAGGAAAACCTTACAATTTTTCCTCCCTTGAAGATGTGGCGGAGGCTATTCTCCTGATAAAATGCACCACCCTACATAAAAACATCCATGCATCCATTTATGTCCATCCGTTGCCATGTGGCAGCTTGCCTTCACAATTATTATTTTTTTACAAATTTTTGTGTTGAAAAACACACTATGTTTTTCAACATTATTGTAAAAATTCCACACATTTGCTTATGGGATTCAAACCAAAGACCTATCATGTAACAACACATGTTCCCACCAATTCCACTATTTCTTGACACATGCAACTACATCATTCAAACCCTATACATTTAAAAATATATATGCCCATGATTTGACAAGAATGGGTGGGGCCCTCCCATACATGGTATTCATGTGTCAATGATGGGGCATGGATGTAGGGTAGTGCATTTTTTTAGGAGAATAGCCTCAAACTGAAGATGTTGGTCTCCACTATACATCCAATGATACTATCGAAAAGGTTTGGCACTTTTTGCTAGGGGTTTCCTCAGCATGAGATGTCTTTAACATGATTTAACATGTTTAATTTCGTATAATGCCTTTGGAAGGAATATTACACTAAGGAGTTGACTATCTGGCAAAAGGATCGAATGACCCTATATAAGAAACACCATAAGATGTCACACATGCAACGCCTATGTGTGGGACCCGCTTCTACTTCTATAGCATCTAGTCATCATAACTTGAGTCACTAATATACATGAGTGACTCACCAACCAAGAGAAGGTAGATCTAAAGGAAGATAAAAGACAGAGAAAGGTGGAGGAAAATATGGCAAAAGTAGCAAGCATTTAAGATATATTTTTTGGTTGTTGCCTCGTCATTCCATTGATTAAACACTAAAAATTTAAGCACCAAAAAAATGAAATGTTTTTCTATGAAGCTCCAAATCCATTGTGAGATAATTGGTAAGGAAGAGAGGATTAACTAGATAGAAGTCATTTAAAGTAAGTTTTTCTTGCTTCAAGTTGTTGCAAAAACTAGTTTTTTCCTGAATTTGTATTTGGAAACTGATTTTTGGGGAGTCTTAAGCTTATTCTGATCGAGTTTATTCTATATTTGGAAATTTGTATTTGGAAACCGATCGAGCTTATTTTGTACATGTAAATATATTGTTACTTAATTCCATGCCATTAATTGAGAAAAAACCATTTTACAACTATTTTTGGGATAGAGAGAAACATTTTGTGTTGTTTACAATGCCATGATTTTGTATTCTGAAGGGATACATACCAAATTGGCGACGCCCAATAATAATCAAATTTAATTTTAGCACCTTTTTACATGAATCACAACTATTATAAATATTACATATAGTAGATGTACATATGTCGAGTAAGTGTATATATATTGTCAAATACACACAAAAAGACATGTTGTGTATACCACAGAATTTCACTCCGAGTATCTTATTATGGTGTTTGCGTCATTTGTGAAATACGCACAAAAATGAAAACATGTGTATACCACATAATTTCACTGCTAGTATTGTAATAGGGTGTTTGCGTCATTTGTCACATACACACAAAAATGACAACATGTGTATACCATATATTTTTACTACTAGTATCCTATTACGGTGTTTTTGTAGTTTGTCAAATACGCACAAAAATGACAACCTATGTATACCAGATAATTTCATTGCTAGTATTGCAATAGGGTGTTTGCGTCATTTTTCAAATACGCACAAAAATGACATCATGTGTATACCATAAAATTTCACTACCATTATCCTATTATGGTGTTTGCATCATTTTTCACATATGCACAAAAATGACATCCTGTGTATACCACAAAATTTCACTATCAATATCCTATTACGTTGTTTGCATCATTTGTCACATATGCAAAAATGACAACTTGTGTATAGCACATAATTTCATTGCCAATATCCTATTACGGTCTTTGCATTGTTTATCACATATGCACAAAAATGACAACATGTGTATACCATAGAATTTCACTACCAATATCCTATTACAATGTTTGCATCATTTTTCACATACGCACAAAAATGATAGCCTATGTATACCACATAATTTCACTTTCAATATCATATTATGGTGTTTTGCGTTGTTTGTCACATACACATAAAAATGAGAGCTTATGTATACCACATAATTTCACTTCTCGTATCTTATTACGGCATTTTCATTTCTTTTCACATATGCACAAAAATGATAGCCTATGTATACCACATAATTTCACCGTCAATAACATATTACGCCTTTGCGTCATTCCACATACACAAAAAAATGACAACTTGTGTATACCACAGAATTTCATTGCTAGTATCCTAATAGGGTGTTTGCATCATTTTTCAAATGCGTATAAAATAACAAAGATGTGTATACCACAATATTTCACTCCTAGTATCCTATGCAATGAAAGCATTAATTTAGCATTTTATAGGATACTTTATTCATGGTTTTAATTTTCCTAAATCTTTTCATTTTAACTACACATTGAGTTATATTATTCTCGCTCCAAACTACTAACACTTTGTGTGTAGCTTCCTACGCTTACCAAAGATAAAAATCAGTCTAAAACTACTAACCCTTTGTTTTGTAGGATGATTGGTCCAAGACATTTGGGTTTATAAATCAAATTACTAATCTTTGTTTTGCAGGGCCTCCTCTTAAAGACCTAATCACATAATCTTTATCGTTTAATTTTATTATCTTGCATATATTTTCTTGTATCATCTTTCTTGTGTGTTTTGCATCGTTACTTATTTATCCCAAAGGAAAACCCGTGTATGCTCTCCTCTCACATCCTAGGACAGTCTTTTAGGATCAAAAGTGGCTAGCCTACCCCTTTTTATTTTATAGGGGAAATGTGATGTGGAAGTGACATCCACGCACTTTCTATAGTCTAAGGGGTCTTGTGACCATGGAATTCACCTCCACGCACGTAGACACACCCCATGTTCCGGTGGGGTATATAAATTCTTGGAGAGTTGTCGTTATTACCTAAGTGCTAGCTTGCATTAAAAGTAGAGTGAAGTGAGGGGATTCCATGTCCCAATACCCAAGCCTTAGAAAAAATCCTTGCAACATGGACTTGGGCCCCACATACCGCAAGGTATATCGAGTACTCCCCTAGTGAGCTCATATATCCTAGTCTAGGAAACCTTTTGGCCACATATCAAGCTATTGTGTAAGGAGACCACACTTCCCAAGATCACTCACTAGTTGACCCCACATTGACACATAGAGAGAGATCCAATTGTGTCACCATCATTGGTGTGTGGTATTGAAAGTAGGATATAGCTTGATTGCAATCCCACTTGACTAGTTAGGGTGTGTATTGCATGTTTTTTTCTTTTGTGAACACCCTTAACCATCATATCACCTTAAAATTTTAATCAATCAAACACCATCATAATCAACCATCCTAACCCAAATCCTATCACCATCCTTAATAAACCAACCTAATCAAAATATAGTAACCCACACATCCTATCATGCCATGGCATTTGATCCTCAATTGCCATCCTCTCCTAACTAACTTCCAAATCCCTACCTCTTATCTAAATCCATCAATACACACAAAAATAAAAGCATGTGTATACCATAGAATTTCACTCCGAGTATGTTATTATAGGGTTGGCATCATTTGTCACATATGCACAAAAATGACATCCTATGTATACCACATATTTTTAATATTAGTATCCTATTACAAGTGTTTTATGTCATTTGTCATATATGCAAAAAAATCACAACCTCTCAGTATACCACAAAATTTCACTACCAGTATCCTATTACAATGTTCACGTCATTTTTCACATACACACAAAAATTAAACCTATGTGCAATACCCTGCATTCATCATCAAAGCATTCATCCTAATGAATCAAAGTCAAAGAAACAATCACTCTTACCCTTTTGTCCAAACCACCCTTCAATTCCCTTCACTAGCTTTCTGGCTTCAACAAGCAACTTCTTGCTTCTTACCTTCAATATATCCTTTCAATTCCTAGAACCCTATCACATCACCTCAACCAACCTTAAACTTGACTCAAAGTACTCAAAAACTCCAAACTTCCCTTCTTGTCAAAATTGCCTACTAAATGCCCTTAAGACAATCATTCTTGCATGCTCCATAGTTGGAGACATCTATAGCTACCCACAAAAATCTATTAACTCCTTCCAATACCCTTTATCATCCTCATGGTGTGTGCAAAATTTCAAAACCCTACTCCTCTTCTTGTTCTCCCTATCACACTTTCCTCTTCCTAGGCTCACTCTAGGCCTACTAGCCTTGAGAAGTCCTTTTCCCTTCCTAACTTCCTTTTGTATGAAGTTTTCAAGCATAATATATGCATATTTGGGCACCCATTAAGGATTTCTAGTTTTCCCTAAAGTTTCATGATCTAACTCCACTCCTAGGCCCCACTTCCTTTGTTAACATGCCTTTCTCAATTAGGCTTCTAAACTATGTCATTGTCCTTGATGAAGACTATCAACATTATTTACAAATTTCACTAATGAAATCTCAAATTTATTTTTGATTTTGTTGAAGGACCATTTCATGGCTATTACTTCCAAATTTCAAGGAAATATTCCTTGTTTAGGGTTTTTAGTACACATTTTCTCTTAAAACCCTAGCTGGGTCTAAGTCTAGCCTGAGAAGACATCTTTTGGTATATCTTTCACTAATTTTCTATTCAAGTTTCTAAATTTGTCCAAAAGTCTGTGAAATTTCCCACTTCACTTCTATTTTACCAGTAAGGTGTCTTTCCTTCAAAAATTTGCATTTTACGTGTTCTTAAATGAGTTTCCTTCACCTGCATGCATTGAACCTTTAAACAATTTCCTTTTTCTCCTAAAATAAGACCTTCTAACATGCATTCATCCTTTGATCAATGATATTTTCCCATTTCAACTCTTTCAAGCTACTTGTCTCAGTCATGTTTGCATGCATTATCAAGAACAACATACTCACAATTGGAGAATAGGTTAAATAGCTTCAAAGGTTAAATTAACTCATCCAAATCTCTTCTACAACGAGACTACCACTTGAATAAGTTCAACAATACATCACCATTCAAGGATACTATGAGTCATGCAAACACAAATCAAGATTCCAAGCACTATTTATAGAATTTCATCCACTCCTTGTAATGTCCCCTTTCGTAATGTCCCTTTTTTCTTCCTACACCAAGTTGGGCCCAAAATGTGGTCGACCCAAGGGGGTGTGGTCGCTGGAAGCTTACGGGAAGGGGCCCCGTGGTTTTAATGTCCTAGTTTGGCATTTGGGGGTGACTTTTGGACATGGAGACTCAAAAGGGAGAAATTAATTATAGATAATTTTATTTTAGTGGCCCCTCTATGGAATGAAATGCGTTAGGGTTGTGGGGGTTCGTTTGCCAGGAAAGATATATATGGAGATGGGGAAGGAAGAAAAGCTAGTTTTTGTCACATACTCTTAGCCTCTTCTCATGCAAAGTTGCTTGTTGTTGCATTTCCATAGCTTGTGGATTTCAATCCCACAAGGACCCTAGCTTCATGAGGAGAGACTCATCCCTAACTAAAGGAATTCTTCTTTTAGTGAAAGATCTACCCTAGTATGTCATCTTGGAGCCATTTTCTAGGCCGTGCTATAGAGATATTTCCAGAGGGTCAAAGGAAGGGTTTCAAGGATTTTTTGGGGCTTTCGGGAAGAAAATTAGAGGGGCTCTAGATCCGACTCACGGCAGCCATCTAGGCTAGGCGTGGCAGCACGTGGAAGGCACCTCCCTCATTTCCTGACTCCATTCCTAACATGACAGCTTGTAGCCTCTATTTGGGGGTTTTCCAATCGGTCATGTCAGATCTATAGGTGAAAGTGCTATTCCCTACATCTGCCATTAGTGTTTTCAAAGACCCTTATTTTTCTCTTGTATTTAGATGGTCACGGACCTCTAAAGTTGACTAGCCGCATAAGGCTTTTTGTACCTTGTCAGGTAGCAATATATTATTCCATAAAATGTCTACATAGTGTTTATTATTATTATTGCAATATTTCCTTGTAATTTCATGCATCATGGGAAATTTTTTTTTGTGATTTCAATTTAATACCATTTGATGTCCTAGCTAGACATTTTCATTAAAAATCAGTATTTTACTTTGTGCAAAATTTCTATATTTTGTGCATTTTTTTAAAGTAATATCCTACTAGGGATATTTCATCCCTACGAGTTCCCGAAGAATTATCATGGAATTTCTAACTTTAACACATACATAGAATTCATGATAAAGAAAACAACATATAATTCCTTATAAAAATAGAGTTTCTATCTCTTTAGTTCAATATATTCATACTACAAGGCTCTATTCCTCCCTTTCTCTCTGAGCCTTCTCATATTATTCTTTCCATTTTTTACCAAAATCATCTTAAATGGCTCTACTAATCATTCCACCATGTGTAATTCCCTACAATAAATGTCATTATATCCCTTCAAAATATCTCAACCCACAAAGCTTCAATTCCTCTTGCCTTTCTTATACTTGTCTTCACTAGCCTTCTTGGTCTTTAACCTCCAAATCAAACAAATTTTTCTCTTGAAGTCTTTGATGGCTCTTCTTCAACTTCCTACCCTATTTCAACACAAAAAAAATTGTTATACCACTCACTATATTGATTCCAAAATATCAACTTACCCATTAACCCCTCACTTATCCAAAACTGCCCTATAGTGTTCTTGAGACAATGCTCTTGCATGAGTCATAGTTGAAGCTACCCAAGCATACCCAACACAAACCCAAATCTTCTCCAAATACCCTTTTCCACCATCAAGATGTATGATATCCCTCTTTTCCTCTACAAGTTCACTATCTTCCTACTAGCATTGTCATCAGGAAAATTCAATCATAAATTTATGTACATGAGGTTTCAAGACAAAAGAATGACATTCTTGGAATCCCATTTACAAGTTTCCTTTGTGCACCAAGTTTCATATCAAGACTCCACCATTTTGACCTAGTTCCTTTATTAAATGGTCTTACCCATTAGCCTTCTAACCTGTGTTCATTGTCCTCAAAGAGACTGCCATTAACATCTTCCTTGAACTACTTATTTTGAGATAAAACCTCAATAAACACTTACATCACATGGTGATGGACTTTTCTAAAAATTTATACTCAATTCCATGGGTGTATTCGAGAGATAATGGATTTTTAACCTCCAAACCCTAGCTAGAGGGTTTCTAAGGCCTCATGCTACCCGAGAGTCTAAATTTTTCTTTAACTCCCTATAATTATGGATTCAAGACCCAAAAATTTACCCAGGGGTCTGTTTCATAATCCTCCTTAGTTCTTTACCAGTCGACATAAATAACACGTGAAAATTTGAAATAACACTTGTTTCTTCTTACCTAGACTGTGCAGGATAGAGATGTACACATGCATGAGTTTAAACCACTTTTATTTCACCCTTACAACTTTCAACAGAGCTTCCTCGCATCCCTGTGAACTTGAATGATCATGATATCAAATCACAAGTGCATATCAATTCATGATTAGATTATTTTAGGCTATAGATGAAAATTACAGTCTTATAGTGCACCTTAAACAATAAAATAAAGCAATGTATCTATTTGTTTGGGTTGATATTCTCCTTAACAATAGCTTCATGCATAATATACTCACAAACTCATTCTTTACACCTCTGCAAGGCTTCCACAATCTCAATATACCAATGCTTAATTGAAATTTTCTTCTAACCAACCAAAATAGGGCATCACCTTATCACATTGGATTGAATTAACTAATCAACTAACATGCAAAGTCATTTCATGATTCAATGCTTCACTAACTAGAAGAATACAAAACTTTCAAGATAATCATGCATGCAAAAATCATTGAACTTCACATTCAAGAACAAATCCTTAACTTATTCAACTCAATTTCATACAAAATGCCATTATTTATACAAAACTCACACTCTTATCAGTTTCCCCTCCTCAGTCTCGAGGAGTATTTCTTCCTCACTCTCTCTACTTTCCTCACAAGGTCCTCCTCTCACTATTTTCCCCAACTAACTAACTCAAATTCCTTATTTTATATATCTCCTTGTTGGATCCATAACTGACTTTTCTTGGACCCATGGTGACTCTTTACACACCATACCTAGAGAAATAGCCTCCTTTAAATGACTCACATGGTCCTGACATATCTCTGTTGATGACATATCCACTATGGTAGACTACACTCTAAAGAAAATGGACAAGACTTTGAAGCAAGTAGAGTATACTCAAAGCAAGTATATTATACTCGAAAGAAAGTATGTTATACTCCAAAGCAAGTAGACTATACCCTGAAGTAAGTATACTATACTCCAAAGAAAGTAGACTATACTTAAAAGCAAGCTAACTAAAGCACTTATGTCCTTCTATAAGATAATTACCTTAATTAATTAACTCATTCCATAAAACAAATTACAAATAAAACACTCAGAAAAAGCACACAACCTATAATACTTAGTACTTAAAGGAAACTAAAATAAAAATAAGGTGTTTGCATCATATGTCAAATATGCACAAAAAATGACATCATGTGTATACCACATAATTTCACTTTAAGTATCATATTACGGTGATAACGTCATTTATCACATATGCACAATGAATAAAAACTTGTGCATACCATAGAATTTCACTACTAGTATTATATTATGGTGTCTACATCATTTGTCACATATGCTAAAAAATGAAATCTTGTGTATACCACAAATTTTCACTACTAGTATCCTATTACATTGTTTGTGTCATTTGTCACATATGCACAAACATGATAGCTTGTGTATACCACATATTTTTACTATTAGTATACTATTACATTTTTTGTTTCATTTGTCACATACGCACAAAATACGTGTTTAGAAAATTTACATTGCTTGTATCATATTATGGTGCTTTTTGTTTACAAAAAAACCATAGTTTGTATATCATTTCATGTAATTTTGTTTACAAATATCTTAAGAGCATAATACTTATGTTTTGTTTGTCATATTTCATCATATACTGATATGTTCAATACCATGCTTATTGATTATATGTTTTTATTTACATTATTTTGTTTAGGATGTCTCGAAAGACAAAGTATGAACAATTGCTTTCCCTAGATGTTCAAGATGTGGGAAATGGGAAATCTCATTTTTCACAAGACAATCTTGAATGGACACTAATTGGTGAAGATAATGATCATATGATTCCTTTGTGGAAATCCCTCTAGCACTAATTGATGCCTTTATTAAAGGGGAATGCCTTCTTGATAGCACTGAGACGACATTCATATGCAAGAAGAAAAGGATATCCATAGATACAGTGGAATACAAAGCACCACATGTTACCATTATGTATTATAGGTTTGTTTATATTAACTTTATGTTTGGTCTTCCTTAGGAATAGTGTTCACATATGTTAGTGCCACATTTTTCATATTCCATACCTAATATCAGTATGTATTTCATTTTGTTTCATCTACTAGTGTGTTTATGTCCCTTATGAAAAAAGGAACAAACCACCTACTAATGAAAGAATAATGAGGTTTTATAAAAAGTGTGGATGTCAATGCCATTTCAATGTGAGGGTTATGTTGGTAGACCATATGTGGTACATATCATATACAATGATATGTATCATTGTGATATGAATGGTGAGTTTTTCCATGGTACAAAGGACACAAGCTTAGATCCACGAAGTGGTTTCCTCCTAATTTATCAGCTAAATGCAAATAATACATTGAATCTCTTTTGCTTGTTGGTATATGTGTTAACACCATTATTGAAAGGAACTACATGGATTCAAATTTGGCAAGGATTGTAAAAAAATGGATGAGTGAATAAATAGGAAAGGTGTGTTGAATTCATGTAGGAGGGTGAAGTGCATTAGATCCAAAAACACCAACATGGCAACACTAGTATCAACAAGTGGCATGTTGCAAAAAGGGATACATTTTTCTATTATCAAAGGCCATGTGGGACTAATGTGCCTTTCATTATGGGCCTTCAAACACCGTGGATGCTTGAAATGATGGTTTGTCATTCCCACAACTCCATCATTGCAATGGATTCCACGTTCTCAACTAATAAATATGGGGTAAGGAAATTGTTATCTCATTTCCAAGCATAATTGATATTTGGATATACTTGTTTAAGTCATTCTCATTCTAACCATATTTTCGTGTACACATTTTCCTCAGTACTAATTGTACACACTTATTTTTTTCAACAAGCAAGAGGTTGGGGTTCTCGTTGCATGGTGAGTTTCATCCCGTAATAAATTGGATGACATATATGTATGGCTTGTTGAAAGTCTACACAAGGGGGAAAAGAAAAGGATGGATTGGCATGTCAATGCATTCATTACAGATGATGCGGCTTTCTAAAATACAAGCTATAAGGTACAAATCTACTAATATTTTGTTCTATAAATTTAATACACATAATTTACAACCCTAACAATGTTCTTTGTGTCTTAGGGTTGTATTCAGTTGTCATGTCTTGTTATCCATATGACATGTTCATGCAAGCTTGGCTAAAAATAATATTTATAAGTTTGTTTTTCTTCATTTTGTGATACAATGTTTACATGCTTGGGTTGGTTTTTTTTTTTTTGCATTACTTATTATCATGAGAAATTTTTATTTACAGATATATGAAGAAGGAGGTGGGGACGGTTATGTTTCAGAGACTAGGTGACATCATGTGTTCCATCGCGACAATGATCACATGACCCTTTTCCTCATCAAGAAGAATTCATGGAGGAGTTTAAGGAGGAGAAAAGTATTTATGGAGTATTTCAAAGACATGGCTGCAAGAGGGACATATTGGTAAGTGTTAACTACATATGATTATATTTGTAGCTATGTGTAGAGTTAACAATTATTTAGTCATTTCTAATGGTTTTAATGTTTCCACATGTAACTATGTGGTCAAAAAATTTCCACAACTTCATCCATGTCAATCAGGATACAAATGCATCCATAGAATCGTATCATTGTTTCTTGAAGACTTGATACTTGTGCGATCGAATAAAAAAATGCACAAGGAGAATGGATTGGTTGTTGTACACATTGGTGTTTCGAGTTGAACCACATTATAAAAATAAGAGGAAGTTGCAAGTATCGAGCTTCTTGACAAATTACAAGAAGGAGAAGGAAATTTTGACCACCATTGAGAGGGCTAGAGCAATACCTGATAGTGATTGTTGTGTAAACCATACCATTCATGGGTCTTACATGGTTAGAAGTCAAACATCTAGGGACCGATGATGGTATTTGGTTTGAGATTTGGCCCAGATTTTCATGTTTGCGACTATTCCTTGGGCTACCCAAGGCAACACTTGCAAACATGTTTTGAAGGTGTTGTAACTTCAAAGGACACACGAGGGTAGTCCATCTACAAGGGATCCAAATTTCAGTGGTGAGGGTGTATTTTTTTGTTTCATTATTTCAACTATGTTGTATCATTGTTATCCTGAAAACAATTCATTGTACATTAATAAAAGTATTGTTGTCATTGTAGGTGACCCTGATGTTCACGTTATGGAAGTATTTAAATACAATGCACCAAAAGATTGCATCAGAGCAGCCCCGCATTGTCATTGATAGTACATATTTTATTATTACTAAATAGTGTTTGTTATGTCAACTATTTCACAATTACTAATGCAATTTTCTTTTTTTTTTGTGATAGTTGAGGGTGATGATAGAATACAATAGGAAACACAATACCTCAGCCCTAAGTAACATGATAGAAACCATGGGAATGCATTGCAAGTTCTCAACCAATCAAAAGAGTTTTTGAAAGCATTGTTGGATGTGGTGTCGACACTGATGAAAATATTTTTTCTTTTGGAGATTGTGTGCAGCAATTTGAGAAGATTTTACACACTGGTTCATTTCATTTGAGTTCATTCCATATTGTAGTGGAAATGCCACTTCTACCACCTATTTGTGGCCATGGTTCAAAGATAAGTAAGAAACCTCAAAAGAGGAAGGAAAAGGAGGTCATTGTGGAGGATTTAAATAATGATGCTCATGACTATGAGGAGTATACATTTCCTGACACAACTCGTGGAAGAAAACTACTCAAGAAAAACATGTAAACAGTTTGGTACAACAATCAGAGAAATTTGTGAAGCTATAGCAAGAGAGTTTTGGTGAGTATCATTGTTATGTGATTATAGGATGTATTCATTCAAATTAAAAACACTTAATTTTTTGTTTGATGAATCACATGAAAACCCCCTCGACTAAAATTCAAGTTCCATGTCATCGGTTCTCTTTTGGAACATTGAATGCATCTTAAAGGTATTTCTGTCTTTATGACCAATAATGCTTAATGTTGTTTTATGTGTTCTGTGGTTTACACAATCTGGTTTTAGTGTGATTATGAAAATAATGCTTCATGGTGATTCATCATGTTTATGAAAATAATGTTTAATGTTGTTTTATGTGTGTTTTGTGTTTTACAAATTCTACTTTTATTGTATTATGGGTCTATTTTGTGATCTTGTATTTGATAATGGTGGTATCTAGTATTTTTGTAGCTTATATGATGGAGGGGTGTGCAAAATTATTAAATCTTTGAATAACCCTATTGCAGGGGCATAAGTGTTTTAAATCAAACTTATATGATTCATTATTAAATCTACTTTTGGCTACATATTCCTAATTTTCCATCTTAAGTCCAAGAATTCAAAGTCATTTTTATTTTTTAGAGTATTACAAGAAATCATTCATTTACATAATTTTTTATCTCTAAAAATATGGATATGAATCTCAAAGTTACTATAGTTATAAATGTTTGTATACATTCAAACATGCCATTCTTTCCTTCAAAACTAACTTACTTCATAAGCTTTTACTCAAATTATATAAAATGTGGTTTTAATTTTAATGCCTACACCAACCTCTTAGAGCATGTTATTAATGTCATTATACAATTTCACCCTTGAGTGATTTAAAATCATCAAAATGTCTAGTTTCCCTCTATTATGCAAAATTGCCTTTGAATGGCTTCTTAAGAAATTGTTTCAAAATAACTAATCGATCTTGAAGATACTTATAGATGTCCCACACCTACTAAAACCATTTTCCACTACCCTTTAGGGCTCCAATAGTGTGGGAAAAGTTTTGTTTATCAACTCTTTCCCTAATTCCCTTTTCTCTACTATCACTCTCTTAACTTGTCACTTCTTCTAGTAGCCCTTCCAATGTAGTTATTCTTTTATAACTTTAGATAGGATGGCTAGTTGGAAAACCAATCACCTTCTAGGACACCCATTAACCGGTTTCAACTACTTACAACTTCTCAAGATACCTTTCTTTGTAAATGTTCCTCCAAGTTCTTTGTTTTTGTGGTCTCACTCAAGTATGTCTTTGGAAAGATTTGATGTAGAGTAATATGTTTTTTCATTCATTCAACACCCTTCTTAGTTTCAATCCACTCAATTCTAAATTTAGAGCAACTAAATCATCTCATACTCAAGCTAGAGCATACTAAAACCAAGTCATCATTTTCCATTCACTATGTCAACCTGATCTTCCTTGATTAGACACCTCTAGGGGAGGGTTATAACATCACTCAAAATGATTTTTGACAAGCTTAAGTAACAATGTTCTTACCTCAGTTGTAAACTACCCTAACTAGCCCTTAATTGGTAACGACTCTAGTATGTTTCCTTTTGGTACCTTCAAGTTTGACCTTCCAAATATGACCGCATACTTTTTTTGACTTGTTTATGGCCATATCACACCCTCAAAAGTTGGATTCTTACTCCAAGAATCATTACTTGTTCTGTCTTATACCCCAACTCAGTCTTACTTAGAGCTCAAATTAACATTTCTTAAGTGTTTACTAACCTAGAAGAGTCCTTAAATACTAACTTTATAGAACTTATACAACCATTTTCTCATGTTCGTGGTGCTTCAATGAATCTATTTCCACCATCATATTGTCCAAGAAGAAATAAAATTCCACTTCACCATCCCTTTACTAGACTTTTGTTTGAGGTCCAATAAACCAAGTCTTTGGTCAATCCTTGACTAGAGCACTATAGAAGTCTTCCAAGAAAACTTAGGACACATTCTAATATCCTTTTACAAGTATAAGTTATATGTAAACATTTGTGAATTCATTCTTTGTGTAAATTTCTTTTCATTAACAAATGTCTTCCTTGACTAGTTTTAGCTTTTACCAAGTTTATAGATCTTTTTCCTCTATAACCTTTTCCTCACTCCTTTATTCAACCAACTAAAGGAATTTCACCACCCATTTATGGTTTATTATTACATGTAAATTTTGGACTAAATTGAAATATAAATCATAGTTTCCTTGTAAAATGGCCATGTAGATTAGCCTTTGATTGTGCATTCTCACTATCTCAGCACACTATCAACCATAACTCAAAACTTCACCCTTAAAACATCAAATTTTCTTTTGAAATCTTAAACAACATGCTCAACATCATTCCTATCAAATTTCAAGATTTATCTAAGTGATTCAAGCATTCAAAACCTCAAACCCTCATTGAAACCCTAGATAACCTCCCCACTAACCCAGTAGGGGTTATTTGGCAATAAGAAGAACAATAATTCGTTTCAAAGTCTAAAATTTTCACCTGAGCTCTATTTGGTCAATATATTTGGGTTGATCTTACCAGTATACTCATTTCTCCTCTAAATATCATGCTTTTTCTTCATTTTCCATTTTTCAAGACTGGTGAAGATAGGGTCTATTATCTCTGTATTCATTCTTTTAATTGATACTTCTCCTCCCAGGTTGTAAAATCTTTAAATGGGTTGATGAGGTTCATGGATTATTACATCTCTTCTATTACTTACTAATTATCCTTCCTTGTAACTAATCTCTCTCACAAATAGATAACCACCCTTAGATCATGTATTGTACAAAACTTATAGACACCTTGCTATAGTGCTCTAAACCATAATGTTAAGCACTATAAGACAACCACCCTTAGAGTCACTCTAGATATCAAAATAAAAACATCCTAGATACTTTCTTCTCATGCCTTTAATACTTAAAACCTTTCTTCCTCATAAGACTCTAGCTTAATCACATGTAACCTCTTTTACCTTGACACATACACACACAACCTCTAAGACACTCACACTCATACATTCTTATAAGATCAACATATCAAATTCAAATACTCATGCTCAAACTGGAGATAGCTTTACAATACAACATCAAGAGCTAAGAATCACCACATGCACAACTCTGTACATCAAGAAGATATACAAAACACATGTATTGCTTGCAACACCAATATTGTCTACAACTTTCAAACCAGAACCTTGTATCAAGACCTATAACTAGAACTCCCATGTCTTTCACTATTATAATGGACTTTTTCAATGTATTCAAGCTATGATACACACAAAAAATTATGAAAACTCATAATCATCAATACAATCACTCAAAATCTATCATGAATTACTAAGAAATTGAGAGTTGATATGATATGTATCGAAAGGTTCTTCTTTGAAAATATTTTTCTTCATGGAAATAACTAAACCAAGTTCATTTTACCTATTTTAAATATTGTTTTGGATACTTCCATATGCTACATTGATCTTAAATCCAAAATATGATTTTAAAATAAACAATCAAAGAAAAGACAATATTATATAAGCTTAGAGTTACAAGAAATTCTCCTTACTTCTAGTTTGGATGCATTTACCAAGGATAGGACAAAGTTATAAGCCTTCTTGTTAGACTGTACATTGTTGGGTATAAGTCATCATGGAGGACCAAACTTGCAAGTAGATCCAAGGAGTCATTATGGAAAAGAATTCAGACCTAGGAGGCTTTATTATGTCAATCCATATGAAGGAAGTTTGTCTTGACATATCTGTTTCATGAAATATCAACAATGGTTGACTAAACTCCGAAGAATATACAACTATAGACGATAGGAAACAAGAATACTCAAAGACAAGTATATTAGACAAACAAGACTACGAAGCAAGTAGACTATACTCGAATCAATTAGACTATACTCCAATTATCTTAATTATGTCCTTCTATACTATAGACTAGTTATCTTAATTAATTATTACATACAAACCATTTTTAATATGGACATAAAGAATTTGATGATTTTATTAATAGAAGAATCATTGTATTAATATATGTGAAATGGTATATCATTGTTAAGAGAGTTAGGCCTTTGAATATAACTCATTAAGCATCATGATCTATGAATATATTTATGATCTTTATATACATGATCAACATGATTTTTCCATATCAAGACAAGAATTTACCTATTAGGACCATGAGCATTCATGAAAGGTATTCAAATACATCATGCTATATGCAATCTAATTGTATGATCTCCATGTTATTATATTAAGGCCATATTCTAACCAAAGGAATATGGGTTATAAGTTAAATGTTCTAAGATCTAAAGCATAACCAAATATGAAAGAGTTATTACCTAGCTAAGTTAAACCAACTCGATATCTCTATGCAACATCTTAGATATCTTATAATCAAAGTCAAATTATGCTAAAAATAGGTAGTAAATCCACATGTTAGAATTATAAACTGTTTGAAGTATAAAAAAATATCCATAATTGAGTTAATTTAGTCTTGTAAATGGAATTATTTTATTTACAATATTAAACCATTGAGGCAAGGGAAGAGTTAAAAAAATTATTTATAAGAATGATGAACATTTTCTAATAACCATATTTAGAAAAAAATCACAATATTTTTAGAAAAAATGTTAATCTTTATGCTTAACTCGGTTATAAAAACTAAAGAAGAAACATATAAACCACCTTTAACTAGTATTAACTTAATAAAACTTCTTGTACACAAATTGTATATCATTGTTAAGAACTATGAAAGTGTGACTTACTCTAGTCGAAGTCAAACTTGGTAAATTCTAACATATAGTATCGGAAAAAATATAAATTGGTAGAACTTAAAAAAGATATTAGGTTAAAGTAGTTATGCTTCACATATTACATACTATCACTGTCATCCTCATCTCGGCAAATCAAATCTAAAGTAAAAAAAAATCTTGTCCTCCAGATATTTTCTCAAGTCAAAAACACTTTGGTGAAGTGACCATGTGTTTTCCAATGAGACACAAAACCCTTCATTTTCTTCAACATTTGTTTTCCATTTCTCAAATGCTTCATTGCTCTCTGCAATGTTGATTTTTTCCATGAAGGCATGGGGCAAAGAATAAGTGGTGGTCTAAACCGCATTCCTATCCATTTTCGGCCCTTTGTTTGAAAAATTTGTAGAATCATTTTTGTAATTTCCATTTCTCTTCTCATGGACCACCTTATATTTGTGGGGAAAGTACCTCTCCTTTTCAAGGGAATGTTCAATGTTTCCCATCTTTTCTCACAGGCTTACCAATGCTTTTGCAAACTCTATTTGTGGAAGGAATTTGTGAACACTTGCAATGCTTTGTTTTAGCTTTGCAATATGATGGTCTGAATCTTGGGCTGATAGGCCAAAGCCCTAAATGTCATACATGTTTTCTTTTGGCTTGGGATATTGAGGCCTCATGCATAAACCTTTTGTCTTCACTTTCTCAAAATACTCATTTGTCCTTCATTCCCATTCTATTTGATTTTGCATGGTAGAAGCGAAGGATCTTAATTAGGACTCCCCTACAAAGAGATTAATTTGAAAATATGACATGTGACCCAACAAAGATTACACAAGTGGAATTCACACATGAGATTTTGATGGTCGGGATCTTTTTATAAATTCCTTCAAAAATTCTATGTCATTATTTATTTCAAAGGGCAAGTCACATGTTATTCTTAATAATTTCCACCTGTAGAACTGTTCTTACAAGAAAGTACTATATACTAAGAAGGTCTTCTATAGGCAAAGCAATTTTTCCCCTAATACACAAGCATCTTTGTAAGTCATTTTTGATCTTTTCCTTTTCTTTTTCTATTTTTGTTCTTTCAATCTTCTCTTCTTCTAACTGATTTTCAATGTCTCATTTTGAGAATGCAATTTTTCAAAATTGTTACAAATTATACCCCAGACATTTCTGACTTCCTCTATGTTTAAGGAAGTTTGAAATTCCTTATCAAATTTTACTTTAGTGTTGGAAAGGGTTGTTTCTTCCTTTTCCTTGCATTGCATTTCAATTTTTTCAATTTACACTTGTAAAGAAGAGATAAGGTTTCTTTTGTTTGTACCTTTATTTTCAGAAACTCTAATTCTTCTTTTTGTTACTTCATGATTTCTTCTTCTTAGAGAGGAGAAGGACATGTTGTGATTTTTCTTCTTCAATACCCTAACTTAGTGAAGTAGGGATATATGTTCTTCTTCTATAAGTGGAGCCTTTCCTTTTTCTATTTCCTTATTGGAAGAAGAAGGTTGTGCCAAAGTTTCAGGACCCCTTTGTTCAGTGAATTCTTAGATTTCTTTAGGTCCTTTGTTCTACAGAGTCCTTTGCATGAAATTTATGCTTCCCAAAATTTTAGTTGCCTCCTCGAGGTCTTCATCCTCTAGAAGAATCAATTTTATTTTTCTTTTTCTACTTGGGGTTCAATGACATATTCTTCTCCCATTTTTTCAATTTTCTTTTTCCTTTTTTGCAATTGTTCTAACAGATGTGGCACTAGATATCTCACCTTGTTCAACACTAGGTGTCACAATTTATCCTTCAAATTGAGTGAGGGATGGATTTGATTTAGGTGCAATAGATTCGAGAGAGTATGTCTCTATTTTTCAGAACTTTATCCATCTCCTACATCAAATTTTTCCATGCCTTTTTACCCTTCTGCTCTATGATAGAATATTGACAAATCAAGTAAATGAGACCATGGTGCTTGATTTATCCTTTATTCTCCTTATATCTTTTTCCATAATGTGGATGTTGTCACATAGAAATTGAGGTAAATTTACTCGATGCCTTGGTTTGTGCAAACCCTATTTCAAATGAATCAAAATCCACATTGTATCGCCTCCTAGGAGATTGTATTCACCTTCACAGTGAAATACTTCACTATCCAAAATGCGGTTGCTCATAGGGTTCAAGAATTGTATCTCTCCTAATACCTTTGACATGTTTTGCATTATTTAGGGCCAATTCCATTTAGGATCTCCATGCTCATGAAAAATTTGAATTAGGTATTTGTAAATAGACCTTCTTGTAATCTGCATCCCTTCACAAGGAATCCTTGAAATTTGACTTATGATCTTACTATTAATAGGAATCTTAGTGCCTCTTACCCTCGAAGAGCTTCCCTTGAAAATTTTGATGAATTCTTCCACTATTGCTTCCTTATAGCCTTGGAATTTCTTTATAAATTCCAACCATCCTGCCTTTTCAAATAGTGTTGCAACTTGTGAATCTCATAAGAAAATTGAGGTGGAAACTCTAGTTCTGAGTACTTTTTATGCCCCATTCTTATAATCCAAAGAAAAGGATAAATGAAGAAAGAATGATAGGGAATAATCCGAAGCGAGACAAATGAATATAGTCTAAAGCAAGAGACAATCTGAATATGAAGGCAAATAATGATGCTTTAATGCAAGGGTTTTTGTTTCATGTTGCATCAAATTATGTACTTGATTAGTTAATAAATTGAGTCATGAAGTAATTACTTTATGGGAAGGCGAACTTAATTTAATTCGACTTGTCTTTTTGTCCTTTCACACATGTGAAATGCCTCCATTTGATGTGATGATTTCAAATTAAAGGGGGTGATTTATTATAAACACACCTAATGAACCTACTACAAACCAAAAATGTGATTACAACCCATAATTGACTAAATACCATGATAAGTTATAGTGATTATTGATAAAAACTAAATAATGAGGATGAGGTTAATAATGATGTATGGTAAATTGAGGCACACATCAACCATATCCTCTAGTTTGAACAAAGGATGTGGTGTCATGGACTCAAAAGTAAGAAGGTAAAGGTGGTGTCACTCTATATGAAAAGTCACGAGATCCACTACTAAAATAGAGAAATTTGCATAGCTAGTTCTCTAGAAAGTTTAAGAAAGTAAAAATAGTATTTCCAAATCTGAATTTCAAACTCTTTATATAATTTTTTTGAGAGAAGAGACTTCTCTTTTTTAAATTTTTCCACTTAATTTTTTTAACTTGGTTGCATGATGTATTTGAGTTTCTTTTCATTTCACCTTATTTATGGTATGGTCCTATTTTATATGACACTTATATGATCATGGATAACTTAAAACTAATACAACATAGATTATGCCATGTGTAATGATATTTTTGTGGAGAATAAGGTGTAAGGTGACTTCGAAGAAGAATACTTTTCTAATCAACTTAGGAAAATTTGATGTGGGAGCATCTCATGATGATTGAAATTAAATGAAAAAGTTTGAATAATCCTTATCAAGGAATGAACACTATGCACTAGGTGTTCGAATAAGCCTTCTCAAGGCATGGACACTATGCACTAGGTGTTTGAATATGTTTATGGATACTATACATGGAGTGAAGAAGCTCATAGAAAATGAGCAAAGAGGTGTTGGAGGAATGAATTTTGTAATGATGTAAACCTTGTTAGTGATCATGAACATGGAGCACAAGTAGAGCAGAAGAGTTATCATGGAAGGATAAAATAAATGTATCCTTATAAATCTTTATTCACTTATAATTGATATTAAAGCCCAAATGATTTATGTCCATATGTAACAATGAAAAAAATGTATGCAATAATTGATTAAGATAAGTGTCTTATTGTTTTCACCCTCAAAATTCCCCTCTTTTTGAAGTCAAGTTTTGAAAATTTTGAGTCGATACCTTGGAGTATTGGATCGCATCAAGCCTGGTATCATTTTTCATTTTCTATTCCATGGAAAAAAATTAGAAATTTGGGCATACAGGTGGAGATTTTTCCTCTTCTTTTTATTTCTTCCCACAGTGGGAATGACGGGCATATCCTCCTCGTCAATGTTTTCCCTAGCATCCATGGGTAGTACGTGGATATCTCTGATTAGATGTGGCATGGCCATGTTTCAAGTGGCAAGTGAAACCTCCATGCATCCAAATGGTGCAACTCAAGGGAAGGGCCCAAGGGGTGGTTCCCAAACTTACACTAGTCCTCCATGTGTCCCAGTGTCCAAATAGAGATAGAGCTGATCGCTTTAAATTGACTAAGTATGAGCGGGTTGGCGGAAGCCTCCACATGCCTCAACGACGTAATTTCAAAAGTGAAACCAAAGGGCCAATCTCCAAATGAGTACCAGCTTGCCACGTGGTTAGAGTCAAAGGAGAGACAAATTTAGCTATTGAAAATTCCAAGACTAGTGGAAGGAGCCACGTGTTAGCTCAAGTGTATTTTCAAGAGGTGAATCTAAAGTGGAAACTCAAATGAGCGCGGGCTCACCAAATGTTCAAATTCAAAGAAGGGAAGATCCAATCATTGAATCAACTAAGTATAGAAGGGTTTGCGGAACCCTCCATGTGTGAGCTTGGTGTAACTTCAAAGGAAAAATATGGAGGTAGTTTCCAAATGAGTGCCAGCTCTCCACTTGTCCAAGGTCAGATATACGGCCCCGCCAAAAAATGGACTTAGTAAAAATGTAGAAATATTGAACTATCCCACAAAGGACATGTGGCCATGTTTCAAGTGTCGGTGGGGAGGCGGGTCCTTTTGTGTTTTGATGTCATTGAAAATTCAAAGCGGGAAAGTAGGCCATCGAGGTGATTTGAGAATTGAGCTTTATTTTCATAAAGGAGCTAAAAGTTAAAAAGTGACCCGCAGCCCCGTCCATGCCAAAGGGAAAAGTTAAATATTAAGTGCTCATCTAAGGTCAAAGTGGGGAGGTGGTCCATGAGCAATTTGTGTTTTTGAGCCCGCATTGAAAAGAGGTAAAATTATAAAAGTAAATTGTGACTCTATCCCCACTCAAGTAAGGCCACGTGTCAAGACCATATCAAAAGCGGGTGGGTGGGCCAAAATGTTCCAAAGTGCCATTTCTCTAAAGGGCACAAAATGCAAAAGGCATCCTCAAGCCCGCCTCTTGTTTAAATCTCTCCCACATGGATGGCTCAAATTCAAAGTTTGCAAGGGAAGATTAAACTACCGCAATTCAATGCGTCCTGTTTTGCTTTGTCAGCATGGAAATGGCCAAGGCATTAGAGAGACTCAGACATCAATTTTTTTGAATAATTTTTCTAACCAAATGTAAATGTTCTTGGAAACTATTTAATGGCTTCTCCATGCTGTTATTCAGGTTAGATCCTGGTACTTTGTAAAAGTAATAGATTCAAAGTAATCAATATAGAAGTTTTCCCCTTTCTTCCTCTACTTTTCTTCTTTTTGTGTCTAAAACTTGATAATCATCCATATTTTATGATAGGAAACTTTTTGTTCTTGTTTATATGATTTTTGAACTTTGCATCTGTGGAATTATACTAGTTATGAGAGTGAATGATTCTATTATGCAACTCCCTGGTTCAATACGTATAAGGTGATACTCGCCATCTATATTTCTTGAAGGTATTGTCATGTTCCTCCTTCCCCATCTCCTTAATTCTTCCATCCTTTTGTATTGATGATCTTTGGGCATAAAACGTTTCAAAGTATCAGAATCCATGCTTTGAAAGTTTTACATTTGTATATAAGTTTTGCTTGCTTACTTTCAATAAGGGAACCTCTCCCATTAAAGAGGAGGGACTTGATG
Source organism: Taxus wallichiana var. yunnanensis (assembly GCA_018340775.1). Lineage (NCBI taxonomy): Eukaryota > Viridiplantae > Streptophyta > Pinopsida > Cupressales > Taxaceae > Taxus > Taxus wallichiana. The sequence continues at coordinate 849,339,595 of CM031234.1, forward strand.
TCCCCTGACTGTGGTTTGTTAAAAGGATCATTTTAAAACCCAATAGTTTTTGGTGACTCCACTAGGGATTTCATTTCAAATGGATCCCTTTCTAAAATAACAACTTCAAGATCATTGTTGGTCTGACGTAATCTATGGTATACATGTGGGAGGAAAGCTCTCAAGATTGAGGATTCCCATTTTTTAATTTTAGAGCAACAAAACTTCCCTCTTCTAGTAATAAGGAACAGATGGACTCTTTCTACAAGCACACCTCCTACTAAATATAGAAACTCAAAGATAGCACTCCTCAGGAACATCTCAGTCCTAATCTCTATGCTTTGATTCTCACTTTGGTGTTTCAATTCCCTTCAGTCAAATTTTCCAAAGATGGTGGTTCCTTTGCCTTAGGGACAACAGTTGGGCCTCTTTCTCTTCCTCATCCATTGCATGGGTTACCTAGGGGTAAGAGGAAGGTTCATCGAGATGAACACATTGCAGCCTTTATTGTTGCATGTGGATTCTTGGGGTTGAACATGAAGATGTCTCTGTCACAAGATTTTTGTGGAGACATTGCAGAAAAATTTTGTTGATTGGTTCTATCATCTTCCTCATTGTTAGGTCTATCATGAATTGGAATACCATGACAACTTATTTTGAGCATCATTTCAAACCTCGCTAAAGATGTGCATGCTCTGTTAGCATAAATTTCTCATATCAAGAAGGAGCCATTTGAGCCCATGAGGGATTTTATGGATAAATTTAACAAGCTAATTAATAAAATTCCACAAAACACTCATCCAATGGATCAAATCCAAAAGTGCTTCTTCCTAATGCTCTAGTTGCTTGAAGTGAGTTATGCACTATGGAGAGCTAACCTTGCAATTTTGGATGTTGATCAAAATTTGGCTATCAGTTTTGAGGATGATTTGATCATGTTTGTAAGCTAAAAAGAGAATCCTCCAAATCTAAAGCTTCTTCCTCTTCCTTTCCCTGGAGCCGCTTATGATCAATTAGTACGAAAGCTTAAAAATTATCTTATTGCTCTCAAGAAACAATTAGCTCATTATACCCTTACCAGATGCTCCAAGGAAGAATTTTCAGCCCAGAACTACCTACCTTCCTCTCGCACCAGATTGGCTATCAAGCCCCATCCATCAAGGTTCCGCCAATGCAACTTGTGAAGTTGAAGAACCTGATGATGAGGAGTGTAAATGAAATATATGAATAACCGTAAGAAGTTGAAGAACTGGAAGATCTTGGTGGGTCACAAGTTCATTTCCTCACCATTGATGGTATGGATGATGAAGATGAATATGATGAGAGAGTGGCTAATATGAATAGTGATTCATATGTTGTTATGACTCAGAGAAAACAAACATAAAAGAAAAGTTGTGCATCCCGCCAAGAAGTCCAAGGAGGTTCCTATAACTATTCCAAAGATTGTAAGAAGAGGAGCTCCTATTCCCACCGCCTCCACACAAAAGGTGAGTAATGATAATTCCCTTCTTCTATTCTATTTCCAAAACTCCTCCTTCAAATCCTAAAATGGATAGATCAAAATCTCTCAAGCTCCTAGCAATGATGCCCCATCTACCTCTCGGATATTTTGATATCATTGATCATGTAAAAAGACCAAAATCCAAATTTCAAGCAAAGTTTTACTAGACTCATCCAAAAGCTTTTGCTAAAATGATAAATTTTGTAAATTCCAAATCCAAAGTCTCATCCAATACTTCTAAAGGGATTTTTCCCACCCCCTCTTCCTCACCTCAATCAAGCCTTGTGGCTATATCACTTCCCCTAATGAGAAAATTGAACCATTTTATGTGACCCTTCTCATAGCTAGCCATAACCTCAATAATTGTGTTATAGATCAGGAGCATTAGATAATGTAATGCCTACAAAGGTAGCTCATGCTTTGGGTTTGACCCTAACACGTTCCTTTGGTTCCTATTATTCCATGGAAAGTAGGAAAGTGCCTTTGTTTGGCAGAATTAAAGATGCACAAGTAGATTTTGTTGCTTTTGCAGAGAAAAGGGTCTTAGCCACCATTTTGGTAGCTAATATTCCTCCCTCATATGGGATGTTTCTGAGTAGAAATTTCTATAAGGAGGTAGGAGGTGAAATTCAAATGGACTGGTCACATGCTTTGATCCTGGTCAATGGAAAAATGAAGAAGCTGCTACCTGAGAAACAGACTAAGTACATTGTGCAGAATACTAATGACCCAAATGCATAGATACTCTATGAGGATGCAGGCATGGTAACTACATGATCATGTCACAAGATGAGGAAAGGCTTCCTAAGGGAGTTATTCATGAACCCAATGGCATTTGGACTCTGGAGTTTGATGGAAGCTACTCTTGATTTGGTTTTAGATCTGGAGTGGTGTTGACTTCTCCAGAAGGGAACATTCATCCTTTCTCCTTCAAGATCTATTTTAAAAATACAAACAATACAATCAATATGAGGCAATCATACTAGGATTGAACATGGAAAAAGAGATGGGAGTGAAGAATCTTTGTGCTTGTGGTGATGCAGAGATTATTGTGAAGTAAGGTAGAGATATTTTTCAAGTAAAGAATGGGATATTGAAGCATTATAGGAATATTTTTGGGATTCCATTGAGTTTCTTGATGATTTCTCCATCGAAGATGTGCCAAGAGAAAGGAACACTAGATCTGATTCTCTAGCTGTCTCAGGATCTTTGTCTATTCCTCATCCAGATTTCTCTCAGAGAAGTTTACCATTGAAATGATTCATAGGCCCAACATACCGTATAATGAAAATAACTAGCAGGTTTTTCAATGATGATAAAAATTTTCTCTCTTTCTTGAGCTTAGGGATAATTTTGACCAACTGTATTTTAAAGGAAGTGAGGCCTTGCCTAGAGAGTGTGTATCTTCCAATGAAGGAGATATCAAGGAAGAAATGGATCGTGATTTCTGCATCAAATTGAAAGGTAACAAGATTCCTATATGGTTGGTGAGTTTGGAAGACCCGTTTGATGAGCATGACAGTACATTAAGTCTAAAGCTTCCCAAGGAGCTTGGAGTCTCAATGCTAAATGTGAAGAAGTGAATATTGGGAGTCTTGATGAACCTAAGATGGTGAACATTGGGAAATAATGCACTTAGGAGGATGAGGATAAGGTAGTAAATCTCCTAAAAAGGTATGTTGATGTTCTATCCTATTCGTATGATGATCTCAAGGCTTTTCAACCAAAGGAGATGAAACACTTTATCCCTCTCGAAACCTAGGATCAAACCGCTCAAGCGTAAAAAAAATGCAATATAATCCAAAGGTTGCTAGTAGTATTTTCTAGAGATTCACAAGTTTCTAAAGGCAAAAATCATCTTTCCTATACACCATTCAACATGGATTTCCAACATTGTGCCTGTTAGGAAGAAGAATGGTGAGATTCGCATCTATGTGGATTTCAAGAATTTTAATTAGGATTCTCTAAAGGAAAACCACCTCTCTCCCATGATAGATTAGGTTTTGCAAGCCTTCATAGGATCTCGAGATGTTGTCTATGATAGATGGATTCTCTGGATATAATCAAGTGGAGGTCAGACTCTGATCAACACAAAACTACTTTCACTACTCCTTGGGACACATTTGCTTACAAGATAATGCCTTTTGGTCTTATCAATGATGGTGCCACCTTTCAAAGGGAAATGGACTTGTCTTTTGGAAAATTGAAGGCAAAGTGTGTGGTTATGTACCTTGATGATTTGACTATTTTCTCCAAAACAAGGGAAGATCACTTTCAACATCTTGAAGCAGTCCTCCAAAAGTGTAGAGAGCATGGAGTCTCTCTTAATCCAAAGAAGTCTATCTTTTGTGTCACTGAAGGAAAGTTGTTGGGGAACATTATCTCTAAAGAGGGAATCAAGATAGATCCAGAAAGATTTCAAGCAATCCAGTAGATTCCTCTTCCCACAAGTAAAAAGGGTGTTCACTCTTTCTTTGGTAAGATTAATTTCCTGAGGAGTTTCATTCCTGATTTTGCAGAGTTGACTATGATAATTCCTCACATGATGAAAGGAAAGAAAAAATTTGGTTGGTCTTCTAAGGGTAAGGAGGAATTTGAAGGTATCAAGCAAGCCATTTCTAAAACCCCCAACTTGGCATGTCCTGATTTTAACAAGGACTTTATCATCTCTTGCTATGCTACAGAGAGTGCCCTAGATGTTGTACCGACTCAGAAGAATTATGAGGATCATGAGATTCCTATTGCCTTCATGAGCTATGTTCTAAAATCTCATGAGTTGAAATATACTATGATGGAGAAACATGATTTTTCAAGAGTAGTCAAAGTCACAAGCAGCTTTCATTTTTATATTCTTAATTCTCACTCACAGTGCTTGTTCTTGATACAACCATCAATTCTATTCTCACACAACAAGATTTTGGAACTAAGAGAGAAAATTGGGTAGCAAAGGTCCAAGAATATGACCTTGATATCAAGCCAACTAAGCAAGTCCGGGGTAAAGGCTTGTGTGAGGTTATTTCAAGGAGTTGATGCAACGCTTTTCCAAAGATGCAGTTGATGTTCCTATTGTCCTCTTCCTCGCCTTCATAGATGAATGGTATGCAAATATTACACATTTTCTTACTTATGGAGAGTTTCCATATCATTTGAGTTCCAAGGAGAATAGGGCTATTAAGCTAAGGTCTACACAAATATGTGTTATGGGAGGCATGCTTTGTTCAAGCGAGGCATAGATGAAAGATTCTTGAAGTTTGTAGACAAGAGCAATAAAATAAGTTGTTCTCAAATTTTCATGATCGTGGATTGTGGAGGCATTTCTCTTATGTTGTCTCCCCATAAAATCCTTCATGGTAGGTACTATTGGCCTACATTGTTAGAGATGCATCCAAATGGGTAGGTAAATGTGAAGCTCCGATAGAATTTTGTCAGGGATACCTAAGTTGTATGTTTTTCCAATAAAACTAGCAGTAGTGATTGATGAGCCCTTTCAACAAAGGGGGATTGGATTCATTGGAACTCTTAACCTACCTTCAAGTGTTCCACATACTCATGTGCTAACTTCTACAAATTACTTCACAAAATGGGTAGAGGCCATTCCATTCAAAAGCACTACTTTTGAGGTAGTGTGTAATTTTATTAAGAACATATTGATAAGGTTTGGGGTACCAAACAAGATTGTGATTAATAATGCCTCAAATATTTCTTCTTTTGAGATTATGTATTTCTACTATGGCTATGGAATTTCCTTTCTCACTCTTTAGACTACTACCCCAAGGGAATGGAAAATCAGAATCAACAAATAAGAATATAGTAACCATCGCTCGAAGCTTGTCAATGACTCTCGTGAGGAATCGGCATAAGAAGCTCTATGATGCTCTCTCGGGCAGAGATAGAATTACACCCAAAAGAGCAATTGGGATATCTCATTTTTAATTGGTGTATGGTGTTGAAGCCTAGCTACCAAAGGATGTGCAAGGAATTACCATCCTTTTACTTAATGAAGGATATTGAAGATTCGAGTTTTACCAGTTCCTTGACAAGAGGATCATGTATCTCTAGAAGTTGGATGAGGACATGTTGCAGTTTTGATAGAATGTCATCTCATCAATTAAGGGTGAAATATTTGTTTGACAAGAAAGCTAGACCTAGATATTTCAAGTAGGGGACATTGTTTTGTCATGGGACAAAATACATGAACCTCGAGGAAGCCATGGTAAGTTTGATTCCCTTTGGATTGGTCCTTTTAAAATCAGGCATTTTGGTGGAGAAAATTCATTCTATTTGGACTATATGGATGGTTCTCGTCTCCCACTTCCTTATAGTGGGTAGTATCTAAAGTTGTTTAAATCCTAGGTGACTAGGCAGTCCTTTTGTATATTCTGTACAGTGTTTTGGTTTTTGGGTCGTTCCTTTGTTTTTTGTTTCTATCTTTCCTTTTGGTTTGTTTTATTTTTGTGTGTTTTGTCTTCTTTGTTGGTTTACCTTTGACTCTATTTGCCCAATGGATAAGGCACTGGTCTTCTTTCCCAGAGTTTTTCTATCTTTCTTGATCTTTCCTCATTCCTTTGTCAAGTCATCCTCGTAAAGAGCTAGCTAGTAAAGGATCATGTCAAGTCTGGTATCATTTTCCATTTTCTATTCCATGGAAAATAGTTAGAATTTCAGCATACAAGTGGATTTTTTCCTCTTCTTTTTATTTCTTCCCACAATCAGAATGACAAGTGTATCCTCCTCGTCAATGTTTTCCTAGAATCCACAGATAAGACGTGGATATCTCTCGATTGATGCGGCATGACCATGTTTCAAGCAAAGGTGGAATCTCCATGCATCCAAATGACACAACTCCAAGGGAAGGGCCCAAGGGGTAGTTCAAAAATTTGTGCCAATCCTCCATGTGTCCCAGGTCCAAAAAGAGATAGAGCTGATCATTTAAAATTGACTAAGTATGAGTGGGTCGGTAGAATCCTCCACATGCCTCAATCATGTAATTTCAGAAGTGAAACCAAAGGGCCAATCTCCAAATGATCGTCAGCTCACCACATGGTTAGAGTCAAAGGAGAGATAGAGTTGGCCGTTGAAAAGTCCAGGACCAGTGAAAGGAGCCACGTGTTAGCTCAGTGCAATTTCAGGAGGTGAATCCAAAGTAGAAACTCAAATGAGCACGGACTCACCATGTGGTCAAAGTCAAAGAAAGGACAGAGCCAATCATTGAATCAACTAAGTATAGAAGGGTTTGCATGGAAGCCTCCACGTGTCGATTGGACGGCATGAACTTCAAAGGAAAAATCTGGAGGTAGTTTCCAAATGAGCTCCAGCTCTACACGTGTCCAGGGTCAGATATACGGCCCCGCCAAACAAAAGGGACTTAGTAAAAAATTCATAAATATTAAACTGGCTCATAAAGGAGACGTGGCCATGTTTTAAGGGTCGGTAGGGAGGCAGGTCCTTTTGTGTTTTGATGTCATTGAAAAGTCAAAGGGAAAGCGGGCCATTAGGGTGATTTGAGAATTTGAGCTTTGTTTTCATAAAGGATCTTAAAGTTAAAAAGTGGTCCATAGCCCCGCCCATGCCAAAGGAAAAAGTCAAATATTAAGCCTACATCGAAGGTCAATGTAGGGAGGCGGGCCGGTGGAACAATTTATATTTTTGATCCCGCATTGAAAACAGTAAAATTATAAAAGTAAACCGTGACTCGTCCCCAATCAAGTAAGGCCACGTGTCAAGACCGTATCAAAATGGGTGGGCTTGCCAAAATGTTCCAAAGTGCCATTTATCTAAAGGGCACAAAATGCAAAATGTATGCTCAGGCCCACCTCTGTTTGAATCTCTCCCACGTGGACAAATCACATTTAAATTTTGCAAGGGCAGATTGAATGATTGTGATTTAATGCATCCGGTTTTACTACTAGACATGGAAATGGCCGAGGTGTTGAGAGACTCGAAATCAGTTTTTTTGAAATCATTTTTCATCATTTTTGTAACCAAATGTAACTTTTCTTAGAAACTATTTAACGGCTTCTCCATGTTGTTGTTCAGGTTGGATCCTCGCACACCGTAAAAGTAATAGATTTGAAGTAATAAATATAGAAGTTTTCCCCTTTCTTCCTCTGGATTTTCTTCTTTCTGTGTTTGAAACTTGGGAATCATTCATATTTTATGATAGGAAACTTTGTGTTCTTGTTTATATGATTTCTGGAACTTTATGTCTGTGGAATTATATTGGTTATGAGATTGAATGATTCTATTCTGGAACTCCCTGGTTTAATACATATAAGGTGATACTCTGTCATCTATATTTCTTGAAGGTATTGTCATGTCCCTCATTAATTCTTCCATCCTTTCGTATTGATGGTCTTTGGGCATAAAACATTTCAAAGTATCAAGACTCCACACTTTGAAAGTTGTACATTTGTATATAAGTTTTGTTGCTTGCTTTCAATAAGGGAACCTCTCCCATTAAAGAGGAGGGACTTGCTATCCCCTGACTATGGTTTGTTAAAAGGATCATTTTAAAACCCAACACTTATGAAGGACATAAGTGATTGAGTCAACTTGCTTCAGAGTATAGTCTACTTGCTTCAGTGGTATAGTATACTTGCTTCAGAGTATAGTCTACCATAGTTGATATGTCATGAACAAAGATATGTCAGGTTATTAAGATGTTCAATATATTAATTGATTTCAAAATTTAATTTTTTATTAAATTTAATTTTATTAACATTTCTATTAATTATATTTTAATGTGACAAATCATCAATAGATACAAAATACAAAGTTACAACAAAGACATATAAATCCATATAATAACTAAAAATACAATACAATTATAATAAAACATGTGAATCCAAAACAATAACTAAAATATCATGTATCTACATATTTCATAAATATATTCTTGATGCAATGTGTTAGAATCATTCTAGCATATCACAATCATTACATAATTTTCTAATACCAACACAATTTACTATATTAGGACAAGGAATAATGCTACATAAATGTTATTACCATTTTCATGTTTTGTTTTTCAAATATAATTTGATGTGTTAATAAATATTTATTCACTTCTAATTGATATTAAAGCCCAAATGCTTTATGTCCATATGTAACAATGCAAAAATGTATGCAATAATTAATTAAGATAATTGTCTTATAGAAGGACATAAGTGCTTTAGTCAACTTGCTTCAAAGTATAGTCTACTTACTTCAAATTATAGTCTACTTGCTTCGAAGTATAGTCTACTTGCTTGGGAGTGTAGTCTACCATAGTTGATATGTCAGGTTATTAAGATGTTTAATATATTAATTGATTTCAAAATGTAATTGTTTATTAAATTTAATTTTATTAACATGTCTATTAATTATATTTTAACGTGACAAGTCATTAATGGATACAAAATACAAAGTTACAATAAAGACAGATAAATAAATGTAATAACTAAAAATACAATACAATTATAATAAAAACATGTGAATCCAAAACAATAACTAAAATATCATGTATCTACATATTTCATAAATATATTCTTGATGTAATGTGTTAGAATCATTCTAGCATATCACAATCATTACATAATTTTCTAATACCGACACAATTTACTATATTACGACAAGGAATAATGCTACACAAACGTTATTACCATTTTCATGTTTTGTTTTTCAAATATAATTTGATGTGTTAATAAATTTTAATAATGCTACATCTCCAACGCATTTCCATTTCAGTCATCATTCAGTTGCAATATATTTGGAACTTGTGTTCACAATATTTGATCATTGGAAAGAAGGAAACACTATAAAAAATCATGAAAGTGAGATTCCATTTTATCATTGGAAAGAATGAATTAATCCTTTAAATAAAGACATGAAAGGTATCAAGTGGAATGGCAACATAAATACAATCCATGTTCAAAATGAAAGAATGTTATTTCTTCTTATATTAAAATTAGTAGCATTAATGTAAATATACCATGTTCTAATGTAGATACTAATATAGACAATACAAACTATTACTTCAAACAATATGTTACAATTAGATAATAATGGTTTTACAAACATGTGTCAATGACACATTTTTAATCTGTTTTCTCATTACATTGATTGGGAAAACCCAATGTGCTTTTGAGCACTTCTTTCAAGTGGTTGTGTTCCCACGCAAATGGTCATCATCTCTTGAACCTTTTCCATGGAAACTTCTGACATTTTCAACCTTTCCACACTCATTGTTTCCAGGGTTTTATGTGCCATCTGTAGTTGACATATTTCCATCTCCATATTGACCTTTGACTCACGCAGATCCATGATCTTCATCCTAACAAATTTTCTTTCTTCTCATAGTTGTTTGTTCTCTTTTTCATAAAACGTAAGTTTCTCTTCCAAAACCTTTATATGTTTTTTTTTCAACTTTTGTCATGTCCTCATACCTTTTCAGCAAGGATGGAAACTCTAGGGCATTGAATCTATGTGAAAACATTATGTTACAGTATTTACATTAAAAAAATAAATGTAAACAAAATGACAAAGTAAACAATTTGTTACGGTATTTACCTCCAAAGATAGTAGACTTCAAGTCATCCCTTCTCCTCTTAGATGCACCGAAGTCACTATCAAATAAGTCAGCATTTTCCAGTGGATCATTGACATTTACAAGTATCTTCACACCACCATGCACTTTAGTCCAAACCATCATGGTTGATGATGTGAATATGGAAATGTGATAGACGCACAATGTTATTGCTCAATTAATCACATAATAAAACAATCAAAATTCACCATTATTTGTAATTGACAATAAACTATATATATATATATATATATATTATCATAGATTGATCATTTTTGGTTCATCATTGTCATGACATAAAAAATATTTACCATTATTTTACATACAAAATATTTAGAGACAGTCTATAATTGACCATTACATTGTGAACATATAAAATATGTAGAATAATGACTTGACTTATTAATATGCAATGAAAACTACATAAAGAAAAAAATTCTTTACCATAACAATAGTTGTGAACCTGATTAAGTACTAGGATAACTCTTTTATGTAATTGATCTATCAAAAAAACCTTACCCGAACATGTCGTGTTGTTTACCACTAGAATTTCATCAAGAGATATATACCAACCCTGCCTATGAATTACATGTCTAGCCTCATTTAGAATGTTAGAATTTCATCAAGAGATATATACCATCCCTGGCTATGAATTCCAAGTCTAGCCTCATTTAGAATGTTATGGTCAAGACAAGCCAGGATGAAAGGAATCTTAGACCTAGGATCGAGGATTGTAGAAAACTCCTCATTTATCTTCTTCCAAGAAGCTACCACCTTGGGTTGTCCTTTTCTAATCTCTTCAACCTTGAGTTGTTAAATCCTCATCACAATATAAGTTATTAATTGAAAACAACTATTTTACCCCAAGATCCTTCAATCAAATCCCTACCGAATGGATTGAAATGATTGATGTTGAGTCTAGAGTATTCCAAGGTCCTTTAGAGGTCTTCTGAAGTAGAGTTTGAGAGATAGGCCTTTGGCATCTCCCATGCTAAGTATAAGAAGAGAGGTTTGCAAATGCTTTAAATAAAACAAGGTTGCTCATCATAATTACCATTTATATTTATTATTGTTTTTCAAATTTTCCCAAGTCTAAATAAGAGACACTCCTCCCATCTTCCTCAGAGATGCCAACTACTAATTTTTTGGGGTTGAACAAAATTTACCATAATTGGATAAATCCATATTACTAATAAACATGCTACAGTTTATGAAAGAATACAATTCCATGTAAGTTTTTTAAATCATGAAAAGTTCTTCAAATAACTCAAGTTTTGTGTAACTGACAGGTCTTTGAAAGAAAAAAATTTCTCATCTTAAAATCATGGCTTTGAAACAACTTTAAATAGGTTTTTTCCGAGGTCTTGCTAAAGATGGCATACATTCAAACAACCTTAAATGCAATGATGAAAGAGAAATCTAAATACTACATCAAATCAAAATTATATTGAGCTGAATACTTGTACATTTTTTATTGCATTTGCAAGGGCATGAAGATTTAACATGTGGCATGTGAAATACAAATTTAACATGTTTTGCATCCAAATTCAAAAGATCTATGCCTCTTGTAATGCTTAGATTTTAAAATAATGGTAAACTTTGAAATGAAAAATTATCACAATAAATGAATAGAATATAGAGTGCACTGGTATTTCATGTTTAATAGAAAAACAAGTTTATGTATTGTAAATGGTATAAATTCCTGTTTGTAAGATATATCAGTAGTTTGTATGTGATAGAACTAAAGATGACAAAATGTTAACTAAAGATAACCATGTGTTCATAAATGGAACCTTTTAGTTTATCACATTCAAAAGTAAATCAAGAGATTGCACAAGGCACCCCCAAACCTAATTTTTCTAGTAATAGATCAAGATAAAATATATGCATGAATATAACAACATAAAACTATACATGAACTAAGAAGGCATGCAAGTAAAATTTACAAGCATTCTAAGAAGGCATACCACTAAACAAAATCTAAAAATCAACTATGTTCCTATTTTTATTCTAAGAAGGAATATCTTCTTCTATTTGTATTATTTTATCATTGAAATCAACAGTCTTGTCCAACAACTCATGTTTCTCTTTCAAAAGTCACTCTAATGAATCTCCCTTACGGTGATTGTTATTTTACTGGAAACAATCCCTGTCAAAGTTAAATATTAAATTTTCTTTGACAAACAACTTAAGTATACTTTCAAAAAAAAAATTGCATAAATCGGAAAAAATTAACATGAAGGCATTTCATTTTGGCTAAATTATAATATGCACAATGAAAAAACTAAAGAAATTTAGGAGAATAATAATAGGATATATTGTATTTATAGATGTCTATTTTTTAGTGTATCATCATACTTTGTAAATCTAAAATAGCAACGAGTAAATAAAAAATAGAAGTAAGTAAATCAACAATTTTAAGGAAATCAAAATTAGCATGAAGGCACATTAACTTTAATTAAAGGAAGGGAGGAAAAGGAATCAAACCTTAACTGCAATACAAATACTAACAATGTAAAATTGTTGAAATAAATAGAGGAAGAATAGGTTCACATGTTTAGTATTTTCAAAGTCACGTGATGTTTTAATAAAGTGGGCACAAGATGCAATGATTACATATGGTTGTCATTGTGATGCCACATGGCACATTAAAAAAAAAATTATGATGACTATAATCATGATTAATCAAACCATTGTGATGCCACATGGCACATTCAAACAAAAAACAATGATGACAACTATAATCATGATTAAATAAAAAATATCCACAATTAAAACACATGTCATGCCTGAATAATAATTTAAGTAAACATGTGAAGGATAAGTTGTCCAAATCTAATCATGAATTAAAACACATGTCAAGGATATTTTGTCCAAATCTCAAAATACTTTGTCATTATAATAATGTTATTGTTATGAAATAATAATGTTATTCTTATGAAATCAATTTTCATGCATTTCCTAGTGCACACAATAGATGTAATTCTTTCATAAAATGCTTTTTTTATTTTGGGATTCCTATGAATTGAGTCGGGTGTCACTCCCATCATTGGTGCCCACCTTGATTTTCTGGCAGGTACCACATCATCCTATAAAATTAAATTATTTTGTGTTACAATAATAAATATATACAAAGAATAAAGCAAAGTCAAAATACATATGTAACACATTTGCAAACAAGCTAATACCTGAGGTGGACGGCTATGATGCACATCAAAAAGTGGCCAAATGGAAAATCCATTGACAACATCCACCAACATGTCCTCGAAATACTTGGAACTAGTAGAGGGCAATCAAGATTGATAACATAGAGGATATTAATGACTACACAATCGGTGGAACTTTCTTCCTATGGCAGATTGCATCGACACCAACATTGTGCAATTTTCCATGTCCCACCACTCGTCCCTCCATAGAGACATCCACCTCATCACCAATAGAAGGACACCATAGTGGGAACTACTACGGATGTAGCAGGAGTGGATGAGGCCTGCATTATAGGAACACTTTAGTCTTTTGAAATAATACTAATAGTTAGTCCAAACAAAAATAAATTTATATAGTATAGCTTTATTCCTATTTTTAACACTATTTATATAATAAAATGAATCACAATATAGAATCTCAATTTTACTTCATGTAAAGGTTACTATAAATCCTCATGTAAAGGAATATGCTCCTCCCCTTCTCTCTTATGGCCCCTAACAGATGCATGCAATCATTGCACATTAAATTAGTTACAGTAAGTAGAAAAATATATCATAATAAAATGTTTGTGGATATGTGAACAACGTTATCAACTAAAATTTAATTACGTACCTATAAACCGGCATGCATGTTCATCTATTCATTCTCCTCTCTCCCATGGGCCCCGGAGATGCTTGTAGTTAATGAAATGAACGTAAATTTGAGTTACAAAAGCATATAAATATGTAAGAGCACCATATTCATCATAACCACTTTTAAAATTTTAAAGAGGTAAACTTTGTTAGAACAAGCATACCATATCCAAAAATTTCACTCTTATTTAAACTTTTAAAGAGGTAAATCTTTGTTAGAACAATCATCCTTTTTCCTTGTTTTAAGGTCTCTTATTGGAGCTAAAAGGGAATTAGTATGCTCAATATTCCCTTCTTGATATATGTTCCAACTCACCAAATGGACTCCTTCACCAAAGATTACAAATTAAACCTAAGTGGTCTCTCAACTCTATTGTGCATAAGAACATTGTCACTGGGTCATCAAAAGGATTTAAGAAAACTTCTCCTATAAAACAATATAAACTTTCTTTACTACAATAAAATAAGATATTAAGTGACATGCATTGGTTCTTGAACACAAAGAATACACAAAGGTAAAGACATAATTTATTCATTAATATCCCTTACACTTGACATTTGTCCCCTTCATTCAAACTTAACAATTCAAATTTTCAAACACTACATTTAGAGGGAAAATTGATAGCTTGAAATTTACATTTCCAATAAGGTCCATGACTTACCATGTCCTCCATTTCTTGCACCACCACATCCATGATCAGATGAAAAGGTGCCACTACATCACCCCTTGCGATGAACCAACCTACAAAACAACAACTTCTTATTACAATGGTTTTAACACAAAAACTACAAATTACGATTTGAGATTTTGTGTTCGCTTGTATTTACCTCAGCTTGCTTTCTTTTGGTTGGTTAATTTATTTTTTTTTACATTTTTCATACAAATGTAGCAATGGCATGTCATCCTCCTACACACATATTGTATCAATACAACTATTAGTGAAATGATTCATGAACAAAAGTGTTTAAAAAAACTAAATAAATAGCAAACCACTAACTTACCTCATCGTCACCTCCACTAGTTCTTTCGTGAATGACCCCCTCTTCTACATCCATCTCACCCTCCTCACCCTATTAAGACAATGACATATAAATTAAATTAAATAGATAATACTTATGTATTGATATCAGAAACAAGTGAAATGAAACCATTACTCAGTAAACTTACCATGTTTTCCTTCTTTTCTCTCAATGCCAAGATGGTTGCCCTCCTCCTACTCCTCACAGGCTCTGAATCATAGTCTCTCATAACATCTTCAACCTCTTTCTTGGAGCGTTTTCTAATATTTTCAAATGATTCCTTGCCATCCCTCTTGCATATGCATTGTATCACATGTCACCTCTACAATATAGATCACGTATGCAACACAAAATCAATGTTCCCCTCCCTTTGATCCATGTATTGCCTCCACTTTTCAGAGGCATGACTGAGGATACTTTCCAGTAAAAAATTTCTCCCTTTCCTCTCAGGGGAAACATGAGAGAGGAATGGGCATCTATCCTATGGAGGTTTAGCCTCCATAACTCATAAAATTTCCTTTCGCAATTGGGGTACTCATAATAATAAAGTATGTGGTCCCCACAATGCTCCCTCCTATAGTGAAGAGGAGCTTATTCACCAACATAATATAAACAATTAGACACTAATGGAGATAAATGAAAACAATAAATAACAAGTTTTAATTTGTTGATTTTACCTCATCGACGATGATATCATCCTCCACATGACCTGGAGAAGCAACCTTGGGTGCATCCTCCTACAATCAACATTCCAAATATCACCTTGTTAGTCATAAAACTCATTAGGCACATATAAACTAGTTAGGCACACACATACCAAATAATATATAATCAATTTAAATTAAATAAAAAATACAACATTAAATTAAGGTGATTTTACCTCCTCATCGATATCCACCTATACATGTGTTTGTGTTTGTGAGAAACCTTCCATGCAATCCAAGTAAAATCATTAGTCATACTAAATTTTTAAATAGTAATGCATAAACAATTACTAAAGCAATAACATACACACGAACCAAATTATATATAATCAAATTAAATTAAGATAGAAAATACAACATTAAATTTAGGTGATTTTACCTCCTCAACGATATCTACGTGTACATGTGACGAAAAAGCAACATTCAATGCAACCACCTCGTCGTCCTTTCAATCAACAATCCATATAAAAACTCATTACTCACACAATAAATAATACCAAAGTCCAACAAATGTTAAAAAACAATGTTATAACGATTAGTAGATCAAGTAAACACACACACATACCAAGAAGATATCTGAAGGTACAATCTTGGCCTTCACCATTTTGATCTTCTGATGGAAGGCCCAAACCACAAGTTCCTGAAATAAGATTGCGTTAATTACTTAAAAAATCAGTTTCGACGTAAAAGATAATACAATTATTTATTTTTCAATTAAGGAAATGGAAAAGGTAATTGAAAATCATGTATTCTTACTTACGATGAAGATGCAATGTCCTCATAATGCATCATCGGAAAATCCAACCCCAACAATGGCAATCTCCTTTGCGGGCATCCATAACAAAAAAGCATAATTAAGCTTAACAATAACCAAATGGACAGATATAATGCCTAAATATATTTTGCTAAGCGTACACACCATGGAAGAGTATGATGCCTACAAGGTCTTATCATTTTCTGATAACACTTGCATTATTTCACGATGGACCACATTATTCTTGCAATAAAAAACTATGTCTACCATTCCAAAAATGCATCACATATAGTACATATTAAGCCATTAAATAATTAAAAACAAGAATGTACATAACACAAAAAGGAGTTACAGTGTGTACATATATCATATTACAATGTCATCCATGGAAAGTGCTAACAACACTACCACTTCTTCATTTATAGTGGCCCTAGACACTTGACATACATCCAACCTACCTCTATTAACCTTTACATGTACATATGAACATTTCTCAAAGTGAGATACAATCTCTAGCACCTGAACTCGAAGAAAAAAATATTTACATTGTTACATTGGTAAACACCCTTCATTTGATTCATAACAAGCATATCATGCAAAAACACACAAATTTTTTGAACTTCATGGCGTATTACTTCCTCAAGACCCAATATCAAGGCCTTATACTCAACTTGGTGTATGGTCATAGTGGCATCTCCCACAATGGTGCCTCTCTCTACTTTCTTGTTTCCATTAGGGTCATATAATATGAAAATGAGCATGTAATATTTTTTTGAGGTATTCGACACTCCATGAATTTCCAATCTCCAAATGACAACCATGTTTACCTTTACAATGGACAAACATCTATCGTAAGCAACAATAAACAAATGTTTTTTTTTGCATATTGAACACTACAAATTTGACCTTTTCAATACAACTATTTACCTTCCAAGACAAATGCATATATATATATATATATATATATATATATATATGTATAGTGTTAGATGTGGTATACAAACTATTTTTCTGTGTATTCTGTGGTATACACATTGTGTCTTTGTGTGTATATGACAATACAACAAAATACAAATGGTAGGCCAAAATTTGATTAGAAAATAAGTCTCGATGTTTTACGTATTAAGAAATAAAGGAGGGAGGAGGGATAAATATGAGTCCCTCGTGTTTGTTGGGAAGAAAAACATAGGGAAGAAATAAGGGAGGGAGGGGGATAAATATAATCCCTATTGCCCCATATGTTGTGGAAGAAAACTTATAAGGAAGAAATAAGGGAGGGAGGGGGGATAAATATGATCCCTATTGCCCCGATGTTGTGGAAGAAAACTTATAGGGAAGAAATAAGGGAGGAGAGGGGGATAAATATGATCCCTATTGCCCCAGATGTTGTGGAAGAAAAATTTATAGTGATGAAAGGGATTTAAACTAGGCCTAGTTGGCCATTGTTAGAATCGAGAAAAAGAGGAGGATCTCGTGCTTCAAGTGGAAGAAGCAAAGGAGGGGGAAGAATTGGAAAATGATAGGTAGAAAATTAGTTAGAATGGAAACAAGAAGATACATGGAGAATATGTACATGTATGTATGAGTATACATATACATATGTATATGTAATGGTCTCACATACCTGGATGTTTGTATTATCATATGGGAGTGTTGTTTGTTATATAGACGTTGTGTGTATACCAAAAAGAAAAATGGATGATGCATGTATGGAATTTTATGGTGTATCATATGGGGTCATACGATCCTATCTTGGATGGAAAGTAAATGATTGGGCTGTAACACATGTTGTGATTATAATTTATGTGACAAATGATGCAAACACTATATTACGATACTAAGAGTGAAATTTGTGGTATACACATGATGCGTGCATATGTGACAAACATTATATCACGATACTATTGATGACTAGACACCACTAAAGTAGAACCGGGTCCCGCACATGGGCATTGCATGTATGACATATTTTATGACATCTTATGGTCTATCACACGGGGGTCATGAAATCTTGTCATCAGGATACACGGTTCCTACATACATGTACATACATGTTTATATGCATTTATATGTATGCATATGCATATACATATATTTATATATGTACATGTATATACAAAGATACCACAAATACATTTGTACATGTATGGACATTTGTATTATCATATGGGAATGTTGTTGTTATATAGATGTTGTGTCTATACCACAAAAGACATAAATGGATGATGTATGTATGGCATCTTACGATGTACCTTATGGGAGTCATACATATGATGTCTTGGATGACAAGTAAATGACTGGGATGTAACACATATTTTGATTATACTTTATGTGAAAAATGATACAAACACTATAATATGATACTAGTAGTGAAAATCAATACACAGGCTGTCATTTTTTGTGCATATGTGAAAAATGACACAAACACTATAATAGGATACTATTAGTGACAAGGTAATACTAATATTCCTCTCTCCATCCATTGTCTCCATCTCCATATTTCATTGCATACACATATCCATACATATACATATACATATACATACACATATACATACTATATATATATATATATATATATGCATATACATATGCATATATATGTACATGTATGTACTGAGTATACATATACATATGTATATGTAATGGTCTCACATACCTGGACCTTTGTATTATCATATGATAGTGTTGTTTGCTATATAGACACTGTGTGTATACCACAAAATATAGAAATGGAAGATGCATGTATGAAATCTTATAGTGTATCTTATGAGGGTCATACGATCCTATCTTAGATGGAAAGTAAATGATTGGGATGTAACACCACCAATAACTAGCACAAAATTATGTGTAGACATGGTCGGATGGCTTGCAACAATACACCAACTCTCAAATCTCCCACATTCACCTATTGGGGGCACCATGCTCGATCACTCATCATAGGCTTACGAATCCCCAAAAATTAGTTTTCAAATAAAAATTCAGAAAAAAATAGTCCATGCAAAGATCTTGAGGTAAACAACATTTACTACAAAAATTTTATATATCTACTACTCTCCACCCCGCCAATTCTCCCACAATAGATCTAGAGCTTCACAAAAAAAAATTCAATTTTTTAGAACTTAATTTTTCATTGTTTAATCGATGGAATGACAAGTATCACGTTACATAAGGCAACAAAAACCAAAGCAATGCATCTTAAATTCTTGCCACCTTTTTCCATCCTTTTCTCCACCTTTCTCTGCCTTGGGATCTACTTTGGGAATTGTCACATCGTGTTGATATCCGTACATATACATATGTATATGTATACTCATATATGCATGTACATATATATGTATATATATAACATACATATACACATTACATATATATATATATATATATATATATATATGTATGTATGTATGTATGTATGTATGTATGTATGTATGTACAAGTATGTAGTCAAGATAGAGTCAAGATCCTAATTTAGTATGAGGATCTTCATTAGAGAAAATAGGGTGTGTTCATGAGAAGAGTCGAGCTAGAATATCCATAGGGAGATAGGTAGAGTCTTGTAAGTGTGTGATTGATGAAGTCAAGGTTGATAGGGGCAGAGGTTAAAGTGGCACAGTGAGTGTGTTTGGAAAGAATGATAAATATGTGTAAAGAATGAAAAAGATGTGTAATGAATGACCTAGGAGGATTTATTATGTCAATCCATATGAACAAAGTCTATCCTTTAATGCCCAACATAAGACACAAAAATACAGTGATTGGTTCATTATATTGATTTGTCAAAATATGAGGAGAATACAGTCTTTGAATGCAAGCATGGAGTTTGATTAGGTTTAAAAATAGAGAGCAAGGTTTAGATAGATGATTAAGTGTCTTGGGTCTAGTACAAAGCTTAAGAAGTAAAAAGTACCAAAGGAATCAAACATGATAGTAAAGGAGTGATAAGATTAGATCTAGACAAGCTCAGTGTATAATTGTTCTAGAGATGATGATAAGGAAAGGTGATCTTACATCATATCAAGGAAATAAGGAATGGGAAAACATATAGAATGATAATTGAGATTGTGGACTCCATCAAGGTATATCAAGATTCTTTCTTGTTAGCTAGCTTTGCATTGATCTTCCTTTAAGCAATCTACCATTGTCTTAAAGATAAGACTGATACTTGAATTCAAAAATGGCAACATTTATCACCTTAAAAATATATATAAAGTAGGTATGATAAATCACAGAGATGGAATATAATAGAATCCCTCCCCTATGTTATGTGTGTTGATGCAGATATCCTAGCCCTAATGCATGGAACTATGTGGATATAAGTGATGCAATGGATGTAACTCTAGATGGAGTGATAGTAGTAAGTGACGCTAGGACCCTCATTATGGTCTCATAACTTTCTATTTATAGGGTTCTCTTGATCTAATTTAATAACTAATCCTGACATGGCTGACTACAAAAAGATAAGTATGAAAAAATGCTAGAAGAGGCCCCAAAAAGGAAGGAGAGTAAAACAAAGATCGTGGTGCTCTAGGTATGACCAGGGTGCCCTAGTAAATGCATGGGCACCCTAGTTTAGGCTAAAATGATGAGACAATGATGAAATAGTTAGGAATGTATATGAAAAAATAAAAGGAAAATAAGATGGCCAAAAGGTGGGATTAATTAGTAATTTATTCACTTGAGAACCTTATAAATAGTATTATGAGACCAAAGCAAATAATTCCTAAAGTGCATGATTTTGTGACTACAAGTTGTTCTTTGAGGCTCAAGTTTGAAGGATGTTTGTTCTAGCGGGTTAAAATGGCCACATGAGGTAAATTGATGATTATGAGTTCTTACGAATCATATATAAGTGTGTTACATGATTTCTTTGAGTGTGGAAGTGAGTTTTGGTATGATGGAGCATATTGGGCTCATAGTCAATTCTTGAGTCCAAAAAGGTATAAAAAGTAGTTTACATAGATGAACTTGGTTGAAGGAATTCCATTTGGATTTGGAAGGAGTTATAAAATTTTAGGGAATGGTGATTCATATATATTATCAATTATGTATGGATTGAGTCTTGATCAATTGATTTGATGGGTCTTCCATGTCAGTTTGTGAGAAAGAATGTATGTTGGATTTCGGGGCAGTTCGCTTTGGCTAAAAGAATGAGTTTATTAAAGCATAAGATGATTGAGATGATTCTTGATACCACCTATAAAGGGAATAGGGTTTAATTTGGAATATACTGAAGAAATTTGGAAGTATTTAAAGTATCATAAATGGTGAAAACTATCTGCATTTACAAATCTAGGTTTTGGGCTACTTATTTTGATGAAGGGTAAAGTTGATGTGGTTTGAACATGTGATTGTTTCATGAGCTCTAATTTTCTTATAATTGTTCTACATGTTATGATATTTCCATTTTTCCTCACATGCCATATTTTAGTTCATATTTTGTGGCCTTGAGGTCCAAAGATAAAGATAGGGTGTTAGAAACATGTGTTTTGTGAAGGTAATGAGTTAGTGGGCCCATTAAATGAAATAATTTGATTGGTTCAAGTAAATTGTGACCATGGTTTATGTTTAAATGATATATTACTCATTTTTGGTGAATATGGGAGCTTTAACAAGTATGGTTTTGATGTGAGTGGATTTTTCTCATTCCAATGGTAGGGTTTTGAGGCTTGTTGGTGCATGATAAGTGGTTTTTGGCATGGATGACCCATATGGGTCATATGTGACCATTATAATGATTTTATTTTAATTTTATTATGTTTTATTGGTTGAATTAATAATGAAGGGCTGATCTCCTTTGGGTTTGAGAGAATAATTACATATAAAAGTGAAGTTTGAGATCATTTGGTGAGCTAGTCTTCCATGGGTGAGAAGTGTGACCTAGAGGATAGATATTTGTAGGTATGAGTGGATGTTTTGAAGGATTATAAATAGCATGGAAGGTTTAATATTGATGTAAGGCATGAGAGAAGGTTTTTAAAGGTAAGACAAGTTGAGAAGGAAGAAGATAGTGCAATATTGAAGACCTAGGGTTTGAGCAATCATTTGTGAGCTGAATTAGAGATATCCATCAGTTTTGGAAGAAAAAAAATAGAGATAAAACATCTTCAGGTGGCTGATTTTGTGTTAAGTCATCCTAAGGGGTTTTATCCTCCTTATGGAGTGGGTTATTTACTAAATTAGGGGATGGTGCTCCTTGTAGGGTTGGTGCTCTACTAAAATAGGGGTCGGTGCTCTTTGTGAGGTTGATGCATCACTAAATTTGAATCATGGAAATATAATGTTTATGTTTCATTTGGTTTTCTTCCCCATGGGGTTTTCCCACTTAAATATTGTGTCTATGAGCTCTCTTCTATATGTTATTATTATTTTAATGTATTGTGCATACTTAATAAGATATGGTTGAATGTATGTAAATGGATGGATGTTAATGTATGATTAAATTAATGGTAAATAAATTGAATAAATTGTAGGAATGATTCACACCACCTCTTAGTCCATTTTGATTCCAAAAATTGGTATCAAAGTAGGTCCTTGTGAAGCAAGTCTAACAACTTGAAGGATATCCTAAAACACAAGAAATAGGTAAATATTTAGATATTAAGGATATATTAAGGAGAAGGAATGATAAATCTCAGTCATGTATTAATGGCTATCGAGATCAGATCAAGGGAGAAAGATCATGATCAAGCCATCAAGGGTTTAAAATATCAAATTAAAAGTGTGTCAAAAGTCCCGAACGAGAAAGAGGAAGCTTGTTCCAGGTATGAGAAAATATTTAAATCCCTAGAATCAAATTTGGAGATAGCATATAGTATGTTAAGGATGTATGAGAGGCTTGATAATAGATCCAAATATTTTGATGGGGTTTTAGAGGGTCAAATAGCCACATATAACAAAACATACCTAAGGTTAGAAGAAGATCATGTGAAGAGTGATGGAGAAGTTGGTCTAAGTTCCAAATCAGATGTGTTGGAGACTAAGAAGACTTGTTTCAAAAGCTCTAACTCAATTAGACATCCTATTTCTATGAGGTATGACACTTCCTTAAATAGATATTGTTTTGTTTGTCATAATTTTGGTCATAGGGCTAGAGATTGCAAGAGAAGGTTATTTGGGAATGAGGTAGGTGTTTTCAAGGGTGAATGTCACTCATGTTGTGAGTATGGGAATAGAGCTAAAGATTATGGATGGAAATTAAGTGTATTTTATCCATGAAGGAAAATGAGTGTTGTTTGTTTCAATTGTCAAATACTAGGTTGCATAACAAGATTTTTCCAAAGAATGAAGAATTTTATTGTGAGTTCTACTCCCATGGTCAATAATGAGGTTTCTCGATCAAGAAGATAAAGAAAACTGATTATCAGCCCACCATACAATGTATGAATACTGTCAAAGAAGGTTTTAGTGGAATTAAGATTGAAAAAGGTCAACAAGTCCAAATCAGATCAAGGAAGTTGTTTTTCATGTGTTGAATAATATCACTCGTGTCTCAATTATTCTTTACATGAGAAGATGAAGAAGCTAGGTTTTTGGACACCAGAAAAGCTGTAAGGTATGTCAAGTAATCATCTCTATGTGTTTTTGAGTTTGGTATCTTGTAGGTATCTGAGTTTGTCACTTTTTCATTCTGTGTGTTGTTTGGTTTTCACCAAGGTTGTTTGTCAAGTTCTTGTTTTCATGATCAAGAATGTGTCTCAAATCAAATAAGTTGTATCAATGGTTTTATTTGTGACCTATTGTGTCAAAAGGAAGTCTAAGTTCTCTATGAGATTTTTGTGTTAAGTTATGAGTATGTGATTTTGATCTTTGATAATGTCATAAAGGTATATGTGTTAAATTATCTTAGTTTGTATTTTCATCAATATAAATGGATATGTTGGTAAAATTCAAAATGTCTACTATGTTCAAGGAACCTGAGTTATTTTATATCCATCAAGGGTGTGTCAATCTATTGAGCCTTTGAAGGTCATGATATATGTGTTGAAGCTTGAATGAGGTCTATAATCTAGGTTTTTCTCTCAAAAATTCTCTCGAGTCTATATCACATGTCTTGTAATTGAGTCCTTTCTATAGCTCCATCAATTCTAAGATGGTTTCTATTCCATCATAGTCATAAAGGATAGTTGTACAAGTAGAAGAATTGACTAGTTAGACTTAGCAAGAGTTTGAAGACTCGACATGGTGTGAGATGATCGTAGTTGTAGTGTCTACAAGTATTGAAGAATGTTATTGAGTCCAAAGAGATATGTTTATATCAAGAACAATAGTTAAAATGCTTCAAATCAGATTGATATTTCCTTCAAAGGGAACAAGTTTACTATAAAAAGTGAATCGAGAAGATCTAAGGCTCTTACCTCTATAGTCCAAAGGAATCATGTCTTAATGCATAGTCTAGTTGGTAATATCTTAAAGAGTGTATCAGAGTCCATGAAGCTATAGTCTAGAGATTGAAATTGTGAGTGAGGTCTAATAAGGTTTGATATAAGATCATGGTCTTGTGGATTGAATTTTTCTCACTCCTAATTCTAAGTATGTAGTAGTCATCTTGTCATTGCAAGTCATAAGGTTTTGTGAACTGTGTCGTGTCAAAAGGATGTATCTTGGGATTGATGTTGAGTTAAGTATTTGTGTCTCAAATACTACAAGCATGATTGTATCTATCACAATATCACTCATTTGAGACAAGTTAGTCATGTAAGAGAAATAATGAAGGTGATAAGATTGAACCTAGGGTTTGCAACTTGAAAACCAAACCCTTACATGTCACTTAATGGATAACCAAAAGGGAGTTATAGATTTCACAGGTTTAATAAGTTTGGAAGGATGTATTTTCATCAAGGAAAGAGGTTCACGAACTAGAATAGTGAGTTGTGGTTTTATTCTTCAAAATTATGACGTGTATGAACTCCATGAAAATAAAAATGAACTCTTAAAGTGACATGATGCATTTTGGGTATGTCTACAATATTGAACAGTTGTATTGCATGCTCCAAAGGATGGTTGAATGACCTGAGCTTGTTACTCTAAATCTATGAATGTTGAAAGATTGATGATTTTTCATAGATTTTATATTGTCAAATAAGCATAATCAAGGGTTTATAATGTCGGTATGGTAATAATCGTATTGAAAAGAGCTTCAAATTATGTGTTTCTTGGTCTGAGCTACTTCACTAAGATGTGTCAAAGATCTATATCCAATGTTAAAGGAGTTGTATTGCACAGGTAAAATGAGAAGTCTAAAAATGCACTTTGACAAGGTGACTTATGTAAATGTATGTGTATGAGGAGACAATGCAAATATTCATGCCTAAAAGAAGAATAAAGACTTGTTGAAAGTGTGGTAGGTCTAAAATGCATACTACAGGCCACTTAATTTCTCGGGTGATAGTCCAAATATTCATAGTTAGTATAATGGTGAAAAAGAAGGTGCTAAACGTCTAAATGAAGTTCTATAGTATTTCCTCGATTATAAAATGATGACCAAAACTCGTAGGATGTGTTGTGGGGCTCAAAATGAGGTCTCAGTTCTTAAGAAGTCATGTCAAGTATTTTTTGGGCCCATGACAGAGTGTGATGGTACTGAAAGGTGATAGATTTAGTTGCTTCCATCATATTAGAAAGGAAAAGGTAACTTCCGTGCTCGATTCAAAGGTTTTCATATGTATGAGGATGATCAAATGTTGGAATTTCTCTATGATAAGTCATGTATTGTCAATTATCAAGGTAATTTTTCAAGAAGTTGCACCGTTTGTGATCTTGCAATTTGGGTTTCTTACATGGATGAATTATATCAAAGATTCTATGCTAGTTTTATCGGACTATGAATGATGATCGACTATAAGAGTATTGTATTCTTGAAGTCATGTAATTAGGTTCAATATACAGAAAATAAGGTGTTTATAAATACTTAAAGAATACAAGAATGTTCTTGATAATCCATGAGGTTTTTACAACGCAGATAATTAGAAGAAGTGGATAAAGTTTGCATGAAGGTGTTTGAGATCAAATAAGGTATGGTTTCTAGATTTTTGTATGGACTCAAGCCTCAATTGATAATATATAGACTTTTAGTTATTATAAGCTATCCTAGTGCATCTTGGGTGTCCTAATGCTCTACCAAAATTTTAAGAAAGTGTTACTATGCTTCAAAACTAGGTGTGTAAAGGCACCGTACTTAGAAACCTATGATGGAAAGAAATTGTGAATGCCATTTTTGATATCAAGTCATTTTGGGGTAAGCCTATCACAAATATTATTCAAGGCATGTAGCTAGTATGTGTAAATAGAGTATTCTCTTAGGAAAAGTATAAAGTATTTGAATTGGAAGGATGACAGATCCATGTGAAGGCCCGAGGTGTATGAATAAGGTTTGAGGATCAAGGAATCAAAAGTGCCCAATAGAGAAGTTCAAAGAAAATAGTGACTCTCAATATTGAAAGGGTTGTCTAGAAGTACAATGGAAGATTGATACTTACCCATATCAAAGTGAATATAGCATGAAGAATGTATCAAGGTTGTAACGTATGTGATGTTTTTTTGTTAGTTAAATATTTTTCAAAGAATATTAGAGGATTGTAGATGTTCGTAATGACAAGGTACTTGTTTGAAAATGATTTTAGAGGTAAGAGGAGTTCTTTTATGAGTGTGATCAAGCTTGTCAAGATGCTACAACTGTGTATGTAGGAAATATGGTAGATTTCAATGGCTATGATGCATTTAAGATGACTATGAGGTATTAATAAGACCTTGATATGTTGGATCTTCTATACAATGTCATGACAATGTTTTTATAATGGAGGAAAAGGAGAAAATGTTATTCTTCATAAATGTAAGGAACGCCTTAGGAAGGGGGATAAATTTTGGCTCTCTTAGAAGACATATGATGACAATAAGGTATAAGGTAAGGAAAACAATGAAGATGATGTCTTACAAGAATATTCAGAAAGATAAGAAAAATTTTATGTAACAAGGTTGAGAGGAGCATGAAAACACTAAGAAATTGATTCAGACCATATGATCATGATGAAGTCATTTTCATGGAATTCAATCAAGGTAAGAAGGATAATTTTTCTACTTTCCACTAGATATGAGGTGTTTGAGTCCAAGGGGAGTTTTGAATATGCTCGAGATATTGTGTTTGATCGTTTAGAGTTGTGGGAAATTTTTAATTCGAGGGACAAGTAGTCCTAAATCAGTCATGATGAAGTTAGAAGGAGAACCGGTAGTCTTGTGCATGTAATAGGCCTAGAAAGTGATTTTGAAGTGAGATTTAAGGAAAATAAGAGGTGTATAAGCTTAGGGGGAGATTTTTTAATTCCATAGGATCTTCATATGCTATTTTTGGAGTCAGAAAAGAGATATTTCAGTCCCACGGTGGTCTATTTGGTCAAGTAAGTGAGTTTGGTCCATTATTGTCATTGTGTGTTGTCATTTTCCATGTGAAGTAGTAAAAAATATCCTTTGTCATAGATGGGAAAGGGGATAGAGGCATCATAAACATGGAAAATAGGTGAGGTGTGCGTTTGTCATGTTGGTTTCCATCGATGTTTCTGAAGGTGGTTGTCATCCATGAAAAAGGGGGAGATTATTGGCCATACGCTTTAGTATTTTCATTGATGTCAACTCTAGTGATGGAAAAGGGAGTCATGTGGTCATGTGAGTTCCCATGGTGTGTTTCAGATGTCTAAGAACCTACATTGAGTCATCATGGTTAGTTCATGGTGTGTCATGGTTGAGTCAAGTCATTCGAGGCTTGTTTCTAGCCCTGTAACATGATGAATGAGGTAGAGATGTGAGTTTTGGAGCTGATAAGTATTTTTCAAGAATGGTAACAGTTTTTTTACAAAGTGTACCCGAGGCATATGGTGAGTTTTAGGTTAGAACTCAGAGGTATGATGCATATTGCATATTTGGGTCCTTGGGAAGAAAATTGTGAGAAATAGATAGGTTTAACATAGGTAAATGAGATTGGATGGAGATTTTCATAGATATTTGGGATACGAGGTGACTATGTAAAGTTATATCATGTTTTAATTATTATTTATGACAATTTTCAAGTCAAAGTGTTGAATAAATTCGAATATATGAAATTTTGGTGAAACCTGGGTAAGTTTCATGTGATTTTAAAGCAAAAATGTACCTTCTAATGAGATTGTGAATTTTGTTCTTTACATGGGGATATGATATATTTGGAATATCTTCTAATTTCATTTATAAATCTTTCACAAAAATAATGAGGTGTTTTTATCATCATGTGTTTATGAATGATCGTTAAGAAGATAAAATGGTTTGAAACCCTAGCTAGGAGTAGCTTGCAGAAGAAGAGGTATACTAAGTTTGTTTTGATTCCTTTTTCCAAATTTATGATTTTTTGTTATAGAGGAATCTTCATGATTTCTATAAATATGTATTATATCATGTGGTGATATGTGGGCCCCACCTAGAAAAGGCTTGATTATGAAGAGTTCCAGTTTGTGGAAAAGTTCCCAATATGAGGTAAATAATAAATTAGAATTTATGATATCCCTATATTTTATCTAGATGTTCATTAATTTTTTAGGTCATGTTGATTGAAAAAAAGTTCAAAATGTGACCTATCTATGAGGACTGGTTTTGGGGCAGTTTGAAGCATCCTTTAGTAAAATTGAGATTTCAGGAGCTACATGGGGAGTTAAGACTCCATTAAAGTTTTTTTGTGAAGTTGGTTTAGATATATTTCCATTGGTATATAAAAATTATTATTGGACAAGGTATGAAAAAGTTATGATCTATTCTTTGAGGCTTAAGTTTGAAGGATGTTTGTTTTAGCAGGGTGCAAATGGCTACATGAGGTAAAGTGATGATTCTGAGTTGTTCATGATTTTTAAGGTTTATGAGTGCTTAGGCATCATTTATAAGTGTGTTAAATGCTTTATTTGAGTGTGGAAGTGAGATTTTGTATGATGGAGCATGTTGGGCTCATAGTTAGTTCTTGAGTCCAAGAAGGCATAAAAATCAATTTGCAGAGATGAGCTTGGTTGAAGGCATTCCACTTAGATTTGGAATGAGTTATGATATCTTATGGAAATTTGATTCAGATATATTAAAAATTATGTATGGATTGAGTCTTTATTAGTTTATTTGATGGTTCTTCTAGGTCCTGTTTGTGAGAAAGAAGATATGCTATATTTCGGACGCTTTTGATTTGGTGAAAGAATGAGTTTATTAAAGCATTAGATGATTGAGTTAATTGAGTTCTCACATGCTATAGTTTAGTTCATCTTTGATGGTCTTGAGGTCCAAATATAATGATAGGGTGTTGGTAAAATGTGTTTTGTGAAGGTAATGAGCCAGTGGGCCCATTAAATGAAATAATTTGATTGGTTCAAGTAAATTTAGACCATGGTTGATGTTTAAATGATATATTACTCATGTTTGGTGAATATGGGATCTTTAACAAGTATGGTTTTGATGTGAGTGTGTCTTATCATTTCAATGGTAGGGTTTTGAGTCTTGTTGGTGGATGATAAGTGGTTTTTAGCATGGAGGACCCATATGAGTCATATGAGACTATTATAATGAATGTATTTTAATTTTATTATGGTTTATGGGTCTAATTTATCATTAAAAATGACATCATTTGGGTCGAGAGAAGAATTGCATATAAAATTGACGTTTGAGTTCATTTGGTGAGCTAGTCTTGTATCGGTGAGAAGTGTGACATAGAGGATAGAGATTTGTAGGTATGAGTGCATGTTTTGAAGGATGAGAAATATCATGATAAGTTTAATATTGATGTAAGGCATGAGAAAAAGTTTTTAGAGGAAATACAAGTTGAGAAGGAAGAAGATAGAGAAAGATTGAAGACCTAGGGTTTGAGCAAGGGTTTGTGAGATGAATTAGAGATCTCCATCAGTTGTGGCAGAAAAAAATTAGAGATAAAATAGATTCAGGTGGATGAGTTAATGTTTAGTCATATTAGGGGGTTGTATCCTCATTTTGGAGTGGGTGCTTCACTAAATTAGGGGTTGGTGCTCCTTATAGGGTTGGTTCTCTACTAAACTAGGGGTTGGTATTCCTTATGGAGTTAGTGCCTCACTAAATTTGAAGCATGGAAATATAATGTTTATGTTTTAGTGGTTTTTATTCCCCATGAGGGTTTCCCACTTAAATCTTGTGTCTATGAGCTCTCTTCTATGTGTTATGGTTATTTGAATGTATTGTGCACACTTAATAAGCTATGGTTGAATGTATGTGAATGGATGGATGTTAATGTATGATTCAATTAATGGTAAATGAATTAAATAAATTGTAGGATTGGTTCAACGCCCCCTCTAAGTCCATTTTTCTTGCAATACGGATTATGGTTCCAACGCCTTGTGTATCTTTTTAGGAATCGAGCCATAACAGTTGATCCAAAATGTGAAAGTGCTCGACATCAGGTTTTCATCCATACCAATCCTCAAAGGGTGTCATCCATTTTACTTCCTTGTGAGGAATTTAGTTCTAAATGTAATAAACACATTTCATGGCTTGGGCCCAATCTGTGGAGGAAGGGATTTAGAATTAACCATACACGTGGCCATCTCTTGAAGAGTTTGGTTCTTTCTTTCCACAAATCTATTTTTGAAGGGTTATAAGCAACTATACAATGAAAATAAATCCATTCGAGAGTGTAGAAATCATCAAACCTATTCCTTTCATTATCATCTCTATTTTCATATCAAAGAACCTTGATAGACCTTTCAGTTTGTTTTTCACCGAGATTTCCTTGAAGTCTCAAAAGTGATCAAAAATTCATATTTCTATTTGAGAAAGTAAACCCACGTATAACGTGAAAATTCATCAATGAAGGTAAGTATATAAAGAGCTATAGTGAACAAAGGAGATGGAAAGGGTCAAGAAATGTCACTATGAACAAGATCTAAGAGATGAAAATCTCTATAGGCTTTTCCCTTACCAAAAATTTCTTTGGGGTGATTCCTAAGGCCACTATCATCACAAATACCCTTAGAAAATATGACTCAAGGAAGACCATTGACCATCTCATGTTTGCTTAACTGTTCAAGGTAACGATAGTTTAGATGAAAAAAATTCTCATGTCATAGATTACTAACCTCATCTACATGATTGAACAAGGTAGTTGGTAAAAATAAATAGTAAAGTGGGAGAAGGTGTTCAACCAAGATTGGTGATCCAAATTTTCCTAAGCCATTATAGACTCAATGTGAAGCTCATGGATCATCCCCGAGTTAGGATTAAATTCCACTCACATTCCTTTAACCATATGAGTGATTTGGTAAATTGACAGTAGATTGGTAGAGAGATATGGAACACTTAAAATTTTTGTTAAAGGTTCCAACATCTACTCATATCGATCCACTACCAATAACCAACACTCGAAGCGCCATCACCCAAAGTCATTTGGGACATACCACATGGATCAATATCAGAAAACTCAACATGTAAAGAAACCATGTGGTGTAGGGCACTATAATCTATGACCCATGTCGATGAAGGAGAAACTCTAGCTACAAGGGCCTTTCCATTCTTCTTCTTAGATTTAGATTGATTTTCTTTGGAACACTCAGGTTTCAAACAATTTTTCTTGATAGACTTAAGAACATATATATTCTTCTTCTCAAGTAAGTGAGTTAGGTGATCTATTTGTTTTCTTATGAATTGTTGCTCTTCATGTCTTGACCTCTTGTAATAGGAACACTTACACTTTTCCTTTGGTTTTTCCTCGTGGAAAGTGTTCATGCTGGGTTTGGTTTGTACGGTCTTGGTTTCTTTCTTAGGTTGGTCATTTTTCTCTTTCTTATTTTCCTATTTCTTTTCCTTTCCTTTACTAGTACTTGCTATAAGGGCATGTGACTTGGACTTGATTTCTACCATTTGAATCAACTTGTCATATTCTCAAATGAGTTGAGATGAAAAGTTTTTAGATGTGGGAATCTTCCCAAAATTCATGTTTTCATACTAAATGGGTAGTATGAAAAATTAAAAAAAAATCCATGAAAACCTGAGCCACATTAAAAATCCTTCTCCCATCATGTAAACTTGTCCTCTGACCAAACCAGATTCTTGTGTTACCATCATAATGGCCAGGACAAATGTGCTATTTTTATTTTCAAGTGTTTTTCATATGTATAGGATGTTATTAAAGTTTATTCACGAATATATCTTGATCTAAGAGAAGACAAGTGGTTTTGGAGGCTCCAAAAGGGCTATTTTTGGCCTTTTGCACTTAGTGAGCACCCCTAGAACGCATAAAGAAGAGATAAATAATCCAAGAAGTATTTGGAATAAAAATAAAATCGTATGAGGTATTTTAGGAAATTTATGCAAGAAAAATCAGGTTTAGGAACAAGTTATGTAACACCGAGCTAGTTATAGCATGGTATAAGGAAATGAAAGTAGTGAAAAATCTAGTTGGATTTTTCCAGATGTATCAGGAGCCTCAAGATGATTTGGGAAGAAATAATATAATAATTGGAAATATAATAATGTATAGTCAATATTACAAAATTCTTTAGGATATTCTAAGGAGCATAGTGACAAATTTTGGCCCAATAGTGTAGATGAAGATATCAAATCTTGGTGAAGACTCAACTAAAGATTCTAGGATTTCCAAGGAGATTTGAGATATAATTTAAAGATAAAAGTTAATAACACAAAACCCTTTACATTTCCAATATATTGAGTTGGAAAAACATGCAAACTTTCCTTCGGTGGCGCTTATACATTCTGGGAACTCGCCCATTACTAGATTTTAAAAAGGGGCATGAATTTAAAAAATAAGGTAGAACCAGGTCCTAATTTTTAAAAATTTATTCCATGGGTATTTTTCACTCAAAATATTTTTTTCCCTTTGAAGTCTATTTTTAGGTTTGATGGTGAGAAAATATACTTAGGTTGGTATTTTGGGCAGTGTTTAGTGAAGGTAGACTTCCAAAAGTGGAAAATGTGCACTTTGAGACCCCTTATGTCCATTTTTACCTTTGAAAAAATTAAAAGGGTACATGGGGGGTACAATATTGTGCCATCATGGTGAATTATTCATGTCTTGAGGTTTTTTTACTTAAATTTTCACTTGAGGTGTTAGAAATGTGTCTTTCACTCACAACTCAAACATGGCCCCTTCCGCATGATGGGAAAACCCTATGAAAAATTATGAGGGATTGATGCCCATTTTTTCCCTTGAAAAAATGACATGAGGGACACAAAAGTGAACCAAAATGGAGGAGGAAGAGTTTGTGTCACTTAAGTGACATCTTTGGGTGTTAGCACAAGTTTTCAACTTACCTGTCAAACCTAGCCCCTTCCTCATGACAACCAGAATCTATGTACACTTGGGAGGACATGATGTAACTTTTCCCCATTTATAAAGGGACATGGGGGGCACTATAACGATCCAACACATGAGAATATCAAGTTTTTTCATTTAATTCTTTCAACTTGCTCACTAGGTTTGTGTTTTCAACTCTTCAACTTGCATTCACATGCCCCCCTTTCATGATGATCAAACCCTATGCAAATTTTTAAACCCTTGATGTCCCTTTTAACCTTAATAAATGTGGTAAGGGACATGGGGACATATGAAACCAATTTAGTTAGTTTTAATCCCACTCTCTCTCCCATTTAACCTAGGTTAAGAAAGAAGGGTCAAATGTGATTATAAAGAAATAACTTAGCCATTTTAATGGAATTTTTCATATTTAATTTCCCTCAATTTCTTCTAGTATGTTGTTATGTTGAAAAAATTTCTAGAAACCCTCCATTGAAAACCACCTAATTTCTCATAACTCCTTTATTATTGCTTTGTTTTCCCTAAATGTTTCCTGTAGCTTGCATTCCAAAACGCCTTGAAGATGATATAAAAAAATTTCCCATTGATTTCCTACATTTTTACAAAGATCCATTATATACAAGATTTCTGATGATTGAAAAATATTGAAATTTGTAGCATGAAACCACATTGAAAAACCTAATCCAAAAAAACAAATTTTAGCTGAATCAAATCTAGAAGGCACACTTATATTTTTAGTAAGTTGGAAAAAATTAAATTTGAAACCTCTGTACAATTTCCTAATTTTGAACCGAGAAAAACTACAAAACTTGAAAATTGGATAAAAATAATTGAGGGTGAGGTGTGACTTACTAAAAATAGTAAGTACTATGATCAAACCTAATTTCACTCAAACATCCATTCCATAATTCCCTCACTATCTCCATCCATCATGAAGATCAAGTACACCGATTCGAGCCAATTTCCACTTTGGCCACAAAGTACCCAAATGTAGGAGACAATGATGTGGCACATTTAGACCTAGATGATTTGAAGACCAGAATGCTGAAGGAACCATAGGGTCCTATTGAGGATAATTTTTTTCACTAGAGGAATCTTCAGAGAAGAAGGAAACCCACTCTCCTTACTTAAAATAACTAAGCTATTCATAGCTTGTGCCAGCACTATGATCTTGCAACAAGGACTATCACTACAAGACAATTCTCTACTTATAGTTATCACACCAAGTGGAATATAAAAATCCTAATAATTCCCACCTGAAGTAATATGGTAATCATCACATGGGAGTTTGCATCCCAATAATGGTCAAATAATGATTCCTATCTTCAAGGAATTGCAATTGGTTCATGGATCAAGCAGGGGAGAAAACCTTCTCGGATGCCCAAAACATTGTCACGGAGTGAATTCCATGAGGAATATTCCAATTAAATTATTCTCTTGACTAGAGTGATGTGTGAATAACATACGAGGGATTTCCATGAATGGATGAAACAATTATTTTTGGTGGTCACTGAAGGAGATCAAATGATTGATTGGTTTCCAATCATCATCGACAACATTCACAGGGGAACTCGGAGCAACTTTTCATCACTAAGAGGTTCAAAATGACCTCTTACTTGGTGTATTCCCTTGCATACAAAATTCCCTTCCATGGTATCTCTCTTGCACAAAATGTTTCTTATAAGGATCCCACATTCAAAAAGTACTGGCAACTCACACTTCACGAGTTTGAATGATACATTCACTATGTAACTCATAATTTTTCTTAAGGGAGATCTAGAATGGAGGATTTCACCTCAAGTAGTAGAAATTATCATAATGTATGGTGAATTCTTCAAAGAATTTTCCAAATTCACCTACCTCAAGGTAAGTGTATTTGACCATGCTCCTCTTCGAGTTGCTAAGGTACGTAATGTTGGACATTGTGTCTAGGTGTTACCATTGATGTCAAAGAAAATTAATGTAAAATGGTGTCATGGTGTCAAGTGATTCTCCATGAGGTGTGATTCAAGGTCAAACATGAAGGTTGAGTTGTAGTGACTTGTTTTAATGATGTTCTATGGTGTTCTAGAGCTTGGTATAGTAGGAATGGTCACGGTATGTGAGTTCCAAAGCTGTTTGAAGGTCTTCATGAGGTCATACATGGTCCAAGAGGTGTGTAATAGGTTTCAATAATTCTATAATGAGTCATCATGGTCATTTCATGAAGATTCATGGTGTGAAGTGGTCATTCTAGGTTTATTCCTAGACCTAGTGCATGGTGGATGATATGGAATCATGAAGTATGGAGTAGGGAAGTATTTTACAAGCATGGGGAAGGTTTTGTGACATTTCATGGATCATGTATGAGGTGTTTCAAGAAAATAATTAGAGGTTTGATTATGTTCTTAGGTCCTTTGAAGCAAGAATAATGAAAACAAAGCATGTTAGTACATGTAAGTCTTGGTTGTGAGCAAGATTCATAATAATTTGAGCATGGATAATACTTAAATCAGTTAGAGTAGGTTTTTATTGTATTATGGGTAAAATTTTAGGTCCAAGTGATGAGAATATTTGAATATATTGAGTTTTTCAAAAACCAAGTTTCCAAGGGTGTGTTTTAGAGCTAAATCTTGACTTTCAGATGCCCGTTGTGGACTGTGTGCTTTACATGGGGACCTAAGATCCTATGGGTAGTAAATTAGGTTATCTATTAATATTTTTAATAATAATGAGGTGGTTTTATTGTCACATTTTTATGAACAATCATTAAGAAGCTAAACTGCGTTTTAACCCTCATGAAACCCTAGGTTGAAAGTGACTTGCATAAAAATGATTATATAGGTCATGTTTTAATTCCTTTTATTATTTTTATTATTAGATGATTAATAGGACTCCTCCAAATTTCCAATGATGTATTTTAGAGCTTGTGAGATTATGTGGGACCCACTCAAATATGATTTTTTAAAAAGTTTCAGTTGGTGCAAAAGTTTCCCATTGAACCTATTGAATAATTTCAGATCATCGTGAAGCCTCTAAAATGTAAAGTGTGCTCTATTTATGAAGAATGGTTTTTAGGAAGTTTTGGGGCAGTTTTGAGTAGTCTATGGAAAAAGTGATTTTGGAGGAACTATATGTGGAGTTATGACTTGGTTTGAATTTTTCATGATCCTGGCTCCAAGATATTTACAATTATAAATCAAAATTTGAGATTTAGATAAGTTATGAGAAAGTTATGAAATGTTATTTGAAGGTCAATTTTGAAGGTGTTTGGTTGAGCAAGGTCTCAAGAGGCTTCATGAGGTTTTTTTATTTTTATTGGTTTCTTCATGATTTATAGAGTTTGATGAGTTCTTTAAAAACATGTGTAAGTGTGTTTCATGCCTTGGTGAAGTTTATTTTTGTCTTTTTCATTCTTTTTAGTCAAGGATGCTTGTTTTGGTGTTTCAAGGCTTGTTGTGTCCCAAAATGTGGTCTTGAAGGCTTTAGGTTATTGAGAAAACCTACATGGACATATTTGTGATGTTATTATCATGCTCATATGATTTGGAAATCATTTTTACACTATGATGTCCTACCCTGGTGTGTTGGTGAAAAGAAACATGTATAAAATAAAATTAGAAAGTTAATTTGTGATAAGTTGGTGTGGATGAAAAGTGTGACCTAGGAGGAATATTGAGGGATATGATGAAGGTACTTGAGACCTTGTTGATAGTTAAATGAGTGTGTTATGCTGAGTTGGAGAGAGAGAAGGAAATGAAAAGTTGGGGTAGGTATGTGATCAACTAGAAGGAGAGGAATATTTTGAGCAAGGAAGAAGTGTGTGTCTTTGAGAGGGGTTTTGAGAGAGAAGATCTGAAATTGTGATCATAATAAGTTTTGGAAGCAACATATCTTCATTGATCTTCATCTTCAAGTGGCTAAGTTGGTGCTTTGTGATATTAGGGGGTTTTACACTCCTTTTGGAGTTAGTGCATCACTAAATTAGGGATTGGTGTTCCTTGTAGGGTTCATTCTCTACTAAACTAGGGGTTGGTGCACCTTGTGGGGTTGGTGCCTCACTAATAAATATATTTTGATGTGTAATATTCACTTGCGTCATTTTTTATGAGTAATAGGAGCAGAGGTTTTAGTGGGGTTTCTTCCCCTTGAGGGTTTCCCACTTAAATTTGGTGTTCTTGTGTTCTTTCTTGCATCTTGATCTTGTGTATGATTTTTGAATGTTTAATAAACACACAATGGTCTATGAATGTTGGATGGATGTTTAATATGATGTATACAAACTAAGTTAAATGACGTAAATGTTTTTAATGGAAAAATTCACCCCCAGTCCATTGTTCTTCTAACACCTAAGCCACAAGATTTTCCTAATTGAGTTATGCAGAAACTGAATTAGGTTCATATCAAATACAAGTTTGTCAAGAAGAAGGGTGTCTCCTTTCATCTCCTTCGGAATGTATTCATTTAGGATTGTGGTTGATGCTTTAAACATTGAGACCTCAATTATTTCCTTCAACATGAACTCATATATGGATGGGGATAACTTCGATATCGAATGAACCATGACTCATTTGTTCTACGCACCTTACACCACATTTCTCAAATTGAATAATTCATAGCTAATTGTGTTGATGATCAATAAGTTAGGAAAATGGTCTATATGAGGATGTGAGTAAAAATAATGAGATCTTTCCTATTTTATTGGTTTGTTCAAAGTTTTCTTGATGATGATTCAGATCTTTTAAATCCTGAGTATGGATCGGTGAAATATTCACCTCCTTCTCCCATCTCATGACATATCACTGAGTATAGAGACATCAAAGAGAGAACAATGCACATGATCTAAAGTTCCAAAAATTGGTACAAAAAGAAGAGGGTAGCCTACATGGAAAAGGTTACATTGGTTTCCTTTCTAGGAAATATTCTCTCTGCACCTCATAAAACATCTAATGAAGGCATATGATGTTATCGTTTTAGAAATATAAAAATACGAAGTTAAAGAAACATATCCCTCGGTAGAGGTGTGGAAGAGATATAAAGTCAAAGGAGAACCTGTTGAGCAACTTGAACAACGTGAGATAGATCCTTCGTAGTCCTCCGAACATCCATTAAATTAAATTTTCCCTATAGAGGTGGTTGAACCAACCCATCTTAGTCATGCTCTGGTTTCCTACCAAGCACCCGAGGTTTCTGATCTCCTTTCCACTCCTTTTGATCCCTTCTCATGGATCAATGATTTTCTTGGAGATGAGTCAAGAACAATGCAACATACGGTGGCACCAAACTTTTATGCCATCCTAAAGTACATAAATACCTAGAGAAGTAGGAAAGAAAAAACAACCTATAGGTTCTTTACTAAGGATTCTAGAGCTTAGTTTTGGATGTTACACGTTTAAAGGCCATAAATCCTGTGAAGGAAATGACACCCAATGACTATGTGATGACAAGATTATCTTTGAGGAAAGCCACCCAAAAGGGTGATTCTCACTTTTTCAACAATTTTTCATCTCGGATCCTTGCATGGAATAAGGAATAAAAGCAAACCATTGATCGATTGAAGGATAATGTGAGGACTTTGTCTTCACATGTGTAATCATTTCTTAAACCCGATTCATCATCCTTGCCTCTAATTAAATCAATCTCTCCCATTTACAAATTTGATCCTTAGTCCCTCAAACATGATAAAACATTCACATTACAAGGAAAGCATGATCATGGAAAAAGGAAATTCTCTCTTCCGTGTGATATTATCTCTTTGTTCACATTCGTCTTGGCCACAAATTTTAAAATCAAGAAAACTAGAGTAGAGATCAAAAAGAGAATGTCTTTTGGGAAAGTAATCTCCCATTGGTGAGAGGAATGAATAATTTTAATTCTAATGCCTTTGTGATATTAGGTGTGTTTTCGTCCACCTCGAGAACTTGTCTCCCATTTGGTCCTACACCATATCCTCGGAGGTATGATGCTCTAGAAGAGGCCATTTCTGATTTGGAATCTTGTGAAGAAAATGTATCAAGAATTATGGAATATCTCAGTATAAGCATGCAGGAGCTTGGTACTCCTTCCCTCAATGAGAATAATTCTTTGAAGGATCTTTAGAATACATTTAAAGAATTGGTTCATGAAAATATTGGTTATCCTTTGTCCTTTAGTAGGGATAATCTATAAGCCCTTGTGAAGATTAGAGGTGACATCTCTAATAATGAAAGGAATCATGAAAATGATTCAATAAATGAAGAAATATCAATGTCATCACTGAGACTTAGCTCAGCACATTGGAGCATGTAAACATCCTCAAATATTATAAAGTTTCATTTTTAGTTTCCAGATTTAGAAAGATGGTTAAAGGTCAAAGCCTCATCATTGGAGATCTTCTACATAAGCTATTTAGAGTTGATTATTCATCGAGAGAGGATTCTTCATCAAATAGTTAGTCAAATCCCTTCTCCTTTTCCTTATTCTCCCTCCTTCTCCCCCTTTATAATTCTTAATTATGTATAAATATGAAATTTTGTCTTTTCCACTTAAATGAATTTCTAATGTCACATTATAGAAGTCCCTTTTGATTTATAAAATGGGGACTTATTTACTCACTTCCTAGAAAGATGAAAAATCAAGAGTATAATAGAAACATGTAGAGTCATGGGGGCTAGATGAAGAGTTACATTGTAAATTTATAAATTGAGGTGACCTCCTCACTTTAAGGGGATGGTTATTGTTGTTTTCTAGCTCTCATTTTCTCTCTAGAAGCAAGATATCTGATTTCTTCCATTTCCTAGTCTAATGCATTCCTCTCCATCTCAATTATACTTCATTAACATGTACTTGTTGAATATAATGCA
The DNA here is from genome assembly GCA_018340775.1 of Taxus wallichiana var. yunnanensis. NCBI lineage: Eukaryota > Viridiplantae > Streptophyta > Pinopsida > Cupressales > Taxaceae > Taxus > Taxus wallichiana. The sequence goes on from CM031234.1 coordinate 849,380,069, forward strand.
ATGAGACTTTTTTCTTCTTGTGTCTTGTTCCTTGTGAATGGTGTCTTATTATTGAAATTATAGGTATATTCTAGTTTTGATGTAATAGACACATCTATCCGTGATATTTATTGTGAAAATTTTCCTTTTTATTCTTTTCACACCTCTGTCCCTCAAGCTTTGTCTTCCATTGTAATATATACAATCACTTTTCCACATGTGTAGGGAAGCACCCCTGTGTGATCCCTGATTTAAATACCACCTCCAAATAATTAGAATCTTGTAAATATTTCCTATTTTCAATAAATGGAGTTTCCCCATTCAAGTAGAGGGACTTAGTCCCACACACTGTTGGTGAGAGATCCCTAATCTTCCCACCTAAAAATGATTTTTCCAATAGTTTTGGGTACCCAAATTGGTTTAATATTTTTTTGTATCTACACCACCTCATAAACCACAAAATCCATAAAAATTAAATATATGGAAAATAAAAAAATAGATATTGAAAATCATAAGATACTTCATGTATGCTCTACATTTTTCCCTTCTGGATGTTCCTTGAAATCCTCATGTGTTGCAGAAAAATATCCTTTTCTTCGAGGATACCTAAAAAGACCTCTCCATTGATTTAAGGAACTGCATTTGGCATAACAAAGAGATATTTAACCACTATCACACAACCTCAATATTTTTGTACCTTGAAGAAGAATTTGCTCAAGCTCTACAATGTGCAATACACGATTTAAATCAGAAAATAAGAGTTTAGAAGAATTACTTTTTAATATTTGCATTCATCTAACAAGTTGGCATAAATAAGGTACATAAGGGCCTCTAGAGCTAGCGATGTGATTGACCTAAAATTTGGAGAGAAACTGCAATTTGATGTCATAATTCCAATCAATAAAATTGCAAGGAGAACATGTCAAGAGTATTTCTTGAAATTGATCCTACCTTTACTCTTGAATATTCCATTGATGGATCAGTAGTTCAACCATTAAATAATATTCCTTTGAAAGAAGAAGTTGTAGAAGAATCATCTTTGAAAGAAGAACCAGAGATGGCTCAACAAGAACCACTACCTTGGAGAGAAAACACGGGCCCATTGGATTTAAATCCATTTTTTCATGAGTTACCCAAAGGGTCCAGAAAGAACTTTCCTAAATTATATAGAGATGGGAAGAAAAACTTTAATGATCACCTTGCATGATATAATAATATCATGTGGGGTGTTAGGTGTAGGATATGAATATGTATTAGTTCATTTATTTATTGAATCCTTACAAGATGCTACTACATAATGGTTATATCATTTACCAAGGAGATATATTACCGACTTGGATGATATGAAATATAAATTTGAATCTAGATTCAAACCAGCTAAGAATTCTCATTCTCTTCTTTCCCAATGGTCTCAATTGAAGAAATATCCTTATGAGCCCATGAGGTATTTTGTGGATAAATTCAATAGAATTCTCTACAAGATCCCCGAAGTTTCCCGACCCACAAAGGATAATAAATTAATATTCTTCACTAATGCACAACTTCTCGAAGTCAGTTTCATGTTGAGAAGAACTCAACTAGATGATTTAGAGTAGGCATAAAAACTTGCAGGTTGAGGTAGAATATGACTTGATCATGTTTGGAAAGATAAAAAAGGGTCCAAGCAAAGAGAAGGGTCAGATTTCAAATTCTAGAACCACATACTCATTAGTACAAAAACTAGATAATGATGTTCTCTCTCTTAAGAAGTAGTTGGCCCAAGCCTCCATGTATAAGGATGATCCTACGAAGAAATTTTCAAATAAGGATAGGATTTTTCCACCACCTAAAAGACTTGATCTAGAGGAACCTTCTAAAAATGAAACTTGTGATGTTGAGGAGGATGAAGAAGAAATTTAAGATTCAGAAAAATAAAATGGGGACAATAGTGTCCTATATATTGAAGAAGTGGAAAATAATGCACAAGTTAGTTTCCTCTAATATTTAGAAGGAGAAGAGGATGATACACCAATCTTATCATGTGCAGTGTTCACCCACTCCTAATCTCATAAATATGGTTCACCCACCACTGCTCCAAAAAATAAAAAGATAGAAGATCCTCTAGTGGCAACTCAAAAAAAACAAAACAATCAATAAAGGATCTCCACTTCCACCTTCCATGGAGTCTGAAAAAGGAGAATCTAGACTTCATAGAAAGAAAGAAATATGTTGCTCCAAATAATTCTACCAATGCTTCTCCTAGTTCTAATTCTATTCCTGCAAAATTTGGTCTTTCAAAAGCTTCAAGTGTTCCCACAAAATCAGCCACCATTCCCCAAACAACTACAATCATGGCTAAATTTGTTATAACTTACAAGTTAGTACTTCCTTCGCCCTCTAAAGAACTTGTTGTCCTAGGGTATATACCTCATATCCTTCCACTCCATTTGACATCATTGGGCATGTAAACAACTATAAAGTTCAGATTTCTAAATCTGAATTCTTTCAAACTCATCTGGAACAATTTGATACGATTGTATGATATATCAAAGGTAGTAGTTCAAATACTAATGTTATGGTTCATAGTTTCAAAGGACTAATACCAACTTCACCTTCTCTTGCATCTCATAGAATTATTTATTTGAGTGGATCCAAGACCAAAAAATTTGAAGCATTATATTTCTCCCTTCTTATCAAAGGCAATCCGTTGAACAATTGCATAATAGATTCGGAAATTCGATAATGTGATGCCCATAAAATTTTCCAGTTATATTGACTAGACATGCTACATGAAAATTCCTCTTGTTACTCCATGGAGTCAAAGGAAGTCCCACATGTGTGTATAATTAAGGATGCACATGTTGCTTTGGCTGATTTCCCGGATAAATTTTTTTCTAACCATCTTGGTAGTAGACATTCCAACATCATTCAAAATGTTACCGAGTAGAATTTTCTGTCAAAACTTAGGAGGTGAAATCTAGGTGGACTATTATTCTACAACCATTCCAATAAAGGGAGAAATTAACAAAGTAATACCTATGAGGAAGATGAAGTACACTAGTTAGAAATCGAGGATCCAATTTTTGATATATTATTTCAAGAAAACATACATAACTATTTCTTGACTTCAAAAAGAGATGAAAATATTCCCTTTTTTATAGTGGATGATGAAAATAAATTATGAATGATGGAATTTGATGGAATCCATTCCAATAATTACATAGGGATGGTGTTGTTCTAACCTCCCCTTCGGGTGAATTGCTCCCTTTTTCTTACAAGTTTCAATTTGAGCGCACAAAAATACTACAGAATATGAAGCCCTTCTTTTAGGAATGGATGTAGCTAAGTCCATGGGTATTAAAAATTTGAAATGTCTAGGTAATTTTGAATTAATTATAAATAGAGTTATAAATCAGTACCAAGTCAAGAATCCAAGGCTTAAACACTATAGGAATAGAGTATGGGATTGTATTGAGTCTTTTGATGCTTTCTCTATTTAAGCCATTCCTCGTAGAAAAATGAGAAGGTTGATTCTCTCACAATATCAGCTTCTCTAATGACTCCACACCCTTCTTTTAATAAGGATAAAGTTACTTGTTGAGATGATTTTCAGGCCAAGTGTGCCAGATAATGCTAATCATTGGAAATTTTTCAATGACGATAATCATCTTCTCTCTTTTGTGGAGCAAAGGGATAATTTCAATAATATATTATATGAAGGAATAAATGTTCACACCATGACTTTGTTTCATATGAAGATAAGTGTGAGATTGATAGAGTTGATTCATAGGGAGTTAACAAATTAAAGGGTAATAAAATTCCAAAAGGCCTAGTTTCCTTGAATATTTGTTTGATAAACATGATAGGTTTATCAAATAAAGAATCTTCTAAGGTAGGTACTATTAGACTACCCTATTTTCATATGCTCGAAGTGGGTTTCTAAGTGTGAGCATGTCCAAGTATTTTTGGGAAGACCTTGAATTTTTTTCCTCCCTCTTTGACCGGTGGTCATAGAGGAACCTTTCCATCAGTGGGGCTTGGATTTTATTGGTGTGCTTAATACCCACTAGAGTGCAAGCCATAATTATGTACTCACAACTACAGAATACTTCACCAAATGGGTGGAGGCCATCCCCATCAAACAAGTAAACTTTGAGACGGTATGTAAATTTCTTAAGGAAAACATCATTGTTCCTTTTGGAATACCTCAAAATATTTTGGTTGATAATGCAACTTATTTATCATCAATGGAATTGACCGAGTTTTGTTAAAGTTATGAAATATCTCTTTCACATGCATCAGACTATTACCCGTAAGGGAATGGTCAAGTTGAATCTAGTAATAAGAACATTGTGACAATTTTTCAAAAGCTTATTGATCAAAACAAAATAAATTGGCAGAAAAATTTATATGATGAATTGTGGGTAGATAAGATCACTCCAAAGAAGGAAATTGACATGTCTCCATTTTAGTTTCTTTATGGGACTAATGCTAAGACTCTTGTCATATTTGAGTTACATGCTCTTCACTTGGTCGGGGTAGTGGAAGATGGTTAGCTCCATGATTATCTTGATAAGAGGATCTTATATTTGGAAAATATTGGTGAATATAGGATGATGGTGGTTGATCGATCCGAGAACACCAATTGAAGGGGAAGAATATCTTTGACAGAAGGAAAAGGAAATATAATTCCATGTTCATGATCTTGTTTTACTATGAGAGAAAATAAGAGATCCCAAGCGAAGCCATGGAAAATTTGACTCATTATGGCACAGACCATTTTATATTTGGGAAGCTTGTGGAGAAAGCACTTTTCATCTCTCATATATGGATGGTACTCATCTAGAATTTTCTCGTAGTGGGTAAGCCACATTTGAAAATCCTTCTCTCGGTCAATGTAAACTTGTCCTCCAGCCAACTCAATCACTGATGTTACCCTCATAATGGCTAGGAGGAATGTGCTAATGTGATTTTCAAGTGTGTTTCATGTGCATGGGGATGTTATTCAAGTTTATTCATGAAGATATTTGATCCAAGAGAAGATAAGTGCTTCCAGAGGCTCCAAAAGGGCTATTTTTGGCCTTTTTAGCACCTGGTGAACACCCTCCGAGAACATACATGGAAAAGATAAAGCATCCATAAGAAGTGTGTGGAAGATAAATTAAATCATCTAAGGTATTTTAGGAAATTTTTGCTAGAAAAAAATCAGGTTTAGGAACAAGTTATGTAACACCGGCTAGTTGTAGCATGGTATAAGGAAATGAAAGCAATGAAAAAGCTAGTTGGCTTGTTCCGGATGTATCAGAGCCTCGGGATGATTTGGAAAGAAATAATATACTCATCAAAAATATAAGAATGCCTACTTCATAGTGTAAAAGGTTTCAAGATATTTTAAGGAGCAGATTTTAGATTTTGGCCCGATAGTGCAAATGAAGATCTCGATCCCGTGAAGACTCAATGAAGATTATGGGAGTTCCAAGGAGATTGGGAGCTGATTAAAATAAAAATGAATAAAATGTAACCCACATGCTCCATATATTTAAGTTAGACAAAAATGCAAATTTCTTCGGTGGGCGCTTTGACCTTCTGGGAACCACTCATGACCAAAATTGAAAAGGGGCCTAAATTTAAAAAAGGGGAAGCATAAAAGGTCCTTTAAAATGGTGGAAATGGATTCCTTAGGTGTTTTTCACTCAAAATCATATAAGGTTTTCCTTTAAACACCTATTCCTAGCTCGGTGGTGAAAAAAGGACTCTTGGCTATTTTTAGGTGAATGGTGAAGGAAACTTCCAAAAGTGGAAAATGTGCACTTGAGACCCCTGATGTCCCTTTTCTTTTAAAAATCAAAGGGGACATGGGGGACACAATAATGCGCCACCATGGTGAAAGATTCATGTCTTGAGGTTGCGTCACTTAAATTGTCACTTGAGGTGTTAGAAATGTGTCTTCCACTCACAACTCAAACTTGGCCCCTTCCTCATGATGGGAAGACCCTATGCACACTTATGAGGGGTTTATGTCCCTTTTTCCCCTTTCTAAAGGGACATGGGACACAAAAGTGCACCACCATGGAGGAGGAATATTTTGTGTCACTTAAGTGACATCTTTGGGTGTTAGGACAAGTTTTCAACTCACCTCTCAAACTTGGCCCCTTCCTCATGACAACCAGACCCTATGCACACTTGGGAGGCCTTGATGTCCCTTTTTCCCCTTTCCAAAGGGACATGGGGGACACTATAATGCGCCACCACATGAGGAGATCAAGTTTCGTCACTTAAGTCTTTCAACTTGCTCACTAGGTTTGTGTTTTCAACTCTCACAACTTGCATTCCCATGCCCCCTTTCATGATGATCAAACCCTATGCACATTTTTACACCCCATGATGTCCCTTTGTCCCTTAATAAATGTGGTAAGGGACATGGGGACATCTGAAACCCATTTAGTAAGTTTTAACCCCACTCTCTCATGTCATTTAACCCGGGTTAAGCAAGAAGGGTCAAAGGTGAGTTAAGGTGTGAGTTAGCTAGGTTAGTGAGGGGAGGTGAGTATAAAGCAAATACTTAGCCATTTTTAAATTCATTTTTCATATTTTATTTCCCTCCATTTCTGCTGGTATGTTGTTATGCTTCCAAAATTTCTAAAACCCTCCATTTCGAAAACCACATTTTTTGCTCATAACTCCTTGATCCTTGCTCCATTTTTTCCATGAAATTTTCCTGTAGCTTGCATTCTTGAATGCCTTGAAGATGATATAAACCTCATTTCCATTGATTCCATGAATTTTTACAACTGCATCCATTTTTAATATTCCAGAAAAAAAAATTTCCTTTTCATATCCCAAGAGTTCCGGTGATTGAAAACACACTAAAAATTGGAGCATGAAACCACATTGAAAAACCTAATCCAACAAAACAATTTTCAGCTCAATCCGACACTCCAAAAAGAACACTTCTATTTTTAGTAAGTTTTCACCAGAGCCATACTAAAAATAGTAAGTTTTTAAGAACAAAAAACAATAATTTTGAAACCTCTGTGCAATTTCCTAAGTCTAGAACTCAAAAACTACAAAAACTTGAAAATTGGGAAAATTGGCTAAAAATAGAAACTAGGGTGAGGTGTGACTTACTAAAAATAGTAAGTATCTGATCAAATCCAAATTTCACACACACCTCCATCCCCATTCCCTCACTATCTCTATCCATCATGAAGATCAAGTACATCAAATTCAGCCAATTTCCACTTTTTCCACAAGTACCGAATGTTAGGAGATATTGATGTGGCACATTTGGACTTGGATGATTTGAAGACCAGAATGTTGAAGGAACCAAGAGGGCATGTTGAGGAGAAATTTTTTCACTAGAGGACTCTTCAAAGTAGGAGGACATCCACTCTTTTGAAAAGCATTAAGCTAGTCATAGCTTGTGTGAGGCACTATGATCTTGCAACGAGGACTATCTCTGCCAAAGACAATTCTCTACTTGTAGTTCTCACACCAAAGGAATCTCACAATGCCTGAAAATTCCCACCCGAGAGTAACATGGTCATCATCACACGATATTTTTCATCCCAAGAATGGTCAAATACTGATTCCTATCTTCAAGGAATTGTAATTGGTTCATGGCTCAAGCAGGGAGAAAACCTTCTCGAATGCCCAAGACATTGTCATGGAGTGAATTCCACGAGGCATATTCTGATGCAATTTTACTCTTGAATAGAGTGATGGGTGAAGAACATATGAGGTATTTCCATGAATGGATGGAACAATTCATATTGGTGATCATTAAAGGAGATCAAATGATTGATTGGGGTCAAATCATCAATGACAACATTCACAGAAATTGGAGCAATTTTTCATCACTAAGAGGTTCACTATGACCTCTTACTTGGTGTATGCCCTCACATACACAAGGCCCTTCCATGGTCTCTCTCTTGCACAAAATGTCTCTCAAAGACCCCACATTTGAAAAGTACCAACAACTCACTTTCGGGAGAACAACTCACATTTCACAAGAGTGAATGATGCATTCACTATGTACCTCATAAGGTTCTCAAGGAGATCTAGAATGGAGAATTTCACCTCAAGCAGTGGAATTGATCACAAGGTATGGGGGCTTCTTCACATAATTCTCCACATTCACCTATCTCAGGGTAAGTGGATTTGACCATGCTCCTCTTTGGTTTCCAAGGTACCCAAGTCACAAGATCCTCTTGATTGAGTTGTGTAGGCAACTTGCTCAAGTTCATATCAAATGCAAGGTTGAAAGAAGAGGGTATTTCCTTTCCCATCTCCTTGGGAATTTATTCATGTAATAATGTGGTTGATGCTTCAAACATTGAGACCTCTATTATTTCTTTCAACATGCACTCCTATGTGGCTAGAGCTAACTTCAATCTCAAAATGGATCCATGACACCTTTGTTCTACCCATTTGCACCACATTCCTTCAAATTGAAGACTTCTGGGTTAATTGTGTTGATGACTTGGAAAGTCAAAAAATGGACTATATGAGGATGTTAGTTGAACAAATGAGCTCTTTTCGGTTTGATTGGTTTGTTCAAAGTGTGCTGATGATGATTTAGAATTTTTTATCCTAAGTATGAAGCGGTGCAATCTTCACCTCCCTCTCCCATCCCATGGCATATCACAGAGTCGGAGACATCAAAGAGAGAACAATGCATGTGATTCAATGGTCCAAAAAATGGTACAAAAATAGGAGGGCAACTTGCATTGAAAAGGGTATAATAAGTGCCTTTCCTAGGAAATATTCTCTCTCTCTCATCTCATGAAGCATCTAATGAAGGTGCAGGCTCATCTCATTCTAGAAAGAGGAAACTTGTCAGAGGTTGAAGAAACATCTCCTTAGTGGAGGTGTATAAGAGATCTAAAGTCAGAGGAGAACCTGTTGAGCAACTTGAACAAGGTGAGATAGATCCTTCATGGTCCTTTGAGCATCCAATGGATCCAATTGTCCCTACGGAGGTGGTTGAACCAACCCATCCTAGTCATGCTTTGGTTTCCTACCAAGCATGAGGTGTCTGATCTCCTTTTCACTCCTTTTGAGCCCTTCTCATGGATCAATGATTTTCTTGGAGAGGAGTCAAGAACTAGTGCAATAGGCGGTGGCACCCAACTTTGAGGCCATCTCAAAGTACATCAAGACCAAGAGAAGTAAGAAAGCAAAAAAACCTCTAGGTTCTTCACTGAGGCTTTTGGAGCTCAGTTTGTAGAGGTTTCATGTCCGAAGGTCATCAATCCTATGGAGGAAATGACACCCAATGACTATGAAATGACAAGAGTATCTTTGGGGCAAAGCCACTCATGAGGGTGATGCTCACTTGTTCAAGGAGTCTTCATCTCGGATCCTTACACAAATGAGGAATACAAGAAAACCATTGATCAATTAGAGGAGCATGTGAGGACTTTGTCTTCATATGTGCAATCATTTCTTGAACCGGATTCATCATCCTTTCCTCCGATTGAAGCAATCTCTCCCATTTGCAACTTCAATCCTCAATCCCATCAAAAGCTCAAACATTCACAATGCAAGGAAGGGCATGTGACCAATGGGTAAGCATGATCATGGAAAAAGGGAATGCTCTCTTCCTCCTAAGATTATCTCTTTGTTCACATTCCTCTTGGCCACAAAGTTGAAAATCAAGAAAACTAGGGTAGAGATCAAGAAAGAGAAGGTCCTTTGGGAAAGTAATCTCCCATTGGTGAGAGAGATGAATAATTTTTATTCTCATGCCTTGGTAAGCTCAGTGTGTTTTCATCCACCTCGAGAACTTGTCTCCCATTTGGTCCTACACCATAACCTAGAGGTGTGATGCTCTAAAAGAGGCCATTGCTGATTTGGAATCTTGTGAAGAAAATGTATCAAGAATTCTAGAGGATCTTGGCACAAGCATGTAAGAGCTTGGTACTCCTTTCCTCAATGATAATACTTCTTTAAAGGATCTTTAAATTCATTTCAAGAATTGGTTCAGAAAAGATTGGTGATCCTCTTCCTTCAGTGGTGACACTCTGAATCCCTTGCGGATTAGAGGTTCCATCTCTAATACTGTAAGGAATCATGAGAAATGGTTCAATCAATGTAGAAAGCTCAATGTCATCCTTGAGACTTGGCTCAACACATTGGAGCATGTGAACATCCCAAAGCTGAGAAAGTTTCATTTGTAGTTTCTAGGTTCAACAAAGATGGTCAAAGGTTAAAGCCTCATCATTGGAGATCTTCCATGAAGCCATCTAGAGTTGATTCTTCATCAGAGGAGGATTCTTCATCAAACAATTAGTCAAATCCTTCTCCTTCTCCTTCTCCTTCTCCCTCTTTCTTCTCTCCCCCTTTCTAATTCTTCATTGTGTGTAATCATGAAATTTTGTCTTTTCACTTAAGTGACTTTCTAATGTTGCATTGTAAAAGTCCCTTTTGATTTATAAAAGGGGACTTATTTTCTCACTTCCTAGGAAGATGAAAAGTCACAAGTGGAATAGGAACATGAAGAGTCATGTGGGGGTAGATGAAGAGTTACATTGTAAAGATATAAATAGGGGTGACCTCCTCACTTCAAGGGGATGGTTATTGTTGTTTTATAGCTCTCATTTTCTCTCTAGAAGCAAGATAGATTGATTTCTTCCATTTCCTAGTCTAATGCATTCTCTCTCATCTCAACTATACTCCATGAGCATGTACTTGTTGAATATAATGCAATGATACTTTTTTATTATCGTGTGTTGTTGTTCCTTGTTCTATGTGAATGACATCTTCTCATTGAATTTATGGGTATATTTTGGTTTTGAGGAAATTAAATATTCTATGATATTTATTGTGTAAAACCCTCCTTACTATTATTTTCACACCTCTCTCCCTCAATATTTTTCTTCCCTTGTAGTCTTTACAGACACTTTTCCAAAGGTGTAGGGAAGTACCCATGCATGATCCCTGGTCAAAAGACCACCCCAAGCAATTAGAATAATGTAAATATATCTTGTTTTCAATAAATGGAGCCAATTTTCCCACCTGAAAAATTATTTCTCTAACAAGTCCCTAGAGATTCTTTCATGGCATGAGAATTATAATCGAAGACAGAGTATTCAGGGCCAAGATTATAAATAACTGACAAGATTAGTTAGCATCCTTTTTGTCAACTCCACATTCTTTCAACAATAATCTAATGTGGAAAAAAATTGAGAATAAAGGTCTCTAGGTTATCAAAGTTACTAGTAGTTAATCCTAGTAAATTTTTCTCCATCTCATGGGATCTCATGCCATCTTGTTTTCCAAACATGTCATCAAGATTTTTCCAAGATCCATTGGATGTTTTAGAAGACTCAATGTGGAAGAGAAATTTGGGAGAGATGTACATACAAAGAAGACATAAGGCTTTGTCACATTAGTTAAACCACCTATATTTCTTGGGTTTGGTTGTTGGTTCAATATCCACTCCCATAGTGATATGAAAGAACCCTTTACCACATAATATTATAATAATCTTAGATCTCAATTCAAAGAAGTTAAATGATGTGAGTAAAGGAAAAGGACTATCATCCATCGGGAGTAGAGAGAAATCAAGAATGAAGAAATAAAGGAAACACACACATCCCAAAATAATATTTTCACCACACATTTGTAGAAATTTCTAGTTTAGTGCATTGATTACAATCTGATGCAATGGTGCGTCATGAAACAGTTGGCCACTCACCTTGTAATTACCGTAAAAACATGCAAGTTCAGATACCACAATATATTTCAACAGATCGTAGTGATTTGGCATTATAACAAACAAAAAACAAGGCAAAAACATGAAGGAAGGGAAAACACTAAGTCATGTGTGAGAAATAACATCTCACATCACTTTGGAAATCCCTTTCTACAAGGTTGCGGTAGACATGCTCACTAGCCAACAAGCAATACTAAAAACTCAATTACAAGGAAAGAATGACTCTTGAAGGAGCCAAAGGACCTCTTAAAATGCAAAAAAGGCCTTCGGAAAATGATAAAAACCCCTTCACAAGCACAAGTTAGCAAATGCCTAATAACATTTTTTTATATTTTCTCCAAGATATATAATTTACCTAGAATGATAAAAAATTAAAAGGTTATTTAAAAAATAAACAAACCCTAATGATAGATTAAATACCTAATTAAAATTATTTCCTTCACAAATTATTTACCATTATATTAACCCGGTTAGCACAAACCAATAAATAATTAATGAAACTTGCACAAGAAGATAATTTTTTTGAAACCGGAATTAATTAGAAACAAAAAACAAGTTGCACATTTACCAAAACAAAAAAATTATGGTACCATGTGAGAGTGAACCATGAGGATCTAACGGATCCCATGAACATCAAATTTGTTACACTCTGAAGGAAACGATAATAAGATCCAAGTAATGAAGAAGAAGTTAACCATAAGCCAAATTGTTCATGCATAAGAAAAATAGGTCTACTCATTCTGATAAATCAAAAAGAGAAGTAAAAGTATGAGTGTTGTGTACCTCCAATGTTTTGACATGTCATACTCCCATGATGTAATGAGGAGTTACAATTTCAGAATGGCATGTCACTCCTATATAACAATGATGCATATGATAGTATGACAAATTCTATGACAGAATCTATCATATGTCATATAAATCCCTAAAATACCTATGAATCACCTAAGTTACATGAACCACCATGTGTGAGGTGGAAAAACAAATAATAACCAAATAAAATGTGGCAAAAATACTTCACACTAACACACTCGAGCTTTATTCTTGTCCACTTTCTTGCAATTTTACCTCACCTAAGTTTCCTCTCTTTGATGGCCATGGAGATCCCTAAGAGAACCTTTGATCATTTAATGTCACATGCTTGGATTATTATTTTGATGACACACTATTGATCAAGTTATGTCCTAGGATCTTACAGACTATGTCTTGTGATGTTTTTATGATTTTCCTTTGCACTTTATTAGATATTTTACTCCTTTATGAAATATATTTCTAGCTCAATTTTCTATGAATATTGGAACAAAAAATCATATGAAAAAATGGAGAATATGAGGCAAAGAATGAATGAACATCTTAGTGACTATGTTTTGCATTATAAAACTAATATTTCTATAATGAACAATGTCTTAGCTAAATCTGAATTGAAAGATCTTTTTATCTAAATCCTATTACCTCCTTTGCAAGAATTTGTGTTGTTTAACTCCTTTCAATATTTTGATCATCTATGTAATACTCTCAAAATTGTGAAATAAAGTTATTTTATTTGGGAAAAATTAAATATGGTGCTAACCTTTTCACTCAATCTAATAACAAGCTCCCATGCAAATCCACTTTTTAGGGAACACTTGGTTATTATAATCCTACTATCAATGCTATATCCCAACATATGAAGCTCTAACTCCAACCTACATGCCTTACCTTTACTAGATTTCTATGCCCACCTCATATGTTGATGCCGCAACTCATATAAAGCAATATTATTTCTCTTATAAATCCTCTTAAGCTAGATCCTAATGGGCATCATGATAAGAACTTTGATGAAAATGCACATTGTTATTATCATAGATGTAATGGCCATTCTATTGATTGGTTTTTCAAGCTTAGACATTTAATCTAACTTATTATTTAAAATCATGACATTGAGTTTCCTGAATATAATATTTCTATTTCTAAATCTACTAATGACAATTACAAGCTTAACATATTCAATGATCCACTACCTAAGTAAAACAAACAACTCATGAATCCTCTTCAAATCATGTTTATCATGTTGTTCCTCCTCCTTCATCTTTAGATCATCCTCTAGGATTTCTTATTGGTACTATTGTTCTTTCTCCACCTATCATTTATTTTATTGATGCTTATTTTCATGCCTATTTTTCATCACATAGACTACACATTGATGCTTTTATTGGTATTCATGCTATTAACAATGTTATGGTGCATCCTACTTACAAGCACAATGCATGTTCAATATATTTATTATAAGCTATCAATTTTCCATTATATCATATGACATGTAGATCACCTACTTCTCATGGCCATGTCTTTATTCCCAATACTATTGGGCCCCTCACTATCTCTATGCCTTTCACTATTGGATCTACAGTTATGCATTGTGACATGGTTTTAGGAATCCCTTGATTAGGGATACCAAAGTAGCGCCATCCATAGTTTACTTATGACTCAATTTTAGACATGAATGTCATGCTATCACTATTTTAGGCATCACACCATGGAATTCTTTGACATTAGATCCTATCACTGATACATATATAATACCTTCTAGAATTTTTGAAACTAATTATGCACATCATTGTAATGGCCCCATGGCTTTGACACATACTCCTCTAGAATCTAGAGCTCTTAACATTCCTAGTGCTAAATTTACACATACACATAGATCTACTCCACATATGGATTCTACTTCTCACTCACAATGGATAAATTGGTCTCATATTCCACCTCATAGGGACATGTCTTTACCTAGGATGCAAACTACCCATAACACATCTAGGATCACTTTGTGTATATTTCTCCACATGTAGTTCCCCATGGCCATAGAGTCTTTGAGAATGTTCACATACATACCTCTTTCACACTAGCATATAGTGGGCCCTCACCCCTATAATCATTGGATAGATCACCATGACATTCAAACTTGGGGGCATTGTAACCCCCATTGCTACCCAACGACAAACTCTTGTTCTAGGTTCAAAAACAATTATTAAGGGTGAACCTAACTATATGGACCTCAACTTGCACACATACACCAGGAGAAACCATGCTCCCCCTCCTAGTCATAAAAATTCATTAAAATAGTTACACAAATTCAAAAACATTAGCCTATATCTTGATTGGATATATCCTTTCCTACTTATACTATTCTATGTTGCACTTTTATTATTATGTGAATTTCATTCACAATATGCTCTATCCTTTTTCCATACACACATGTGCATTATCATCGTACTCTTGAGGTGAATGCATGATAATTATAGGTTATTACATAATGTATGATGTTTGGCATTGTTATATAATAGTCCCACTTGAGGCCATTGAGGGCATCTACCCTTCCTATTACTCTATATTCAAGTTATATCTTTGCAATTTTGACTACTTTTATTCATCTTTTTAGTTTTATACATTGTGGCATACTATCAATTTTTCTAACATGCCAATGGGTTCTTCATTTGTAGCATTATTTTTGTAGTCTTATGTCTAACCATGGTTTTCTAATTTGTTTGTATCTTGTTTATAATTATGTCTTGACTATCATTTTTAGGAGGCTATGACCTATGCTTGATTACATTTCTTGCTTATATAGATTTAACAACTTCAAGTGTCTTACAAAATCTTGATTAGTGTCCCATGTATTCAAATAGATACTTGTTTTTTCCATGTTACTATATGTTTTTACTAGTTCCTATTACATCATGCCATGCTAGTTTATGATTAAAAACATTTTTCTAGTCTTTCCCATTGTTTTGAATTTTCCATGGTAGTTACCATGTGCATTACCTATTCTCTCTCGTAAGATTTTTATTTCAGTTGTACACATCAGTTTTATCTTTCCTCATTTGGGCCACGATTTCCTTATCTCATGTCATGCAACCCAAATGAGTTGGGGAAGTCACCGAGTGATTGTTTCACCCTCTCAATAGTCTAGAGACCAGAAAAAATTAGAACACAATAGAATAAGAATAAACCAAACCTAAAAATAGGTTCGAAACTGAATTGGGCCAAAATCACAATAGTGGTAGACATACCTAATATAGACATGAATGGTGTGATCTATTGTCCAACTTGTTATCCAATTTTATGCACATGGAAAAATTAGACAATGGGTCCTATTTCAATCAAATCATGACATTGGTCCTGGGACTCACTTCTAGTCATCAAGAGAGATAACATGATTAAAATAATTAATAAATTGATAAGTGAGCTCACCTAGCCCAACTCGGGCTCAACTCAGTGCTAGCTCATGGAGGTACTCAGTTGCAACAAGTCGAGTGAGTGGACATGAGATCGATGAAAGAAAGGTAAGTTGGGGAGTTTTGGACCTTTATTGTCAAGGGGGATTTTACAATGGCTTGTGGACCATGTCAACTTCGAGCCAACATAAGATGGGGCACAATGTGAAGACCATAGTAGCTCAAGGTTGGAGCCCAACTCGATGGGTCGAGTCAAGCCAAACATTGGAAGGAGCTCACTCGATTCACACAAACTAGTAGAGAGGCTCAAATTCTTGGAATGGCCCAAAGAGTGAGCCAATAAAATTACACATGACCAGGCTATAAGCATGGCCAAATAGTGTAGCCACAATAATATTGGGAGCCACCGAGAAAAATGAAGGGTAGCCTCATGGGCAGGGGATTAGCCAAGTCAAGAATCACATCTTGTTAAGTCATAAAGAATTCCAGACATGTTAAGGAGTGGGTATGCGAAGCTTGACACTCAGAGGGAGGTGCATCCATGGTAGGTGCCAAGCTTAAGAAGAATTCAATGAGATGACACAGAAGGAGCCAAGTGAGTTTGAAAGATAGCTCATCACAGTAAAGGAGAGTCGCAGGTCGTTGTGGGAAACCAATTGAGAGACTCAAGTTTGAAGCTCGTTGTTGAAGATATCGAGCTCAGTGAAGGAGTGGACGCTAGTTTAATCCCATAATTCAATCGATATCAATTCTATAGAATCATCAAAAACACTATCTTGGCCAAGACCATGCGTTAAAGGAAATGTGAGCTCAAAAGCATTGACCCTTAGCATTGGACATAAGCCTCAAGCTTGAAACTCTATTGATGTTAAAGGAATAGGAAGAAAGGTGAGGTAATCACCAACCTTGTAAAGTGGAGGGCACCGAGATTATTTTCAATTGGCTTGGGTCAAACCATAATCGAGGCAAAGCATGAAGAAAGTGAGTTTCGACACATTGGAAAATACAGTAGTAACAAGCCAAGTCAATGAAGAGATCGATAACATGTCAATGAATGAGATATATGAGCAAGGTGTGATTTGATGTCTTATCTACGAGCTCAGAGAAACATCACAAGATATATAGGCAAACGAGGGCAAGTTCAACGTCGAAATCTATCCACAGTGAAGAGCTCGTTATGTAAACCAACAGAGAATCTAGTTGGGAAAGCATGAAGGAGGGACATTGAAATGTGAAGTCAGCCAAACGAGTTGAGAAATATCTGAAGACCAAGTTAAATAATAGCTCATTCAATCGAGCTCGTATATAACTATTCACAAGTGAGAGCACAATTAGGAAGGACGATTCAAAGAAAATCTCGATGCATAGAGCTTGAAGTTCATAAACGGGTTATGTGTTGATCACACCAGGAGAGCTCGGAATGTCGAGCCAGGACCACAACAACTTCATGGGAAAATTTCGAGTTGAGGCCAAGTCAAGCTTGCAATCTAAGATAAAATTTCTACACATGGGGGAATCATGTGAATGTTATCCCATGTGGGGAAAATATTTAAAAAAATCCCACGATGGGTATTTGGGTGGAACTCGCTTGATAGTTCGTATCATGGTCAAATGAGTCTATTATCGAGTTATTAGGAAAATGAATTGGTAGTTAGAACTAGAATGTAAAACATGTGGAGCTATGAAACAAGTCATGCTAAGTTGTATGTGAGGTATTATGATGGAGTGGAAAATAGATAAATCAAGTGGCATATTAAACATGGAACAATTGGTAAATGGTAGGTAGTCATGGAGCTCGCCGATTTGTTTAAGGGGTCGGTTAAAAGTTTAATGCAAAACATGTCTTCAATAATTTATTCAATTGAAAATCCAACTCAATCATTTGGGTACACCACATGGTGAGTTACAAAGGATCAACTCAAGATGGTTAACAAGAGTGCATTTAATGATTAAGATGGAAAGAATAATGTGGGCAAGTTATGCGGTCATGGTAACCTATCATGGGGCTTGTCAAGTGAATTGAGGCAATCAATACATGGAGCTTGTTCAATATAAAATGGGAAAATTTCAATGAGCCGCCAAGTTGATCTAGGGGCTCGACGAAGTGAGTGGAATTAATAAGGATCATGTAGAATTCAAATTGACCACCAAGTGATGAATAAAATCGATGGGCATAAAGCCAAGCTAAAAAATGTAGGCCATGGGGATATGTTGATAGCTCACTCACCTGAGCTAAACCAAATCATGTAGGAAGAGGAAACTGAGATAAGCTCCTCAGGATTTCTCGAGTTAAGTTTAAACAAAGGGATATCAATAAAAATGAATAGAGAGTTATCACCAAATGATAATCAAGAATGAGTTTTCTCGAGTTAGTGGAGAGTCGAGCGGTGCACGAAGATCCAACTCGAACGTAGAGTAGTTCAAAGAACTCACCCGCCATAATGCGAGAGGTGTAAAACATGTCCAAGCCACTTGGAAAATTCAAAGGTGAAGAGCTTGATAATCTCGGGTGAGTTAGCACCAAGCAATATTTTTAGAGATAGCTCGAGGAAATTTAGAGCTCGAATCTCATTGAATGCAAATAGAGTTTTCCGAGCTGAGAGACATGAAAGGAAATAGAAATCAATTGGAAGGGGAGGAAATGACTTGGGATAAGCTGAGTTGAGGAACGTCCATCACCTATGAAGAACAAATGAAAATTAGAGCAACATGTTAAGATGATTTTGGAGCCCACAAGCTCAGATATGCATGGTTTTAGCAATCTTGGTCTTGGGAAATTAACACTCAGAGAATGAGCGCGACAAGCTAATGGTGGTCCAAGTCATAGATGACATTGCAGAGTCGAACGCAGTAACATCAGAAAATAGGTATGAGCTCGGTTCGAACTAGGTTAACATCTCAAATGTTTCGGTTTTAACCATCTACAAAGGAAAAATCATTGAGTGATGAGCCGAGAAGGATGGCTCGACAGGGAAATCTCAAACTTGACGGTGAATAGAGTGATACGTAGTATCTCAAAGGAGCTCATCAAAAGAATTTGAGTGGCCTAAATATGTCATAAAATGGTGAGCTATTTGTCGAGTCATTTTTGTGATGGCTTATATTAATATTTTTATTTTTTATTTTAAATATTTTATTAATAATATTTATTATTATTATTAAAATATTTTATTTAAATATATTTTTTTAATTAATTAAGAATAATAGTCAAACTGGGCATTAATGATACATGATGGAACCTTCAAAGTGGTTCAACCAACTGTAATAAATACATCATGTGCCTTCAATTTAGGAAGGGAATTTATGACTCCTTCTCTCTCTCTCTCTATTCTTCTATAAATGTAAGTTGGAAGCTCATTCCAAGGGGTTCCAACAGTCATATGGTTGGACAAGTTAGATATCTAAGACAAGTGTTAATTTTTTTTCAAGTCCTCTCTCTTCTGCAAGTTGTCCTTATATGTTGAGGGAACTTTCAAGCCTCCTTTCAAGACTGTAATGGAAACCATTGCCTCTTCTAAATGTATGATGCATTGTGCACATTGTTAAAGTAATAAAAGTGTGTGTTTTGTGACTAATCTCAGTCCTTTCATCCTTCTATACTTCTTTGTGCCTTTCTCATGCTTGTAGGTACACTGTGCAAGTTCACGTTTCTATTACAGTTCTTGGAGTTTTGTGCTTATCAAGTGGTGGAGTATTGCATGCAGTTGAGTTTTGGTGCTTATTCACCCTTCTCAAGTTCATCCTTCTTCACTAGAATACTGATAATTGTTTGTCTGATTGAGTTTAACAAAGGGAACATGTGCTTCCTAGTCTGTGGTATTTTGTACCCTCTCTAAGTTGCAGTAGGTGAAGTTGACTTGTGGTGCACACACCCTCTTCAAATTAACCCTTCTTGAGTCTGGAAACACCCTTTATTTGGTGCATCACCATCCCTAGTATAGTTTCATTTCTTGCAAATCTCTTTCCCTAAAACCCATGAAAATGTTAGCATAGGTCTAGATAACCATTTTATTACACTAGGAGTAGTACAACACTTAGTTTAGGAAGAGGAATCCAGCCTTCTCCGGAGGTTCACCTCGAGCCCAAGTCCCACAACTTGAGAGGTGATCCCATGTTCCCAATCACACCGAACATCTTGTTCACATTCTAGCCATTCGAGGGTGCAATGATTTGGTGACAACAATTTTTTAGCACACTCGGTGGGACAGAGTTGGTACTTCTCTTCTCACTTACACAAGTCAAAGTACCTGAACTCTATATCTCTTGGATTCAAATATCAGTGCTTTAATTATGAGAATAATTCAAACAAGATCTTCTTGAAAGAAAGGAAATTATCATCATATCAAACTATCCTTGTCTCCTCCAAGGAGAAGGAGAAGAGGCATCTCAACATCACCTATTGCAGCATCACTTCATTTCATTAAGTTGTTGTGTTCTTAGTGAAATTTCAGCCTTAAGAGGTATACCCAAGCACAACTAGTGACTCCATTGGTCAAAGTGACCCACTCTCTATGTTGTAGACTTTTCAGTTTTACCCATTTCCATCTAGTTTTCTTCAACATATTTCCATTCATGAAGTGGTGCCATCATGACTTCATTTCCATAGTGGGATTCCCACTTGCAAAAACGGTGGTTCTTTCCATCTTCAGGCTATTATAATCCACCTCCAGACCAATTTCATGACAAATATCAGTTTGAGCATGCATGCCCACATGAGCAAGATGCAGATCATTTTGGTCACCCACCAAACTAGGGGGATACTGAAGAACAATGGCATGCAGATTTTGAAATCTATCCTACACCTAAAGAAGACCACTTGCAGAAGAAGGTTCAAGAGTTGGAGCATAACATGGTGCAAATAAGGATCAATGACATGACAAAGGAAGCCTAGATTGGCTTCAACATTCCATACCCATGGACTAGCCCTATACCATGTGAGCTTAATCCTCAACAAAAGCTTCAATTCATAATCAATACAATGACTCAAGTTGGAGAATGGATCAAGAAGAGGGATACCCACAAATATAATGTTAGTCAATCCTGTCAATGGGAGGTCCCTGCATTACCACATTTAACCCTCTTTTTGTGTTCCATCCATGTAGTTTCAACTTGAAGCACATGATCCTAACCTTCTAGTTGCTACCCCTACGGTGGAATTCACTACTTCATCTTCTATTCCTCCATTCCATCATGAATCTTCCATGCCTCATTCTTCTAAAGTTCCTTCTTTTCTATGAAGGCCATCAAGACAAGAAGTTAAATCTCTTCCACTTCCTCAAATGGTGAGTAAATTAGTTAAATCCCAATTTTCCCTCCTCTTGTAGTCCCAAATCCATTTTGGGAGGAGCATCATCAAGAAATGAGAAAAAGGGAGGAGTATATGGTTAAGGAGACTAGAAAAGGAGAGCATGTAGAGAATCTGAAGGAATGGGCTGCAAAACTTAACATCAAGAAAACTTCATTCCTAACTAAACCTTCTTCCAAGTTGAGGCTCAAGAAAAAGTGGAACAAACTAGTTTTGTACCAAAACAAATCCAGAGTTGAATGAGGAAGACCAACAATCTACCTATTCATAATGTAGTATTCATATTGGCTCCATATCATCAGAGGAGTTTGGATCACCAAAAGTGGCCAAATCAGTAGTAGAAGAGCATGTGCAAGTTGAAGAAGAAAGACTCTCAAGTGTACAAGCTAATTCTAATGAGTGCAATGATCCTAATTTCCATGCATGTCAAGAACTTTCAACACTTTTGGAAGGTGGTAGCATATTTCCAAGGTCATCATTAGATGTTACAATCAGCCACAAAAAGTTTCATGAGACCAAGGTAGATTCAGAGATCGAGAATGCAGATGAGACCATGCAGAGGCTTCCAAATCCTTTTCCCTCTATCTTCTCAAAAATATGATTTTTAGATGAATTTGATCTTTCTAATTTCATGTTTGAGAATGAAGAATATCAAGGTGAAGGAGGTTCTAGTTCGGAGGATACTCAGATTGAAGAGGAACCTTTGATACATTCGGAAGAATGAAGAAGTAGATTATCTATCAGATTTGGAAGAATGTTTTGATGGACAAGAGCCTATGGAACTTGACAATCTTTTTATTCCATCACTTATTTTCCAACACAAAGTGTCAAGTGTTGTGGAGGGACATGCTCAAGAACAACTCATTACTCATAATTGTCCTTTGGAATCAAAATTGGAGGAATTGAATCTTTATATCCCTCATCACACGTAAAGGAGGAACACACAGGAGAAGCTAGGACTGATCTAGAAGCATTGAATGAAGATTATGTCATGGAGAGGTTTCTATTTTCAGTTACTGGAAACTTGTTTTTGGTTAACGAAGTTTGTGATGGAGGAAAGTATTCTTGAATATTTTTCTTCCCCTAACAATCTTCAAAAGCTACAAATAGGGGGGTTTGAATTTTCAAATTCCATGTCGAATGAGGGAGATGTCACTACAATACCATCCATCCAGGTGAAAGATCAGTTGTTTATAAATGGGAAACAAGAGGAAAATCAGGTCATGAATAACCATCTTTTTCAAGGATGTCTTCAGCAAGACTTTCTTATTAAAGTTGAAGGTTTAGAAGCAGGAATATTCAATGGGTTAGACCATGTCCCATAAGGTATTTGGCTTCATTGAAGCCAAAGAGAAGCCAAAACCAATCACATTCATTTCAGAATGTGAGGATGAGTTTCACAATTCCAGGATCAGTTGCAATGCCTCTACAAGAAAATGTAGAGAAACTAAAAGAGGAATTATTTCTCTTTCTAATTGATACCTCGGTGGACCAAGTGGAGAATTGGGCTTGTTTCAGTTTTTCACTCTCATTCTCAATCATGTCCATTGTCAAATCATCTGCATGGAAATCCATTGAGGAAAGGGAGCTATTTTGCACAACCAATTGCAGGGTTCATTTAGCTCACATATGCCTCTCATTAGTGTAGCAGAGAGTAGGATAGGTTTTTTTTAAGTAGAATAAGTGCATTGCACACCCTGCATGTTTCAATTGGGGCATGTATGGTTTTTTATTTTTTGTGTGTGTTGTGTTTTTTTTTTTTTTGCATGTGTGTGAAAGGTGGAGTATTTAAAGAAGGAAAAAAGTTTCAAAAGAGTTTCATAAGAGTTTCATGATTTTCTTCATTCAAAAATTCTGCAATGTTTCATAGATGCCAAATATTCATTAGATTCAATATACTTCATGCTTAGCATTTTAGGGAGGTCCAAGATCGGCAATGCTCAAGGGGACTTCTGAGATATATCACAGAAGATCAAATCACTTTCAAGATTCCAACATTGACTCCATGCCCAATGGATGACTTAAGGCTACTAGAATCATGCTTAGTAGGAAATCATCCCCGAGGTCACCAAAAATGTTATCCAATTTTATGCACATGGAAAAAATTGGACAATGGGGTCCTATTTTGATCAAAACATGACAATAGTCCCAGGGACTCACTTCCGTCATCACGGAGATAACATGATTAAAATAATTAAAAAATTGATAAGTGAGATCACCTAGCACAACTCGAGCTCAACTCAATGCTAATTCATGGAAAAACTCGGTCGAAGTTAGCAAAAGTTGAGAAGTGGACGTTTTAGACCTTTATTGCCATATGAATATACTGGACGTTTTAACCTTTAAATGATGCTCATATATTCAATGATACAAAATTTATCTCCGCCAAGACCACGTGTTGAAGGAAATGCGAGCTCAAAGCACTAACCCTTAGCATTGGACATAAGCCTCGAGCTTGAAAATCTGTTGATGTTAACAAAACATAAGAAGAAAGGTGAGGTACTCGCCAGCCTTGTAAAGTGGAAGGCACTGAGATGATTTTCAATTAGCTTGGGTCAAACCACGATCGAGGTATAAGCAAGTGAGTTTCGGCACATTGGAAAATACAGTAGCATCGAGCCGAGTCAATGAAATATCAGTAACATGTCAATGAGTGAGCTATACGAGAAAGGTATGATTCGATGTCATATCGATGGAATCAGAGAATTGTATCGCAAGCTATACAGGAAGATTAATGAAGGGTGATGTTTGACATCAAAATCTATCCACAGTGAAGAGCTCAGTTATGTAAACCAAGAGAAGGAGAGAATCTGGTTGGCCAAGATGAAGGTGGGGCATTGAAATGTGAAATTGGCTAGACGAGTCAAGATATGCCTGAAGACCAAGTTAAATAATATCTCATTGAATCGAGCTAGTATATAATCGTTCACAGGCACAAGTAAAATGAGGAAGGCCGAGTCAAAGAAAAGCTTGATGCATCGAGCTTGAAGTTCATAAACGGGTTGTGTGCTGATCAAACCAGCAGAACCAGGACCACGACAACTTCACGGGAAAATTTTGAGTTGAGGCCAAGATAATTTCGAAATCCAAGATAAAAGTTCCACACATGGGGAATCGTGTGAATGTTATACCGCATGGGGATGAGATGAAACAAAATTCCACGCTGGTGAAATTTTGAGGTCCGCAGCCATGCAGAGAGTTAGGGCAATTCAGCCGATGTTCTCGGGTCTCCAATTCCTGAGAAAATCCGGGCCCGAAAAAGAATATTTCCAATCAAGCAGGGTTGAGTTTGGGTTGAACTCGCTCGATGGTTCATATCATGGTCGAACGAGTCTATTGCCAAGTTATTGGGTGAGGAATGGTAATTGGAATGTGGGGATTTAAAACATGTGGAGCTATGGAAGAATTCATGCTAAGTTATACGTGAGGTATTATGATGGAAAAGGATGACAAAGAGAGAACTCGAGCAGCATATTGAACGCGGAACAATTGGTTAACAGTAGGTAGTAGTCATGAGAAGCTCGATTTAGTGTGAGTTGTCAAGAAGTTTGGAGGTTGGTTAAAAGTTTAATGCAAAACATGTCTTCTGGAATTTATTCAATTGAATAGCCAACAGGTAATCATTTTGGTGTACTACGCAAATGATTTTAAAAAGGATCAACTCATGGATGGTTAAAAGAGCGAGTTTAATGATTAAGATGGCAAGAATGGATGTGGAAAAGTTATGGGTCATGGTAATAATCATCCCATGGCTCGCATGAGTGAATTGAGGTATGTTAATACATGGAGCTTGTTCAATACAAAGTGGGTGATTTCAATGAGCTGCCAAGTTGATCTAGAGGTTGAAAATTAATAAGGATCATGTAGAATTCAAATTGACCACCAAGTTATGAAGAAAATTGGTGAGCACAAAGCCGAGCTAAAGGACACATGCCATGGGATATGTTGAGATCTCTCTCATCAAAGATAAACCAAATCATGTAGGAACAGGATCCCGAGATAATCTCCTTGAGACTTACTCAAGTTACGTTAAAATCCACCCAGAAACAAAGGGATATCAATAAAAATGATGTAAAGAGTTCTCAAAGTCAAATGAGAATCAAGACTTGAAGTCAATGGCTCAAGTTAGTGGAGATGATTGAGCGTGCAAGAAGAAATGACTTGAATATAGAGTAGTTCACCAACTCATCAATGAAATGTCAATGCTCATTTGAAGGATGTTCAAAATTTCCCAATGACACTTGTCAAATTTGAAGGTGAAGAGCTCAATAAGCTTAGGATTAAGCACTGGAACTGGAGGAGCTTTCAGTCGAGGAAATGTCAGAGCTCGAATCTCATTGAACGCGTCACATTTTCCGAGTTGAGAGACATGAAAGGAAATGGAACTGGTTATGACTTGGGATAAGGATAGAAGTTGAGGCATGAAGGTCCCTCACGTGTGAAGAACGAATGAAAATTGGAGCAACATATTAAGACGATTTTAGAGCCCACAAGCTCGGATAGGCATGGTTTTGCAAAACTTCAAATCTGGGGAAAGTAATTCTCGAGAGAATGAAGCGTGACAAGCTCATGGTAGTCCACATCATAGATGATCATTGAAAGTTAAATTTTTGAATATGAGGAATCAAAATAGGTATGATTCTCGGTTTGAACTAGGTTAACATCCCAAATATTTCAGGTTTTAGGCTCATTGAATCTCATAAGGAAAAGTGAGTCATCAAGTGAAGAGCCGAGAAGGATGGCTTGACAGTTAAGAAATCTCAAACTCGATGGTGAATAAGAGTGATACATAGTGATCTCGGGAGTGGGCTTGTGGGAAGAATGGATTGATGGTAAAAATATTTCGAAAAATTGTGAGCTATTGAGCCAAGTTTATGATTGGAGCGATGGCGAATGTACAAATGTGAGAGATTGGCATCATTGAAATGAGCTGAGGTAGAGAGCGAGTTACTCTGGGAAAAAGTGAAGACCATTTGGAAGATTTGACTAATTGTGATGAAATTTCATGAGAGCTCATTTTGGGTGGTTACAATCGGAGCTCATTGATGAAGTGGTCATGTGAGTTGACATTGTTGAAGAGGCTTGAATACAAAGGAAGATTGATCATTGTGAAATAGAAGAGATCGAGTGATCAAAGGGCTTGGTTGCGGTGAAGTGGATGAGAGAAGAGCTCGACACCAACTCGATGAGTTGGCTTGGTGAGCCAACCACCACCGTTGGTTTTATTTTTGGCCATTCACAAAGGACCCCCCTTTTCAATGCAAACCAGTCAACGGGGGGTCCACCCATATTTTTAAATTAAATTAATATTTTTATTTTAAATATTTTATTAATAATATTTATTATTATTATTAAAATATTTTATTTAAATATTCTTTTAATTAATTAAGAAGAATAAGTCAAACTAGGCATTAATGATACATGATGGAACCTTCTCAAGTGGTTCAACCAACTTGTAATAAATACATCATGTACCTTCAATTTAGGAAGGGAATTTATGACTCCTTCTCTCCTCTCTCTCAATTTCTTCTATAAATGTAAGTTGGAAGCTCATTCCAAGGGTTCCAAGGTCAGATAGGTTGGACAAGTTAGACTATCTGAGACAAGTGTATAGTTTTCAAAAACTCTCTCTTCTTCTAAAGTTGTTCTTGTATGTTGAGGAAACTTTCAAGCCTCCTTTTCAAGACTATAATGGAAACCATTGCCTCTTCTAAATGTATGATGCATTGTGCACGTTGTTGAAGTAATAAAAGTGTGTTTTTTGTGACTAATCTTGGTCCTTTCATCCTTCTATACTTCTTTGTGCCTTTTCTCATGCTTGCAAGTACACTTATGCAAGTTCACAGTTTCTATTGCAGGTTCTTAGAGTTATGTGCTTATCAAGTGGTGGAGTATTGCATGCAGTTGAGTTTGTGGTGCTTGTTCACCCTTCTCAAGTTCATCCTTCTTCACTGGAATACTGATAATTTTTTTCTAATTGAGTTAACAAAGGGAATGCATGCTTCCTAGTCTGTGGTATTTTGTACCCTCTCTAAGTTGTAGTAGGTGAAGTTGACTTATGGTGCACACACCCTCTTCAAATTAACCCTTCCTAAGTTTGGAAACACCCTTTATTTGGTGCATCACCATCCCTAGTATAGTTTCATTTCTTTCAAATCTCTTTCCCTAAAACCCATGAAAATGTTAGCATAGGTCTAGATAACCATTTTATTACACTAGGAGCCATGACTAATTTATATTGGGTTTGTAACCATATATAGTGGCACTTATTCATGGGGTAGCATTAATGATTGTGTAGACACAAAAGTATGCACTTATTAATATTACATCATGCTTCTATTATGTTTTTGTATACATGATTTCTAATTACAAATATAAGACACTGGCGACACCTTTTCCTATTCCTTATATTTCCTTTTGATTGATTTTTATTGTGACATTGTCTTATACTTCTTGGATTTACATATTATGGTTGATTCGTATGGATCCATGTCCCTGTTCATAGTCTTGTTTCTATTTCTTGAATTTGGGAGAGTACCGCTTATTATGGACACTATAGCCTAGGTCTTGGCGTCCCTTCAGAGTGCTTTTTTCCATTCTATTTGCTTTTATAAATTACCATTTGGCACTTAACTTTAGGTATTTTCGGATTCTTTGGGTCAGCCTTTAGTGTTACTAAGTGTCAAAATTCAAATATAATAACTTCTCAATATGGTTGGGAAATCCATCAGATGGATGTGAAGAATCCATTTATGAATGGTGACTTACAAGAGGAAATCTATATGACCCACCCTAAAGGCTTGAAGAACTAGGTAAATAATTGTATGTTTGTAAATTGAAAAATCTTTATATGGTTTAAAACAAGCTCCTAGAGCTTGGTATGCAAAGATTAACAATTTTTTCAATGAAGTTAGATTTTCTAACTATTCTTCTGATAATGATTTATTTGTAAAAATTGAAGAAAATCATATTATTATCATTTTATTGTATGTTGATGATTTAGTTATTACTAGTAACTCTAACAATTTAATTATGAAAATTAAAAATAAATTAAAACAATACTTTGAAATGACTGATTTAGGATTATTGCATCATTTCTTAGGCATGGCTATATATCAGGATAAAAATTCTATTGTTGTATCTCAATCACAATATGCCACTAATTTTCTTAAAAGGTTTAATATGATTGATTGTAAACATGTTACTATTCCTATATAAGTTGGATGTAAACTAGATCCTAAACTTGCATGTGAAAAAGTTAATCTTACTTTGTACATGAAACTTGTAGGTAGTTTGATTTATCTAACTATTAATATACCTGACATTGCTTATGCAATAGGTATTTCTTACATATTTATGCAGGATCCATATCAAGATCACTAAAAGTTAGCCAAAAGAATATTGCATTATATTAAAGGCACAATTAATTTTTGTTTACATTATACTTCTTCTAACAATGCATATTTATATGGATATTGTGATTCTGACCATGTTGGTGATGTGATAGATTGAAAGTCTACAATTGGATATGTGTTCAAGTTTGGTGCAGTGCCATTACTTGGAGTAGTAAAAAGTAACCAACAGTCTCCATTTATTCTACTAAGGTAGAGTATAGAAGTGCAATGGAAGCAACGAAAGAAGCCATGTGGTTGAAGAAACTGTTGGAAGAGATACACATGGAAGCTAAAGGAAGTACTCTTCTTCTATGTGATAGCTAGAGTTGTATTTCTCTTACTAAGAATTCAGTTCAACATCAAAGGAAAAAGTATAAAGAGATTCATATTTACTTTATATGAGAAAAGGTTCTCGGTGGTGATATAGATCTGGACAAGACACTACCCGAATGAAGATCAAGTTCTGAGACATGTTTAAGAAACCATTATGTGCTGGAAAATTCTACAATTTTTATGCAATGATTGGCTTTTTAGAGTTGTCATTGAAGGGTAGTGTGCATAGAAATGTCACATTGTAGTGGTCGGTCGGTTGATATCTCCTTCTCCTCTATACTTATGCTCCATTTGTAAAGCATTGTAAAAATATATTTATGATATTTTATAAAATTATAACTCTAAGTTTATGGTGTACAATCCAGTGTGTTGCATCTATTTGTAAAGGAGGTCCTTGTGTTATAAAAGGATCCTAGAGATGTGGTTTGATATTTTTTCCATGAGAAACTGTGAGATGTAGTCTCACAAATCATGCTTAGCCTAAATCATAACTTTTGATTTATGGATTCCAAATCCTTTTGTACCAAAAGGTAAGTTGAGCATGATGAAGGTGTTATAAATCCTTCAAAATTGATATGCTAGCCTAAACCTTCACTAATGGTTTATGGATTTGTAAATCCTATTGTACAAACAGTAATGTTAGCATATGGTTCCCAACTTAATATTAAGGGGGAGTGTTAGAACGTAATATTAAGTGCTTATAAAATTTAGTTTATAATTAAATAATTTAGAATAGATTATATTCTTAATTATTTAATATAAATTGTATGTTATGTTTAATTGGTTATTTAATAACTAATTTGCATTTAATTAGGATACGATTTAATCATACCCCATCACTTAATATGTTCATGACTTGTGGGGTCATTTAAATATGGTCACGGATCATATTATTTATCACCTTGTGTGATTGGCTTGGAGAAAAGTGAGGAGGGAGATGTATTACTGAACTGTAATGTTTCTCATTAATGGAATATCTCTTTTCATCGTGGTTTTTACCCCTCATGGTTTTTCCACATAAATCTATGTTCACAATGTTATTTAATTTATTTACATAGTTTAGATGTTAGTATTAATGTTTGGTATAATATATTATTTTAATATGGTTAGTTTTATCCCTCGAATTCTAAAAAGCTCAAAGCACAAGACACTATGACAAAGGAAATATCCAAGGAATAAGCGTAGGAATACATTATACTCCACACAAAAAGTCACCCATAAGATCCTTATCCTCCTCTAGATTCTATGATACGCATTCTACTATCTCCATTCAACGGGATATTAAATACAATTTTCATTCCGCATGTTATCAGTTCTATTCTTATATACTTTATAGTATTGAATATTCATTCACCAACATAAAGTTAGGGAAAATTAGTCATGAAATCACACACTTTCTATTTACATCAAGCCTCTAAGTATGTTGTTATATGCATGATTCCTAAGTGAGAAAAATATACATTAACAACACATATTTTTATTTTACATTGTTTTATCCTCTTACACATGTTATGTTGTGGATCCTATTTTCATGTGTGGAAGTGTTGAATATTATACACTCCCCATTTTTTTTGGCATTTAAAAACTTTCCTGATACCTCAGGAGATATGCTCTTCTCATGTGGGTGATATTTTTACCCATAGGTTTATGGGGCAGTTTTGGCCCATGGTTTTGGAACCCATAGTATTGTAAAACTACTTATTCAATTGCTTATGTGTGTACTTTTAGTGCATATGGTAGGGCATTGTACATTGTAGATGTGTGTGAGTTCAATTGTGAATTCAGGAGAGTTTGTTGAGTATAGCTCCAAACATATCTGGGTATTGTATTGAGAGAAATATATGGATTGTAATAAAAAATATGAGCAAGTGATTCTTGGTGGACATAGCCCAAATTGGGTGAACCACATTAAATATTGTCTCTATGTTTTGTTCTTTTATTTTCTACACTTTTATTTCAAATATGTGATATTATTCTACATATTAGTTTCTACTATTGTGATTCTGTGTGGGATTGTTCCACATATTTTATCCCTTATTTCCTAACAATTGGTATCAGATCCTGGTTTGGTTTTCTAAAGTGTTGAATCATAGGGAAATTTTAGCTTGAGTGGGAGTTATGGCAGATGATGGAAGATCAAAGGTTGATAAATTCAATGGGAATAATTTTAGTCTTTGGAAGATGCAAATGGAATATTACCTTTATCATAAGGATCTTTATATTCTCATTGTTTGAAAAAGGGACAAACCCTCAAGCATGACAGATGTGGAATGATATTTTCTAGATAGGAAGACACTTGGGACAATCCGGCTATGTCTTACATCTTCGGTATTATTTAATGTTTCAAAGGAAAATAATACAAAAGAACTTATGGATGTATTAGGGAAGTTATATGAAAAAACCTCTTCCTCTAACAAGATATTTTTAATTAAAAACTTGTTTAATATGAGGATGTTTAAGAGTGGTTCCATAAATGAACAATTAAATGGTTTTAATATGATTGTAAATATGCTAGCTTTAGTTACAATAGAATTTGATGAAGAAGTTAGGGATTTATTAATTTTTTTCTCTTTACCTTAGAGTTGAAATAGCTTGGTAATGGCGGTAAGGAACTTAGTTATAGCTAACTCAAAGTTGAAGTTTGAGGATGTTTAAGGGGATATTCTAAGCAAGGAAATGTGAAGAAAAATATTTGGGGAATCTTCTACTTCAAGGAATGATTTGACAATGGAGACTAGAGGGAGACAGAAGAATAGAGGAAGGCATAGAAAATCAAAAGATTGAGAAAGGTCAAAATCCAAAAGCAAGATGGTATGTTGGCATTATGGAAAGTCCGAGCATGTAAAGAAGGAATGTTGGGAGCTTCGAGATAAGAAGACACAATAGGAAGAAAACAAAGAGGAAAATGTGGTAACAGTAATTTATGTTAGGATGATTTCATTCTTTCTTTGCATAATATTGATGAATCTTGGGTTTTAGATTGAGGGCTTCTTTCCATGCTACTCCACATAGGCATTATTTTGTTGATTATGTTGAAGGGGATTTTGGGTGCATGTGTATCTTGGTGATGATGAGCCTTGCAACATTTCTGAAAAGGTTGTGTTCAAGTTAAGATGTAGAATGGGTATACATGGCTATTGAATAATTTCAGACATGTGCCTACATTAAGACAAAACTTGGTAGCAAGAAGTGGGATAGTTGGGAGATGATGGTTGTCCTGTGATATTTATAGTGGACTCTTAGAAGGTTACCAAGGGTGCTCTTGTGGTGGCAATAGGTAAGAAGGTTGGAACCTTATATTTAACCACCGATAGTACTAATGCTTGTAATGTTGTACTATAGGATTGATCATATGAGCCATAAGGGAATGCATATCATAAAGAAACATTTTCCCGAATTTACATAAACATGTTTGGATTTCTATGAGAAATATGTATATGGGTGTTGATCACCATACTCTGGCACTTAGCGAAGGAAATACAGAAGGTTCACGTGGAAGAGCAGAGCACATTCAAAGGTGTGAAATTATTAGAAGGGATTGTAAACAAAGAAGAGAGACATATTCGGGACTTAGCCATTTTCATGATGAGGATCTATTTTTGGAGATAGTGTGCAAAGAACACAAACCGGTCAAATACTTACACGACATGCATTGAATATTTTTGGAGGATCATCTACAAAGTGCTTTGCATGGACACAAGATGAGAATAGATCTACTACTGTCAATTAACTGAAAGTAGTCTATTGCTAGCGTACTTGTATGTGTGGTTATTTTTGTAATGGTGCTTTGGCTAAAAATAGCATGCGACCTATTCTAGGTTTGGATAAGAAGTGACAGGAAAGTCCCCACCCATATAAATATATATTGAATCGCAGTAGAGAGAGAGCATATGTGTGTGATAACTAGGTTATAGTGATATTATGCTGAAAAATATGTTACGTGCATGAGCGTATGCTACTATTACTGTAAGGAATCTTCTGTGTGTTTACTAAATTTAATATAATGGAGATTATGGACTAAAATAAGGTGTTATCGTGGTTATAATTCAATATTGCATGTTTGATTCCATTATTTTTGTCTATTAAATCATGTTATTATCTTGATCTAGATCTAAATATACATTGTAGAATGCTATATAAGTCGTATATATGAATGATTAAAGTATTCATCATGCTAACATCTTATAATAATGACCCTAAAGAGGGTCCCGATACCTTTACATGCTTTGGGTGAGCACTCAGTCTAGGTTGAGTGATGTGCTTTAGCGCGCTTGGGCTTGTATTGGTGAATTCTAGGGTGCATCATTGGTTGCATTACGGGACCTGTTTTCGATTGCTTTCAGGATGGTTCATGATGAAGACATACCGGTTGACCTTAGCAAGTGTTGAGGAGTGGATACATGATCTGGAGGAAGAATACATATGGTGGTTCAACATTGGATTTGAGTTTAACACACACATGTGGGTAGAAAAAATCTCTATGATAGTTTGTATGAGAGATTTTCACTATCTTTCTAGTAGTGTTGTACGAGTGGTTGATTGCTTATGCATCTAAATGGAATTGGAGGTATCACACACTTGTCTAGATGCAAGAAGAATTTTAGGTCCTTTATGATACTTGATTTGATCTAGACTCGCACCATGGATATGTGGTTCTATGGTGTTTTGGATAGTTGTATCTTGGAGTACTCAATTTCCACTTATTCGTGCCCAAAAGTAGATGAATTCCAGTTTTTACGATATCCAAGGGGAACTTACCTACAAGGCATTCCACTGGTAATCAAGATCTTGATGGTAACTTTGAATTTGGAGAGTAAACCAATGGATAACTAAAACCCACCACATGCGGGCGGGAGCAACTTTCTTTGAAGGATGGCAGACATAGCGATAGAAAGACAGAGAGAGAAAAGTGGTTTAATTATAATGAGGTGCGTGAGAGGGAGGTAGAGAAGTAATGATACATTGCAGAGTGGATGGAGTTAATGAGAGAGATGGCTTGTGAAGGATTTGGGGCTCATGAAGGAGATGTGGAACAAGAGCATCAGGAACTCCCCCATCTGGGAAAGCATGACAGGATCCCTCCTCAACCTCATGCAAAAGTGCGCCACAGAGATGACTTGGGCCATAGGTGCGCATCTGAATCCACCTGGAATCCTTGCCCTTGTGCTTGGTTTTCCAAAGATTTAGTATAACAAACAATCAAGCAAGCTAATTTAAGTAGCGGGAGAGTAGGAGTGAGTCTTATAAGAGGTATAATGATGACAGTGTAAATGAATTCTTTTTTATATGGGATTACCTTATTTTACCTTTTTAGGTGTATGATATGATTTTGGACTAAATTCTAGGAGTAGTAATGCTTCACAGACTGTTAGGGTACAATTCAATTCTACTATTGGGACACAGGGAAGTAAATCTTCCAGTCCCACCCCAACTACAGGATTGGGATCATGAGGCATAAGTAGCTCTATTTTATGAGGATCTCGGTGGTTCTAGAGGCGGAGGAAACACAAGAGGTTCGGATCGTGGGCAAGGTCCACACCAACCCCGAGAATATTTACATGGAGATGTATCTTCATCTTCTAGAGTATAGGGGCATAGAAGAAGCTACTAAATATGTGCATATGTGTGAAATATTGTGGCACGAAAAAGGAATCATGGCAAGTCCGAGTGTAGGGAAAGCCAATTTTTTACTATGTTACAAGGGCACACACACAATATAGCACATAAATTTTGACCGTGATAAAACTTGCATAGACTACATAGCTTTAGAATATGCATTTTGTAAAGAGTTTCACATCCCTAAGTTTGAGCGAGAAGAGTATAAGTGCACTCAAGTATAAGTAAATCTATGGAAAATGTACAATACTCTTAGTGTATAGTCTTCAACACTTTCTCACATGAAAATAGGCTCCACAACCTAACATATAGGTTACAATGAGTGCCATCAAAACTACAGGACATTGTTGTCTTTCTAAGAATAGTTATGGCACCAGAAGGAATGAAATCCTTAAAGAATAAACAACTTTCTATATGCGCAACCCCCTATATATTAATTAGCGGTGACCTGTACAAATTAGGTCGGGATGAAGTATTGCATTGTTGTGTACTGGAACATGTGTGCATGGATATTATGGAAGAAGCTCATGGTTGTATTGCAAGTGTCCACTATGTAGGTGATGCCACTACGTGTAATATTCTACTCGTTTCATTATGGTGGGATACATTATATACATTGTAAGGAATTTTGTAAGGCTTATGATAATTTCCAACATCTTGGGAAACATGGTCAATGAGATGAAATTCCTCTAAGCCCTATTACTAGTGCGAGCCATTTGAGAAATGGGCTATAGATTTTGTGGGTCCTATTTCACCAGTTGTGCATAGAACTACATCACGATACATCATAACTTGCATAGACTATTTGACAAGGTGGGAAAAATCAACACCTATAAAGGATTGTACATTGGCTACAGTAGCCAAGTTTCTTTGGGAAAATATTATTACAAGGAATGGATGTCCTTTAAGTTTGACCAGTAATAGGGGCACACATTTTCTTAATGAGACAATCAGAATTTTATTGGATGAATTCATGATCACATGCGATAAGACTACACCCTATCATCCTCAGGAAAATGGGACTGCTAAGGCTTTCAACAAAATTTTGAGCCGACATTGACAAAAATCTATGATGTTAGAAGGAAGGATTGGGATGATAAAGTATCTGCATAGATTTTTGGGCATATCAGACAACATATAAAAGGTTAAACAAAGCCACACCATTTTAGTTAGTGTTTGGCATAGAAGAAGTTATAGCTATGGAATTTATGTTACCTTCTTTGCGTATTGCGCATCTTTGGAGGTCTTACTAATGAGCAAATATTATAAGAACGGGTTGAAAAATTAAAAGTTGGATGAGTTCCAAACCATAGCACATTGGAGTCAAAAAAAGAGAAGGCCAAGTAGAAAGCATGGCATGACAGGCACATCAGGGATAAAAAGCTTGAGATATGACAAATGGTGCTCCTTTATGATTCTAAATTTTTATGCCATCTAGGAAAACTCAAGGTACATTGGTTGGGACCGTATGTTATCACTCACATACTCAAATCAAGCGCTTGTCAATTAGAGTCACTTGATGGAATACAATTACCGGTTACTTCAATGGGAGTAGGCTGAAGCCCTACTATAAATAAGTCTTCTTGGTGTTTGTAATAAGGTAGTGTTGCCATTTATATTAGGTTTTTAATTCTACATTTCCTTAATGTGTTTCCTTCTTTGTCGCTATGATTTTCAATTTAGTTGGTGTGTTTGTGTAATAAGCGTGTTTACGCACCAGAAGCTAATTACTATTTGAAGAATTTTTATGCGTAAAGGAATGCACATACCCTTAGTGTGGGGTAGGTTCTTGGTATCCAGATACAAGACTGTTTAAAATAAGTCCACATGAAAGGAACTATCTATGGGTGCTATTGGAGAATTGAAAAAAAAGAGATTTATTCTGGACACAAGGACCATAGATAGAGAGGAATGAAGAAACAAGTATAATGCAAGGTAAGTAGAGGTCGAGAAGACTACCAGTGGAAGGCGCAGTGATGAGGTACTCAGGTGCATGGAAGTGCGCTGAAGAGAAGTCTGTAGCCAAAAGGTAGAAGGGCATGCTAGAAGGTTATAGCTTGGGTGCAAAGATGTACCATATGGAAAGAATGAAAATGGTCGATTAATGAGAGGATTGTTGGTAGGTGGAGGAGCAATAAATGCACTACATTTTTGAAATTTTATATAAGGACAGGATGCACATTCATTTTTACCATTGCAATTGAGATAATTTGAAATGTTAAGTGAAAATGAGTGAGAAATCGTGTTGAGGTGGAAAGAGTGTGAAACCAAATGTGGAGAGATGGGTTGTGCATAGGAGAAGCTTGCTTTCCCATAGGCAAAGGGTTTTAGCAAAGTAAATCCATTACAAACAAGCTAGGGCACATGATTTCCACTAGGGCATGAAGATTTAAACTAGGGTTTCAACTTTCTCGATTACAGAGGGAAGAAAAGAGAGATTTTTCAAATGGCACCAAAGAAAGCACCCATAGTAGGAGATAAAGGGAAGAAGAAGGTTGAAGTGGAAGAAGAAATTTCTCCCGAGAGTAATTTCTCAGAAATGTAGTATCCAGAGGGTATGATTGTGGGACAAGAATGGGATTCCCATATCTGCCAATGTAAAATCAATGATTACAAACATAGAATATTAGATAATAAGAAGGAGCTCGATGCGTTGCTAAGCATGAAAATGAACAAGTGCATGACAGAGGATATGCTAGTATATGATGACGCGGGTGAGAATTTTTTGAAGCAGAATGGATCTACCAGCTGTATGAGCTGCCATATTTTTGGAAAGTATGAATAATTGTATTAGTGGTTGATGAGCACACCCATAAGGAATTCTACTTTTCCGACGGAGGGTAAGAATATAAACTTCTTTGATTTCAATAGTGACATGATGAAGGGCCTCAGGTTTAGATCTGGATAGTGATTTAACTGATAAGGCCACAATCCTGGAGATGAGGAAGGATCTGGGGTAAACTAAAGGTCCACACAACATGGACATTGACAAATTGAAAAAGTACCCAGTAGTGCAGAAACTACACATCTTGTAACAAAGTTGAATGACCAAAGAAGGTGGTCGTAGGTAAACACAATGTGGTTGCATGTCGCAAAGAAGATGTCTCAAGGAGTGGTCTACAATATTGTAGATCACATAGTAAAGATAATCATTGAAGAAGCACGGACATGTGACAAAATAAGTTTTGGCATTGTGTTATTATCTTTAGTGTTTATGGAGATTGGGGTGCTTGATGGGCCAAAGGAGAAGATTTGGGAGTACCCCACAGAACACAAGTCACATGCGAAAATATTTCGTAAGTACTTTTGCGATGGATCAATGAGTGGAAATTTCAAGTAGAGCACGGAGATGTGGTATGATAGACTCCATGCGGCGTTCAAAGAAGAGTGGCGCATACCCAAGGATTTTCCGTCAATGTGTAGAAATTACTCGATCTAATACAAAGAATCCATGAAATAGCTACAAGACAATAATTGAAATCAACAACTCTATATTATATTTTTTATTATTCACTATTTCATTACACTCCATTATATAGGAGATGTAAAATAGCAATCCTTATAACAACATTTGTCTTCATGTACAACCATACACCCATATGGTTTCAACCTCTCACCAATATAATAATAAAACAATACTAATTGTTTTATTATTCTAACTTACTAACTTACCACATACTAACCACATTTTACATTTACTATTTACATTTACATAGTAAATGTACTTTCACTAATTTACCATAATAATAATTACACATGTAATTATTATTCACCTATACATACAAATGGAGCACTAAGATATATTTCCTAACATTCCCCCCTTAGTGCGAACATGGGGAAAACCTGCCTTATACTTGCACCTGCTCATGATCTGATGATTTTATAGGATGATCATAAACCTAATGGATGGTTTTTCATAGGGTTGACCATAAACCAAAAATGATGGTTTTGCAATTGGTTTACCATAAACCAAAAAGGGTGATGGTTTTGCATAGGGTTTACCAACAACCGAAAATGGTGGTTTTACAAGTGGTGTACCACAAACCAAAAGGGTGATGGTTTTGCATAGGGTTTACCAACAACCGAAAATGGTGGTTTTACAAGTGGTGTACCACAAACCAAAAATGAAGGTTTTCAAGTGGTTTACCTACAACCACATCATGATATGCCAAGTATTATTCTTAGCCCTCATCACATCTCACTGCAGGGAATAACATAGGAAATTCTGCTGAAATCTGCTGCATATATAGAAAATACCAGAAATGTAGAAAACTAGAAATGGAACATTGAGATCATGTTCCCCCCTCAATGTGAAATTTCCTTTATTCTGCAAACCACAATAGGAACACTGCAACCAAACACTCTGCCAGAAATACAAAGAAACAACAAGAACACACTGTATAAAAAAATAATCACCATAGCTGATACGGCCCCGTCGTTGGTGACTGACGAGAGGTCGCTGAATGACCTCCAACCTCCTGTGCCTCCTTCCTCCAAGAAATTCACTTAGAATAGAAATTCTTCAGAATTATAGTCAATTTCATCTGTTATTCGTTCATCTTCATTGTCTGAGCCTTCTTCAGTGACTATATTTGCTTCATTTTTAAGATTTCCATTGAGCAAGTCTTTAGCTCGATCTCTACAAAAAGACTTAGTATGACCCTTTTTCTTGCAATAGAAACATTCAATTTCATCCTTTTTTTTTAGAATTTTTTGTATTTCTTTTTAACATATAAAGCAGTTTCCTCTTCTATATCTTCTTTAGTTCTTTTCTCTTCAGCTAGGAGAGCTGAAATCATGCCCTCTAATGACTGAGAAGACATTTTCCCTAGAGTAAAGACAACATTATTGTACTTGGATGGAAAACTGTTTAATAATATGGCTTTTGCATCTTCATCATCAACAGGAGCTTTAACTTTTGCTAGTTTTCTAAGAAGAGATCTCAATTCATTTATATGACTTGACATTGTGACTTCTTCATTCATTTTCAATTTGAATAATTGCAACTTTAAAGAGAATTTTGCATTATTCGCTTTAGCCCCAAAAGTTTTGTTTAGTAAATCCCATATTTCTGTAGAAGATTTTTCTAAATCTACATGATGTAATTCAGAATCTGAAAGACCAAGTCCAATTATTGCTTTGGCTTTGTCATCTCTAGTTTCCCATTCTACAATTTTGCTTACATTTGTAGGTGCTTTTTCTTTTCCATCTACTATCCTTCATAGGTTTTTATTCATTAACTGCATCTGGATTTTTACTCTCCATGTATGGAATTTCAGCCCATTAAATTTATCTAATGGTGTATCCATTTTATTGAATCTAAATATCCAAAAAAATTGAATGTAGATTTGAATTACCTTTGATTCTCTGATTTCTTCAAAAAAACAATAGTGATCAATGTGTTGTATAGTAAATTGCACGTTTCTCCCAAACTACAAACTGGGTTTTGTTGAAATTTTTACTGTAGCTTCTTGTATAATATATAGTTCCATGAATTTTTTTGGAGAAACCCAGATCACAAAACAAAAGTTACAAGATCTTCTTCGAGACAGATTTAACCTGCTCTGGTACCAAATGTAGAAATTACTCTGATCTAATACAAAGAATCCATGAAATAGCTACAGATAATAATTGAAATCAACAACTCTATATTATATTTTTATTATTCACTATTTCATTACACTCCATTATATAGGAGATGTAAAATAACAATCCTTACAACAACATTTGTCTTCATGTACAACCATACACCCATATGGTTTCAACCTCTCACCAATATAATAATAAAACAATACTAATTGTTTTATTATTCTAACTTACTAACTTACCACATACTAACCACATTTTACATTTACTATTTACATTTACATAGTAAATGTACTTTCACTAATTTACCATAATAATAATTACACATGTAATTATTATTCACCCGTATACAAATGGAGCACTAAGATATATTTCCTAACACAATGGTGGGTAAGATATTCATTTAACATTTTTTATCGCACGATTTGTGATGAAGGAAGGGGCTTGGAGAGCATGGTGAAAACCATTGTATGCCTTCACAATGAGGTATTTATAGGCATCGGTTTACAGTTTTAGATGCACACCACCTAAGCTTCAATGCAGACAAGGTAGATTGCAACTACCACACTCTGAGAAATAAATATGTATATCCAAGGCGGAATGCCTACATTGAAAGGATTATTTTGGGTATTATAAGCATGAAGCCTATAATCTTGGTAGTTAGGGAAAATGGAGCAATGCTTATGTACCTACAACTTAAACCCAAGATGGAGAACACGAAGTATGTGGAGAATGATTTTATGCTCCTAAGTTTTCCAAAAGGTAAGAATACAATGGAAAATGTTCCAACACCTAAGCCCACATAATAATTTAGGTAGATTATGAAGAATAAGAGCATGAAAATAGTGGTGGTTTGGAACACAGAGGTAGAAGACAGACCTCCAAATAAGGAAAAATATGAGCATGCCAAGACACCACCTCATCCACAAGAAGGATATGATGAGGACCATGAAGAAGTCTAAGGAGATCATTGTTTTAAGAGAGTATTCAAGAGAACAAGGACCCAAGGTGCTACTCCTCAAACAGTGTGCAAATCACCTCAAATCTCTCCACAGAAGGAGACAATTGAGAAAAGAAAAAGGAAATTGAAGCTGAATGAGGAAGTGAAAGATTCTGAGGAAATTTCATCCAATTCTCCTACACCTCTAGAGAACTTGGAAGAACAAAAAGATGAAGAAATGAAGGATGGAGAAGAGGGAGAAAAAGGAGCAGATGAGACAACAACCGAGACTTCTCAAGACATAGCAACACAAGTTCCAAATCTTGAAGCCCAAGTTCCTAAGTAGCCTAGATCAAGAAGAACAAGTGGGGAATATATTCCACTAGCCATGGGCTACATCGAGGACATAGGTAAAATTATCCATGCCCATTTCAAGAGCACACTGACATAAAAGGATTTGTATGGCTAGGAGTTGATGGATGAAGATATGGCAACCATGTGCATAAGGAAGCAATTTTCATGGTCGATGCACACACACATGGATGAACTAGACTTTGATGTGTGTGAGGAGTCATGCGTATCAAGGAGGTTGAAGAAGACACCTCAGTTAGAAACATAACAAGAAAAGCCTACCGTTATGTCATATGAATAAGTAAGCAATGCTTTGGTGAAGGTATTGACGAGAGGTGGCACACTGAAATATGGATAAAGCTTCCATAATTAGGGCATTGCGAGAGGAGATAAAGACTAAGGATGAGGAAATAACTTGCATGAAGTAGGAAAGATACTTGGTACAAAAGAAGAACATTCTTTTTATCAGCATAGAAGAGGAGATTGGTGACAATGTCATGAAGGCTAGGCCACACTTAGAGCCAAAGGTACCCAAAACGTTTCCTTCAGCAATACATTATGTAAGCACATTGGTGGACTTAGTGCTTGAAGATGAACCTATGCGCATGCCAACGATAAAGGATCCAACACAAGAAGCATAGCAGAAAAGACTTTAGTGATGTAGAAGATTGCATTATATGAAGGATTGCTTCAGAGCTTGTAGGAGGAACTAAAGAAGGTATATCAAGCGCTGAATATTTGTACAGAGGCCGAGAAGTTGTTATAAGGACCATGACCATTTTATAAGAGAATGAAGTCCTGAAGGCCATGAAAGATGAGGTATTGGGCTACGTAGAATGGTTAGCACATGTTAAATAGAAGTGCAAGGCCCTTACAACAACTCAAGAACCACACAAGGAAAGACTGGATGAGTTTGGGAAACCAATCACTCAAAATATTGACTTTTTGGAAGGGAGAATGACAAACATGTCCAACATTGTGTTGGTCCTTCAAAATGATAAGAGAGAGATTGAAAGGGATGAATTAGAGACAATTTCAATGGATATTCTAGAGAAGGTAGAGGTCACGCTCAATGATTGGTAGACTCTAGAGGCAAAAATAAAAGAGGAGTATCCAAAATTGATTATTCAAGCTGAACTAGAAGATACTGCAAGGTAAAGACATTCTTTTATTCATCGAAATTATTTCTATTCTTCTATTCATAATCTTTGATTAATTTTGGAGACAACCATTGTCGGGAAACCATGCAACTAGTGTGGGGTAATTTTGATTATTCATACTCGGTACTTAGAAAAGGAAATACATAAGGTTCACGCGGAAGAGAAAAGCATTCAAAGGTGCGAAGTATCGAAAGGATCACGCGTGAAGAAGAGAGACAAATTTGGGACTTAGCCATTTTCACGATGAGGATCTATTTTTGGAGATAGTGTGTGGAGCACAAAATCGGCCAAATACTTGTGCAACACACATTGGCTATTTTTTTAGGATTAACTACAAAGCGCTTTGCATGGAAATAGGTCGGGAATAGATCTACTACACTGTCGCTAACTTAAAGTAGTCTATTGTTATCACACTTGCATGTGTAGCTATTTTTGTAATGGCACATGGCTAATAATAGCATGTGACCTATTCTGGTTTAGATAAGCGGTGAAGGGAAAGTCCCCACCCATATAAATATGTATTGAACCGTGTACAGAGAGAGAGAGCATATACGTGTGAGAACTAGGTTATAGTGAGATTATGCTAACAAATTTGTTACGCACATGAGTGTATACTACTATTATTGTAAGGAAGCTTCGTGTGTTTACTTGAATTTAATATAATGGAGATTATGGACTAAAACAAGGTGTTATCATGGTTATAATTCAATATTGCATGCTTGATTCCATTATGTTTGTCTATTAAGTCTGTTATTCTCTGGATCTAGATCTGAATATGCACTATAGAATGATATATTAGTCATAGATCTGAATGCTTAAAGTCTTCATCATGCTAACATCCTACAACAACAACCCTAAAGAGGGGCTTGGTACCTTTGCATGCTTCGGGTGAGCGCTTAGTCTAGGCTGAGTGATGTGCCAACACGCCTGGG
Organism: Taxus wallichiana var. yunnanensis; assembly: GCA_018340775.1. NCBI lineage: Eukaryota > Viridiplantae > Streptophyta > Pinopsida > Cupressales > Taxaceae > Taxus > Taxus wallichiana. Next base: position 849,423,577 of record CM031234.1, read on the forward strand.
CTTGTATTGGTGAATTCTAGGTTGCATCAATGGGAAACATAAGCGAGTAAATTTTCTCAAGGTTGGACCTAAGAAGAAAGAGAGTAAGTTAGATCTGGTACATTTCGATGTGTGGGGACCAAATCAGGTATCTTCTCTTGGGGTTCAAACTATTATGTCACTTTTATTGATGATGTGACAAGGAAAGTTTGGGTATATTTTATTATAAATAAATTTAATGTATTTGACACTTTTTAAAATGGAAATCCTTAGTAGAGAATGAAATAGGTCTTAAAGTTACATGTCTCATGTCGATAATGGAGGGGAGTATTTCAACAATGAGTTAGATGATTATTGTTCTATGAATGAAATCCGTAGGGAAAAGATGGTTCTAAGAACTCTGCAACATAATGGGGTGTCAGAAAGGATGAACAAGACAATAATGGAATGAGATAGGAGTATGAGGTTACATGTAGGACTACCTCTTTATTTTTGGGTAGAAGTCATGTGAGCATAATTGTGTATGTGATAAACAAAGGACCCTCAAGTGCCTTGGATGGAGGCATACCTTAGGAGGATTGGTCAGGTAAGAAATTTGATTAATCATTTCTTAGAGTCTTTGGATGTGAGGTGTTTTGTCATATTGACAAGGATGATAGGACCAAGCTAGTGGCTAAATCAAAAAATGCACTTTCATTGGTTATGGTGATGATAACTTTAGATATAAATGTTGGAGTATTAAGGAAAAGAAAATAATCGATCTAAGGATGTGGTATTTAATGAGAAATTTGTGTATAAGCAATCATTGCAAGAAAACATGGAAGAATCTAGGAAATAATATGCAATGGTAGATGATATTCGAATGGGAAAGTGGTACATGAATTAGTTCAGAACCTCGCTCAATAAGAACCCCAAACTCTTGTATTAAGGAGGTCTTTTAGGGTAAGCAGAGAACCTAAATTTTTTTCTCCTTCTCTTTATTATTTATTACTCACTAACAGTGGAGAGCTAGAGAGATTTGACGAAGCAATACATGTGGATGTCAAGAAGAAGTGGGAGCAAGACATGAATGAGGAGCACCGGGTATCTCATGGATAACTAGACTTGGTATTCGGTGAAGCTACCTAAAGGAAAAAGAGCATTGTAGAACAAGTTGGAGTACAAAGTTAAAGAGGAATAAGGAAGCAAGAAAATATACAAGGCCTGATTGGTGGTCAAGGGGTTTGAATAGAAAAAGGTATATATTTTATGTGATTTTTATCTTGTAGTAAAAATGAATTCTATTAGAATTGTTCTTGGAATAAATGGCAACAAAAGACTTGTAATTAGAGTAGATACATGTAAAGAATACATTTCTCCATGGTGATTTGTAGGAGGATCTATATATGCATTAGCCTAAGGGATATGAGGTCAAAGGTAAAGAGGAGATGGTGTGAAAAATGAAGAAGAGCTTGATGCCCTAAAATAAGCTCCACGTCAATGATATAATAAATTTGATAGCTTCATGATGAATCAAGGTTATATTAGGTGTCATTCTAACCATTGCGTATATACAAAAAAACTTCAAGATGATAGTTATATTATCTTGTGTCTTTATGTGGATGACATGTTGGTTACAAGAAAAAACATGTAGGAAATAAAATTACTCAAGAAGCAACTAATTGAGTGATTATGTGGATGACAAATACTTGGTATGATGATATTTAGGGATAGGAAGGAAAGGAAGCTGAATTTATTTCAGGAAGAGTACATTAAGAAGGTCTTGGAGAGGTTTAATATGGAGGATGCAAAACTAGTTAGATCTCTTTTGGTAGGCCATTACAAGTTATCAAAGGATTTGTGTCCCAACACAGAGTAGGAGAGAAACCACATGTCCAAGGTACCTTACTCATTGGTGGTTTGAAGTTTGATGTATGTATGTCATGTCATGGTGTGCACTAGGCTTGATATTTCCCATGCGGTGGGAGAAATGAGTAGATTTATGAGTGATCCAATGATCTAAAACGAGGGGTTTCAGAATTAAGGAATAGATTAACAATTGTGCCGATTAATTGAAAAACATCCTATAACAAAGAACCCTAAAGAGGGGCTTGGTACCTTTGCATGCTTCGGGTGAGTGCTCAGTCTAGGTTGAGTGATGTGCCAACACGCCTAGGCTTGTATTGGTGAATTCTAGGTTTCATCAATGGGAAACATAAGTGAGTAAAGTTTCTCAAGGTTGGACCTAAGAAGAAAGAGAGTAAGTTAGAGCTAGTACATTCCGATGTGTGGGGACCAAATCAGGTATCATCTCTTGAGGGTTCAAACTATTATGTCACTTTTATTGATGATGCAAAAAGGAAAGTTTGGGTATATTTTATTATAAATAAATTTGATGTATTTGACACTTTTGTTAAATGGAAATATTTAGTAGAGAATGAAATAGGTATTAAAGTTAAATGTCTCATGTCGATAATGGAGGGAGTATTTCAGCAATGAGTTAGATGATTATTGTTTTACAAATGAAAACCGCAGGAAAAAGATGGTTCTAAGAACTCTGCAGCAGAATGGGGTGTCAGAAAGGATGAACAAGACAATAATGGAATGAGATAGGAGCATGAGGTTACATGCAGGACTACCTCTTTATTTTTGGGTAGAAGCTGTGAGCATAATTGTGTATTTGATAAACAAATGACCCTCAAGTGCCTTGGATGGAGGCATACCTTAGGAGGATTGGTCTGGTAAGAAATTTGATTAATCATTTCTTAGATTCTTTGGATGTGAGGTGTTTTTCATATTGATAAGGATGATAGGACCAAGCTAAATGCTAAATCAAAAAAATGCACTTTCATTGGTTATGGTGATGATAACTTTAGATATAAATGTTGGAGTATTAAGGATAACAAAATAATCCGATCTAACGATGTGGTATTTAATGAGAAATTTATGTATAAGCAATAGTTGCAAGAAAACATGGAAGAATCTAGGAAATAATATGCAATGGTAGAGGATATTCGAATGGGAAAGTGGTACATGAATCAGTTCAAGAACCTACTCAATAAGAACTCTAAACTCCTGTATTAAGGAGGTCTTTTAGGGTAAGAAGAGAACCTAAGTTTTTTTCTCCTTCTCTCTATTATTTATTACTCACTAACAGTGGAGAGCTAGAGAGATTTGAGGAAGCAATGCAGGAGGATGTCAAGAAGAAGTGGGAGCAAGACATGAATGAGAAGCACCAGTCTCTGGATAACTAGACTTGGGATTTGGTGAATCTACCTAAAAGAAAAAAGAATTTTATAACAAGTTGGAGTACAAAGTTAAAGAGGAATAAGGAGGTAAGAAAATATACAAGGCCCGATTGGTGGTCAAGGGTTTGCAAAGAAAAAGGTATATATTTTATGTGATTTTTTCTCTTATAGTAAAAATGACTTCTATTAGAATTGTTCTTGGAATAATGGCAACAAAAGACTTGCAATTAGAGTAGATACATGTAAAGAATACATTTCTCCATGGTGATTTGTAGGAGGATCTATATATGCATTAGCTTTGAGGGATATGAGGTCAAAGGTAAAGAGGAGATGGTGTGAAAAATGAAGAAGAGCTTGTATGCCTTGAAATAAGCTCCACGTCAATGATATAATAAATTTGATAGCTTCATGATGGATCAAGGTTATATTAGGTGTCATTCTAACCATTTCGTATATAAAAAAAAATCAAGATGGCGTTATATTATCTTATGTCTTTATGTGGATGACATGTTAAGAAGTAGCTAATTGAGTGATTATGTGGATGATAAATACTTTTTATGAGGATATTTAGGGATAGGAAGGAATGGAAGTTGAATTTATCTTAGGAAGAGTACATTAAGAAGGTCTTGGAGAGGTTTAATATGGAGGATGCTAAACTAGTTGGATCTCTTTTGGTATGCCATTACAAGTTATCAAAGGAGTTGTGTCCAGACACAAAGTAGGAGAGAAACCACATGTCCAAGGTACCTTAATCATTGGTGGTTTGAAGTTTGATGTATGTATGTCATGGTGTGCACTAATCTTGATATTTCCCATGCGGTGGGAGCAATGAGTAGATTTATGAGTGATCCAATGATCCAAAACTGAGGGGTTTCGGACTTAAGGAATAGATTAACAATTGTGCTAGATTAATTACAAAACAACTATCTCGAAAAGAGAAGTAAATTACTCAAAGACTTCAAATACATCAGATTATCTATGCTTTAGGAGATGTCTATCCCTTTTCGGGTTTTATATGCATTTATAATAATTTTATAAATATGAAAGGACACCTAGAGGAATTTGGAAGGCCACCGGTCTCGAGGGAGACGAGGTGTTTCATCTTCCAAGACTTACATGTGCACTAATTTTGTGAAACATACTATTTTTAGAATTTACTATTTTTAGAAAACACTACAAAAATCAAAATTTGGGCCCCTTAAACATGGATTTCAGGGGTCAAACATTTCCAAATAGAGTTCCACACCTTTTCATCACACTCTATGCATTCCAATCTTTCTGTTTCCTTTTGAACGAAGTCAATTGGAGGTACGGTGTAAAAGTTATGGTCTCTGGAAGTTGCGCCACTATAATTGCTGCCTAGATCATTCCTCCCTCCTTCAGAAGCAATGGTCCCCATTACATTAAGATGCCCCATCAAATGTGGAAATTTCTTCTTTACCTAGTATGTAGCGAGCCACTCACCTTGGTGATGATATTTCCTTTCTTTATCACATGATAGAGTTGAATAGGTTGTCCCGTAATGCCCGCTTCAACTACCACTTGAGACCAAGAAACAAACTAGGAAAATTATGGAATAAATTTTTTTTTGATAAGAAGGGTCTACAAACAAGTAGCAGACACTAGTTTGAAACTAAATAGGTTCTGAATAGATTTTGATTAACCAATAGATTTCTATACTAGAGCTATTCATAATATCAATGTCACATGTCTAGAATCAACATCAATAACCTGTCCATGTCAACTAGTATATCATCATCCACATAATAATAATAATGTCTCAATGATCCTTAAGCATAATAACTGAATCCAGATCAATATTAATCCATAGTCTAACATCTAACCATCATACTAAGCAAAACATAATAATGTCCATAGGAATCCATGATCTAGATTCTAGCATATACACATCATACTACATAAAAACATAATTATGTCAAAAATATGATCAATAGTGTCGTGATCGATCAAGTATCTAAACAATGTCAAAGGAGAGTGGGTGCTACATCCCCCCCCTTAGATTTCCCCGTGGATCCACCACCGCAAGAAAACTATACTAGAGCTATTCATAATATCAATGTCACATGTCTAAAATCAACATCAATAACCTGTCCATGTCAACTAGTATATCATCATCCACATAATAATAATAATGTCTCAATGATCCTCAAGCATAATAACTGAATCTAGATCAATATTAATCCATAGTCTAACATCTAACCATCATACTAAGCAAAACATAATAATGTCCATAGGAATCCATGATCTAGCATATACACATCATACTACATCAAAACATAATTATGTCCAAAATATGATCAATAGTGTCAGGATCAGTATCTAAACAATGTCAAAGGAGAGTGGGCACTACATGTCCTTTGAGGTCTTAGTCAAATTATCCACAATCTGATCTTCTTTAGGCTGGGAAAGACTTGCTGGATTGAGCTCAGAGATGTCCAATTGTTCACAGTGATCAAGTATCCAACAAAGGTGGATGGTATGGCTTGAGGAGGTCCACATTGAAGATGGGGCAGACGAAGGTAGGGTGGAAGATTCAACTCGAATTTTTTTTCCCCTACTTGCTTAGTGAGAGTGTAAGGACCTTACCAGAGAGGTTGAATCTTTCTATGTGGACCTGCAAGCCATTCCTTCTGAAGCCGCAACCAAACCTTATCACCAACCTGGAAATGATGTGGAACCCTATGTTTATCATGGAAATTTTATAATTTTTATTAATTTTCTCAGAAATGTCATGGACTCAGTGCTGAATGTGTTGGATCTGTTCAACAAACCTTGTCACCTTTTCTGCTTCACTTTTTCCATGAGGTGTGAATTCCATGGTAGGAATTAGGATGCATACATCGATGGGAGCCATAGGTTGGAATCCGTAACAAGATTGAAATGGAATGTGTTTGGTGGAGCTATGCAGGGCTCGATTGTATCCATGTTGTATGTATGGTAGTGCCTCGTCCCATGTGCGAGAGTGCTTGGAGTGGTACATACGAAGCATGTGAACAATTAGGGTATTCACCACTTTTGTTTGCCCATCATCAGGGGTGAAAGGATGTGTAATTCATCAACTTTGTATCTAGCATTCCCCATAAGGTGGACCAGAAGATGCTCAGGAACCTGCTATCCCTATCAGAAACAATAGACTTGGGGAGCCCAAAGTTGATCCATACATGACTGAACTAAATTTTAGCAGTATCTTCCTCAGAAATATTTTTCTTATAGGAAACCATTATAGCCATTTTAGAAAATCGATCAACTACAACAAAAACACCATCATTCCCATGTTTTGAAGTTGGAAAACCTAAGAGGAAGTCCATCGAGATAGATGCCCAAGGCTTGGTTGGTTATGGAAATGGTGTGTACAATCCCTATTTCTTATTAGTTGGCTTAGAAATTACACAAGGAGTGCATGACTTAATATACTTCACCACATCGGTCCTTAGATTAGACCAGTAGAAATGCTTCTGAAGTACTTGCCAATGTCTTGTCCACGCCAAAGTGCCCCGTGGTCCTGCTTTGAAGTGTGCTTCCCATATCATCTTCTCGTTGTTCAATTCTTTGCTGGAACATAGATGTGTCCCATATGGCAGAGGAGATTATCCTGTAGATAGAAATCAGAGACATGTTTTCCTTCACAGAGGGCCTGATATGTGTCTGAAAACTCGGGATCCTTCTCATACAAACTGCACCAACTTGAAGTCTCATGTCCACAGAGATCAAGAATAGTTGTGAGGGCTGCAATTGGAGGGCAGCTTAGGCAATCTACTCTTTGAATTGGCACTTCCCTTCTTATGCTTTATTATCAGGTGAAACTATTGTAGGTATGTGGCCCATTTCTGGTGTCTCTCATTCCTCAACTTGCTCTATGTCTGAAGGAACTCCAAAGGCCTATGGTCAGTGTGGATTACTGTCTCCTTCCCCAGAATGTAGTGTTTCCACTGCTTACATGCTTGGACAATGGCATAAAGCTCCTTGTCATATGTTGGGTACTTCCTGACTGTGTCATTGAATGTTTCACTATGGTATGCAATAGGGTGGCCATGTTGCATGATAACAACTCCCAAGGCATACTCAGATGCGTTTGTCATCAGTTCAAATGGATGATGTAGATCAGGAAGGGAAAGGATAGGGGCTGAGCATAACCTTTCTTTTAGCCCTTCAAATGCTTTCTGCTGTGCTTCCCCCCATTGGAATTTAGCCTTGTTCCCTCCTTTAGTCACCTGATTGAGTGCCCAGGAAATATGTGAGAAACCCAAGACAAACTGGTGATAGAAATTGGCAAGGCCCAGGAAGCTACGAAGCTCTGTAAGATTCTTTGGGGTAGGCCACCTCTGAATAACCTGAATTTTCTCTGGGTCAACATGGACTCCTTCCTCATCCACAACATAACCCAAGTATTGGACCTTTGTCATCCCAAATGTGCACTTATCTAGATTTGCATATAGTCTGTGCTTCCTGAGGGTCTGAAGTACTTCTCAAACATGTTGCAGATGCCTCTCCCAGGTCTAGCTATAAATGAGTATATCATCTAGGTAGACCACCATGAAGGAATTGGTGTAGGGCCGCAAGATGTCATCCATCATCCACATGAATGTTGCAGGTGCATTAGTTAGTTCGAAAGGCATGACCAACCATTCGAATAGGCCTTCATGAGACTTAAATGTAGTTTTCCAAACATCGGTGGGCTTGATAGGGATCTGGTGATAGCCAGATTTGAGATCAATTTTGGTGAAAATTTTTGCACCGCGGAGCTGGTCCAAAAAATCATCAATCCTTAGGAGGGGGTAGCGATTCTTCACAGTGATTTTGTTCAAAGCCCGATAGTCTATGCAAAGTCTCCATGTTCCATCCTTCTTTGGTGCCAAGACAACTGGACTTCCACAGGGTGAAGAGCTTGGCCTAATATGTCCCTTTTGAATCAATTCTTGGAGCTTCCTCTTGATCTCATCATTTTCAAGGATTGACCTGCGATACATAGGGCTATTGGGTAAAGGAGACCCCGGACCAAATCAATAACATGTTTTACCTGAAACTGAAATGGCACTCCTTTAGGTGTTTGGAATAGATCATCATACTCAGTTATGATTTGGTTTCGTTGCTTCTGTTGCTGTATTGAGTGCATGTTCATGGAGGCTGAAACAATTTTGTTTATAGGTTTTGGCTTGATCATCAAGACGAAAAATTGTTTGGTTTTCTCCACTAACTTCTTACATTGTTTGGTGTTGATGAGGGAGACAGATTTTGGGGAATGACCTTAGGTATCTAATAACGTCAACTCCTAATGGTAATGGTGACCCTTCTAGGTCGTGACTCATAGATGCCATGTCTATCCCACATAAATGGTTGGCCTAAGAGCACATCACAAACATCTAATGGAGAAACATCACACATGACTTCATCATGGAAGGGCTTGATGGCATATAGAAGGAGGCATTGTTATGTGACTTGGAGGTCTCTTCCGGGTTTAACCACCCAATACTATATGGCTAGAGATGTGGCTTCACGGGGAGGTTTAGGCTCTTTACAACATCGACGAAATTAAATTCTTCCGACTTCCACTATCAAGGATAAAATGCGTGGCTTACCTTTCACCCAGAGCTTGGAGTGGAAGAGCCTTTCCTTCCCGATCCATATTCTTGACTTTTGAGGTGGTAATGATCACATCTGGCTCAACATCTATAATTTCATCCTCTTCATCCTTTACCTCGGGTCATCAGAATCGCTGCAGTGCGAGAGTGTGTTGAAGAAGATGACTCAAAGAGTAAGCAATTGATGGCTCGACATTCTTCCTTAGAGTGGCGATTTGTTTTGTGGAGGTCACACCACTTCCTTGTCTTCTCCTTCTACATCTTATTTCCTTGTGACTCCTTTTGTTTCCAACCTTGGCCTCGGGTCTAGCCTTCTTTATCATTTTCCCCCTCACGGGTTGGTTCTTGGCAGTCCTCCTTTTATGCTTTTGTTAAATCTTGACTAAAAACTTGTATGCCTTGCCAAGGGTTTGAAACTGAAAGAATTCCATGTCCTCTTAGATGTTCCATTGTAGGCCACTGCAATATTTTAGAATCTTGTGTTGTTCTGTGTCTTGAATTCCCAATCTTGCAGACAGAGAATGAAATTTGTCAGTATAATCTTGAACCAACTGGTCCTTACCTTGACAGAGTTACTACCACTATATGTACAAATCATCATAGGCCCCAATAGGGTAATATTATTCCTTTATGGCATCCATGAAATCATTCCATGTGGGTTCCTCTGTAATTCCTAGCTCATCCCTTTCGAGCCCATTCTTATACACGCCCCACCAATTTTTAACAGCAAGAGACAATTTCAATAGAGAAAATGTTATCTTTTCCTTATCAGTAAATTGATTGACAGAAAAATATGAGGTCAATTGGTCCAACTAGTTCTCTACTGCATCATAATTTATCTTACCCTCAAAAATAGGAATGTCAAAATTTACTTGCACCTTGAATGGAGTTGGGGCACCAAAGGACTGATTTACAAATGAGGAGGCATGATTTCCTACTTGTAGTTGTTGCAGAATCTAGGTGAATTGTTGTAGCATCTGATCCTTTTTCTCCCTAAGAGCTTCATTCACCATATTTTTGAGAGGATCATCCATCCTGGTGTTGTCTGCCATTGGAGTTCACCTGCAACGAACATGAAAGTATTCTGAAGGATCATGTGGGGACCACCCAAGCTTTTTGTATTCCGACCTTGTTCTGGGGATCATACACTCTTAAGATGACTTAGCTCTGATACCACTGATCCAAAACCGAGGGGTTTCAGACTTAAGGAATATATTAACAATTGTGCCAGATGAATTGCAAAACAACTATCTCTAAAAAGAGATGTAAATTACTCAAAGACTTCAAATACATCAGTTATCTCTGCGAGGAGATGTCTATCCGTTTTCGGGTTACATATGCATTTATAATAATTTTATAAATATGAAAGGACACCTAGAGGAATGTGGAAGGTCACTAGTCTCAAGGGAGATGAGGTGTTTCATGTTCCAAGACTTACATGTGCACTAATTTTTCGAAACATACTATTTTTAGACAACACTACAAAAATCACAATTTGGGCCCCTTAAACATGGATTTCGGGGGTCAAACATTTCCAAAAATATTTCCACACCTTTTCATCACATTCTACGCATTCCAAGCTTTCCGTTTCCTTTTGAACAGAGTCAATCGGAGGTATGGTGCAAAAGTTATGGTCTTTGGAAGTTGCGCCACTATAATTGCTTTGCTGGATCATCCAAGTAAAGATCACTGGAAGGCACTAAAGTGGATCCTTTGGTACTTGAGAGGGACCATGGGGATAATTTTTTGTTATAGTGGATAAGACACTATTTTATGTGTTTATGTAGATTCAGATATGGATGGAGATGTAGACAACATGAGGATCATAATAGGTTATATTTACACCGTAGGTGGGACACCAATGAGTTAGATTTCATGACTACGAGAAGATGGTGGATTTCTCAACCACGTAGGATGAGTATGTTTCTACCATAGAAGAAAGAGAAGAGATTATTTGGTTACATAAATTGCTTGAGGATTTGGGGCATAAGAAGGAGGAAGGGAAGCTACATAGTGATAGTTAGAGTGTTATACACCTAGGTAAGAACTCTTGTTTTCACTATAGGACTAAGCATATGCAGTTAAGGTACCGTTTCATTAGGATAGATTTCGAGGAAGAGAAGTTGAAGCTATAGAATATTCATACCAATTAGAATCTTGTAGAGATGATGACCAACGTGGTCACAAGGGAGAAACTAAAGTTGTGTTCAACTTTGGTTGGTCTTCACGATGACAGTGAAGGGTTGAGAATCTATCTCAGAGGAAAACTAGTCTCCAAGTGGGATATTGTTATGTTGTGGAGCCTATTTTCATGTGTGGAAGTGTAGAAGACTGTACACTAAAATTATTATACACTCTCTTAACAGCTTTTCTCATTGGGGTTCCATTAAGGTACCTCGTGTGATTGGCTTGGAGAAAAGTGAGGAGAGAGATGTTTTAATAGATTGTAATGTTTCTCATTAATGGAATATCTCTTTTCACCGTGGTTTTTACCCCTCGGGTTTTTTCACATAAATTTGTGTTCATAATGTTATTTAATTTTTTTGTATATTTTAGATGTTAGCAAAAATGTTTTGTATAATATACCATTTTAATATGATTATTTTTATCCCTCACATTATAACAATATCAAATTAAAAGACACTATGACAAAGGAAATGTCCAAGGAACAAACTTAGGAATCATTTGTACTACACACACAAGGTCACCCATAAGATCCTTATCCTCCTCTTGATTCCATGATACACAATATATTATCTCCCTTCAACATGATATCAAATACAATCCCCATTTGGCATGGTATCGGTGCTCTTCTTATCTACTTTATACTATTGAATATCCATTCACTAACATAAATTTGGGGGAAATTATTCATGAAAGCACACTCTTTCTATTTACATCAAGCCTCTAAGTATGTCATTATATGCATGATTCCTAAGTGAGAAAAATAGACATTAATAAGAAATGTTTTATTTTACATTGTCTTATCCTTTTACACATGTTATGTTGTGGAGCCTATTTTCATGTGTGGAAGTGTTGAATATTGTAAGTTAAAAGTATTATATACTCTCCAATATTTTTGGTCTTGAAAAATGTGCTTGATATCTCGATAGACATGCTCTTATCGTATGGGTGGTATTTTGACCCATAGGTTTATGGGGCATTTTGACCCATGGTATTTTAAAACTAGTTATGCATTTGCATATTGTTGTAATTTTGGTGCATATGGTAGGGCATTTTACACTGTATATGTGTGTGAGTTCAAGTGTGAATTCAGGAGAGTTTGTTGAGTATAGCTCCAAATAGATCTAGGTATTGTATTGAGAGAAAGAGGTGACTTGTAATAAAAAAAATTGAGCAAGTGATTCTTGGAGGACGTAGCCCAAATTGGGTGAATGATGTTAAATATTATCTATGTGTTTTTTTCTTTTATTTTCTTCATTTTTATTTTAGATATGTGATATTATTCTGCATATTAGTTTCTACCATTACGATTCTGTGTGGGATTGTTACACATATTTTATCCCTTATTTCCTAACAACACACTCTTCTTATTTTATTTTCTAAATGACCACTTTACTTTTGGAAATTAGAAAACATATGGCCCAACTCTATATTTACCATTATATCCTCCAATCATGTGAAAAATACTGCCCATTAGGGACGGGTAACCTAGGTGCTATTGTCCCCTTTTGATGCTTCTATCATTTTCCCTCATTTTCCTAATTTTTAAATGCCACATCATTTGGTACCTTTTCTAAAATATTTTTTATTATTTTGGGTCATATTTTCTTGTTGTTAGTGAATAAATTTAAACAATGGAATTAGACATATACATGACTTACGTACTATCATTAGGTGTTTGAAAATTATGGGCTAATACTTATTATCTACTACTTGGGAAAAGAGAAACATTCAAGGATTACATTTAGGTTGCATTATTCACTACATAGGAGGGGTTATTTCTTAATGGATACCATTATTCACTTCATAGGAGGGGCAATTTCTGAATTCCATATCACACATTCATCTTGGGATAAAAGTAGTTATAGACCACTATCTTTGTGCAACTGACACAAGGGAAATATAGCTTCAAGGAAAATATTCAATCATCAAAAATGCACTAGAAATACATAGAGTCTAAAATATAGTGCAACGCTTGGTGAAAATCACATTGGGGTGACCTCGAGGTTAGTCCGACTCAAGCATATGTATTATTTATTCTATAATTTTTTACTTGATCCTTGTGTAGGTATGTAGGTTTTTTTGCAGCAACATGTGAGACACATGTACCCTATATTTAACTAGATGAGATAATAAGTGAAAGGAAGAAGTCAAGTTTAAACCATAAAAAGAATAGAAGAAGAGCTAATATCTATACAATAACATTCAATTCGGACACTAAACACAGGGATTTCCTGTATTCATCCGAGAGGTCCTTTCCAAAGAGATTTTAGTTTCAAGTTTCTCAGACAGAGCTTACATAGTTTATATCCAACCTATTCTAGTCATCTTCCATCCCAGCATCATCCTAGATGTCATGATACAAGTTAAGTCACTCTTATCTCCTATCTTGCACACTTGTTTTTACTTTGCATGTTAGATCACATTAATTTCTTCTATATTTGTTTGATCTCAGTCCTCTGATAAAGGTCCTTACCTAAAACAACAATGTTCAATCTATTTCAAGTGAACAATTATCTCATATTATCACAATTTCTCATATGCTCACAAGGTTTCCCCTCAAATGACCTAATATAGGGTAATTCAACTCTCAAAAGTAGTTTCAAATCAATCAAGTTCAAACAAATACTATGTTTCAACCAATATAAACTATTTCCAAATTATAATTCCAACAAGATCAATATCCACGCCACATAACCTAACTTTGGATTCAATAAAATTTTAGGCATTATCCCATTTGGCATGGTTTGCACCCTTACATCATAAAGTGGGGGAAATGAGACATCATTGCATATCCTTGGATAATTTACAAGGTATCTTTGTGACTAGTAGACAAGTAAGAATAGTGGTGGAATATTTTTTGAGGAAGTGTCATGGTGGAGAGAAAAAATGATCGCTCTCCTAATACTCTTTCTCTAGCGTTAGCATGCTCAAATCCATATAGTTTTCACATTGGTTTAGGAATTGATCAATCCCGATCCCTCCTTCAATCTCCAAGTTTAAAATTATTTTATATCCCTGATAGCACATTTCTATCCAATGACTCATTTTGTAACAACATACTCACCACGCATGGATTAAAATGGTGATCCTTGGTTCACCACAATGATATTCTTATTATCGATATGCCTTGGTTACAACTCATTTTTGTTCCTCTACACGTATGTTCTTCTTATATCATTTTTATATTTAATTTCATCCAAATAGCATAAAGGAGGGATGTAGACTTAAAATTATGCACTTATTAGTATTACATCATGCCTATACTAAGTTGTTGTATACATGATTTCTAAGTACCAATATTAGACACTAGTGACACCTTTTCCTAGTCCTTCATTTTTTGATTGATTTTTATTGTGACATTGTCTTATACTTCTTGGATTTATATCTTTTGGTCAAGTCACAGGGATCCATATCCCCATTATTTTTCTTGTTTATATTTCTTGGCTTTGGGACAGTACCACCCATTACACTACCGCCTCCACAGTGCTAGTGTCCCTTTTGGGCACTTTTTCCATTCTCTTTGGTTTTCTAAATTATCATTTGGAACTTAACTTTGGGTCTTTTCTAATTCTTTGGGTCATCCTTTGGTGTCATTAAGTGTCAAAATTCAAACAAGGAAGTCATATACATAAATTACCCTCTATTATTAGGGGATGGGAAAATTGGGGCTAATACTTGCTATCTACTACTTTGGAAAAGAGAAAAATTTGAGGAATGCATTTGGACTGAATTATTCACTGCGTAGGAGGGGATATTTATGAATTCCATCTCACACAATCATCTTATGGGAAAATTAATTTTAGCCCACTATCTTGGTGTGACTAGCATAAGGGTAACTTAGATTTAAAGGACACAATTCTATCACACACACACACACACACACACACACACACACACACACACACACACACACACACACACACACACACACACAAAACAAACAATAAAACAACATAGAGTCTGAAATGTAGTCCAGTTCTCGGTGATAATCACATTTTGGGTGATTTTCGAGGTCGTTTGACTCAATAATATGTATTATTTATTCCATATAATTTTTCTTGAGCCTTGTGTATGTAGCTAGGGTTTGTTTTTTTAGGATCAAGTGTGACATAAAGAACTTATAATGAATTGGATGTGATAAAGAGAAAAAAAGGAGACAATTTATAACCTAAAAATACTAGAAGTAGATATCTTACATGGACATTAGCTCTTAGTTTAGACATCGATGCACAAGCATTCTGTTATTATTTAGGATCTCCCGTTGGAAGAGGTTTCCTATCCCATTATCTTAGACATATATTTCACAGTTTAGATTCAACTTGTTTTAGTCATCTTCCATCCCAAAATCAACCCAAATCTCTTGATAAAGGCTAATTCACTCTCATTTCCTATCTTACACACTTGATTGTTCTTTGCATGCTAGATCATGTTTATTACTGCTATATTTGTTTGATATCAGTCCTATGATACATATGTAAATTTATTTAAATCATGTTGGAGGGAAAATCTTGTAAATCTCCCAACACTCCTCCCTTAGTGATGGGATTCCTAAATCCTTAGTATAGCATCGGGATGCAAAATCCCTAGTTTGGTGACAAGACACATAAATCCTTGGTATTATTCACACCATCTCTAAGGAAAAAACATATAGGAAAATTTTTATCTCTTATCTCATGGCATTCAGGTGTACTCTATCCTTAATTCAATTGTCTTTTGTTGCACATTTCTATTTTCACACATAATGAGTTAAAGTTCAATTTCATTTATCATGAACATCAACTACTGATTTATCTTCTTTTACAAAGGTTGGACCTTACTCCAACAAAGGGAAACACACAAATAGAACAAGGAGAAATCTCAAACATGAGACACTAAGGAAAAGGTAATATTCAATGAACAAATGTAGACATCCTTTCTACTATGCACACAAGGTCACCTCTAGGATCCTTATCTCGTTCTACACTCCACGATATGCATTCTATAATCCCCATACACACAATATCAAGTACAATTCTCATCAAGGCACTCTATCATTTACAAGTACCTTTGGATCTCCAAAAGGTACAATCTTCCTATTTACTTTATGTTATGAAATATTCATTCACCAAATTAAATTGGGAGAAAATGTAGACACAAAATATTGCACTTTCCATTTACATCACTCCTTTAAGTATGTCATTATATGGATGATTCCTAAGCAAGAAAACTAGGTATTAACAACACTTATTTTGATTTTACATTGTTTTATCCTTGTCATAATTCTATTATTTATTTTTTTGGAATGACCAATTTACTTATGAACATTGGAAAATGTTGCACCCAACTCTATATTTTCTATTTTATCCTCCAAGCATCCTAGAAACTACCACCCATTAGGGATAGGAGCACCCATGTGCTATTGTCCCCTTTGGGTGTTTATATCCTTTTCCCTTCTTTTCTCAAATTTGAAATTCCACATCATTTGTTATCTTTTATAAATTCTTTCTTATCAATTTGGGTTGGCCTTTTTATTGTTAATGAAAAAATTCAAACAAGGGAATCATATATATATACATGACTTACTAGATAAATTAGACTATTACTTACTATTTACTACTTGGAAAAAGAGAAACATTTAAGGACTGCATTTGGGATGCATTATTCACTACATAGGATGGAATATTTTTGAAACCCATTTCACAAATTCATCTTGGGGAAAAGTAGTTATATCTTGCTATCTTGGTGTGACTGGTAGAAGGAAAATCTAGATTTAAGGGACACGATTCTATCACAAACATACTATAGCTACATAGAGTAAAAAATTTAGTGCAGCGCTAGGTGAGAATAACATTGGGGTGATCGCCAAATTCAAACTTACTCAAGCATATGCATTATTTTTTTCATCTAATGTTTTCTTGATCCTTGTAAGTATAGCTATGGTTTTTGTAAAGGTTCATGTGTGAGATAGGAACCCTACGGTAAAATTTATGTGACAAAGAAAGAAATGAGGAAGATAAGTTAAGAACTTGAAAAGATTAGATATATAGTTGTTTTAGGGACACTAGTGCCCAACTTAGACACTAGTGCCCGCATGGTAATGTTAAAGGGAGTTTCAGATTCTAGTTTCCTAGATGAAGCTTACTCATTATAGATCCATTTGTTCCACTCATTTTATTTCTGGGAGTAGCCAAGTTCTTTTAAGACAAGATACATCACTCCTATTTCACTATTGGTTATAATTACTTATTTCTTTCACGATCGATATTTCTTATTCTTTGTTATATTCATTTGCTCTCGAACTTTGATTAAGATTTAATTCTAATAAATCGAAACCTCTGTTGAGGGTTCCTTTTTCATAAGAATTTTAAAGGAAATAGAATCCCAATCAATAGATTTACAAAATTTACAAGTATGTGCACTACCCACACCTATCTTAGATGAAAAAATCCTAAATACTATAATGACCCTTCTAACTAGGATTTTGATGACATAATTAGCATCTCCTACCGATATTTGATGATCAATATAATCTTTGGAGCTACTATGGGAATAATGTTTGTCATGACTCTTACATAAGTATGAGCTAATACGGTAAGTTTGTCATAATGAATTTCTTGTATTAAATAAAATTATTTAGTGTAAATAAATAACATTAATTTGTATTCTAATTTACTTTTTATGGTTGCCACAAGAGGAGCCGAGAACTTTGTGAGGTCTGAGGGGTTAAAAATATTAACCATGTTAAATATTATACAAAACCTTACAAATAAATTGTAATAAAATGAAATGAAACATAGAAACTATAATTAATGTGGAAAACCTCGAAGGGTGAAAAACCATGGTGAAATATTTTCCATTAATGAGAAACTCATAGTCCAATACATCTTCCTTTCCTCACTTCTCTCCTCTCGCAAATTCACTACATGAATTTCACACAATTTAATATGATATATCACTTGACCCCGAATCAATATAAACATAATACACATTAGTGACTTTTCACGAAGAACCTTGATTAAATAATAATCAATTTACTAAAATCAATTAATCTATTAACATACAATTGATATTAAATAAATTAAAATATATTATATTCTAATTTATTTAATTATAAACTATAGTTTATAATTAGAACACTTAATATTAGATGTTCTAACACCCCCTTAATATTAAGTGGGGATCATATGCCAAAGTTACCTATTTATACAACAAGATTTACAATCCTTAAACCATAGTTAAGGTTTAGGATAACATATTTTTTTGAAGGATTTATACACCTTCATCATGCTAAACTTACCTTTTGGTACAAAAGGATTTGGAATCCATAAATCATAAATTATGATTTAGGATAATCATGATTTATGAGACTACATCTCACAGTTTCTCATGGAAAAATCTATACCAACATCTCTAGGAGCCTTTTATAAAATAAGGACCTAGTTTACATCAAATGTAACATTATTGAACTACACAGTAAACTTAGAGTTATAAGTTTAATAAGATCATAAACAGAGATTTTACAATGCTTTAAAGTGGAGAAAAAGTATAGAGGAAAAGGATAAATCACATGACCAACCGTTAAGAGGTTGCATTATTATGCACACTCCCCTTAATGGAAACTCGAAAGGCCAAGCATTGTATAAAACTTACATAACTTTACAACACACAATACCTTCGTAAACATAATTGTAATTTGATCTTATTAAGTACTTGAAGATCTATATCACCACCGAGAACCTTATCTCAAATGAAATATATATAAATATCTATATGCTTCACTCTCTAATGTCGAACTATATTATCATCAAGAGAAATATAAGTATGAATATCACACGAGGGAGTAATTCCTTTAACTTCCATTTTAATCTCTTCCAATCATCACTTTAACCACATGATTTCTTACACTTATTCCATCACACTTCTATATTACGCCTCAATAGAATATATCGGATAAGCACTAAAATTCTATTAGTTTGAAAAATGCATACGTGAATGATGTGAGACTTGAATTGTACCAAGATAAAATAATGCAAGCATACAAGACTACAAATTATGAAAATACAAGAGAAATAATTTGCGGTAACACAAAAACTCCTCCAACTCAATACAATAAGATATAATAATGCAAGAGATGTATATATAGGAGGTGAATTTGTAACCTCCTCCTAGAATCATATAAATCTCCACCTAGAATAGTCGTAACCAACAACTAAAATGGTGTAGTCAAGTGGTGAATAATACCTATAATAGTCTATTCAGTGGTAACCAACACCTAGAATAGTGTAGTCATGTGTACACCTAAGAAATCATATCCCATAAGTGTAGGAAAAATCCAAGTGAGGTAGAATATCCTCATAAGATAGAGAAAAAGGAGAAAACACAATGGGAAAAAATCCCCAAAAAATAGAGACATGAAGAAGTGAAGAGGTTAGAAGTCCCCCATGAAGATGATGAAGCTACTGATGTAGACCAAACCCTAAGAAGAGATCATAGATGAATGGAATTACTCTTAGTGAAAGCTTTGGTGAAGATGTCAGCAACATGCTCCTAAGACTATAAGAATATCAAATTGATGAATTGCTCATGAATGAGCTCCCGAATGAAGTGCATGTGAATCTTAATGTGTTTGGTACTCTGATGAAGAACTAGATTCCTACATATCTGGATGGTGATCTAGTTGTCACAAAAGATGATTGTAGGCTTCCTAGTCTAGATACCAAGCTCAGAAAGAATCCCTTGAAGCCAAATATCCTCAATAACTGTGTTAACATCTCTCCTATACTCTATCTAGTGTATGATAGAGAAATAACACTCTGATTCTTGCTCAACCAATTGATGGGACCAAAACCCAATGAGAAATTGTAACCTGAAGTGGAATTGTGACACTCAATATTACTAGCCCAATCTAAATCTATGTAGCTGACCAAGTCAATATTTGAACTAACCCTGTAGTGGATCCCATATCTATGTGAACCTTGAATGTAGAGTAAAATCCTCTTATCCACTTTCCAATATAGCGCATAGGGTTCTTGCATAAACCTTGAAACAATACCAAGCGCATAAGAGATATCGGTCTAGTATGAATCAAGTAAATAAGGGTTCTAATAAGTTATCGATATAAATTAGCATCAAAAAAGGTGTGGAAAAATCACCCTCAAGCTTGACTTTAGATAATAATGGAGTCAAAGATGGCTTACATCACCACGTGAAATTGAGCCGAGAAGATCGAGAGAGTATTTGGGCTATGCAAGTGAAATATCCGAATTACACTGTGTAATCTCAATGCCAGGAAGTATTGCGGTAGACCCAAGTTAGTCATGGAAAATATATCCTGAAGAGATGTATTCACTACTAAGATAGCCGATGAAATACTCCTAGTGATCGAAGGTCATAAAAAAGTACCAATATTAGTAATAAATCATCCTACCGCAATAGATATACATTGGAATCTGAATGGCACAAAGTAACACCATAATCTCAGAGGAAGGAATCCATATTGGCATACCAAGCCCTAGGAGCTTGTTTTAGGCCATAGATGGATTTCCTAAGTCTTCAAACTAAGGATGAATCCTGAATAAACCCTAATGGCTTCTCCATGTAGATCTCCTCCTGTAGGTCTCCATGAAGAAAATCAATCTTCACATCCATCCTGTGCAAACTCCAACCATGTGATGCGGATAAAGAAAGTGTGAGTCTAATCAAAGTCATCATGGCTATGGGTGTAATGGTATCTAGGTAGTCTATGTCAGATACCTATTAAAAACCCTTGGCTACTAACCGAGCCTTGTACTTATCAACTGACCCATTTGTTGTAAATTTGGTCTGATATATCAATTGACATCGAACCATATTCCTTCCCTCAGGAAGTGAAGTTAAATCCGAAGTGTGATTACTAATTAAGGAATTATATTCCTCATGCATAACACTATCCCACTTAGGTATGCTTGATGCCTCTTGAAATGTCTTTGGATCTATCACTGAAGCATAGAAGGAATGTGGCCTACTCTGATAGTATTCTCAAGTATGTTTGTCATCCTCTAGATCCCCTTCCCAAGTGCTTGCACTTTGAAGTGTCTTCCTAGCCCAAAGAGGGCCTAAAGTGGGTGATTCATGTGTTGAATCCTCATCCTTTGAAGTATGGATAGAATTAGATGAGGATGAATCCTCATTACTTTTCTTGTTGTCAGAACTAGAAGAAGTAGAAAACGTTGCCTTAGAAACCTGATGTGGATGATCTGAATCCTTAGACTGCTCATAAAAACTGAGTGAAGCCAAAGTAGATGGAGAAGCATCAAGTAAAGAGTCAGTGGGAATATCCTAAAACTTAAAATTTCTCTCGATGAACAATTCATGAGAAGTAGGATGGATAAGTCTATAGCCTTGGACCCCCTATGGATACTCAAAAAATATGCAAGGTTTGGATTGAGGATCCATTTCCTTGCATTTATTTTTGGGAATGTGTGCCATCACTAGTTATTCGAAGACCCTGAAGTGCTTTACTTATGGTTTTATATTGTGCCAAGCTTCAAAGGGAGTTATACCTTTTAAATATTTTTGGGGAACCCGATTCTGTATATAATAGGCACAATGGATGGCTTTTGCCCAAAATTGCGGAGTCAAAGATTTAGAGTAGATCATATAGTTTGACATCTCTTTAAAGGACCTATTTTTACGTTCTACCATGTAATTCTACTAAGGAGTGTAAGGCATTGTCCATTATAGATCAATACCCTCTGTGGTGAAAACTGCTCAAATCTATTGCTAACATACTCCCCCTATTATTTTTTCTAATAACTTTGATGTTTTTCCCATATTTATTCTCAACAAGTTCCTTAAAGTCTCAAAAGTAATCGAACACTTCAGATTTTTTTCCTAAGGAAGTAGACCCATGTTTTTACGGAAAAGTTATTTATGAAGGTGAGAGAATATTTGGCCCTAGTAAAAAGAAGGATGGGGAAAATTCCCTCGACATCACTATGAATCAACTCTAAAGGTGTTGAAGCTCTCTAATCTTTTCCTTTTAAAATTTCTCTTGAGGGTGTTTTCCAAGAGTACAACCCTCACAAAGTCCCTTTGCGAAATGAACTCTAAGAAATCATGTAACCATGTCATGTTGATTGATTTTCTTAAGGTAACGGTAGTTAAGATGGCCAAACCTCTCATGCCATAATTTTCTAACTCCATCTGAGTGTGTGAGAAATGTAGTAGGAGAAACATCAGGTGTAAAGAGTGAGAAGTTATATAACCTAGAATAGTGGTCCGCCCTTACCACTACTACTACAGTGTCGCTATGAAACTCGCTAATCTCAACTAAATCTAGATCAAATAAGACTCTCATGCCATTACATATATGAGTCATCCGATACACTGACAAAAGATTAATTGAAAGTGAAGGTACACTAATAACATTTGTGAATGTTCCACCTTTGACTTCAATAGACCCTCTCCTTGAAACTATGGCTAGAGTATCATCACCCAAAGTGATGGAGGACATGTTACAGGGAACTAAGGAAGAAAAATCAACCTATGATGAGCCCCTGTGGTGTGAAGCACCAGAGTTGATAACCCATGAAGGAGTAGATGACGATGTAATTGTAACTAGTGATTTTCCCTTATGTTTCTCTTTATATTTTTCCTTTTCCTTAGTATATTATTGGGTTGATGAAGAATATTTGATAGATTCAGGGACCCCTATGTTGTTATTCTCAAGGATATGATTAAGGTGGTCAATCTTCTTCTTCATACATTTGTGCTTATCGTGCCCAAGTTTCTTCGTGCATAAGCACACTTAAACTTTTACTTCTTAGGATTCCCATTTGAACTAGAGGTTTCAGTTATAGAATTAGAAGAGGTAGTGGATTTATGATCTTTATTCTTTTTGGGATCCTTACTCTTTTACTTCTTCTCTTGGTTCCTAGAAGATTTTTGTTTCCCATTCCTGAAAATGAGGGCTTGAGGTTTGGAAGACTTCTACGTACCCATTTAAATTAACTTGTCTTTCTCCTTAGTCAAATCAAAAATGAAGTCATCTAAGGATGACATAGACCATGTGGCTTTAAGATCCCTCTTGGTAGTATAAAATGTAGAAACAAAGACAAAGTAGTTAGAACCTAGTTTGGAAAGCATGGAAAGAAAAAGTTGTTCATCCTTCTTTTTATTCCAAATCATTTTAACTACAATCGTAAGGACTTGAGCTTGGTAAAGAAATATTCCAAGGTGTTAAAGTTTCTAGGACTTAATCGATAAGTTCTATTTCTAGCTCATGACCCCTCATAGTGTCAACTTTTCCAAATAATTTTTCTAAGGTTTTCCACACCTTGTTGGGATATTTGGCTGACTCTATGTGAAAAAGGAGTTTAGGAGACACTGAAAGACACAAAATACCAAATTCTTCATCACACTTATTATACCACTTAACTTTTTTGCATTTGTACTAGGCTCTGGTTCTAACCCCATTGTGATATAGTACAACCCTTTACTCCTTAGTCCAATGGATATTTTTTATTTCCATTCATGGTAGTTAAAAGGTGTAAGTGGGTTGATTGAAATTAGATCCATTATTGTAGAAATAAAGGTATTGGTAGTTACATAAAATAAATAAATGTGTGGAAAGAAATAATATTTGAACAAGAGAAGAAACACCCCGTATACCCCAAAACTATATCAAAGCCCCCACAATATTGGCACTTTATAAGTTAGCGTGTTTTAAAAAATAAATAGGTCTAATGCTTCAAAAATTGAAAAATGTTTAACTTTTACAAAAATGGCAATTGATATCGAGATACCAATCAAAATTTTACAATAATGATTTCCCGTAAATAAGCCCTATTTTAAATGAATTTGCACTAAACTTGAAATGCAATTTTTTTACTAAAATACGCTTTATCAAAATGAGGGTTTTGATGAACCCAAGGAAATGAACACGTTAGATCAAGAAGATATTCAATTCGGCCCTATAATTTCTGTAGATATGAGTGTAGAAAACACCTCTACTACAGGACTCAAAAAATAATGATTGAATTTGGATCTGTAATGCGTGTATGGGCTGTTGGAAACTTAGTTATAGGTATTAAATGCCTCTTTATCATAAACACGTCCTTTGCAAGTCCGAACATACATGCAAAGCATCACCATAGGTGAAAAATCCCTTCACAGGTATGAAAAACACCTAAATATGGATAAATATTCTAGGGATCCTGCAACAATGATTTAGGGCCTAAAAAAAATTAATCTTCAGAACTTAATATGTAATATGCAATATGTAGGCCTTTAAACCTTGAAAGACCGAAAATAGGCTATATATCCACAAACCAGGAAAAACCCACACCAAATAACACCAAAATACTTACAAATAATGATCTCAAATGAAAAATTAATTTGCAATATAATAACCAGACAATCACAATACTAGCTCGGATCTAATACCATATCAGAGAAGCACCGGATATCTATTGGTTAGAAGAATGCACAGGTAAATGATGTGATATGTGAATTGTTACAAGATAAAACAATGTAAGCATACAAGACTATAAATTAAAAAATACAAGAGAGATAATTTTTAGTAACACAAAATAGCTCTAACTCAATACAATCGATAGAATAATGCAAGATATGTACATATAGGAGGTTAATGTGTAACCTCCTCCTAGAATCATGGAAATATCCACCTATAATAGTGGTAACCAATAGCTAGAATGACATAGTAAAGTGGTGATGAACACCTAGAATAGTGTAGTCAAGTGGTATCCAACACCTAGAATAATGTAGTGAAGTGTACACCTAAGAGAGCATATCCCATAAGTGTAGGGAGACTCCAAGTGAGGTGGAATATCTCGAGTAGGATAATACAAATAAAGTGAGGAACATAAATCCTACACTAATAGAAGAGATAGAGATTTTCAAATACTTTTTAGTTCTCCAAGTAATGACACCTGTACCAAACTTGAACACATATCCAGTTGTAGATTTTCTATCTAACACAACACCAACATGGTTAGAATCACAATATCCATATAAACATGCATTATCATAATAAGAATAATATAAATCATTATTGATTTCACTTTTACCATATATAAATCCTACATTAATAGGTTTAAAATTAATTTGTATACTAACTTCAATGACAATATGCTTATAATCAACCATGTCATATTACCAATATATTGAAATTTGAAAAAATAACTTCAATATTTCAAACTTTGAAAAAATATTAGATGCAATCAGTATTGGACATCTCCAATACAGACACAAAGGCATCCCCAAGTGTCATTTGATATGCATATAATACTATTTTTAGTAATCACATACTAATTTAGAGTTTAGAAATGTTTTATCTACTTTAAGCCTTTTTAAATTTATGATAATACTTATTTTTAACTAAAGATTTAAATTTAGATAACACATATGATTTGTTTTTTTAATAAAGAATGGCCAAATCATACAAGAATAATCAATAATGGAAGTAACGCCATACACTCGAACCATTTAGGGAAGGAATTTTTAAAGTTCCTCTAACATTATTATGTACAAATTCGAGAGGTTATGAGGAGTTTGCTTCATGATGACTAAGGAAGGGGTTTGTTGACTTCCTACCATGTAAGCACCCTTCACAAGTTTTCATGGGCATGAGATATAGGTTGGAGACCAACAAAAATATTAAGTTGAGACATGTCATACATGATCCTAAAGTTATCATGACCTAATATTTCATGCCACAACTGAACATCATTCCTTTTTTGAGTAGAAAAAACATGAAGCAGATGCAACCTTTAAAAACATATAATACATTTTTTTGTATGCCTTTAGCTATAATAATATCTAACTCATTTATAAAAAAATCTTCTAATAAAATTACACTCGAATTATTCTGAGTTAGTTGTGAACAAGAAAGAAAATTCATTTTTAATTTAGGAACACATAAAACATCATTTATAAAACCATTAAAAACTTTTAATTTTCCTTGACCCTGAATATTGAGAATGGAATGATCACCTAGATAGATTTGATCATTACATTCTCTAATATTAGTTAGGGTATCATATTTATATGACTCAGTGTCTAGATGCACCACCGTCTAATATCAATTTTATTTTCTTTGACCTGACTAATGTAGTTTACAAGGTAACTACATTAGATTTTTGATTATTCTCTTCATTATTGTTTTGATTTTGTTTATTCCCTTTTTTATTTTTTGAAATTTGGCTTGCTTTTTTACCCTACATTCTTCCATGTTGCGAACCAAATTTCCCGGAGTTATGACATTTCCCATCAAAATAGAATCTTAAATTTCCACTTTTCTTATATTTAATTGGAGGTTTAAAGTTTTACTTTTGATTCTTGTTAACTATAGAAAATTTGTTCTTTGTATGAGAAGTTCTGAGTGGAATCCTTATTTTAATCAAAATTTAACATGACCTGCTCTTATTGGATTAGGAGAGAAATTAGAGTAAAAGGTCTAAAATTTCTTATTCAATTTTATATTTAGAATTTAGAATAGAAATAAAGTTTCTAAATCTCTCATGGGTGTTCATTTAGATAATCCAATACAAAAATTTATCATAAATCAAGTTACTGTTACATCCATCTAATTGAGATTTAATGTCTTTAATTTTTATATAAATTTAACTAATTTTTCATCTCTGTTCATGAGAGTTGCCATTAACTCAAGGATCAATTTCATAAATTTTGAAAAATGTGTACCTTCATGCATTTATTCTAACAGTGTCCAAGCTTCACTCGAGACTTTCCTAATTCCCAATATGAAGTAGGAAGTCATCCTGCATGCTTTGCAATATGATGGAAATTTCTTATAGTACCTTCTATTGATATACAAATACATTTTTTCTTGTCATC
Organism: Taxus wallichiana var. yunnanensis; assembly: GCA_018340775.1. Lineage (NCBI taxonomy): Eukaryota > Viridiplantae > Streptophyta > Pinopsida > Cupressales > Taxaceae > Taxus > Taxus wallichiana. The sequence goes on from CM031234.1 coordinate 849,450,404, forward strand.
TATCTTCAAATCGGTGCCTTCTCTGTGCCATTTACGATAGTCCAAAGTTTGCATGCCATGAATTCCACCTTCAGATTTGATTTTCTAGATGTTGTAATTTGACCCATTCAACATTTATGTTTTGTAAATGGTAAAGTGATTAGACCCCATTTTTACATTTTCAAACAATTCAAACGAGGAGCAAAAACTGATTTAATATGACAATTGAATGTTTTAAAAGCGTTTATTCTTCATTTTCAAACATCAAGTTCTTATAAAGAAAGAATTGCAAAGGAGTTTTAGGAAGTCCCCTATAATTTTTAAGTGAATATGTGTGTTGAATTCGGTGTTTTGACATCTTCCATGCCGAAATTAACCTATCAAAAATTCTTGCAAAGAATATATTAATTTGATGATAAATTTCACTGATTTAACTGAAAGGTAAATGGTTTTTATTTATTTTAATGACATACTTAACTTGTCATCAAATAGCTTCCTATTTGAAATTATAAGAAAATTTATAAAAAAAAAAACAATTTTTTTAAGATTCCACAAAAGCAATATTCACTAATATCTAAAATAAGTAGTTTAAAAATTTTCCATAAAAATAATTTTTTAATGATTAGATCAATAAAAAAAAAGTGTTTTATGGAGACTAGGCTCCAAGCTCACAACTGAGCTAGTTGAGTTTAAAACCGAGTTATCACTAAGCTCATATGGACCAAATTCTATGTTTCCACCAAGCTCAATGTATTCTATGTTTCCACCAAGCTCAATGTATAGTGGTTAGAGTTCACAACATAGAAGAGTTCATTATCGAGTTTAGTTAGCTCCTCAACAACTAATGCCAATGTATATGATAGGTCATATAACCAATTCACATGCAATTTTCCAACCATCCATGATAAGTCACATTGAGCACCCTAGTGCATAATAAACTAACACCAATCCATGAGTTCTAAGGCACATAACATGGTAGTCAAAAAAAACAAAACCAAGCATGGCCCAAGCCACAACATAATGTACTACTCTCATGGTCTTTAAACCCTTGTTTATTCCTATGTATCCCAATGTGGGATTTAGCGCTAAGGTAGATGGGTTAGTTAGTATTTAGGTTTTATATAATAAACATGTGATTAAATTATATGTTTAATTAAACATGCCACAAAAATTATGGCCATGTTAGCACATAAGGGGGAACAATTTAATATTTGAATGTATATAGTCTACTTAGCATATGGTACATAGACATAGGTTATTAAGTTTTATTAAAAAGAACATATAAGTTATAATATAGGTATAATATAAAGTTCTGTAAAAAATGTCCAACTTAACAAATATGAGTGGGGTCTTAGGTTAGACATAGGTTTTAATAAATTCCAACATCCAACCAAGATTTAGTTCCAAATGAATAGGCAAAATCAAAACCCTATATTTGTGGAGGGTTTTTTCCATCATGTGAGACCTATATTTTACCTTTGGGAATAATACTTTTCCTTGCACATTCGAATCATACAAAAAAATAAATTAATTTTTTAAAACTTATTCAACCAAGTAGACCTTACATGTGAATGGAAAGTGAGCCTAGAAAATGATTTTCCGTAAGAGAGTAAACTTTTCACAATATTTCATGTGAGAGAAATTAAAGAGAGGATGTCACATAAAATGGAGGGGTTATATATTTTCAACCAACCATAACCACCCAATCATTATAACCTTTGATAATTTATTAAATTAAAAATTTAAAAACCAATCTAGTAACATGTGAGGTCTGAGGGGTTAAAATATTAATTAAATAAAAATATTATACAAAACCTTACAAATAAATTTCAATAAAACGAAATAAAACACAAAGACCATAATTAACGTGGAAAATCCCGAAGAGGGAAAAAGCATGGTGAAATATTTTCCATTAACAAGAAACTCATAGTCTAGTACATTATCCTTTCCTCACTTCTCTCCTCCCATGAAGTGAAATTCACACAATGTGATATGATATATCACCGACCTGCGAAGTTAATATAAACATAATAAATGGGTGTGACTTCTCACGAAGCACCCCAATTAAATAATAATTGATTTATTAAAACCAATTAACCTATAAACATATAGTTTATATTAAATAAATTAAAATATATAATATTCTAATTTATTTAATTATAGACTATAGTTTATAGATAAAACACTTTATTTTTTTATTATTTATTATTGGCAATAGTTTTTGAAAGGGACTATACCCTTGAATACAAAAGAAGGCCTAAAAGCCAGGATGAGCAAGAAAACCAGAGCGAAAAGGATCAGAATCCAAATGTTACAATGATGCTCAAAGTAGCTAAAAAAAAGCTACCAAAACAAGACAGAACAACAAAAATACTGCAAAAAAGTAGTAAAGGATCCGAAAAAACAAAGCAAAAAAGCAAACAAGGACAGCAGAATCAACTGCAGCTACTTCCTAGTAGCTTTGTCTAAGATGGTTTTGATATTCTTCCAGGAATTAAACATTCCCAAAGTAGTCATATGGGCAGCGTCATTAGGATCCAGCTGCTCCAAGGTCTTCTTTCTTTCTTTATCAGTACCCCAAAGAGTTTCCGGCACTCCGCTTAGGTTGGAGACACTTCTGACGTGCTGTTCAATAAATTCCTCAATTTCCCTAAAGATGGCAATGTTGTAATCATGCCTAGTCTTGGCCTTCCCTAAGCGAGAGTCCAAGGAGTGCAATTTCTTGTATATATCTTCAATTTGGCTGCTATCCACGTCCTCCTCCTCCTCCTTCTTCCTCTTTCCTTTCTGTTTTGTCAAGTTTTTAACTTCATCCTTTAACAATTTCATATCTGCCTCTAAGGCTTCTAGCCTTTTAGTAGGGCTTTCCAATTGCACTTCCCAGTGCTGATATGCAGGAAGGTCATGAGCAATTTCAAAATCCTGAGAACCCTTCTCCACAGCAAGGGTCTCGAGGTTGAGCTTCCTAGAAGCCACAGTAATCGGTCTCCAGGGTAGAGGCCATGCCTTGATAAAACACTTAATATTAGATGTTCTAACAAACTCTAGTTCATGCACATGCCATTAGGGTTGATACTAAGAGGTAGAAGATGATTTAGAGAGATTATGAGACCACTATACCCTAGCTAAAAGTGAATTAAAAAAATGGCTTTTTGTGAGCCATATTTGATTTTTTTACAATTTTTATTATTGAATGTTGTAGAGGACACTTACATATTTCCAGAAAGGTAAGATAGTTCTTGTGACAATATGTGGGCCCCACCTAAAAGGCTTGATTATGAAGAAGTTTAGTTTGTGGAAAATTTATCCAAAGAAGGTAAAGAATAAATTGAAATTGTTTTATCCCCTAGGTTTTTATAGATTTATATGAATTTTTCAAGTCATGGTTGAGAAGAAAAAGTGCAAAGTGTGCCATATTTGTGAAGACTAGTTTTTGGGGAAGTTTGGAGCATTCTGCACTAAAAGTGGAATTACATGAGCTATATGATGAGTTAGGACTCCATTAAAGTTTTTTTGATCCTGGTTCAGATATATTTCTAATGGTATATCAAAATTTTGTTTTTGATATGGTATGAAGAAGTTATGACCTGATCTTTGAGGGTTAATTTTGAAGGATGCCTAGTTAAGGAAGGTTCTAAACAAATTCATGAGGTAAAGTGATTATTCTAAATTTTTTTGGTGAAGGTTGTTGAGTGATTAAAAATATGTATAATGGTTATCCATTATTTTTTCAAGTGTGTAAGTGAGTTTTTGTGTGATGGAGCAAGTTGAGCTCAAGGTCAGTTCTTGAGTCCTAGAAGGCTTATAAAGAAATTTACAGAGATGGTCTTGGTTGAAGGCCTTCCACTTGGATTTGGAAGGAGTTCCAATATTTTATGGAAATAGGATTCAGAGATATTTCTATTGGTATAATTTTTTTCTTGGTGATTTTATTTGATGGGTCTTTTAGGTCATTTTGTCGAGAAGAAAGTTTGTTTCTTCTCGGGACATATATGATTTTCTTTGAAAAGAATGAAGTGATTAAAGCATGATATGAATGATTTATATCACATATAGATTTAATTAGGTTTAATATTGTTCCTATTTAAGCAACTTTTAGGTCTTGGAAGTGACAGAAAGGATGTAAACTAGTTGAGTTTGTAGAACTAGTTTCTAGGAAACATGATTTGGAGAAGAGGAAAGTTGATGTGGTTTGAGAATATAGATGTTTCATGAGGTATAAAATGAATGGATATGTTATAAAAGTCCTAAGGATTCCATAGAGTGGATATATGACATAGTTGAGTTGATCTTAGGTGGTATTGAGGCCCAAAGTTAAAGACAATGTGCTGGAAACAAGTATTCGGTGAAGGATATGAGCCTTTTGGCTTGTGTTATGAACTGTTTGATTGGTCCAAGATAATTAAAAATATGGATGATATTTTTATGCTATATTAAACATTTTTTAATTAATTTTGGGTTTTAATAATTATGGTTTGGGCATTAGCGGTTTTAGCTCTTCCTAGTGATGGGGTTTAAAGCTTGTTTTGTGCAAGTTGAGTAGTTTTGGGCATGGACAACCTATATGGGTCATATGTGAATGTTGAAATGAATTTTTGGGATTTTTTAATGATGAATTAGTCTAACCAAATGTATAGTACTAACATCCTTCATGTTTTTGAGATGAAATGCATATAAAAGCAATGTTTTGGGTTCATTTTTGAACTAGTCCTCTTGGAGGGAAAGTGTGACCCATGTAGAAGTGTGTGACAGGTTTGAAGGAATATATTAAGATCTTGAATAGCATGTTTTAGTTGAGTAATGATAGAGATCATGTGAGAAATGGTTTAGAGAAAAGACAAGTCTAAGAAGAAGAAGAAGAAGATAGAGCGAGCTAGAGGAATGAGGGTTTGATTGTGATTGTGTGAGTTGAATTAGAGATCTCCATCAGTTATGGAAGAAAAAAAATTAGAGATCATCATCTTCAAGTGGATGAGTTGGTGCTTAGTCATCTTAGGGGGTTGTAGCCTCCTTGTGGAGTGGGTGCTTCACTAAATTAGGGGTTAGTGCTCCTTGTAGGGTTAGTGTTCTACTAAACTAGGGGTTGGTGCTCCTTGTGGGGTTGGTGCCTCACTAAATTTGAAACATGAAAATATAATTTTTTTGTTTCAATGGGTTTTCTTTCCCTTGATGGTTTCCCACTTATATTTGGTGTTCTTGTGTACTCTCTTGCTCTTGCTCTTGTGTATGGTTATTTCTATGCTTAAGTAAACACACATATGGTTCATGGTTGATTGAATGGTTGTATAAATGATAATGAATGATGAATGGTAAAGGAATAAATTTTTATAGGAATGATTCACCCCCTTCTCAGTCCATTGTGCTTCCAATAATTGGTATCAGAGAAGGTCCTTGAGAAGCAAGTCTAATCACTTGAAGGAGATCCTAGAAGCAAAAACAATGGGAATGTATTTAGATGTTGAAGCTTCATTAAGGAGGAGGAATGAAGTTTCTTAGTTAGTGATTCATGGATTATAAGATTATATCAAGGATATGGAGATAGAGCATGGTCAAGCCATCAAGGGTTTGGAGTCACAGTTGAAAGTATGTCAAAATCCCTAAAGGAGAAAGAAGACACTTGTTCTAGGTATGAAGAGAGGTTGAAATATTTTAGAATATGATTTAGAATATGCTTCCAATAGTTGAATGTGTATAGAAAGTTATTGAAAATTTTGAAACTCTTGAGGGGATTTTGAGAGCCAAAGAGTGGCTAGTGACAAAACAAGCCTAGGGTTTAAAGGAGAACATGTGAAGAATGATGGTGTAGCTAGTCCAAGTTCTCAATTTGATGAGAAGGTGACTAAGAAGGTTGATTTGAGAAGGTATAAGTTGGTTAGAAAACCTAATGCTATGAGGTATGGTTCTTCTTTCAATGGTTATTTTTATTTGTCATGATTTTGGTCATAGATCTAGAGATTACAAAAGAAGGTCTCTAGGAATGGTGTAGGCTTCTTCAAAGGTGAATTTCATTCATGTTGTGAGTATGGCCATAAAGCTAAGGAATGTGGTTGGAACTTAAGTATGTATGAGTCAAGAAGGAAGAAGAATGGGATTGTGTGTTTCAAATGTCACAAACAAGGACATATTGCAAGTTCTTATCATCAAGGTGAATCTTCAAAGGGTAACAACAGGTTTCAAACTCAAAATAGAAGAGTATTCAGAAAGAAAATTAGTCCTATGAATGAGTCCAAGTCTGTTATATCAGAGCCTAAGGATAAGAATATGGTTGATCAAAAAAATAAGGTCAAGAGAATTGATTCCCAATCTACCATGCAAAGTATGATGTTTATCAATGAAGATTCCAATGTTATCAAGGTAGAAAAAAAGTCAACAAGCCCAAATCAAGTAAATGAAGCATGTTTCCTCTAGATGAAGAAGATCATATGTCCCTTAATGCTTCAATACATGAGAAGTTGAAGAAACTAGGTATGTAGGACACCAAAAAGATTGTAAGGTATTTGATTTGATTTATCATATATACTTGAGGCCTTTCATTAATAGTGTGTATGAGTCTATTGTATTGTCATCTAAAAGTGAATTCAAGTGTATTATTTCCATGGTTGGAGTCTATTATAACTTGGTTTGATTCTTCAAGGTATAGTTAAGGTTCTTATTTGGTTAAATATTTTTTCTCAAGATTGTTATGATATCCTCTTGAAAATAATTTTTAAGGGCTTGTGTAGTACTCTAGAGAGTGTCAAATGATGTCTTTTGAGTCCATAAGTATTTCATCATGAAAATTTATCAAAGTATTAGTCATCATTAGTCAAAGTCTAGTGTAAAATGTATTATATCATCTTATAGTTTCTCAAAAGATATGTCATAATTGTCAATGGTGCCAATAACTATGTCTCAGTGACATGTAATGCCTCAAAGATGTTGTTATAAACATGAAATCTTGTGAATGTGGTGTTGAATTTATGTTCCTTGAGTTCTTGTGTGAAACATTTAGTAAAGTAATGTCTCCAACTATGTGATCATGTAACTATTGAGGTTTGAAGTTGTATTCTGAGTATGTTGTAGCATAAAGTCATCTTTAGTACTTTATCCCAAGGTCTTGATATTGGTGGTATAGTACTCTTATAGGTTTCTAGTCATGAGTGATTTGTTTTATAAGTGTCAATAATCTAGTATTGGTGTCTATGAGTGTCTATGTGTGTAAGTAAAAAGTAAGGCTCTCAAGTTTTGTAGTAAAGATTTCATCCTAAGAAGTGCACAATCAGTGTCAAGTAGTGTTCCATCTTAAGGCATGAAGCATCATTAAGTACTATCATGTCAAAGAAAGGTGTCATTAGTTAGATTTTTTTTTTTATGGTCTTAGAGTTTTCAAGTATAGAGGTTAAGAAATAAGTTGAGGAAGTCTTGTGAGTTAGTAAAAAGGATTTCAAGTATGGGTATGTTAGATATAACACCTATGCAAGAGATAAAATTTCATGCCTCACACCTGTAGGTGGTATTTTGGGTTTGAAATGGGATCTTTGGCAAGGAAATGTGAATTTTTAAGTTCATTTAATCTTCAAATAAGGTGTGAGAAGAAAGGTGTTATACTCGAGACTTTCATGATCAGTATAGGTATATCCAAGGTTTGGTTTTGATGGTATTAGGCATTAAGGAAGATTTGAGATATTGTGTACATCATGTATTATGAGAAATAGGTATTTGAATGTGGTTTGTTTAGTGTGGTGAGTATCATTAATGTGTTAGGGAACCAACAAGATGGATCAATTGTTGTGAAAGAATAAAATTTATGCTACGGATTAGTAGAGAGATTACTTATGAAATCCAATATGCATCTTGACATTAATAAGGTCTCAACAATATGTACATACAAGGGGAAGTAGTTTTATTCATGAATACGTGGTCCTTTGCAATGGTAAAGCCTTGAGATGTGAAAAAAAAATGTAGTAGTTGTTGTCTCAAGAGTCAAAATTGTTGTCTTAGTAATAGACTTTGACTATGCTTTAAGATCAAATGATGTAAAGAAGTGTTTCATGGTATGACCTCAAACAAGTGTGAAGGAGGATGAATTTTTATGCAAGGTATTTATGGCTTATAATTTATACTTAAAGAAATAATAATTTAGTGACATGCCTAGTAGTCTCGGAAAAATGAATGGAGAATAAAAATGGAATAGAGGATCTATTATGTATTTATTCATCAAAGGAAGATTGAATGATTTTCATTGAGATTAATGAAGTTGAATATCAATGAATTATCATGAAGAATTATTTTGGAGGACAAATACTTATAAATTGAATGAGTATTGTGCAAGTTCTGTGTACACATGTCAAATATATATTGCACCATTTCTTGCAATGAATGAAAAAAGGTCAAGAGGGTATGAGGAGATTTAAATGGTGATTCCCGGTGGAAATACAAGTTGACTATATTATCCTTGTCCAAAATAGAAGGAGTTGCTTGATGAATCTAAATGAGCAAAGTGAGCTCAGGTGACACTGAAATAAAGGATTATAGGTTTGATCATGAGATGTATAGATATAAAAATTAATTTTTGATTATTGAATGATGATTAAGAGGCCTTAAAGGGTTCTTTTACCTATGTAAGAATGTTTGAAGAAGGTAATTATCAAATATAATTCTATGAGGAAGAAAGAGTGAGTTCATTAAGTGATAGAGTTTTCATTAGCTATTAGTTCAAATTAGAAGTAACATCTAGTAAAAAAGTACTTGAGAAGGATAAAATAATGATCTTTAGTAAGTATGAAGGATTTTTAGTTCTAAGATGGAAGGATAGCTCACTTTATGAAATAGCTATCAAGCTTAATATCTTGAGTTGAAATTGGGCCATATCCCGAGGTATTAAAGGTTGAATGAGTAGTATTGGAAAGAAAACGTCCACCTATAGGTCTATATGGACATAACTCAAAATGGGAGATCTTGTTGAAATCTATCAAGCATATGAAGCATCTCCAAGAGTCATAGCTGCTATAAAAACTATGAAAGCAAGAATAATAATGAATTATGCAATAAATTGACCAAGAGGTACATGTAAAATGAGGCACTAGTCATGGTTGCTAAAGGAAGTAAGTAGATTTGTGTTGTGACTATAGATGGTCATCTTTGCTTCAGGATGAATACCTATAGGCCAGTATTAACTCATGCAGACAAGATAAGTTCATGTTTGAATTCAAATTATTTCTTAAGGTATTTAGATGACATTAATTGCTATATGAGGTATGGTGTGATTTTCTATTCCATGATAAAGAAAGTTGTCTCAAATATGCATAATCTCATCCAAATATGATTGAAAACACTAAAGATGTTTCAAGGTTAGGGTCAAATTATTTTAGATGTCTTCATGACATGGTGACAAGGTAAGAAGCAAATTTTTATGTTCATCTACTAGATTTGGATGGTATAATTCCAGGGGGAGTATTTCAAGGTTAATTGTTTGGTTGAATTGATATTATGGATTAGAGAATATTGTCATTTATTCACTAAAAAGTGGTTTTAGGGACAAGTGGCCCTAAAGGTTGACTTGTTGGGTATAGAGATAAATCTTGAGTTTTGAGTTGGAATAAGTCTAGATGGTGATTTGAAGCATGAATGTAGGCTAAAATGAGGAGTATTCACTCGGGGATCATTTTTAGGATTTTTATCAGGTCCATACGATCATCATATATTTTGAAATAGTCAAAGAAGAGAGATTTCAGTCCCGGGGATATTATTAAGTGAAGTAAGTTGTTTTGTACATTGTTGTCATTGTTTGTTGTGTGTTGTATTTTTAATGTTGTGTCATCATAATATCCTTTTTTATAGATTTCAAAGGGGGAGAGAAGCATCAAAAACATGGGAAAGAGGTCATGTAGTGTGTGTTTGTCATTTTGGTTGTCATCAATGTTTTTGAAGGTGGTTGTCATCAATGACAAAGGGGGAGATTGTTGGTGTGTTTGTGTTGTCATTGATGTCAAGTACATTGATGGAAAAGGGTGTCATGGTGTGTATGTGTCTCCATGAGGTGTTATTCAAGTGTCAAACATGAAGGTTGATTGGTAGTGTTGGGATTTGGTGAGTTCTATGAGGTCCTGATGCATGGTCTAGTGAGCTAAGTCATGGTATGAGTCCTCCTAAGTGTCTTGGAAAGTTTCATGAGTTAAGCATGGTCCTATATGGTGTGTTATAGGTGTACATGAATCTACACTAGGTCGAAAAGGTCGGTCAGTCATGGGTTTTCATGGTTGAGTCAGTCATTCCAAGCCTATTCCTAGCCTTAGGCATGTATAATGAGTTAAATTCATGAGATTTGGAGATGATTAGTATTTTTGGAGCATGGTAGAAGCATGATTATGGTATACGGGGTATGTATGGTGAGTTTCGGTCAAAGAACTCAAAGATATGATGCATATTTGAGGTCCTTGGGAAGAAAATAGGTGAGAAAAAGTAAGTAAGTACATGTAAATGAGATTGGATGGAGAGTTTCAAATATATTTGGGTTATGCTGTGAATATGGATAGTTATGTTTTTAATGATGCTTCATGAAATGTTTCATTGAAAATGCTTAAGTAATTTTGCAAGATACATAAGTTTTTGAAAAATCGGGTAATTTACAATTTGTTTTTGAAGCAAATGTGGACCTCTTGATGCTCATTGTGAGCTCAGTGTGATTTGCATGGGGACATAAGATCTCTGTAATATCTTCTTAGGTCAGTTATGAAGGTTTCAAAAAAATAATGAGGTGTTTTTATCATCACTTTTTTTATGAACGATCATTAAGAAGGTAAGTTGCTTTGAAACCCTAGCTAAACCCTAGCTAAAAGTGACTTGAAGAAAATTAATTGTAATGTTCCATTTTTATTGGTTATATAAATGTGATGATTGGATGTTTTAGAGGACTCTTCTAGATTTCTAGAAAGGTAAGATATTTCTTGTGACAATATGTGGGCCCCATCTAAAAGTCTTGTATTTGAAGAAGTTTAGATTGTGGAAAAGTTCTCCCAAAAAGGTAAGGAGTAAAATGAAATTGGTTTTAGCCTCGAAGTTTTTATATATTTATATGAATGTTTCAAGTTATGGTTGAGATGAAAAAGTGCAAAGTGTGCCCTATTTGTGAAGACTAGTTTTTGGGGTAGTTTGGAGCAATCTACACTAAAAGTGGAATTGCAAGAGCTATAGGATGAACTCTATTTAAGTTGTTACGTGATAATGTTTTAGAGATATTTCCAATGGTATATCAAACTTTTTTTTTTGATATGGTATGAAGAAGTTATGACCTATCTTTAAGGGTCAAGTTTGAAGGATGCTTAGTTAAGCAGGGTGCTAAAAAGATTCATGAGGTAAAGTGAAGGTTTCTAAGTTCTTCTTGCTTTGTGAAGGTTTCTGAGTTCTTATAAATCATGTATAAGGGTGTTCCATGATTTTTTAAAGTGTGGAAGTGAGTTTTGGTGTGATGGAGCAAGTTGAGCTCAAGGTTAGTTCTTGAGTCCTAGAAGGCTTAAGAAGCAGTTTATAGAGATGGTCTTGGTTGAAGGCCTTACACTTAGAGTTGGAAGGAGTTATAATATGTTCTAGAAAGAGGATACAGATATATTTCTATTTGTATAAGTTTTTTTATTTCATTTGTTTGGTCTTTTAGGTCAGTTTGTAGAGAAGAAGGTTTGTTGCTTCTCATGAAAGATATGCATTTGTTGAAAGAATGAAGTGATTAAAGCATGCAATGAATGATTTAATTATATATATCATATGGAAAGTGAAGTAGGATTAATTTAGTTCATATTTAAGGCCTTTTTAGGTCTTGGAAGTGACAGAAAGGATGCAAACCAGTTGAGTTTGTAAAAATGGTTTCTAGACAATATGATTTGGAGAAGAGGAATGTTGATGTGGTTTGAGAATATTGATGTATCATGAGGTATAACATGTATGTATATATTATACAAGAAATGAGGAATCCATATATTGGATACATGCCCTACTTGATTTGATCTTGAGTGATCTTGAGGCCCAAAGGTAAAGAGAGGGTTCTTGAAACAACTATTCATGAAGGATATGAGCGTTTTGGATTGTGTTATGAACTATTTGATTGCTCAAGGATAATTAACAACCATGGATGTTGTTTTTATGCTATATTACACATGTTTTATTAATTTTGGGGTTTGAATAATCATGGTTTTGGCATTAGTGGTTTTAGCTCATCCTAGTGATGGGGTTTTGAGCCTGTTTGTTCAAGTTGAGTAGTTTTGGGCATTGGTTAATGAAAAGGTATATGACCAACCTCCTTCATGTTGTTGAGATTGAATGCATATAAAATCAATTTTTTGGGTTTGTTTTTGAACTAGTGCTCTTGGAGGGAAAAGTGTGATTCATGTAGAAGTGTGTGAAAGGTTTGAAGGTATGCATTGAGAGATGAAAGAGTGTGTTTCAGATTGAGGAAGGATAGAGAACATGTGAGAAATGGTTTACATCCAAGAAAATTATAAGAAGAAGAACATAAAACAAGCTAGAGGAATGAGGGTTTTATTTTGATTGTGTGAGTTGAATTAGAGATCTCCATCAGTTGTGCAACAAAAAATTAGAGATCATCATTTTTAATTGGATGAGTTTATTCTTAGTCATCTTAGGGGGTTGTAGCCTCCTTGTGGAGTGGGTGATTCACTAAATTATGGGTTGGTGTTCCTTGTAGGGTTGGTTCTCTACTAAACTAGGGGTTGGTTCTCCTTGTGGGGTTGGTGCCTCACTAAATTTGAAACATGGAAATATAATGTTTGTGTTTCAGTGGGTTTTCTTCCCCTTGAGGGTTTCCCACTTATATTTGGTTTTCTTGTGTACTCTCTTTCTCTTGTTATTGTGTATGGTTGTTTCTATGCTTAAGTAAACACACATATGGTTCATGGTTGATTGAATGGTTGTATAAATGATAATGAATGATGAATGGTAAATGGAATAAGTTTTTGTAGGAGTGATTCACCCACCTTCTCGGTTCATTGTGTTTCCAAAATTTTGAACATGGGTATTAAAATATATACAACTAACATACAACTTATCCACTATTATAATCACTTAATGCCATAAATTATAGTCATATAATGTAAACTCATGTGACATCCACATCATGGATTATCAATATCATTATCACAATACTATGAAGAGGTGGTTTTTTTAAATAGGTGTTATACATTCTCCTTACTAAAGATAGCCCCCTATTAATTATTATCACTATTTAACATACTACATACCTAAAATTCCTTATATAATGTGAGAGAGAGAGAAATAAAGAGAGGGTGAGGAGAGTAGAGAGGGAGAGGGAGGAAGGAAGAGAAAGGGAGGGAGAGAGAGAGAGAGAGAGGCCAATAATATAGTCTTAAAAATCAAACTTTACCTACTTACACCTTTATTTACTTCTACTCGATATCAAAGTCCTGGTTGATTATACTCGACAACCCAACATCTTGCAATGTAGGAGTAAAAATTCTTCAATTTTATGTGTTCAATGTGTTCTTTAGGTATAGCCATGACAATAAGAAATGCATGGGAAAATCCAACTATGAATTTAAATACATTCAAAGGTACTAAGCACTAAGCATTGAGTAATAACATATGTAATTGGTATCGAGCAAACTCATTCAAAAAACTTAAAGTTTTCATTTACTATTTTCATAAAATTGACATTTATATTCCCTCGAGAGTACTTAATACTTTAAATTCATTAAATTTTTTTATTATAATTAATTATTAAATCGACTCATATTTTCATTTACTAAGGCTACATATGTGTCTAAGGAAATATTTGCAATTGATACCTCATGACACCAAAATGGTGGCAACCACATGTCTAAGTGGCCCATTAGATTATATCAAAGGTGTCCTTCTACTACCCAACCATCCTAGTCCTTGATAGCTACGTCGATCTAGCGATGTCTCTTAAGCACCCCGAGTGTGAAAAGTAGCCAAAATTTGATGGGTGATTTCTTGTAAATTGTGGCACTTGAGAATGTCTTATCTAAACCTACAACTAGGTATATAGTTCATCTACAATTTTTTTTTTTTTTTTTTATGATTCCCTTCCTCTTTTCCCATGGTTGCAGTGAATGAAACGCAACAAAAATCTTCAATGATCATCTATGTTAGGGTGTCTATGGTGATAATTCACAATCAACACCTTGTCACACCAAAACAATGGTTCCCAAAATCATGGGTGGGCTATTAGACACTATTACAAGTTTTATTTTTCTATCAAACCATCCCATTCCTTCAAAGGCTATATCTATCCGATGATGTCTCTTAAGTTCCCGAGAGTGAAAAATAGCCATAATTTGATAGGTAATTTATTACAAATATTGGCACCGAGAGAATGTCTCATTTGAGCCTATAGCTAGGTATTTGATCCACCTACAAAACTCTCTCTTATTTTTTCCAATATATTTCCCATTTTATTGCGGTCATATAGCAAATGAAATGTGGTAAAAACATTCAATTAGCTTCACTCTTAGGGTGGCTATAATGATATTTTGTAATCAACACCTCATGGAATTGAACAAACAATACTCACATGTCTAGGTGGTTTGTTAGACACAATTGGAGGCATTGTTCTGTTATTCAACCATCTTGGTCCTTCTTGACTACATAGTTATGATGATGTCTCTTAAATTCCCCGAGAGTGAAAAGTAGCCAAACTTTGACAAGAAATTTCTTACAAAGTGTGGTACCTAGGAATCTCTCATCCGAACATGCAACTAGGAGTGTAGTCCATATACAAAAAATCATCTTTATTTGTCGCATATATTTCTTATTTTCTTGTGATCATAATGATTGAAATGTGGCAAAAATATTTTATTAACATAAAGTGTTAGGGTTTCTAGGGTGATATTTTACAACCAAAACCTCCTGGCACCGAACCACCAACACCCACATGTATGGGTGGTACATTAGATGCTATTAAAGGAGTCGTACCATTACCAAAATGTCCCAATTATTCATGTTTACATTAGTCCTGGCTATGTCTATTAAGCATCCCGAGAGAGAAAAGTATCCAAACTTTGATAGGTGATTTCTTACAAATCGTGACACCTAGGAATATATCATATAAACCTAAAACTAGGCATTTTTTCCGATCTCCCACCTAATTTCTCACAGTCCAGATGAATGAAATACAAAAAACAATTAAATTAACTTCATTTTAAGGTGATATTTTGAAATTTACACCTCGTGGCACCAAATATATTGTGCCCACACATTGAAGTGGGACATTAAACAATATCAAATGTTTCATTATTTTCCCAACTACTATAGTCCTTCTTAAATACATCACCATTAATGTCTCTTAAGCTTCTTGAGAGTGAAAAGTAGACAAAAATTGATGGATGATTTATCATAGTCCATGACACCTTGGAACGTATCGTCTAAACCTATAGTTGGACATCTATTCTATCTATAAAAACTCTTTGATTTTTCCCATCTCTCGACCCATTTTATCATGGTCATAATAAATGAATTATTACAAAAACCTTCACTTAACATTAGTTTTAGGGTGTTGAGGATGATATTTTTAATAAGCACCTCATGACACTTGAATTTATGGTGACCACATGTCCAGAGAGCTTTTAGATGCTATATGAGTTCTCATTTTTCGCCCCACCATTCTAGTCCTTCCCGTATACATCGGTTGTGAAATGAGAATGCGTTCATGTTTAAAAAGAATGATTAAAATAGAATTTTCATATAATATATGTGGTGAAATGTGTTAGATATATTACGGGAAGTATAATTAACAAATTATAGATCCATAGTTAAAATATCAAAGATTATAGATTATGATGTGTAGTTAAATTAAACACAATTGTAGCTTGTTATATATTGTAGATTATAATGAATGATAACAATAGCTGAAAGAAAATAACAGGAAATAAAAAGGAGACATAGAACACTAGATTTAGAGTGGGAAACCCAAAGGAAAAAAACCCACTTATAAAGCATTGTCTGAATTAAGAATTTATCAAGGCTTTAACCCATCACTTCAACTTCACTCATCGGTCTCATAGAGATAATTGTAGACCAATGTATTTGCAATTATATAGTTCACTTACATAAAAATATTTATCATTTGCACTTAGTATAAATATAAATTTCTATATCACTATCAATCGGTACCAATCCCATGAGGGATCATCCTGTATATATAGAATGGGTGAGTGGGCATATTGTCTAACTCTCAAGCTATGAAATACTGACTAAGTTTATTAAATAAAATTTTTAATAAAAAGGATTGTGAGTGAAGGTCCACCAAAAAGTATCCCCACTTGACATTGTCAACCCCAAAAAAATGAGTATATGTTCTTATTGTTAAAAATAATGTTAAAAAGAGAATTTTCATACAATATTGATGGTAAAATGATATGGAGATCAATTTAGTATACAATTTTTGCCTAAATCTCTCATAATCATGAAAATATGGTAAAGTACTCCAAGATATTTCCATCACCTATTTGAGTGCAAAAACATACTCCGTTTGAGAAATATATCATCCACATAAGTTCCTAGTCGAAGGAGAAAAAATAGGGGCAGCCTGTAGTAAGTGACAAGGATTTAGAGGTGGGGGATGAATTAGTCCCCAATAAAACTTTCACTTTATACTTCAAAACATCAAACACACAACCTCATGAAGCACATATATCAATGAATGATCACAAAAATATACTTCACCATGAAACATACTCAAATCAAGGATCATAAGATAAACACAAAACCACTTTTTATTGATGTTCAAATCATATCACCACTCTTTATTGATATTCAAATCAGATCACAATGAATTGATGTCTTCAACAATAGCCAACAAGATACAATCAAGAGATACCAAGATAATCAACCTTGTCTCATGAATACATATGAAGATATACTTATTTTCAAATGCCTTCAACTCAATATCATACCTGAAAATACTTCATAAACCTACAATGACATCAATCATGCTATGAAACTAGCATTCAAACACAATACATCAAATCTGCCCTCTTCTTCAACTTGCCATCAAAGAAACATCACCATCTTTTCTTCACTCAAATCCTCCTCATGAAAACACAACTAGATACTGACCTAGAATGAAATTCTAGGGGTTTTGGGCTAGGCCCAAGGGGTTTTTCTTTGCAGCAAAGGTTTCTTCAAAAGAAGATAAAAGGGGTTCCAAAAGATTAGCAACAATGTGCCCATAACATCACTTTTATAGCCTCTCCATGATTCAAATTCAAACTCAAACATTTTACCTCCTTTTTCACAAAAAAATCATCTTAAAAAATTCCAATTTAATTTTCATAACATCTAAAAGTGACCCATATAGGTCAGCCTAGCTAAAACCCTTCTTCCATGCACCAAAAATCCTCAAAACCCATGCATTGGAATCAAAAAATCTCCTAATCCCAAAACATATTTTTATGAAAGATCCAAAAATCACCACAAATTTTTAAAATAACATTTAAACATCATACATGATAACAATTATCATGAAACACTCAAATTATTTTGTTTAATGGGCCGAATGGCTCATTGCCTTCACCAACCACCTATG
This sequence comes from Taxus wallichiana var. yunnanensis, assembly GCA_018340775.1. Classification (NCBI taxonomy): domain Eukaryota; kingdom Viridiplantae; phylum Streptophyta; class Pinopsida; order Cupressales; family Taxaceae; genus Taxus; species Taxus wallichiana. Next base: position 849,467,937 of record CM031234.1, read on the forward strand.
TCCAACATCATGTCTTCACCTTTTTGCCTCAAGGTCACCAAAGAACACCTAAAATATAGAATGTGACATTTACATGGAAATTTTAGGACCTGTAAAACACTCCTAAAAAATTTATAGCCCATGAAGCATCCACTGGTTCAAACCAAAACAACTTTTCCTTCACCAAATCAAGTTGCCCAAAAAGTAGTTTTAAAAATACAAATGGTTTTCAACCTTCCTAACAATTTAAAGAACTAAAAATGGATTTATTATATTCAAAATTCATCCCTCTTTATATTCTAGGTGATATAAAGCATCACCCAATCCATTTCATGCACTAACCAACTCAAACTTTCAGCAAAAACAATTTTGTCTTGAAAAGCCAAAAATATTCTTGTCCACAAACTAACCTGGAAACCATATCAAAACTCATCATCATGAGAAAAAATTATATCACTAGAAATATATCTTAATTATATTTCCAACACAACTTTAATAACCTCCTAAATCCTTTTTTATCTCATGCAATGTCCATTTTATCGAGGACTCCTTCCGATCGCCCCAAAACCGCCCTTTGACCAGTCAACCTAAATGAAGCATACTTGACCATTTCTCAACATGACCATGATATTAAATTCATTTTTAAATCAATAAAAATCTCATACAACAAAAATGTTCATTTAGTTTGCAACTCATGTAGACAACCTTTTCCCAAAATGAACTCCTTCAGAAACGACCTATTTGAGTGGGATCCATTCATCACCACAACCTATACAATACCTTTATGGAAATATGGAGGAATCCTATACATGTTCCAATAATCATCAAGGAACAAGTAATCAAAATTAGCCACTTAGGAATAATTTCTCACAAACCACTTTCAAGCTAGGGTTTCAAACTCATAAATAATTGTTTAACTTCTTAACATTCGTTCATAAAAACCTGACAATGAAATGGCATAATTATTTTTCAAACCTTATACTTAATGTAGAACATCCCTGAAAGCCAAAATTTCCCATGCAAATCACATAATTCATGGTGAGCATTAGAAGTTCCAATTCGAGCTTAACCTTGACCATGTTTCGCTAAAAATCTCATATCTTACAAAATTCACATCATGGAGCCTAAAATGTTTCCCATAGCAAGGACATACCCTAATAACATATCAAATTATCATAATTTCATAATAACCTCTCAATATTTCCATCTATTGAGACTTTCATAGCTACCCCTAAGGGTTTTGCACTATATAGGCTAGGATCATCTGAACCAACCTCATAACTTATCAAGAAGTCACTCAAAATTGTCCTAAAATACTAGATACATCATGATACAATTGAATTCATGCATACATGATCTCATATATCTCCATATCTAAATCTCATACCTCTTAGCATCCATACCTGCTCCAAATAAGCACCTGAAACATAGTCACCAACTTGTATCTACACTCTGAAACTCATATGAGTGCCCAATCACTCTAAAAACATTCTCTCCATCATTTAAAAATTCTTCTCAAGCTTCCAAGAAGCTCCAACCTCCATGCACCATCACCTATCCTAGATAGGTCACATGAATAGACTTGCAATAACAAAACAATCCTCACTTTGAAACATCTGATATCATCATAAACACATATTAAACATCATGTTATCATCATACTCAACATGTTATGACCCTACTCCATCATTTAATTTGTCATTAATGATGTTTTACATCAATGAGAACATCTATGTGGTAGCATGCCAACACAAACGACCAATTCGACTGTAACACGTGGTAGTGCAAAAATGAAAAAAATGGTTAAAAGGGTGTTTTTTGGTTTTTTCCTCTGATCTTAGATGATCAAGTTTAGACAGGTGGACCCCACTATTTACTAACTGGGGGTCCTCATCCTTGACCGACACACTCTTTTTGCAAAGGGGCTCCTTTGCCTCTATGATTTCATATTACCAATGTCACAATTTTGCGTATAAGTGCCACATAATGTCATTGTATGCTGCATGTGGGATTATTCCCATAATTTTTAATTATTTAAATTATTAGGCACAAAATTTCTAAGTCTAGGTGCCACCTCACCGAGCCAACTCAGCCACATCATAAACAACTTCCCACCGACCATATCAAATATTCCAATCTTGGCTTATTTGTTATATAACCACCTATACATTCAAATCAAACATCCCTATCATGTCCCATGTGGACCATGTAAAACAAGGTTTAAAAATTAAATGTGTAGTCAAATCCACGTGAAAAGTGGTAAGTTTAACATTATTAAAGGCTTAATTAAAAATACGCCTACATATCCACATAAGGAAAGCATTGGAAATGGGTGGTTAGGGAGGTTTGAACCCACAATCACATTTTCCTAAAATACATGCCACACCATTAGGATGTAAGGTGAACACAATATTGTATAAGTGAAAGTTTGTCTTTATACTAGTTAATGTTTAGGATTGTGTATTGGGGATAATAGAGAATTTTTGGAGATTCAAAGTTTTGAGTAGCTTAGAGGCATTTCTGAATCTCGTTGTAAACTAGAAAGTTGTCAAGAATTTTGAGACACTTTAATGAGTATATAATTATCCCATTTCGAGTTTCCTTGGTGTCATTTAAGTCATAGAAGTCACTAAAAGATAGAGAATTGAAGAAAAGAGCTTCTCAGAAGTGCTTTGGGAAGGTGGAGGATGAAAAATGAGCTTCTAAAAGGTCGTTCAAAGGTCCAAAGACATAAAATTTTAGGTTTTGGATATGTTATTATTAATTATAAGTTGATTGTACTTGCAGTTTGGAAAAAATTAATAGATCGGTTCATATGAACCCAAGGATGTAGGAAGTTTCTAAACCCCGTAAACAATTCTGGTGTCATATTTTCTTCTATTTTGCATTCTGATTTTTTTATTTAAATTTCTAAATTTAATTAGTAATAATTAAATTCAGACAAGCATAATTATTAGTTTACGACATTTGTGAACAATCGATAAAAGGGAAGTCTGAATGGTTTGATTGAAAAATGAATGAAAGTTATTTTGGGAATCATTTTATTCAGTTCTTGATCATTTGAAATCAGTTTTAAATCAGATTTTGATCAGTTTTCAATTCATTAAATCTTGAAAATTTGATGAATTTAAAGGATATGTTGAAACAAGTAAATCAATAGGGGTATATTAACATTTACATATCATGAAATGAGAATGTGTATTTTTAATTAAAAATAATGATAATAAAGACCATTTTCATACAATATAGGTGGTGAAATGAGAATGTGTTTTTGTTGTTAAAAAGAATGATAAAGACTATCTCCATACAATATAGGTGGTAAAATGAGAATGTGTTCTTGTTATTGGTTTACAATTAAACTTTATCATCCCTCCTCTCTTTCTCTTTCTTAGTTACTATCTTCCCTCATATATATATATATATATATATATATATATATCCCTCTCTCTCTCTCTCCCTCTCTCCCTCCCTCTCCCTCTCTCTCTCCCTCTCTCTCTCTCTCATACACCAAAATTCAACCCATAATCTACCCAAGTTTACTCATTCAAAAATCACATTTTTTGAACCATTAGTTAAGAGGTAAACGTGGTTAAACACTTGTTATTCCAAACTAATAGTTAATAAAGGGTGAAGAATATCATCAAGTCATTAATTTCATGAGTTATTGACATTTGAATTTGTAATTCACACTTCCTCCTGAAGGCTTCTAACCAAAGAAGGTAAGGGTTGAAAACAAGGGGTGAATGGTGATGACCCAGAACAATTTTTTTGATTTACTTATTTGTAAATTCCACTCGTAAAACTGGTTAGGAATGAGTCCATCCACTTCCAACAACAATTTCACTATCTAGAGGACTTATATTATATAAAATTATTCCAAAGTGTTAAGTAGGAACATGGAGGAATGATAGTATCCATTCAATAATTTTCATCTTTAGGGTTGTTAAAATGTGATAGGATGTTTTTTTTTAAGTAGGGACTTATCATTTCCATGCATGCAATAACTTAGTTCTAGCACTTTATAAGGAAATTTAGGGTAACTCCACATTATCAAGGGTTATTACATTCCTTACAAGAGGTTATTTAATTCAAGGTATTTATTTACTTCATTTAAGGTCCAACAATAATTCCTCAAATTACCGTTCTCTATAGGAGGAAAATTTAATAATATTATTATTAATAACCCTAGCTCTAAATAACAACTCATCTAAAGAATTATCTCATATATATATATATATATCCAAATTGTGGGGATAATAATTCAGAAATATCTAGAACCAAAGAATTACCATTAGGAAATAAAATTAGATATATTTTCATAAGGTAAAAAGGATGGGGATATAAACATCCATACCATAAATAATCAAATTAAAGAGGGTCATCTTAATGTGAGGATTGAATTTATTTTTATTAGAGGTAAAAAAGGGTTGAGGGGACCCTACCCCGAACATCAAACACTCTCCATGAGAGTAGAAAACAACATTACAATAACATCAAAAAACTATAATATAATTGTTCATAGTAATAAGAGCTCTCTCGGAGCCCATAAAGTGAAACTAATAGCAGCAAAAAAACACAGATAAACTAACAACGTAGATGAAAGTAACAGACCCGATGCTGAGAGACAAGGTGAAAAAACAAAACAACCCAACCCAGTCATTTGTAGGATTTTTCAAGCCCCTCCAACACCTTAGCCCATTCTTTTGCCAAAGCTTCAATATTAACCGCCAAGGATCCCAAGTCGAAACCATCCGGGGTAGCCTTTCTCTTCCTTCCCTGACTATCCATGGCACAATAGGTATTGGTGAGCTACCCCAGAGTCTAAAGGTGTTGCAGGGTCGATTTCACCGTCACAATGCTCCATTCCATATAACTATGGAGAATTTCCTTAACTTGATCCATTTCTTTGGTTATGGCACCAAAGTTTGCTTTAAAACCTCAAGCTCTCTACCCTACCCATAGCTGACCGCTACCTCCACCTACTCTTTCATCTTATGTCAGTCATTGAATAATAAGGACCCTTTGATTGAGTTTCTTTACACTTTGTAGATCCTAGGTTTGAGAAAGGTAAGCCCTAAACATTTCTTAAAGTCTTATTAGGTTTTCAATTATTTCATTTTCCTCTCCATATTATTTTTTTGTATTTTATTTTGTAGGTCAAGGAGGCTCAAATTGAGACACATATTTGTCTTATATCATTTTATTTTTCCAAATTCTATGCCTCGGATGTAGATTTGCAAGCATTCGAAAGCGGGATGGATATTTATTTTTGTATATTTTATCCTAGAAGTGGGAGGCCATCATATGGTCTACATATGGAGAATGGAGGGCATTTTACATAAACATGCACATTTGTTTTTGTTAAAGATTTTTTTAAATTTCCTACCTATCGAACGGTTATACATTTTTTTGTTTTGTTTAAGCTTTTACTTTTTTATTTCCATGATGGTAGAGCCATACTCTATCGGCTATGCCAGGAGATATTACACATTGTTTAAATATATATGTTTACTATTTATATGTTATATCCATTTATCATGTTTGTGTGTGTGTGCGCTTACATGTATGCATTTGTGCATGCGGGCATGCGTTTGTATCTATACACATAAATACTTATATATAGAGAGAAAAAATTCACACTGAGAAAATACATTTTATTTATATAACAAAGGTATTTAAGTCCTAGTTTTATTCTCAACTAATTTCTTAATAATATGAACACACCCCTATCATAATATAATAATTGTAATCATAGAGATATGAATGTTATATCAAATACGCATACAAATGCAGTTCGGTATGAATAAGGCATTGATCATACTAGTTTAATTTTTCAATGAATCTAAATAGATAAATTGGAGGGCTATATTCCATTGCACTCTTAAAATATTTTCACCATTCAATATATATGATTCACAAGGATCTTAAAATAGATTTATAAAACATATCGAATACAAATATTTAAATAATATCCACACCATTTCCTTACAAAATATGTCACCAAACTTTGAGGAAGTCAAAACAAATAAGCTAAAGTCTTAAAATCCACACAAGATCCCAAGATCCCAAAATGAACAAAATATCCTCAAAGACTTGAACCACCTTCCAATACACATGATATACACATATTTCTAGTGATATTTATAATAATAATAGTTCCATTTAAACTTTCCTTTGATGATACATAATAAATTTAATAATGCAAGTTTACAATACACAAAGAACCTAATCATGTAAGTTTGCAAACCTCCTATTTCAAGAGAACAATATGCCAAAAAATTTAAATTTTATCTAACAACTAAACACTCTAAGTGTGCCTCCAAAATTGGCTCAAACTTAAACTTTTCAAAGCTCCAAACACCACCAAGATTAATGATTGAAAACCTCCCAACCATATGCATCATGACATGCCTTTTCTCCAAAGAGAGGGCATGCTAGCCTCCCCCAAGCCCATGGGAAAGAGGGATAGCATGCCACCAAGATAAAAAGAAAAACAAGGCTCCAACAAAACCAACAAGGAAATTGAGAGGGAAGGACCAATTTCCATCACACACCCAAAATGACTAACACACCAATGCATCAAAATAAGGAAATGGGAAGAGGGAGAAATGCATTCTCAAAAGTCAAGAGTAGATGGATTTTCCAAGATTAACCTCATAGTATAATAACTTCACACTTCATATATGTTGGAAAATAAAATCGAGAGGGCTGAGTCACCACTCCTTAAAATTTGAAGACAATTCTAACTCTCAGTAGACGACTCAACCATGCTTTAACTTTGCAATGAAGAATAATTGCATTCAAGAAAAACATAGACAAATAATCACACAAGGAGATAATAGTTAATATTGGAAACCCTTGAAGGGATAAAAACCCATTGAAATCAATGCACTATGAGGATAATTGTCCCAAAACAGATTATAAGTATTTCAAATTGTTGAGCACCCACTCAACTTGAAGCACCTACTCGACAATTTTCGCAAGCTGCAAAGAGAAACATCTACTCCCAATTTTTTTCTAAGCATCTACTTAGTATTTTCAAAATTTAATCACATTTAATTGGCCTAGTTGCTTAAACAACATATTTTTGATCTCTAAATCAGCTCATACATTCGCATTCTCACTCTTCAAACTTTTTCATTATCCTGTTTTCCCTATTCCTCTCATACATTCAATTATTCCTTTAACATAAAACATTCAAGAATAATTAGATATTTATTTTTATAAAAGAGAGACATGATATTACTCTTCTTTTCACTTCATATTCCAACTCATCATCTCCATTACACTTCAACTCATACAAGGAGTTTGACATGACATCACCTATAGCTATTACAATGCAATCATTGCACCTATAGACTTGTTAGTTACAAATGCAGATCCTTCATGACCTGTCAAAACACTTCATACTCTTATCAGGAATTGAAAAAACTTCCTAAACTCTCTGCCCTACTATTGCAGCTTATAAGATTGTAAAAATGACATTTGCAAGCTCTATTTGTAATAGTCATTTCAGTTTGTCTTCTTATTTGGTGAGGTATTTTTGTCTTCTTAGATATTCTACTTCAATTATTAGATGCTATGATGATTTTTAATGTTACAAGGGCCTTCCTCTTTCTCTTCAAATCTGTTACAAGATTTACAACTTCACATTTCAACTTCAAACCTTTATTAGAGCTCTCATATAAAGCTAGATCAAAGACCTTCAAAAATAGTTTTCAAAATCATATTTAGAACTAAACTTTTAACTCATATCATGCAATTTAATTAGGAAGGGGAGAACTTAAAATTTTATTTGTCATCATCACATAATTGGTACCCTACGGATCAAGGAAAAAGATGTCATTTCCACTCTTCATCACAACTTGGGTCTCACAGTCATGAAGGATCAAACAACACAGTCAAAAGGATGATCAATAAAAACTGATGCATACACTTAAAAAACCTTATAAATCTTGGATATAGGTTTTTAAGACCTATGGTTCACCTTCAAAGGCCCGAGGTGGCTCTATAATATCCTTTTACATCATACAATAATGGATGGAATAAGGTCTTAATGGGTTTGCAAGAACAAAAACACAATCTTCACCAAGTGAGCATATTTACTCAGTGTTTCACCTAATCATGACTTCTAAATAACTTTTATGGAAATTACCCATCCTCATTCAGCTCATCACATCCACATATTACACCATTTAAAGGTATATGAGTTCACTTTTCATGCATTCTTCAAACTATTCACGCTAGGTCTTAAGCCATAAGAACAAGTCTTGTCCTTGATGAATTCTATCACCTCAACCTTGACTTTCATGAACAAATAAATAATTAAAAACTTCACATGAGTCCTCTACTTTATTTTAAAACACTCATTTTTGTGGGTTGTGTGGACAAAACACACACTTGTAACTAAGTTTTTCAACCCTTCTTGACATGATAACTGGACTGATTTGGTCATTTGAACTAGGACCATAAATTGCTTCACCATGTTAAGTTATGGGATTCAACAAGTTATATTGGAACTCTTTCAACTGTTTATACCATTATTGGACCCTCATAAAAAGCATTTACATCAGATTTTTCTCAAACACCATGATTGGTTTTTTCATTTTTACTCCTCTAGCGATAGGTCATCTATATTCACATGGTTCATCAAAAATTTGCACATCACTTACCTATATCTTCTCATGAATAGTTAAGGAACCTCCCAATATTGTTCCCACACCATATTTTCCAATATGAAACCTTCTATACAATATTGTACAATAAAATTCTTGCAAAACAAAGCTATTTCTATACCGTATGATTACACTTGGATTATGAAAATGCCACAAAATTAAGCTACAAGGAGTTATCTAATTTTATAAGTGTTAACAATAGATTTATTAGGTGATTTCATGACCCAAAACTTCATTTATTCTCCATCACTACAGTTTTAGGGTTTTCGAGAGGGTTTGGACCACCTTGGCTTCTTAAACATCATTCATAAAGGTTAAGGAATCATTATTGCTCATTCCAATTGTAAAATGAACTAAAATCCATGTGCAAACTTTCATGAAAGTACCAGGTATCCATGAAAAATTGTAACATATGAAAAAACACTACAAACATCACCCTCGAGCTAGAGATGAGAATTTTGGGGGCTCGATAGACCCAAAAACCTCATAACTTGAAAAAAAAAATTCACATTGCTCTAAAATTTGGTACAAAACACTAGGGAAACATTATTCACATGTTGCAAGGCTCATTTTCTCATAAATATGCATGTACCTTTATGACCACTATGATTTTACCATTCTTTTATGGATTGTATTCAATAATATTCCCTCAAAAATTCTTGAACATGCCTCTATAAGATTAGTTATGACTTATAGTACCTTACACATCCTCTCTAAACTATTAAAATGTATTATTCATACTTATACAACCCTGCTTTGGCTTGCTCATCTCCTTCTCGAATCTATTCTTAAATTAGGTCTTAGAACTAGGCCTAATCAAGCTAGTTTGCACCATTTCTTGTGAGATATGACCTATTATTCATCATTTAAGCCCTTTCATATGCTTGATACATCCATTTATACTTGTAGGACATATATGGAGCTCACACCAAGCACCAAAATTCTTACCAAATGTACCAAGCATGCCCCAAGTCCTTATGAGTACATCCAGACAACATGCCTTCAAGAACTTCACACCAAGTCACTTCAAGAACACATCATGACAATATCCCCTGAATGTTTTATACCTAACCAAACACTCTTTTCCATAAATGTTATATGACATCAATGTAACAAGGTTTAATAATATCCCCATTTTCATTTATGGAAACAAGCATTAGAAACTTTGATAGAAACCTATTATACCAACACCTTCATTGTTCTATCTTCATATTTATGATAGCACTCCGCCCTTTGAAATCTATGACAAAGGTTTATTCAACACATGACATATATAAAACCTCAAAAAAACATAACATTACCTCTATAAGCTCTATCTTGGTGTATGCACACATTCTTCACACAAAATATTTCAGATGATGTAAAAATTCTTCACCAAACAACTTCAATGCTCCCAATGAACATATTCTCCTCAAACTTAGACTTTTCACTCTTTGAAAATATCTCCTTTTCATCTTCTTAACCTATACATTGAGCTAGTGAACTAGCTCCCCCTTTGTTAGTACTCTTTACAACTTCTTGGAGCAGATTTTCAAGTAGCTTTCTCCCCCTTATTGGCTTGAGTCTCTTAGTGGTTTCTTGGGGCGGGATTACCCCCAATTTTTTCCTTAAATGTTCAAAGGTTGCTTTTGGTAGAGGTTTTTTCAATATATCTACTACCTCCTCCTTGGTTGACACATGTTCAAACTTTATATTCTTCTCACTCACTTGTTCCCTCAAGAAATGATACTTGATTGGGATATCTTGGTATTAGAGTGCAATACAGGTTCTTGGACACACTTATGGCACTTGTGATATCACAATACAAAGGAATATGAGCATCATTTTCAAATTTGTAATATTCTAAAGTTTTCTTCATCCATAACACATGAGTACAACATAGCAACTTTCTACATACTTAGCCTCTCATGTGGATAAGGCTAGACGAGATTGATTTTTTTAGCCAAAAAACTAGACACTTACCTATAAAAAATGTTCCTTGTTGAACCTTGATCATTGGTGTTTTCATTGATGTCCAGTGGAATTGATGGAAAATGTGTGAATGGTGAAGTGAATCTCAGTTAGAGGATTTAAGGTTGATTGGTAGTTCCTTCTTAGCCATAGTTAGAGCTCACAAAGAGGTTTCGGTTGATTCCAGAATTGTTTTATGATGTTACAAGCTTGGTGGAGTTAGGTAGAGACCACCGGAGATATGGAGATGTTTGGTAAGCTTGAAAAAGGTGTTCTATGTGTCATACATGATGATTATACCATGTGCAAGATCTTTTGGAATGATAAACAAGTCAAACGTTGGGAGTTGCGGTTGTAATCGGTTCATTTAGGCCTAGTTATAAAGCATAGTGAGGTGTAAGATCTCAATGGAGGTCATAAAAATATTAGGTAAGAATGAGTGGAGCCTAGGAACATTGCATAAGAAATTTATGAGCATTCTCAAGGCTCATTTTATCCCTTGGAGGAAAAATTCAAATGTTCACCAAAAATGCTTTTGAGGACTTACAGTGAATGTTGAGGTAAATGAGATAGGTATGATCTGTATAGGAAAATTTATGGAAAATCAAGATATGGAGTATGTAGAGGGGTGTGTTGAAGTACTGTATGTTAAGTTTCATCAAGTTTTGAAGAAGTTTGTTGAAGTTATGCAAGTTTTTCTAAAATTGGCTTCTTAAGGAATGCAAATTAAGCACCATGTCTTCTTAGCATCCAAAATAAATTTCAAATATTTCTTCAAATAAATAATAGAATGGATTTTTGAATATAACTCCAAGCCCAAAATTTTGCAAATTTTTGAAGGAATTTGGATAAGAAACAAGAAGTTGTGTTCATTTTTCTAACATGGTTTCTCTCTCCTCAAGCCTCCTTCTTGAAGTGATAGGCACAAAATGAATTATTTGATCTTAAAATCAATTGGAATTTTCATGAAAAATTCTCAGAGGTGTTTTAGGATTATCCCAAGTAAGAATAGTGGCATCGTGGTTCTTCATGTCAAACTGCTCCATACAAGTCTCTGTCCTTGTTTTGTACAACTTTGACTATACAGTCCCAAGTTAAAGACTTCAAGATGATTTATCTATATTAGAAGGTAATGTGTAGGGTTTTATCATATTTCATGAAGTTATTGAAGTTTCTTTAGTCTATATATTATGATTTCTCGAGTCAAATTTCACCTCTATAGCCAAAAGGACCCTCATTCTAGTCTCTCTCAAACCTAAGCTTGTTAAGATGCTTGAAGAAGATTTTTGTGAGTATGCATAAGGTTAAGCTAAGAAATGAATTAAATCACATTCTAAATGTCAAATTTGATTTGATGAAGCCTTAGAGTCATGCTCTTATAATGAAATTTCAGGTTTAAAACTCTTTTCCTCTCAATTGTCTTATATAAGTCATTGTCAAGAAGCCTTGATCTTTGAGATGGGATTATAAATTAATATTCACAAAATCCTCATTCAAGTTGAAGAATCCATATATTTTTGATCAAATGAGTGGTGAAATGATGGTAATAAGTTCCAAATGTAAGATTGTTTCTTGATATCCTAAAACCGAAAATCACAGTCCTCTAAATGCTTGTTTTAAGTTGAAATCTTCAGAGTTGGTGAGTAAATTTTGAAGGGAATTTTTCTTATAGAAATAATATTATCAAATTATGATCTATATTCCAAGGATATGATTTTCCCTTAAGCAAAACATCCTAACTTTGAGATTGAGTCATATCTCTGTGATAATTAAGATGACATGTGACTATTGCATCAAAACCTTGAACATATCATGCCATCCCATGTAAAAACATTCTTAGATTTTGCATTCAATTCATCTATTGAAGTTATCTTACAACCATAATGGTATATAAATGAATATTTTTTAAAAGCCTCAAAATAGTGACCAAGGGTATGGAGTTCAAAATCCTAATCTATCACAATCTGAGAAGATAAAAATCCTTTGATCATATTAACAAGTTCCCAGGAAAAATAGTGAATGGATAAGGTATTCTAATGTTCTTCCCTCCCTAAAAGATTATGTGATAGTATTTCTTGACCAAGTATGCAGGTTTTTACTTAATCCTAAAGAGTGAGATTCTATGTTAGAGAAAATAGAGAATCCATGAATCCAAAGTTGTTTCGTGGAAAGTTCATAAAGATCTTGCACTTGTGAATATGATGGATAGTAAATTTCTCCTTATTTTTCATCCCTAAAATATGAATTCTCATTCTTTGATGATGTACAAAGCAATAACAAGTTTGTAACATGAACTCTTGAATGTGACAATAAATGATAAGGTGATCCATACTTTTTGTTGATTTCTAAATCTCTGATGTTGGTGAAGGATTCTTATAAATACTCAGTCTTCATATACATACAAGTTTGATTTTGGTGAAGGCTTCTTATGATCACAAACTTTACTTGATGTTATATGCACACTCGGTCTTTATATGTAAAATTGTGGTAACTAGTTAGCTTGCTTGGGTTCAAATGGAAGCTATGAAGAGTAAAACAATGAAACATGTGATTTATATGGCTTGACAAGCTCGTTATTGACTTATTTCAAGTATCACCATGACTGAAATTGCATATCTTTATGAAATAAGAATGATTTGTGCTTGAAAATATGTTTTGAAGGTGTTATAACTTATGTGATGCATACATAAATAAAAACGAAGGAGTGAACCTTTATTGGCGAAGGTTGAAGATTAAATGGAGGTTTTAAGAGATGTTCAAGGTGTAAGTAACATTTTTTTGATGTGTAAATCCTTTGAAAATGTCTTAACAATGCAATAAGACAACATTTTTCTAGCCATATTAGAAGATAACACAGTGTAACGATAAAGTCACGCATCCACGAGTTATGTCGAGATTCCATAACCTATAACTGATTGAATGGGAATTAAATCATAAGTCTTGTCTTTTACAAGTGCATGAGAGACTATGAAATAAAGGGAAATGAATGGAATACAAAATTAATCTAATAAATGAAATTTTGTTAATTCTTATCGGGTATGAGTTGTCTCTTGAGATTATTAGCTCAATTTGAAAAATATGAAAGACCAAAAGGGTGATGTGTGAAGTTAAAAGGCTAAGTGTGGACGTTAGGATTGTCTACAAAATTATAGGATTTTTGGGTGAAGAGTATTTTGAAGTGAGAAGAGATAAATGAGGGAATTAAGAAGATAAGGTGAGTGACAAGGTAAGAGGCATATAACCATATATATTCTTGTAATAGTGATTGAGAAGGTTTTCACATGAGTCTAATTCTATGTATATGAAGTATGTTATAAGGTGCACATAGAGGTATGTTAATCTTGTGAAGATTTTGGGAAAATGTGTGTGTGAAAATGATCTACTTGACAGTGGTGTGATGTTGATTAGGGGATGAAAGGAAAGTGAAATGAGAAAGAGAGTGATGTAAATTAGAGATCACAATCAGTTGTATAAATAAAACAAAGGTAGAGTGATCAAACCAAGTGTCAAATTCTAAGTGGTTGCTCAACAAGAGGTAGTTTTAGATTCATTGCAAGTTGTTTCTTGTAAAATGTGAGTTGATGCTTGACTAAATCAGATTGAGAGTTGAATCTTCCATGTAAGTAAAATCTTACTAAATATCATGTTGTAGCCTCAAAGTTGAGTTGTTTCTCATCTTGAAATCATTGTAACACCAGAGAAATTTTTCCAAGCTAGTACTCGATTTCAAAGTGGATTTTTTCCCTTGATGGGTTTCCCACATTAAATATTATCTCCTACGATTTTCATGTGTATATTGATCTTTTTATGATGTTTTAATGTATATTCTTTATCATTGTCAAAGTTGATTAAGTGCGTATGGTGAACTAATTGAAATTGTTGCAAAATTTTGGGTATGCACTAATTCACTCCCCCTCTCAGTGCTTAGAATTCCTAACAATTAGTATTAGAGTCTGTTCCTCTTGAATCATGCTTATTATCTTGGAGGTGATCTTGAAGACACAAACATGGGTTCATTAGCAGAATCAATGTTGAAAAAGAAGTATGAGATTTCTCAAGTCCTAATAAGTGATTTAGAGATATAAATTAACTCAAGGAAGATAATCATGGCCAAGAATTGAATGAAATGGTATCATTTTTGAGAACATGTTAAATTATTTGAGAGAAAAAGAAAATTATTACCTCAAACATGAATAATAAATAAGGACTTTGAAGGTTGAGTTGAAACAAGCCACTAGAAAACTTGATGACTTACAAAGAAAACAAAGGCATCCTAGTGAAAAATCAGAATTGGTTGTAAAAAATGAAGAAAATAAAAATGAAGTAGAGCATGAGCTATGTCAAGAAACTATCCAAGCCAAGAGTGAATAATGTGAGAGACTAAATGCAAAATTAAAGACCCTAAGAGAGGAACTAGAACAAGCAAGGAAAAGAGAATTGAGGGCTGAGTCAAGCCATGTATCTTTCAAGGGATATTCTAAGATGAACAAGGATAGAAAAGAACACAATACGACCATTAGTAGCCAAATGCAAGGAGACTATTAGGTAAGTTTCATGGAATTTTATTTTCATGCAATGTGTTTGGGCATAGAGATAGAGATTGTAGGAGAAAATTAGATGAAGAACATCCATGGAGAGATTGTAGGACTGAATATGAGAAGAACATAGTATGTTTCAACTGTCAAGAGAAGGGTCATATTTCTCAATATCTCTTTTATGAGTCATTCAGTCAAAATTGGAAGTGTGAAGGTCCTAGAGGAAAGAACTACGTCGCATGTTTCATTTTCATAGGCAAGGGAATTTTGCAAGACACTTTCATGAATATCCTAGATACAACTACAAGTTGAATACATCCAAGAGGAAGGAAAAATAAATATTAAAAGGAAAGGAAAACACTAAAATTGAGATCAGATCAGCCATAGTTGAGAAATATATTGGAAAGAAGAAATTAAAATGGATATACAAGTTCAAGGAAGAAAACTCAAGAGTTGAAAAGGAAAATAATGAAAAGAAGATAACATGGGAAGATTTTTAATAGACATAACTTTCAATGAAATTCATGGTAGAATCTAGCACAAACAATACAACATGATGTGATGATAATGGCAAGAAGAAGAAAGAAGACAGGTTCAATGTAAATCATGAAGAATCCCTACATCAAGCAATGTCGAGTAGGTGTATGAGTTGCAACATGTATGTATGTTAGGGACTCAATCATAAAGTGAGAGATCAGGTGATGTGGTTGTTACACTCATGAATGCATTTAAGAAGATTGACAAGATATTGAGGAAAAGAAAGGAAAGAATTGAATCATCATGTTATTGATGAATATCTCTTGTTTTTAGGTTATATGACAAGATGGTATGCCTTATCTAGGATTCTAAAAGGTATACACTCGATGAAAAAAGCATGTTTTCTCTTCATTTTTCTACCAATCAAGTTTTCTTCATAATGAAGTTGAGTGACTTGGTCAAATCTGCTCCTAAATGAAGTTATATCAAATTTAAGGAATGTATGCTTGTTTTCTATGTTGAAGTTATCATGATCATCGAAGTTATTGAGTGTTCATGTCGAGTCTTAGGTTTGTGTTTCCCTCATCTTGTTGTCAAAGTTGAATCATTGTTGAGTCATACCTCTTAGACTGCATCATGCAAGTAAGGTCTATCCAAATTTTTTAAGTCTTGTCCTAAGATATTGGTATATCTCTCTCTATTGCAAATCAATGTTTGTGTAATGCTAAGTCTATTGTTAGAAACAATATGATTTTTCCTAATAATATGAAACGTTATTAGGTGAAAAATATGTAAGGTCTGTATTTTCTATGCTCATTCGAGAGGAACTCTCAAATGCTCTCAAAATTTAAAAGTGTAGTCAATGTTATATCAATCAAATGATTTCTTGTCCTTTGTCTTTTGGTGCTTAAAAGATGAGTCCATAAGTGTATTAAATTTGAGTCTTAACCACTCAATAAAAACTACAAGAAAGTTTTTTGAGTCAAGATATCAAAATATTTTTCTTAATATGTATATCTATCTTATTTTAAATGTCAATATTGTATTCATTGTCTTGTTCTATCAAGTGTGTCCAGAGGATGACCTAGGAAGCCTTTAAAACTCGTGTAAAGCTCAAAGTAAAGTATAATGGTTTGTAATTCTTTGTCTTGAACTGAGTCACACTTGTAGGCTTGGTCTTAATAAAGAATGAACAAGATAATACCAAAAAATAAGTATAAATCTGTAGGAGTTTTTTTCAAAGATGATTCAAGAATCCTTTGCAAGAGGTATCAACAACAAGTAATATCAGTAAAATAAAAATGAGTATCTCAGTTTGTCTCTATGGATGACAAGTTGAAAGGATTAAAGGGTATTTTTAAAATGTATCAAAGTGGTTTGTTAAAATGATCTCTCCAAGAATGATCTATATCACTCTAAGATGAAGGGTGTTAATAATTGATAAGAAAGTCTTCGAGTTTATAATTTGAAGGTCTTATCTCGATTTCAAGCCTAGTGAGAGAGTTTCAAGCAAGTGAGCTAATTTTTGAGTTTGATTAGTTAAGTTGTAAAATGGTTTTCATAGTTAAAGTATCCTTAGAAGTGGCACAAGTAATACAATAATTCATGGATAAATCTTAAATAAATAACAATGAAAAGGGTAGGGTTTGTAGCAACAAGATGAATCAGTAAAAGATTGAGATTAGAGTCTTGTTATATTAAGTTCTTCAAGATTCAAATAAGGTGAACCTTAGGTGTGTAATAGTGTCTTATTCATATGAAAGGAAAAATAAGTGATCCTCAACTATGAAAACCAATAAATATCACTAAAATAACCATCTACATGTTTTCTTGTGACCTCTCCGTCAAGAAAAGTTATGTCTAAAGGTGTAAAAGGTGTTTTGTAAGTTTGTGAGGTAGAGTAAATAATGTTTTATTGTAAAATGAATTATAGTGAAACTAAGTTCTAAAGGAAGAGTGGAATCAAAGGAAATAAGAAATGTAAGAGTACACTAAAGACATGATTTAGGACTACAATAAATAAGATTGAGTCATTCTTATGGTGTGAATGCAAGGTATGTAATTAATTTATTGCAAGTTCAAATAAAGGAGGATGAATTGGGCCCAAGGGGATTTTTTAAGCCTAGTACATGATACACAACTTGATCCTTTGGATAACCAAAGTTGAGCTACAAATAATTGAAAATAAAATTCAAGGATTCATAATCTAACTCAATCAAGCACTTGAATGTGAAGAAATGAAGGGACTTTCGTAGGGTGGCTAGTTTGTCATTTCAAGGCACAAATTTTGAACACTAGAGAAAAACATAGGAAAATGAGTGAATATCGTGACGTTGAATGAAATAGGTTCAAAGGGAGCATTGAAGTTGATTGATGAAGAAAGTTATACAGTTGAATGAGTCCTATCAGAGAAAAGGGAAACATCATCGAAGGGGGACCTTCTTGAGGTAAGTTTGTGTTTTGTAATTGATTATTTGTATGTTAACTACCCTATTTAATGTGTGTACCTCTATCATAGATTCCAAAGGGGGAGAGAGTACTGTCAAAAACTAAGTATGAAGGTTTTTTTCCATCAACATTTATGAGTATGTTGCCATCAATAACAAATAGGGAACTTTTAAACCCACATAATTAGTATTATCATTGATGTAAAAGGTGTGAATGGTGAAGTAAATATCAATCATAGGGATGAAGGTTGATTGGTAGTTCTTTCTTAGTGATATTTGAATCTCACAAATAGGTTTAAGGTTGATTCCAAGATGGTTTTATGATGTCAGTAAGCTTCGTCAATGAGGTAGGAAACCACTGGAGGTATGGAGATTGTTGGTAAGCTTGGAACATGTGTTCTACATGTCATACATGATGATTCTATAACATGAAAGATATTTTAGAATGAGAAAAAGGTCAAATGTTGGGAGTCACAGCTTATGAATCGGCTCATTTAGGCCTGGTTATAAATCACAATGAGGTGTAAGAGATTAATGGAGGTCATGAAAAGATTAGGTAAGCATGGGAGGAGCCTAGGAAAATTTCATAAGGCATGTTTGAGAATTCTCAAGGTTTATTTTAGCTCCTAGAGGAAAAATTCAAATGTTCACCAAAAATGTCTTTGAGGACTGACAGTGAAGGTTATGGTATATGAGATAGGTATGAGCTATATGAGAAAAATTGTGGAAAAACAACCTATGGATTATGTAGAGGGGTGTGTTTAAGTGCTTCATGTAATTTTTCATCAAGTTTTCAAGAAGTTTGTTGAAGTTATGTAAGTTTTTCTAAAACTGGCTTCTTACTGAATGTAAATTGAAAACCTTGTCTTCTTAGCATCCAAGAAAATATTTCGAGCCTTATTTGAATTAATAATAGAATTTATTTTTGAAGATAACTCCAAGCTTGAACTTTTACAATTGTTTTTAAGGATTTTGGATAAGAAGAAAATAAGTTGTGTTCATTTTTATAACACAGTTTCTCTCTCATCAAGCCTCCTTCTAGAAGATATAGGTACAAAATGACATATTTGATCTTCAAATCAATTGAAATTGTCATGAAAAATTATAATAGGTGTAGTAGTATTCTCCTACATCAGAATGGTGGCATTATGTTTCTTTAGGTCAAACTGCTCTACACAATCATGTCCTTGTTTTTCAAAACTTTGACCATACAATCCCAATTTAAAGACTTCAAGATGATTTCTCTACAATAGAAGGTAATGTGTAAGGTGTGATCATAGTTCATGAATTTATTTAAGTTTCTCTAGTTTTTATCTTGTGAGTTCTAAAATTTCACCTCTACATCAAAAGGACCCTCATTCTAGTCTCTCAAAGCTAATCTTGTTATAGTGCTTGAAGAATATTTTGGTGAGTATGCATAAGGTTAAGCTAAGAAATGAAGGTAGTCACATTATAAAGGTAAATTTTGATTTGATAAAGTCTCATTCATGCTCTTATGATGAAATTTTAGGTTTAAAACTATTTTCCTATAGAAGCTTGTCAAGAAGCTTCGAGTTTTGAGATGGGATTGTAAATTGATCTTGACGAGATCCTCATTCAATTTGTTGAAAATAATTTATTGGTTATCTCGTGATGACGCCATATAGTTTCTGATCAAATGAGTGGTGAAATGATGGTAAGAAGTTCCAAAGGTAATCTGTTTCTTGATGTCTTAAAAGCAAAAATCATAGTCCTCTAAATGTTTGTTTTCCATGAAATCTTCACCGATTTGGTGAGTACATTGGAAGGGAATGTTTCTTATAGAAATAATATTCTCAAAATATGATATAGATTCAAAGGACATGTTTTTATATTAGGAAAAATATCCTAACTTCGATATTGCATCTGATCTCTCAGATCAAGATGACAAGTGACTATGACATCAAGACCTTGAACATAAATTTTCATCCCATGCAAAAAAATGCGTGTATTTTTCATTAAATTCATCTATTGAAGTTATCTTACAACCATAATGGCACAAAAATGAATAAAATGGTTTAAAAGGCTCAAAACAGTGAACAAGAGTTTGGAGTTCAAAACCCTAAGCAAGCACATTCCGAGAAGATCAAACTATTTTGATCATTGTGACAATTTATTAGAAAAAACATTGAATGGAGAAGGTGTGTTAATTTTATTCCCTCCATAAAATATGATGTGAAAATCTTTCTTGACCAAGTATGAAGGTATTTCACTAAATCCTAAAGAGTGAAATTCTATGTTATAGAAAACAACAAATCCCTAAGCTGTAAAGTTGCTTGAGGAAAGCTCTTAAATATATTTCACTTTTGAATATTATGGATGGTGAAGTGCTCCTTACTTTTCATCCCTAAAATATGAATTCTCATTATTTGATAATGTATTAATCAAGAACAAGTTTGATATGTGAACTCTTGACTATGACAAGAAATGATAAGGTGCTCCATACTTTTTGTTGATTTCCAGCATTGGATGTTAGTGAAGGATTCTTGTGCATACTCAGTCTTCATATACATACAATTTTTCTGTTGGTGAAGGATTTTTATGATCAAAAACTTGAGGTGATGTCATATGCACACTTAGTATTCATATGAAAAATATGGTAACTACTCAACTTGTCCTGGCTCAAATTGAAGTTGTGAACAGTAAAACAACGAAACACATGATTTTTATGGCTTGAAAATCTTGTTCTTGATTGGGTTCAAGTCTCACTATGACTAAAAGTGCACATCTTAGTGAAAGAAGAATGATTTGTGTTCTAAAATCTCTTTTGATGGTGTTCTAACTTCGTGATGCATACATAAATCCAAATGAAGGAGTGAAGCTTTATTGGTGCAGGTTGTAAAATATGTTGAAGGTGTAAGTACTTTTATTTCAATGTGTAACTCCTTTGAAAAGGGATAAAAGTGATAGAATAGAAAGTTTTTCTTTCCATATTAGAAGATAACACAGTGTAACTAAAAATTCTTACTTCATGAGTTATGTTTGAGATTTCAGAACCTATAACTAATTGAATGACCATTAAATAATAAGTATTGTCCTTTACAAGTGCATGATAGACTATGAAAGAAATGGAAACAAATGGAATAAAAAAGTA
Source organism: Taxus wallichiana var. yunnanensis (assembly GCA_018340775.1). Lineage (NCBI taxonomy): Eukaryota > Viridiplantae > Streptophyta > Pinopsida > Cupressales > Taxaceae > Taxus > Taxus wallichiana. Next base: position 849,489,112 of record CM031234.1, read on the forward strand.
ATCTAGTACAAGAATTTTTGTTAATTCTTATCAAGGTATGAGTTTTCTCATGAGATTCTTAGCTTAATTAGAAAAAGATGAAAGACTGAAATGGTGATGTGTGAAGTTAAAAGGATAAGTGTGGAAGTTAGGATTTTATACCAAATGTTATGCTTTTTGGGTGAAGAGGATTTTGAAGTGAGGAGAAATACATGAGGGCATTGAGAAGATAAGGTTAGTGATAAGGTGAGAGGCATATAGCCATCTATATGCTTCTAACAGTGAATGAGAAGGTTTGCACATGAGTCTACTTGCAGGTATATGAAGTATTTCATAATGTGCACATAGAGGTATGATAATATTGTGAATATTTTGGGAAATGTGTGTGTGAAGAGGATTTTATTGACATTGGTTGTGATGTTGATTAGGGGATGAAAGGAAAGTAAAATTATAAAGAGAGTGATGTAATTTAGAGATCACAATTAGTTGTATGAAGATAACAAAGGTAGAGTGACAAAAACAATGCAAAATTCTAAGTTGTTGCTTAACAGGTTGGAGTTATAGCTTCCTTGCAAGTTTTTGCTTCTAAAATCTCAGTTTATCCTTGACTAAATAATATTGGGAGTTGAAGCTTGCATGTAAGTATAAGCTTAATAAATATCAAATTTTATCTTGATTTTAGTTATGAGGTTATAGCCTCAAATTTGAGTTTTTACTCATCTTGAAATCATCGTAACACTATAGGACATTTTTCCAAGATAGTGCTATGATTTCAATGGGTTTTTGTCCCTGGATGGGTTTCCCACATTAAATCTTGTCACCTAATGTTTTCATGTGTGTGTGTATACTACTCTTTCTCTTATGTTTTAATGTATATGCTTTATCATTGTCAAGGTTGATTAAGTGTGCATGGTGAAAGAATTGAAATTGTTTCTAAAAATTGGCTATGCACTAATTCAACCCCTTTCTTAGTGTCTAGAATTCCTAACACTCCTCCACTTGTATTATTCTCGTCATCAATGCTACCTTCCCAATATACATTTGTGAAGTCTTTTATCTCAAACTCATTTCCTTTTGGATACCAAAGCCCATATTCCATGGTCCCCATGAGATATTTGAAGATTATTTTGACAACTTGTAGGTGATTTTCCCTAGGATATTCTTGAAATATTCCAACTAGACCAACTGCTTGCATGATATTAGGCCTGGATGTAGTTGAATACAATAGAATACCTATCATAGATATGTACATGGTCTGCTTCAATTTATGTGATCCTTCATCCTTTCTTATCTTGCATCCTACAACCATTTGTGTACTCACTGGTTTACATTCCTCCATTTGAAACCTCTTGAGCATTTCCTTGATGTACTTGGTTTGTGATATGAAGATACCTTCTTTGGATTTACTGATTTGTAGTCCTAGGAAGATCAAGGTTCACCAAGATTTTAAATTTCAAATTCTTCTTCATGACCTCTATAAATCCATGTGTCATGGTCTCACTATCTCCTCTAAATATTATGTCATCAACATAGACAACAACAAGCAATAGGTGACCTTCTTCTTCTTTTATGTAAATATTGTTATCTGCCACTCCTTTCTTGAATCCTTGATCAGTAAAGTACTTATCTAATATGTTTTACTAGGACTAAGGGGATTTCTTAAGACCATATAATGTTTTCTTCAACCTGTAAACATATTCTTTGTCCTATGTGAGTGAAAATCCATCAGGTTGTTCAATGTATACTTCTTCATTTAGGTTCCCATTCAAGAATGTTGACTTGACATCCATTTGGTATACCTTGAATCCTTTGTATGTTGCATATGCCAAGAAGAGTCTAATGGCCTCCATTATAGCTACAGGTATAAATGTTTCCTCAAAATCCACTCCTTCAACTTGAGCATATCCTTTGCAAAAAGTATTGCATTATTCCTTGTGACTTCACCTTTTTCATTGAGCTTGTTTCTGAATACCCACTTAGTTCCAATGATATTCTTGTTCTTGGGCCTAGGGACTAGTTCCCAAGTCTCATTTTTCTCTATCTAGTCCAATTCTTCATTCATTGCATCAATCCAATTTTGATATTTTCTTAGTTCATATTCTTTGGTTCAATCTTGGATAGGAGGGGAATGTTCTCTTGATCTTGAACACTCTTCAATATTCTTCTTGTTTGTATACTTGCCTCCTTATTTCCTATTATCTAATTTGGAGGATGGTCTCTCTTGACCTATCTTGAGGGAGATTTTGTTTTTGGTCTTTCTTCATCTTCATCCTCTTCTTCTTGATTACTTTCTACAATTTCATCATCATCCTAAATTTCTATGCTCTGGGGAGTCTCCTTAGGCTGAGATTTGGTCTTCATAGGATAGGACTCATCCACTATGACATTTATGATTTCTACTATCTTTTTTGACCTTTGTTATAACACCTATAGGTTGATCTCACTACAAATTTTCCCAAAAATATGCCTTCATCATCCTTGAATCAAATTTTCCAATATTTTCTTCATCCCTCTTGATAAAACATTTACTTCCAAACACTCTTAGATGCTTTACACTTGTAGTTCTTCCTCTCCAAAGCTCATAAGGAGTATTTTTGTTGTTTATTCTGATTTGGGATCTATTTAATATGTAAAATGTTGTGTTAATAACCTCCCTCCAATAACCATCTAACAACTATGATTCATTCAACATGGTTCTTATCATTTCTTACACAATCCTATTTTCTCTCTCCACAACCAAATTTTGCTAAGGTGTTCTTAGTACTGAGAATCGACTTATTATACCATGACTTTAACAAAAATCATCAAAATCATTTGACCAAAATTCACCTCCTCTATCAGATCTCAAGCTTTTGATCTTTGAATTTTTCTCATTTTCAACTAGATCTTTGAATGTTTTGAACTTATCTAGTGCTTCTGATTTTTCTTTCAAAAATGCCACCCAAGTCATTCTTGTGTAATCATCAACTAGTAGCTTAAATTTGATTTCACCATAAATTATCTCAGTCCTTGTTGGTCCAATAAGGTCAATATGGATCACTTCTAGTGGTCTTGTTGTGGAGTAATCCTTGGATTTGAATCTTCTCTTGGTTTTTTTTCCATGTAGACATGCTTTGTAAAGTGTATCAATAGGTTTAGTGATTTTGGGCATGTTTCTCACACATCCCTTAGAACTGATTTTAACAATATTGTCAAAATTTAGGTTCCCTAACCTCTTATTTCAAAGCCAACTATCATCCACCTTTCTTGTGAATCATTTCTCCTTTTTGATCTCTTTCAAGACATACATGTTGTTCTTGGTCCTTTTGGCCTTGCCAACTAACTTTCCTAGTATTTTTCCTTATATTGCATCCCTTGTCATGAAATATAAAGGTGTGCCCCTTCTTGTACATCTAAATCAAAATTAATAGGTTGTGTTTCAGTCCCTCTACATACAAAACATTCTTAGTGATTTTCTTTCCATTGTCAGGCTTAATGTTCCCTTTCATACAATACTAGCTAATGTGTTGTCACCAAATCTTATTGTTCCTAGTGCATTCTTCTAATGAGATAAACTTTACCTTGTTCCTTGTCATATGAATTGAGAATCCACTATCTATGTACCATTCTATGTCTTCATTTTGAGTATGAAAAGTAGTTTGAGCTATTAGACCTTGCTCTCTCTTGCTAGTAGGATCAGTTTTAGCAACATATACCTTCTTATCTTGTTTTGGATGTCTTTGATAGAAAATTTTTCTATGTGACCAATATTTTGACAACTACAATAGACCAATTCATTATTTCTTCTCATGTGATGTGAGTTAAGGTGCCTTCCATGACCTCTTGCATGTCTCCTACACTTTGAAGCTTTATGTCCAAACATATTACAAGAGAAACAATAGCCATAGAAAGAATGAGTGTACCTTATTGCATGAGATTGTCTGATTGGATTGGTCCTTCTCTTGGCTCTCTTTTCACTATCATCCCTTTGTTGAGGTGGTTCTTGAGTAATATTTTCATCCTTCTTACTAGTTTTATTTTCATCCTTGTGATCTTCCTTAAACCATATACCAGTCTTATCATTTGAATCTCTGACTGCTTAGAATCTCATTTAGATCACTTGAACTCTTATCAAATATTTGATATGTTTTCAATTTTCTTAAGGTCTAATATAATTAATTTTTAGGAGATCCATCTATGTTTTGAGTTTGAGGCATTCTTCCTCCTTGGATTTGAAATATATTGAGATCAATTCTAGTTGTGCTTCAAGCTCCTTGAATTCATCATCATGCTCTATATCATTCTTGCTTTGTCTCTTCTCAAGAAGACTAATTTTCTCTTCATAATATTTCAACATTGACTTCAACTTTTGGTTCTTCCTCCTTTGGTGCTTCAATTCCTCAAGGGAACTGATCAGCTCAACTTCAAGGTTTACTTCAACATCATCCTCATCTAAATTTTCATCTTCACTAGGATACTTACCTTTTGAGCTACTTGCAGAGGTTGTCTCCATGGTCATGAATAGAGTCTCAACCTGAGTGTATTCATCTTCACTTTTAGAATTTTTGGAGTCACTTGAATTAGATGAAATTATTTCCTCTTTGGTATAGAAGTTCCTTTTGTTCTTGAAGAATCTTTTCTTTCCTTCATGTTTCTTGAATTTCTTCTTGTGCTTATGAGAAGTCTTGTCTTCTTTATCATGCTCATATTTCTCTTCCTTGTTCTTGTTAGGAAATTTGGATGCAAAGTGACCCACTTGACCACAATTAAATCACTTGAAGGGTATATTTCCTTATATTTTCTTGACCCTCTTTTCAGCCTCCTAACAAACATAGCTTCTATTTTCTCATCATCCTCCTCCATGTCAGATTCAAATTTTATTTTATTTTCTTGGGGTTCCTTATCAAATTTGAATGCAACCTCATTTTTTATTAGTTTTTCTCCATGAGTCCTCATCTCATAAGAAGTTAGGATGCCATGAATTTCATCCATTTGTAAGGTGCTCAAGTCTTTTACTTCTTCCACAGATGAAACCTTAGAGTCATACTTAGATGTCAAGGATCTTAACACCTTTTGAACTATCATAGTTTTGTCTATCTTTTTCTCTTGGTCCTTTGATAGAATTTATCACTTCATCAACCCTTTTTAAGTAGGAAGAAATAATTTCATATTCTTTCATCCTCAGGCTCTCAAATTTTCCTCGGTAGGTCTATATATTGGCTAGCTTGATTTTGTTGTCTCCTTCATAAATGGTTTTTAGTTTTTCCCAAATTTCTTTGGTTGTGCTATAGTGCATAAATTTTACAAACTCTTCTTCTCCCATTCCACATAGGATTGCATTCATTTCCTTTGAATTGTTCTCACTAGCCCTTTTTCCTGTTACATTAGTTAGAGGTGTGGTTGGAATGGTGTAGCCATCAACTACTGATTTCCATATATCAAATCCTAGAGACATGAGGTAGGTATTCATTCTAATGATCCAAAAGGCATATTTTTTCCATTAAAGAGAGGTTCCTTGGATGTAGAGAAACCACTTTGTGACCTTGATTTCTAGCCATGCTTGTACTTATTGGATATCCTTCAAGATGTTAATTTTTATCCAAAAGGACCTTGATTTGATACCAATTGTTGGAAAATACAAGCACTGATATGGGAGGGGTGAATCAGTTCTCCTTTAAATTTGAAGATAATTCTAACTCTTAAAATACCACTCAACCATGCTTTAACTTTACAATAAAGAACAATGGCATTCAAGAAAAAAACAATCAACAAGTAATCACACAACGAGACAATAGTTAACATGGGAAACCCTCGAAGGGAGAAAACCCATTGAAATCAATGCACTATGAGGAAAATTTTCTCAAAACATGTTACAAATATTTCAAATTTTTGAGCACCCACTCAACTTGAAGCACCTACTCCAAAATTAGGTCAAACACTTAACAATTTTTACAAGTTTGCAACCTGCAAGGAAGAATCTACTCCCAAATTTTTGCTAAAAAACTACTTAGCATTTTCAAAATTTGATCACATTCAATTGGCCTAGTTTCTTAAACAACATATTTGTGATATCTAAATCAACTCATACATTCTCATGCTCACTCTTCACACTTTTTCATTCTCCTATTTGCACTAGTCCTCTCATACATTCAACTCTTCCTTCAATAGAAAAATTTCAAGAAAAATTAGATGTTTATTTTATACAAGAGAGACATTCTCTTACTCTTCTTTCACTTCATATTCCAACTCATCATATCCTTTACTCTTTAACTCGTACAACGAGTTTGACATGAGATCACCTATAACTATTACAACACAATCATCATGCACGTATAGACTTTTAGTTACAAATGTAGATCCTTCATGAACTATTAATTCATTTCATATTATTATTAGTTATTGAAAACATTCCTAAACTTTTTCCCTCCTATTGTAATTGATAATATTCCAAAATTGACATCTGCAAGCTCTATTTTTAACGGTCATTTCATTGTCTTCTTCTTTGGCGAGGTATTTTTGTCTTCTTATCTATTCTACTTCATGTAACAGATGCTATGATTATTTTTTATTGTTACAAGATCCTTCCTCTTGCTCTTAAAATACTTTACAAGATTTACAAATTCCCATTTAAAATTCAAACCTTCATTAGAGCTCTCTTGCACAGCTAGGTCTAAGACCCTGAAAATAAAGTTTTCAAAATAAAAGTTAGAACTACACTTTTAGCTCATATCATGCAATATAATTAGGAAGGGGAACAATTAAAAATTTATTTTTCATCATCCCATACTTAGTACCATGTAGATCAAGGCACAAGATGTTATTTCCACTCTTCATCACAACTTGGGTCTCACAATCATGAAGGATCAAACAACATTGTCATAGGGATGATAAATAAAAACTAATGCATGCACTTCCAAAACCTTATAAATCTTGGAGATATATATCTAAGACATCTATTTCACCTTCAAATTCCCGGGGTGGCTCTATCCTCTCCATTCGCATCATACAACATTGATTGAAATGAGGCCTTAATGGGTTTGTAAGCACATAAACACGGTATTCACCAAGTGAGAAAGATAACTCAATTATTCACCTAATCATGAATTATAAAGAAATTTTATGGAAATTAATCATCCTCATTCATCTCATCACATCCACATCTTACACCATTTCAAGGTATATGGGTTCACTTTTTATGCATTCTTCAAATTGTTCACACTAGATCTTAAGTCACAAGAACTAGTCTTGGCCTTGATGAATTATACCAACTAAACCTTGAATTTAATTCCAAAATAAAGCCTTGAAAACTTCACATGAGTCCTCTAATTCAATTTTAAACACTCATTTTATCAGGTTGTGTGGAGAATTTCACAATTGCAACTAAGTTTCTCAAGCCTTCTTCACATAATAACTAGGACTGATTTGGTCATTTGAACTAGGACCTTTAATTTCTTCACCATGATAATTTATGCCAATATTAAACCCCTCATAGAAAGCATTTACATCAGGTCTCTCTTAAACACCATGACTGGTTTTTGTATGTTTACTCCTTTAATGGTAGGCCATCTATATTGACATGGTTGATCAAAATGTTGCACATAACTTACCTGTATCTTCTCATGAGTAGTTAGGGAACCTCCCAAGATTCCTCTCACACCATATTTTCCAACAAAACACCTTCTATACAAGAATTGTACAATTTCAAATTCTTGCAAAATATATCTATTTCTAGAACTTATAGTTACACGTGGAGTATGAAAATGCCACCGAATTAAGATACAAGGAGTTATCTACATCCATGAGTGTTTGCATTAGCTTTCCTAGGTTATTTCATGATCAAAAACTTCAATTCTTCTCCATTTCTATAGTTTTAGGGTTTTGAGAGGGTTCGGACCACCTTGTCTTCTTAAGCATTGTTTGTAAAGCTTAAGGAATCCTTCTTACTCATTCCACTTGTGAAATGGACTAGACTCTATGTGAAAAATTTCATGAAAGTACTAGGTATCCAGGAAAAATTTTAAGGTATGAAGAAGAACTTTAAACATCACCCTTGAGCTAGACATGAGCATTTTAGGAGCTCGGTAGATCCAAAAACCTCATATCTTGAAAAAAAATCTTCACATTGCTCTAAAATTTGGTCCAAAACACTAGGAAAACTTTATTTACATGTCTCAAGGCTCATTTTCACATAAATATACATGTACCTTCTTGACCACCATGTTTTGACCATGCTATTATGGATTGTATTCAAGAATATTCCCTCAAACATCCTTGAACATGCCTCTATCAGTTTAGTTATGAATTTTTAATGCCTTGAAAAACCTCTCTACACTCTCAAAATACATTCTTCATGATTATACAACCATGCATTGGATTGCTCATCTCCCTTCTCCAATATATGCTTAAATTAGGTCTTAGAAACAAGGCCTAATCAAGCTATTTTGCACCATGACTTGTGAGATATAACCTATCCTTCATCATTTAATCCCTTACACACCCTTGAAACATACATTGATACCTCTAGGACATCTATGGATTTCAAACCAAGCACCAAGATTCTTACCAATGTACCAAGAATGCACCAAGGCCTTATGAGTACATCCCGACAACATGTCTTCAAGCACACATCATAGAAACATGCCCCTAAATAGTTTATACCTCACCAAACACTCTTTTGATCCATGCCATATGACATCGTGTGACAACATCGGTATAACATGGTTCAAAAATATCAAACCACCAAATCCTTATAACTCTATTTCCTCCTCCTTTCCAAGGATTTTCAAGCCTTTCATGATTCATTCACAAGTATAGGAGGGATTTATAAACCAAATAGAAATACCTCCTACTTCCCCTAAGAAAGGGATTATCATACTGAGATTCCTTCATGGCTTCCCCAAGAAGCCATAAGGATGAAAAAATGATACCTTCCCATTCCAAAATCCTTCCCAAATCCACTCCCCATGAGGTATGGAAGGACAAAATAAATAAAACACAAGAATGAGGGAAACCAACTAATTTCACTCCCATGCCCAAGAAAAAGCATCATCAAATATATACAATTTTACATTCATTAAAATAAAATCAAAGAAAATTAATGGGCGAGGAATACCTCATAATCAAGATAAAATCCTCAAGATTTGAATGATCCTATGGACTCCACCAAGCTCCCTCCAAGAAATACAAGATTTCTCCTTCCAAAATCTCCTCTAAAATCAAAAGTAGGGACAGAAATACATAAAGATCTACCCATCCCCAAAGCCCATGGGAGGGTAACATGTGTCACCCTTCCAACTAGGAATGTCCCATTCACCCAATTCAACATACAAGTACCCCCAACTCAATGAATGCTGAAAAGAAAAAAATTCAAAATGCAATCCCCCAAATTTGTGCTACCCCCATCCCAAAGTCACTCACATGAGACAAGTAAGGGGAAATATGGTGACTTGAGAGGAAATTTTGTGAGGGAAAATTATTTTGGGGTTCATGAAAATTCCCCCATCCATAGGTTAGGTCTAGAGGGTATTTTTAAAGGTAATAGGGACCCCATACTTTCCATCCAAGCCTCCAAATTGCCACTTTTTACTCAAATATGAGATTTGAGAAAAAGTGAAGTATCCAAGGTGTTTGGTGGTCCCAAAAAAATTATAAGTGATCCTACAACACCACTAAGCATTCTTAGCACTACAAAAACACCCAATAACCACAAAAATGATCAAATGAATAGTAAGAAATAAATAACCCCAAATAAGAGGGTTAGTAAAAAAATCAAATTATAAGGTGAGAAATAGTGAAAAATTATAAAAGGGACCAACACATACAAATAGGGTGATCATACCATACTCAACATGTACAAATAAAGACAATGTAGCAACAAGGAAAGGATGGGTTCAGGACTATGCGCTTTGAGCATCTTGGTAGTGCTACCACTGAGTCCCATGTTCTCTTCATGACACAACCTATAATCATGCACACTTAAAGAAATCCTCATACCTAATTGATCTAAAATTATATATGAACAAAGTAATAATTTTATATTTATAGTATTTTTTACACTTTTCCTAAAATAAATATAAAATTATACTATATATACCTAATTGTTTTTAATATAATTAATATATAGATAAATCTCTAGAAAAAATGATGGTCATATCTATAATATACAAGTCATATATGATAGTTATTTCAAATATTTGCAACTATTTTAAGGATAAAAACAATAAAAAAACGTCTAAACAAGTGTCAAATTTAACACCACGTTGTGGCCTTTATTGCAACCATTGAAGGACAACGAGAATATGTTCATTATCCCATATAAAATAGAAACATGTTTTATACATAACATGTCATAAATAATGCCTAGTGTCCGCTAGACCGTATAAAACATAAACATGTTTTGTATATAACAAAGCATAAATAATGCTTAGCGGTCCGCTAGCCCGTTTAAAACATAAACTTTTTCTTTATATAACATAGCATAAATAATGGCGGTGAATCGCTAGCCCTTATAAAATAGAAACATGTTCTGTACATAACAAATCATAAATAATGCCTAGTGGTTGCTAGCTCGTATAAAACATATACATGTTCTGTTTAGTCCAAAGTATAGACAATGCCTAGCGGACGCTAGCTTTGTATAATGGATTCTAATATATGGGACTTTGGACCGTAGTAAATTCCAATATATGTGATTTTGGGTTCCAATCTATTTGATTTTGTATTCCAATATATGTGATAGTGGAATCCAATATGTGTAATTTTGGAGTCTAGATAATTCCAATATTTAATATTTTGGAATCCAAAAATAGTAATATTGGATTCCAATATTGGCTGTATTTTTTTAGTTGCTCGCTTGATGGAATAAGTCCCGATTTAGTGAAATAAGCGTTAAAGGTATATTGTAACCAATTTACAATCCATTTAGGTAAGATAGATCATGATAACATCAAGGAAATGTGTTATACAAAGAAAGAAGACATGATGAATCATGAGGTAAGCATTGCATTTGTTGTTGTTTTCCTTAATTGTGTAGGTACAGGAGCTTTGGAGATAAATATTGAAGACAAGAAAACAAGATGAAATCTTAAAGAACATGTAAGAGAAAATAGCACAACATGGGACCCAAGAGGAGATGAAGGAAAAAAATTTATTTAGAATGAAGAGGTAAGATTAAAGATATACATAAACTTGAGGAATCATTTGGAGGAACAACCATATAAACATCAAGCGAGAAAATTACATGATTTATTTTCCAAACCTTGGGAGTATGATGCAGAGCATCACCTAGGTTGTCTCCTTTCAACAAAATTTCATCTTAAGCATCTTGAAAAGGTGTCGATAGGGTCTTAAGAGGTTTGATGAGCCTTTAAGTGCTCTAGGAATTCAATTTTTTTAAGTTCCTATTTTTCCCTCCAACAAGAGAATTTGAAATTTCAAATGAAGTTAGAATCCATTTTGGGCTAGATAAGTAAAATAAAGATATTTGAAGAGTTATGGGAGTTTGTGTCCTAAGTAGTAAGTGATCCCCTTCCGTGCATAGATGTAATTATAATTCTCTAGAGTTCATAATGCATATTTTGAATAGTCATGTACATGAAATTATATAAAACGTAATTAGGGTTCAATATATGGATGGTAATAGAGATAGATGATTTGAATGAAGGTGGGGTAATCCTCCTAAGGAAGGTAAGATGTTAGGGGAGAGAGAATTCTCATGAAGAAAACTGATAATGAATTTAAATGGAAAATAAATTAATAGATAGCGACTAAAAAATACACTCTGGTTTGTGTAATGTGACCGTGTTTAAGACATTTCTTCTCAAGTTTTGGTATTAATTTAAAAATAACCACTTGTTATATTTATTTATACCTTGGAACACTATAATGAAAGTCTTTTAATTTTGGTTTGTAGGGTCTTGGCAATATTAGATGTTATATGCTCATTCTTGGGTATCTAGAGGAGGATAAAAACTCGGCTCTACTGTAAGGGGATTTAGTCTTGAATGAGGATTATATAAAACATATTTTGATTGAAAGGTTTGATAAAAGATTAGTTAATACACTCAAGAACGTTGGGAAATATTTTTAAAGAATTCTCCATCAAATTTTAATGGTATTGCTCATTGTTTTCATTAGGAAGTAATTGTGAATTGATGGGAACCCGAGGTGATTGTCCTATAATTGTTTTCTTACAAAGTATAAGGTTATTTTAAAAATAAGAAGAATTCTCTTATTAAAAATCCTGAGGAATTATTGTGAAACACATATCAAGGAATCATTAAGAAGTTTAGGGTATTTCCAAATTATATTAGTCATTTGTGTTTTATGGAGGATGAACATTCAAGGTTTCTTAACCTAGAATAGGTATGAAAATATGATGACATGCAAGTTTTGTGAGAAATGATGCTTGACTCACAACCTAGGTGTTTAGAGGAGTATGAGAATTGTTTTTATGTAAAGTTACAGATTTTGAAAACAAGTCCTTTTCCTAGTATAAAAATTTATATCTTACCAATTTTCAAGTAAACCCTACCCAAGACTTATTCTAAAACAAGGGTTTGAAGGGCTTATACAAAGAATGAAGGATTTAAAATTTTAAAATTAAATCTTGGAAATTCCCTAAACCTTTTTCACGAATAATTAGGGCTGGGTAGTGGCCACAAAATTATATGTCCTGGACAATTCACTGTCATATTGTACAGTTTAAAAAAAGAATCTGATTTTGGGCAAGGTAATAAGTTTGGTGGCTAAGTAAGTATCTCAAGGGTCAAAAATTTCATTATAATGACTGAGAACATACTAAACATGGATTTTATAAGGTTTGGAAGAATGAAACATCTCTTATTACTTGAAGATTCTTTGTCTCTCTATCTTGAAAGATTGATCTCAAAAAGACTTAAGATGTTAACTTAGGTATGATTGATTGAAGAACTTAGTGGATGAGTTAGGAGCCAAACCTTGAATGGTGAACTTTGAGCATGTAATATTTACATATTCCAAAAGTTTTAAAGATCAAGAAACCCACATTCTCTCATAATTGTTAACAGCTTTTACAATGAGGAGACTACGCCTATAAATAGGCCTAAACCAAGAAGGACAAATAAATGGAAAGGGATCTAGACCTTGAATTTTTTATTTACATTCCTTGGGCTAATGAAATAAGATAATGTGTCCTTGGAAAATTCATCATTTTTCTTAGAAACTTACTAAATCAAAATATATCTCAGAAAACCTCAAAACCAGGGCTACAAGAAAAGCATTGATCAAGAAAGGTGGGTAATGGAAAGAGGAGTTGCACTAAGAATTGGATCCTAAAATTAGGTACACACCATGAAGGGCCTAATGGGTACCCAAAGTGATCTCACCTTTTCTAGGTTATATCTAGATTGTTCCCAATGAGTTTTTATGGATGTCATTGTTCTTAAGAACCTAGGAGGACAATTTGTGTGAATGAGTGGAGTGTTATGAATCCTTTGTTTTTTATCATTATAAATGGTTGTTTTTTCACCAAGGATCTTATAGATAGGGCTAAATTGATTCATGACGCATATAATGTCATAAAATGAAAATTTAGCATGTTTGAATCATTCTAAGATTATATCTACAAGGTCCTCTAATAGAGCATATAGAGACGTTGTAGTATCTTGTGTTCTTATCTTGTTGAAATTATTTTCATTGATTTCTTGTTAATATATGCATCATTATTTCTCTTATTTCATTACATGATCTCCACCATGAACATAATCTTTACAAGAAAAAGTTCTTTTTGGTGGCCACCACTTCAATACTTTGTGTTTTCTTTAAAGATTATCGTAGACTTATCAAACATGGTTACACATCTATTATTTTGAGCAACAGGATAAAACTGTTTATCACACGTGCCTCAAAAGAGGGGGAATTAATCTATATATTTTCTACACCCACAAAAATACAAAAATAATTATGGGCTAAGACACAAGAAGACACATAACAAAAGTACTCGTAAACAACATCACATATACACATTTTAAAAATTAAGCTTGATGCAGGAGCATCATTGTAAAGGCATAAAATTTTGTAATTTTGTCTTAGTAATGTGTGTGAAATATATTAGAGGTTTTTAAGGTGTTGGAAAATCCTCCTTGGTCTTTTAAATAACCTTGTTAAGTGTTAAATGAGTCATTTATAAGTTCCCTTCAAATGAGAGGATATGAAATTTTAATTTAAAAGTATCGTGTAGGTGTTGTAATGCTGAAAATAATCTATTATTGTAATCAACCTTTGTAATGGGGCTCATGAGTTAACTAATCCCTTAACCACGATGAGTCAAGTTAGAGGTTTTTGAAACCACTTTGGGTGAAGCATACAAAAGGTAAAATTAAAATGGAGGAGGTAGTTATGCATTTTAGAGGAAGTATTTGGAGTGGAGGCATGTGAAAAGGATCTTAGATGGCTCAAGAAGTCTATAGGTTGGTTGAAAGATGAATAAAAACAAGATTTCTTTCATGATCACTCCCTATTGTATATTTTCATTGACTATTATTAATTAATGAGTATGATTCTTGTGATTGTTTTCTTTGATTAATGATGAAATCTATGGAATGAATGAATATTTAATTTTTCAAGTGATTTTTAGGGGGTGAGAAGGTTATATGATACAGGGTTGTCACAATGGGATTGTTATGCAAGGGTTTTGAACTAAGAACCCATAAATCAAACTCGCTAAAACAAGGATTGCAATTGATTATGAAAGATTTAGGTATTGAAAAAAATTTATATATGTTTTAAGGGTTATTAAAGACCTTTCATAAAAATTTAGATTCATAATATTTAGACCCAAAAATGTTATAGCAATCAGATTGCTCGTTGTCGTGGACTCGTAGTATGACAATGGCCAAATTTCTAAAATGGTGCTAAATGGAGTTAGGATCCATCCCAAGAGTTAAACATTGGCATGAACAGTGGGAAGGAAGCATGAAAATATAATAAAGATGTTTTAGGAGATGAATATTAGTGTAAGTATTAAAATGAAAAAATGACCATGGAAAGGGCTTGAGAATGTCCGGTAGAAGAAGCTAAGATAAGGAACATGGTGATAGAAAAGAGATTATCATTATGAGTTGAGGAATGAAATTTTGAAAACACCTCAAGAATGGTAAAGGGTATATAAATATGGTCTCAATTATTTTGGTTTTCTCTAGGTTTCTCCCAACATGGACTCACCAGACACATTTCTCTTAAGAAGCATAAGAAGACAGTTTTGGGGACTTTAGAGAAAGTTGAATTTTTCTGTGGTTTCCACTCAAGTTGGCTATTTATTTGGCATGAGTATAACTATTAAAATATTTAAAAGAGTAATTAATCTCATAAATACCTCTATGGACTAATAAATGCATGTTTTTAGAGCAAGAAAGACAAGTCTCAAAGAGTCAAAACATAGCAGTTTGAATGAGTTTGGACAAAAGATGATGTTTATTATTATTTCTAACCAATGTGGTTATTGTAATTACATTTCATAAGCATAATAATAGGGCATATAAATAATATAACTCTAAAAGTTTCATATAAATTATATTTTCATGCCTAAGAAGCTTAATGAAGGCATAAGGGATAATTTAGACAAGTGATAGTTTGAGTGAAGCAAGTAAAATGGAATGAAGAGGGTGATAGGTATGGAATGAAGGATAGGAAGATGTAAGACATTGAATGGATTTTGAGGAAAATCATACCAAGCCAAGGTTAGCATAAGAGTAAAAACGGAACATTTGAGAGGCATTTGAGCTTAAGGACAAGTGAAGGCTTAAGAAGGGCAATATGGTAAAAGAGCATAATTGGAATAAAAAGATGACTTGGAAAGGATGAATAACATGGGAAAGGTACATTTGAGTGGGCAATAGTTATACAAGTGTTTATTAATAGTAACAAGCATTAAACTCCATTGGGATACTTAAAAACCTTAAGAGACATAATGGTCTAACAAAGGAAAGGTGAAGGAGTGAGATGGGGGAAATAGATAAGGAAATGAAACTTGAAACTTTGCATGGAGTTATAAGGCCCAAATGGGTACTTGGAAAAGTATATAAATTTGTTTGAAAGTCTATCAATTGTTTTGAGCACTAAGATTTGTCTTGTAGGAGGGCTAATAGCAAGATTTAAACAAAAATGGTAATTGGAGGATTAAAAAAAATTGGTGAATAGTGAAGATATAAAAATTTGTAATCATCCAAATGGCCTTAATGGGTTCCTAAATATCATACCAGTAAAATTTAACACCCTGTTTTGTGTATTTTACATCATATTTTTCCTAAAAGGAGGGCTACTAGCCTATGTGGAGGTCTATAAGGAAAGTGAAGAACATTGAAGGTTTGATACTTTGTAAAGTGCATGGTCATGTTTAATTGATGTGTCTAAGAATGTTTGAAATGAAAGTAACCTTGAGTTTGTATGAAAGGAAAATCAAAGACAAAGCAGAAGTAAATAAAAACACAACAATTATACCTCTAGGAATTCTTCTATGCAAACCTCAACTGGATTTGTGAAGACTTTAAGCTTATGAAATCATTATATTGGTTTGATTTTGGGTACTCTTCATCAATTATCCAAATGAAGAGTGCAGATGCTACGAGCTTGGGTACACAAGGATGCGGGAAAAAAATTCAACAGAAGTTGGCTACAATTTGCATAAAGCTTCTAGGGATGGATTTGTAAAGGAATTGGAAAGATTTTATAGCTGAGGGTGAGGCCATGAGAAGTGGATCTTGGGTTGAATTGGCTCCACAGGTAATAATTATAATTACCTGAAATAGTAAGATGACCATGTCTGTGTAGTTGCAGCTTTGCAGGGGCAATCATTATCTTTGAATTCATCCGAGAAGTGGTTGCATGGGCATTATTGTTGCCCCCACCATTGTAGGCTTCTAGAAGTGGAGTGAAGTGGAGTATGAGTGGATAAAAGTAATTAATTAAATAACTAAATTAATTAGTATTTAATTGTGAGGGAATAACTAACCATTTATTTAATTATATTAGCTAGAAGGGTGTAGGAATTAATTTAATTAATTTCAAAGACATAATAGAATTAAATTATTTAATTCTAAGATGTGGGAATGTGACTTAGGGAATACAATTAATTTAATTAATTCTAGGGTGAGGGAATAATTATCCTTTTATTTAATTAAATGTTTTATTATATTAGCTATAAGGATGTAGGAATTAATTTAATTAATTCCAAAGACATAATAGAATTAAACTATTTAATTCTAAGAGGTGGGAATGTTACTTAGGAAATAGAATTAATTTAATTAATTATAATTGCATAGTAGTGGGATCGAAACATGGATGTATTTTTAGGGTGTCTATATTTGCCCCTCTTTAAAGTTCTATTGCGAAGTAATAGTGGTTTAAAGATAGTAGGCGATGAATATTAGTGAGCAACAAGCAATGAAGCATTTGGATGCCCTAGTGAGATAGGATGGTAAGGGAATGCCCCCTCAAGCCGGGTAGGAAACTCGGTAAAGTAGTGGATGACGTTTGATAGGAAGAAATTAAAGGATTGAAAAATGATAGCAAGGAATTGTTCTTGTAGTATTAACGTCATTTTGAGAGTGTGAATATAAGAGCAGCCTTTATTTTTCTATTGCACAATAGGATTGTCACCATGATTATGAAAGAATCAATATGGGTAACCCATATGCATGTAAACAAGCACACACATAAAAAGAAGATAAAAAAATCCCAATATGAATAGTAGGTGCAAGCATCAGGGTTACAAAGGAACCAAGATGTTATCACCCTACTTACAATTGGTCCAAGAAATAAACATCAACAATGCAACACAACTTTGAAAAAGAAGACAATCAGCTATGCCCCTAATGTGTGCCACAATGATGATTAAGTATATGTAAATTCTCACAAGGTGGGAATAGGATCGGACCTGGAGAGTGGTGTAAAGGTACTCCTCATGAAATTATTTTTGGATCTATTGTGCAAATGATCAGAATTGATTTTCTATAGGAGAAGTTATGTTGTGAAGGAAAAGCAATGTTGTGAGTTGCCCCAAGCAAAGTAATCCCGCAAAGGGAATAAACCGATAGCTATAAGATTGGAACAATCACTAGAGCATAGATAAAGGTATGAATTTATCAAGATGGCACTAGAGTATAAGTACGGGGGTAGTTGTTGAAGTGAATGTTTGTTTGGAATCTTTTTATTATTTTCTTATTTTTATTTGGATTTTTGAAATATTTAATTTTTTATGGTTTTTCGAATATATGATTTTTGTATTTTTGCAAGTTTTGAAAAAATTGAAATACAAATGCAAAGAAATGTAAACAAAAATGAATACAAAGAAAAAGGAAAACACTCCATGGCTTATTTAATTATCCAGGAGGAAAACACAACATGTGTAAGCAATCAAAAAGACAAAACAAGCATTGCAAACAAACCCAATATGAATAGGAATGAATAACACCAAAGTTATATAAATTGGTCTATAAACAAAGGTAAACAAAGTGCAATTAAATAACAAACTGAAAGAAGCAAAAACATCATCACAATGTTGACAAACCGCAATGGTATGACATAATTTGCAATAGGGACGTCTAATGACACTCCAAATATGTTCCACATTGAATAACTAGAAAGATATGAAGGCCCCCGAGTGATATCTTAAAATACGAGAGGATTAGATCAGCTAAAGAGTGAAGTGATGTTTAGATACTCGAGACAACTATTTTTCGATCCCATTGAAGTTTGATCTGTATTATATTTTCCCAAAGAAAATTTACATTGTGAAAGGGTAATGATTTCCTCAAGCATAGATATATACACCACATGGAAGAAAAGTGAATAGAGAAAGATGATCTAGATCGATCATGAGGAGTGCCCTCAAATGGAGAAATTGTTGAATTGTGCTACCAGATCCTAAAAGTTGGTCAAACATTTTTTGAATGTTTTGATTTTGACAGTTTTATATTGTTTTTTATTTTTGGAAAAATTTTATATTGTTTTTGGAGTTTGGAACAATTTTATATTGTTTTTGTATTTTTCGAAACATATTTGAATGTTTTTGTAGTTTTGAGAAACATATTTGAATTTTTTTGGATTTTGGAAACCTATTTGAATGTTTTTTTATTTTTTGAACATTTTTAAATATTTTTTATTTTTGACTCAAGAAAGGGGTTGCATGACAACTTGAACGCAAGTGCAAACAATTAGAATTATTCCATTCCATTTGCAAAAATGTCGATTATGTAATGATAGGATGTCTCACTCCACTCGTGATTCCACAAAAATAGGAATATGGGAGGAATCATGACCGAGAGCCAAGAAGGACATGAAAATGATCTCGAATAGTGATATGAAAGTGAAGATAATAGATGCAAAGATGCAAGGTGTAACAATGATCCATATGAGAAAAATGTAACTCATCTTTAGTCAAGATTATCGACTGATTCCAAGATTATTCCACTTTATAGGTTTTGAGTCGACTTAGATCCATAGATGGCCTACTAATTGGAAAAATCTGGTTGAAGAAATTTTTGTCTCTCTTAACATGAGTAGCTAAATTAATTCTTGGGATGTTTTTGATTAAGCACTTTTGATTCAAATTTGATAAAGGATTTATTTTTGATTAAATTTGTGAAGGAACCCCTACATATTTCCCCATGTCACTATTAAGAGACAAGGGCTCAACAACGAAGATAAAATGTAGGCAAGTAAGGGCACCTACCCCCATTCCGAGTCTCATACTACTAGTTATAAGTATGGGCTTGTCACCACCAAAGATTTGGAAGGAAGAAAGGTGTAGTGATTGATTTTTTTATTTTCTTTTGTATTTTTAGATTGATTTTGCCTTGTTTGTTGATATTGTGCTTTTTGGGAAGGAACATTCTTCCCCAAGTCTCAGCCACATGTAACTAGTAAGACACAAGGGTTCAAGACCATAGACTTATATGGACGATCAAAAGGTCTAGGTGAAGAATTTTAATGTTTTCTGTTAAAGAGAGAGCTTGTTTTAAATGAGAAGTTTCCATCAAGAAACTTCAAGACAAAAACATACATAAAAATATCCGAATGGTAGAAACCATATCGGGATGAGACACACAATTCCAAAGAGGAACAAGTTTAACTCGTGTGTCATGATAGGTAAATAATGGTATGATTAATATATTTTTCAATAGATGGAATGTTTATCATTATTTGGACTTGATTTTCCATTTTTTATTTGTAAACATTACTTTAAGAAAAGGTTTGATACAGAGTTTTATTCTCTTTTTATGCTTTTGAATTTTTGTGAAGTGTTGCGAATGAGGATTTGAAATGGACTCAACAAGAAAGAGGTCCATGTTTATTAAAGTTGCATGATCCTGAACTATGAGACTTTTGCAAACATGATCTAATTTAATGGAGATGATTGAAATATTTTTGAAGAATTATATATGGAAGTAGTCCTGATTTACAAGACTTGGGTAGACAAGGTCCAAGCCAAAGGAGGGAATCGAAAGATTTTAAAAGTAGTCCAAATTTATGAAACTTGGGTGGAAAAAGTTCAAGTCAAAGGAGAGAATCATAATATTTAATGAGTACTGAAGTATGAGACATGGGTAGACAAGGTCTAAGTCAAATAAAGGAATTTGAAGATTCAAGGATTCCTCAAGTACGAGACTTGGGAAGACAAGGTCCAAGTCAACATATGTGTGATTAGATAACTCTTCGATGAGATTGAAAAATCTATGTGATGTATGATGAGGATTGTGAAGGTTAATTATATGTTGAAATGCACATTCATTTGTGATTGGAAGAATGTGAGGAAGGAAGGTTTGATCCCGAGGCTCCTTGTAGGTTGTAGAGAGAAAATATTCAATGGTGTTCTCTGTCTAGGTTGTGGATTAATTGATTTTATGAAATATTGGTGATGAAAGTGTGAAAAGGTTGTATGAGGATGTTCTTGGGTATATGTATCTCCTATAATACACAAATGGGTGTCCGGAGATGTAGGAATCATCATTGATTATATGCTTCGTGCAAGATTGATTATTTGAGGCATAATGGACATGGAAGACCTCTTTGTTGCAAGTGTCAAAACTTGTTGTGGTTGTGTTTCTACAATAATACTATAGATGTTAGACATAGGAGCCGACAGTGAAAGAATAGAATCAATCTCAATGATTCTGGAATATAGACCCTCTTCTGTAGTGTATACAGTTATATCAAGGGTTGAAAGGGAGTCTTGAAGCAAGGTCAAGTTATCATTTGGTGTTAGAATATTATTTTCTAAAACAAGTTTAGTGTCTATGTGGACTAAAAGAAGAAAATATGGATAAGATATTGATTGGTCCGAGAGAGAGATACTTGACCTTCTTCATGATCTCGTTGAATTTCAGTATGTACAAAAGTGGGGACAACATTCAACTCTTCTTGAGAATTTGTAGTATTTGACATGTCTTTAGTTGTGATATCTTTGTCGTTGAGGTCTATAAAGATCTATCCATCATCAATTAAGTTTTGGACATAATTATTGAATCACATGCATCTATCTATTGAGTAGCCATCAATGTGATGAAAATTACAATATGTATGAGGTTTGTACCAATATATATTAGGTTCTCCTTCAACCCAAGGTCTTGTAAGTGGATATTTTATCATCCTAGCCTCTTTGAGTTTATAAAAGACACTAGATATACTTTTGACAAGGGCTGTAAACTTACGTTTAACTTTGCACAGAGTAGTGTCTTCACTAGGTTGTATGATTGAATTTTTGATTGATTTATCATGTATGTTGGGAGCATTGTGATTATCCATGACACCAAACGTGCTGACATTGAGGTTGTGGTTAACATACCAAGATTCATCGTGATGAGTGCTAGGGTGGTTTTGATTGTTAGTATTGTTATTGTGATTATGCCCTTGGTATTTAGAATGATGCTTGACTAATCCTTTAGTAATGAAGGCATTGTCTCTTTGAGTCAAGGTGACTTCAGAGTCAAGGTTGAAATATAATTGTTTGATGAAATTATTCAAGAGGTCCACAAAGGTGGTGATATATCCCTTTAGAATGTGTAAAAACTAGTCCAAATATTTTCCTTCTAGATTTATAGGAAAAAGGCACAAGAGAAAGTTATTGTTATATGCCACTTCGTGGCATGCATGTCATTAGTAATGTTAAGTGGGATATCTACCACTACTTTACACCCCATATTATTTTAAAATTTTATTCATAAAACTTTATTATGATTGTCTTCCACATTTAATAGTGAAACGACATGATAGATGCACCTACCCTATATTGATTAGGGTGATCCCTCTCATGATTGGCTATGAGAAATGTATACATTGTTCCATATTGATGAGAGGTGTTAGTGATATTGTATTGAAAATTTGTAAGAAACCATTCTACAATTATTACTGTGAGACTAAGGAGGAAGTGGATATATCCCTTTAGAATAGTGTTTGCTACCACTACTTTAGACCCCATATTATTTTAAAATTTTATTCATAAAACTTTATTATGATTGTAAAATATTATGTGAAATTCTTAATACAAGAAATGTATACATGCTTTATTAGAGGTAATGTGGGGTTTTTTGAAAATTTCGGCCATTTCCCTCACTATAAAAAATATATGTGTTTTTAATACAAGCGGTGCTTTATTATAAGTGGGGTTTTTACTTCGGCTTTTCCCTCACTTAAATCTAGTTTCATGTCTCCTTTATATTATTGATATTTACTTTCTTGTTCATGGCTTGTTATATGCAAATATAAACATATTAATCTATGTTTAATCGATGTACTTCATAATGTATAATCTTCAGAAATTATTTGTGGATTTATAATTAGTTTATTATACATTCCTCATAAATCCATAACATGGTATCAAAGTTGGTGGTTATGCTTATGCAGAGCTAGATGTGGATTTTTTTTGTTTACAAGAGTAAAGAACTTGAAGCTTTTTGGATCTATGAGATCCTAGTTGTTTCATCATCAACTTCAAGATAATCAGTTCAAAACTCCAATTTCCATTTATATATTAATGAATTTTAGTTGATTAGATCTTACTTGAGAATTTGTGTGCATAGATTCATGTGTTTATTTTTCTTTTGTGAACTTTATTCTTGGTTCTTTGCATTTTATCTATCATATGTAGTTGTTTTTTAAATATTTCACGCTCTTTTATAGCCATTATATAGTTTGTGTGACTTATTTAAAATATTTTATTTTAGTTTTCAGTTTTTTTCTAGGTCGATTTTAAATTTTTGTTCTTTTTTTGGATTATTCCATGGATTTTAGGTCCCTAGATTTCTTTTCCTTTGAAAAGTGACAATTATAACACATGTCCTTGTTGATTCATGGAATTTGTGCCACGTTCTTTCATTTTATTTGATTGAGGAGAGGACACGAAATTTTTACTTGGAATACATCTAATATTTTGGTTCTAATTCTTCCCAACATCAAACATAATATATACTTGAAAAAATTTTCTATTGCAAAGCTTGAGCCAATCATTAAGCTCCAAGTAGCTTCTCTTTGTTAGATTTATTGATATTTTGTGATCTATGAAGTAAAAACCAATAAGGTGTTCCACACTCTTTGAAATTTCATTCTTTGGTCTTATTTCTGACACATGCAAAATCTGATCCAATAGAAAAGTGCTCCAAGTCGCATTCAAATTTCACGTTGTCATTCTTGTGTTAACTTGTTTTTTTCATTTTTAGTTGTGAAATCTGATCCAATTGAAAATCTCCAAGTCTTTTTTTTTCGTCATTGTCATTTTTGTTAAACATATCATGTATCTTTGTATTGATATATGACAATTGTCTCCTTATTTGATCCTCTTGTTTTCTTTCTATTGACCTTTTCATCCTTTGTCTATGCGCAAACCCGATAAATTATTGTTTATGCGTTAAATTTCAAGGACCTCACATCCACAAAGCTTATCAACTTTAGAATTAGCCGAAAGCCAACACGTTCCCTATTGCCTTCATTTGATCTTCAACACATGTCGTATCTTGTTTTGGCCATCCTTTAAATTTTTTTGTTAAGTAGCTTGGTTCGAGCTCTGTTAACTCATTTTTAGTATTTGATTACCTCATGAGTTGTATGGTGATTTCCTAAATAGCTCACCAAGATATTCCATTGTTGCTTTTTTGACAACTTGACCCCCTCTCCCTTTGTAAGTTAATTAACTTCATTTTTACTTTGGGTGTTTCAATTCCGTTTTTTAATCTAGTTGGGAGAATGAAATAATTGTGATGTGTGTCTCTCTTAGCCATTGGATTTGTGCCATTGTCTTGGCTGCTTTGCAATTTCTTTTTTGATTGTTCATTTTTTATTTAATTAATGTGTTCTAAGCTATTTTTTTAAATTAATTTTCTTTGTAAAAGGGTTATAGCTCGACTCGAGTCCCAAGATTGGTTGGTTCACATGTAAACTCAACCAAAGTGAGTTATTATTAAAACATCTTGAGCTATTTGTATGTGTATACTAAAAAAGAAAATTTTCTAGCTTATTTTTAGTCTCTTTTTGGCTCTTTTGTAAAGAGTTGATTCGTATTTTAGTTGTATTTGTCTTCATAAGTTGTCTAAGCATTTAAAAATGGTTGGTAATGTTAGTTTTTCAATGGATAAATCTCAGTTATTAAATGGAACTAATTACAATATTTGGAGAGTTATATTAAAATTTTTTTTATGGCTAGAAAATTATGGGATCTTGTGACTAGTGTGGAAAAATGACCCACCGGAAGAAAAAAAAACTCCTGAAAACCTTAGCTCCTTCTCTCAAAGATCACAAGAAGCTTTATCCATCTTATTAAAAAGCATAAAGAGATGAATTTTTAATGCATATAGGTCATATGGATTCTCTTGTTGATGCATGGAAATAATTAGAAACTATGCATGAAGGTAATCATTTGTCTAAGATAATTAAGCTAATTTTAGAATTGTATTTACAACTCCCATGAAGGGGGATGAGAAAATTGTTAATTACCTAGCTAAAATTAAAACATTAAAGATCAATTGATGGATGTAATTGTGAATTATTTCAAGATAAGCTTCTATATTTTATTATTCAGATAAATATTCATGAAAATTTAGAAACTATATCTCCATTCTTAACTCTAAATATCATAATGAGAATGATCTACCTGATTTAGATACTTTGTCTTCTCTGTTAATTCAAGAAGAACATGTAATGGAGAATTTTGATTCAAAAGAGACTGCCTCTCAAGCATTGTTCTCTCAAAATCATAAACTTCTCAAAATAGGAATAATATAATCCTAATAAGAAATCTAACATCAAATCAAAATTTAAATCAATCCTAAATCTAATTTTGTTAAAATTAGTCAGAATTTTAAAGTCAAATTTAATGGCACATGTAAAAATGTGGAAAATTTGGTCATAAAGAGTCTGATTGTCATGTGAAAAACTAACAAATTTGTTAAAAATACTAAAAATAGTAAATTTAACAATCAAAAGAAAGATCAAAATCAAAATCAAAATAAAAACCATGCAAATAATGTTGAGCATTCTATTTCCTTGTATACTACTCTCTCAACTTCAAATGAAAATGAATGGATCCTAGATAGTGGTGCCTCTAGGCACATGACTTATATTCATGGTATCCTCTCGATGTTATTAAATGTGAGGAAAATATATATCTAGGAGATAATTCCATCATTAGATCTAAAAGGTTGTGGAAATGTTAAATTGAAAATGGAATAATTAGGAATGTCTTGTATGTTCCTCAATTGAAAAATAATCTTTTATCTTGTTAACTAACTAAAGAAAACTATAAAGTTGTTTTTGCTAAAGATAAATGGTATGTAAAAGATAAATTCAATAATGTTATTGCATCTAGTATTCAAAAAAATGGTTTATATATTTTTGATGGATTTGTTTTGAATCTTATTTTTTCTTCTTCTTCTAGAATGATATTCAACTTTGGCATGAAATATTAGGTCATGTAAATTTTAAAATTTTGTATGAAATGTCTCACCTAAATCTTGTAATTGGTCTTCCTAAAATGAAATGTCTGATCATGAAACATGTGAAAGTTTTTTGTGTGGTAAGCAACATGTTGAACCATTTCACAAACATCATGATCCAAATTCTTCTCATTTATTAGAGTTGATTCACAGTGATGTGAGAGGTCCACTTGAAGTTCCTTCTCTCAGTGGTGCTTTGTATGTTGTTTTCTTCATTGATGATTTCTCTAGGATGACTTGGTCTTATTTCATTAAGAAAAAGTTTGATGTCTTGTCTAAATTTCAAGAATTTAAAGCCTTAGTTGAAAATGCTTCTAATATGAAAATAAAATAATTAGAACTGATAATGGAGGTGAATATGTTAGAAAAAAATTTTGATGAGTTTTGTGTGTCATGTGGGATTCAAAGAGAGTTGACTACTCCCTATTCCCACAACAAAATGGCATTGCAGAAAGGAAAATATGATTTTTAGAAATGGCTAGGACTATGATTCATGCATATAATGTGCCTAAGTTTTTATGGGTAAGAAGCTAATGAATACTGCAGTCTATATTCTTAATAGAGTTCCTACTAAAGATCTCTTCATCAAACTACTCCTCATGAAGTATGGAAAAAAAAAAAAATATCTCTCACTTAAGAATATTTGGTAGTCCTGCTTCTATCTTCATTCCAAAAGTTAAAAGGAAGAAGATTGATCCAACCTCCTATTCTTGTATTTTTGTTGGCTTATGGTTGTAGAACTAAAGGTTTAAGAGTCTATGACCCTTTCAAACATGACATAGTTGAAAACAAGAATGTTCATGTCTTAGAAAAAACATTATGTGATGCTTCTTATGAACCCTCCTCTTGCTTCTCCTAAAATAGAGCCTGATAATCCTTCTCCTAACAATATGGAAACAAAATTTCAAGAGGATGATTATCCTTGATCTAGATATGATGGAGATTGAGGGGGAGTCATCTCAAAATGTGTTGTATCCCAAGATTCCTAAATGGGCTCAAAATATTGTTAAGGATTCTCATCATGTAATATTAGAAAGGTAACTCATAGTCAACATTATTATCATGCCTTGATGACCCTATATGAGGTTGAACCACAATATTTTGAAGAATCCTATGTCAAGATGATAGATGGATTCAAGCTATGAAATATGAATACAATGATTTGATTAAAAATAACACTTGGGAACTAGTCCTCCTCCTTCTAAAAAGAAGCATTGTAGGATCTAGGTGGTTGTATAAAATCAAGTATAACTCTGTAGGAGAAATTGAAAAAATTCAAGGAAAGGTTAGTAGCTCATGGTTTCACTCAAAACCTAGTCTTGACTATGTTGAAACTTTTTCTCCTGTAGCTAAATGAGCACTGTTAGGAATTCTTCTTGCTTTGGCTGCCCAATATGGTTGGGAGATTCACCAAATGGATGTTAAAAATGCATTTCTAAATGGTGATTTAAAAGAAGAAATCTACATGTGTCAACCTAAAGGTTTTGAAGAACCTGGTAAGGAACTATATGTATGTAAGCTGAAAAAATGTCTTTATATGGTCTTAAACAAGCTCCTAGAGCTTGGTATGCTAAAATTAATAATTTCTTTCAGGATCTTGGTTTCTCTAATTGTTGTTCTGATAATGATTTATTTGTTAAGTTTGAAAATAATCATATTATCATTATTTTCTTATATGTTGATGATTTTTGATTACTAACAGTGATAAAAAATTTAATTGTTAGAATCAAAGAAAGATTAAAACAATGTTTTGAAATGACTAATTTAGGTCTTCTAAATCATTTTTAGGCATGGTTATATTTCAAGATCATAAATCTATTGTTGCATCTCAATCTCAATATGTTGTGAATTTACTTAGAATATTTAACATGATTGATTGTAAACTTGTTTTCATTCCTATTGAAGTTGGTGTTAAATTAGATCCTAAACCTGCATGTGCTAAATTTGATCCTACTTTGTATAGACAACTAGTTGGTAGTCTAATTTATTTGACTATTACTAGCCTGATATTTCATATATAGTAGGATTTGTTTCTAGATTTATGCAGAATCCTTATGAGGATCATTGGAAAATGGAAAAAATAATTATGAAATATGTTAAAGGAATAGTTAATTATGGTTTGTTTTATTATTCTTGTAATGATGCAAAATTATTTGGATATTGTGATTTTGATCATGTTGGTGATGCTATAGATATAAAATCTACTTCTAGATATGTTTTCAAGTTAGGTGCAGGTGCCATCACTTGGAGTAGAAAGAAGAAACCAACATTTTCTATCTCTTCTACTGAAGGATATATAAGAAGTGTTATGGAAGCAACAAAGGAAGCTATGTGGCTGAAAATATTGTTGGATGAACTACATATGGGCGTCAAAGGAAGCACTAATCTTCTATGTGACAACTAGAGTTGCATTTATCTCTTGCAAACAATCTAGTTCAACATCAAAGGACAAAATCATATAGAATTTCATATGAACTTTATTCAAGAGAAAGTCTTGAATGGTGATATTGATCTCAAGTTCTATTTGACTGAAGATCAAGTTATAAATATTTTCACAAAGCCAATGTGTTCTGTGAAGTTTTACAAGTTTCTGTGCCTTATTGGGCCTTTCAAAGTTTCCATTAAGGGGGAGTGTGCATGACAATGCCACCTCTTAACGACTTGTTGTAAACTTCCAATACTTCCTCCATTTTGTGATAAGTAAATGTTCACATTATGTGAATTTACTTGTAAATCCTAGCGAAGCATTAGTTATGGGAATGCCTTGTTTTATAAAAGGCTCCATAATCTGATATAAGTCTTCATATATAAAGCACTTGTCCTAATAATTTTTATATGGGAATATTTGTATGATTTCCCTTGTTTACATGCTAGCCTAAATCATCATTGATGATTTATGGATCTGTAAATCCTTTTGTAGAAAAAGGTAATTTGGCATGTTAATTATTTAAAAGAGAAGAGTGAAGAAGTGTTGAAGATGTTGTTAATTCAACAAAGTGAATGTTAAATTTTGATGACACAAGATGGAAGAATGCTTTAAGTTCAGCAATGTAAAAGTTAAAATCAAGACTTAGAAAGATGAAGGATCAAGGTGATCATGATGGCACTTGACTATGATAAAGTGAGTATCATGATGTCAAGACTTAGATGACAATGATACTAGTGCTTAAGTGTGGATACATATGTCCACAACTCAATACTTAGACTCATGTATAAAGATGTAGAAAGACAAAAATGGATCCAAATAAGGAGTATTTGGAAATGTGAAAGAAATGTGAATGCACCCAAATAATGAGTATTTGGGAGAGATAAAAAATGAGATGAAAGTGAGAATGTGAGAGACAAGTGTGGAACACAATTCATGAAAACAAAAAGAGAGAAAAGAGAGTGTGAAAATAAAATTATTATATATAGATGTTTACAAAGTGTTACAAGAGGTTTTGATTGAACTCAACCTCTAACAACATGAATACTAGAATAGAAGAGTGTATAAAATGGAGTCAAATCGTATGTGACATGCTCAACTCTTAACAAGAAAAAGTTAATAAGGAAGATATTTATCAATGAAAAGATAAGACTCAAGTATCAATAACATGAACCTTGATGATGAAAAGAGGATGAAATTTTCTAAAAATTTAACAAAGGCTTTGTCAAATTAGAGACATGAGATAAATGAACGTTTATAGTTCAAAAATATGGTGTTGAACTAGAGGACATATGAAGAGGAAGAAAGTATCATATCTTTATGAAAAATAAGATATAAAGGACTTGATCATGACAAAGTAAGATATGACTATGTCAAGACGTAAGTCATGAAAAATGAAAATTCTTGAGTGAGGACGTGGATATCCACAACTCAAGACTTAATGTGAAATAAGGAATGAAAGCCTAAAATTTTGGGGAATGTGATCCAAAGTTTAAGACTATAATGAAATGGGAATAAGTTCAATATGAGACAAATCTGAAAGATAGGATGATTTGATGATCTTGAAAAGGAAGACTCAAATGGGAAAATGAGAAATCCAAAAGGGATGAAAGAAGATCAAATGAGAAGCGTGAAAGAGAAGTTCCAAATGAAGGAAAATAGTGAGATGATGGAAAAGAGAAAAAAATCTAAAAAGTTGGATTTTTAAGAGTAAAAAGAGAGGTAGTGAATGACTGAAAATTCAGAAAAAGGATGACAAGAAAGAAGTGAAAAACAAGTCCAAATAAGGATAAATTTGGAGATTGTGAAAAGAAAATTAAAATGAGCCCAAATAAGGAGTATTTGGGATAACAAAGAGGAAATGAAAAGAGAATCGAGGAAATATTACTTGGAAATATTGGAAGAAGATGAAAAATGAATCCAAACAAGGAGTGTTTGGATGCTATAAAAGATACAAACATGAAAAATAGATCCCAAACAAGGAGTTTTGGGGAAAATCGAGTCGATATGAATGTGAAAGATGGATCCCAAATAAAGATTGTTGGGAAAGAAGTGAGTGTGGAATATTGCTATAAAAATAAATAAAAAATAATAGAAAGAAACAAAAAAGAAAGACTTTTTATTTTTCTCGTTTGTTTCCGACCTCTACCTTAGATTGGCTTGGACGATGTTTGGCTTCATGTGTGGCTTTCTCAACTAGCTTTCATCATTATACATGAGAGAGCATGTTTTTATTGCTATTTTTTGGCTTTACTTTACCCCCTTTGAAACCTTGAGAAAATATCTTACTCAGAATGAATTGCATTGGGGTCGCCACTACCAGTAATTTGTGACTCTAATCTCATAGGTTTTACTAATCAATTTAGATGGGGGTACTCGTTTCATCAACCAGATCCCTTAATGTGCAAACTACTCTAGGGTTCATTTGGTAATCCTCACAATGATTTTTATGTCTTAAGCCAAGATACTTCACATAGTTATAGCAAATGGGTTTAAGCCCTTATCCGAACTCCGCAAATACACAGTGCATAAAAATGTTCATTTTATCTTGTTTAAAGAAATTATATTATTTTAACCAACAATCTTTGACAAAGGAAACATGTAGTTAGCAAAATATTTTAGTTTTTTATCAAGGAAACCTACAATTATCAGTTAAATAGTAACCTCCTATAGAGAAGGTCTTGTAAACAAGTTTTAGAATGTTCTAATGAGGTAGGTAAAGGCCAAGATGATAGAAACAAGTTCACGCTTTTGATTTCAAAGATCGCTTAAAAAGCGCAAGGAAATTACATAAACGTAAAACAAGATTTGATTAAGAAAAATTTAATTCCTTAAAAAAATACTTGAAAAATGAGACTGCGTTTCTGATTTCCAAGATCACTTATAAAAGTGCAAGGAAAGAGCCTACGCATGAGATTTTTATGTTAAAAAACAAATAAAAATTTATAAAATACTAAAAAAATTTAAAAAAATGGAAAGTGTTAGGAGAAATGAAAACATAAATTTTCTAAAAGTTGAAATCATAAAATTATTTTTTTATTGCATATACCTTCTCGAGACCTTTCTATAAAAAAAAGACAATCATTTCAAGTTTGGAAGAAAAAGTTATGGATTTTGGAAGATTTTTTTTTATAATAGGTAAAAGAGGGTTGAGGGGACCCTACCCCGTACAAAGTTTACAAATTTTTAAAGAAAAGGGCCAAGGGAGTATCCATTGAAGCCCATATTGAGACACAAGACCAACCCAAATACAAAACAAAAGTATCCACCATAGCAAAAATAGACATAGAAAAACTAACAACAAGAGCAGTCAGCAAACTAACAAGTAGAAGTCCATGAACTAACAACATAGAAAAAACCAAAGAAAACATCCCAGAAAGGAGTACCCTTCATTATTATTTTATCAGATCACCCACCATATGCATGCACCCATTCCATTCCTTAACCAAGTTGGCTATAGTAGATTTCTAGAACTTATAATTCAGCTTTGTTATCTCCACTTTAGGGCCAGTTCCTTCTTTTTCTTTAGTCTTCGCTATTTCCATGGAATGGATCATCTCAGCAAGGAGTTTAAGATGGTGGATAGTGATTTTTACATTGAGTATGTGAACATCTCTGATCTGAAGAATAATCCCCTTCATCTTCAACATGTCATTCTCCATGGCCAGGCATCTTTCATTAGCATTTTTAATTGTTCGCTAAGAACAATAGATGTCATCTTTTCCACTTTTTCTTGCAACTCCCTCAGGTCAATTGTCACCATGTTGATCTTGTGTCGTTTATGTCGGTGTCTAACCTGCAATTCTCAAATTCCCTCATAAAAACATTGGATTTGACCACTGAATCTTGGGCTTTAAACAAGTTCTTTTGGGCAGTTTTGAGGGCACGCAGGATTTCAATAGCCTCCTCTCGAGTTTTTAGATCTTTTTTCTCCTAAATTTTCTAGATCTTTCTTGGTAGCCATGTCCTCACTGCTTTCCCCTTTGCAAGCTTCTTCATCCTAATTATCACTGAAGTCAGGAATGTCAATTTCCTCTTCCTGATGCTCCCCAGTCTGAGATAACTTCCAAATTCTCTTATGGATCTGAAGCCTCACCTTCCTTGCACTATTTCTTAACACATTTGTTAGCCGATGGGATTTGGTTATTTTTACCACCGCCTTCCCGAAACTTGTAGGCTAGGAGTAACTTCATATTTCCCCCCTAAAATATTTTTTTTAGGTAAGAAGAAGCCCCTAATTTTTTTTTGTCCAATGAGGGGATATCCCACTTGAAAGGTGGCTTTGATGAGGCCTTGATCTAGCGGCAGGTGGTGAAAGTGCCTTTCTTGACTCGAGAAATTGATTTATCCAAGGAGAGGTACATAAATCTGGGGAAATTATAAGGCCTGTTGTTTCTAACATGGTTCAACATAGGAAAATGGTACCCATAAATCACCTTGTAATGGCCTTCCAAGGTAATATAATCCATAATTAACTAATATATTTCATTGTAAGGATGGGGCTAATTCCCTCTTGCATAACCATTATACAGAGAAACAGGCACACCCTTACCTTGTATAAAGTAGTCAATCTCCTGACTATAGTTCGACTTGGGATTGAAAGTGCTTTTTCCTTCCTGAGACAGACCCGAGACTTTAGCTATAAGCTTCAGAGAGATAGTGAAGGAAAAATCCCGACCCTCACATGTCCTTCCTTCCATGTTTTTGCCACAGCTTCACTCATTTTTTCATCATGCTCGTCAAAGATGTTGAAAAATTTTAGTAGCCTAGCCTTATCAAGCAAATCTTCGCCTCTTTTTACATTTTCGGGATCTTTCTAGGTTCCATTCTCACTAAATCTCTGCCCATTCTGCTAGTTTGATTCTTATTCCTGTGATGAGAATTCTTTCCTTTGTTTGGGTTGCCTTTACCACACTTGTTGACAAACTTCTGAATTAACAGAAGATCAACCTAGACCTTGAGATGATGTGAAATGAAGGCTTGCACAAGTCTAGGATTCATAATATCTTGATGCGTCATATAGAAGGAATTATTACATCCTCATTTGAAGGTATGCTATTAGGGACACATTCCCTATTCAGGATGTCTATGAAGTTATCTTCCATATAGGTAAGTTCCTTGACCACCTTTAAATCCTTAGCTTCCACCCCCTTGTTAGCCATCAAGTCAGCTAGTTTGTTTCCTTCCCGAACACATGTTGGAAGGATATTTCATCAAAGGAGGAAAATTTATACTTAGTGTTATTTATGAAGTCTTCTATAGAGATGGAGGCATTATTTTTTCCCTTCATACATGAGATAATGTTCAAAGAATCCCCTTCCACAATTAGATGTTTGAAGCCTTTCTCTTCTGCTAACTTCACCCCCTAGAACATCACAACAACTTCTACAACATTGTTAGATTGAATGCCCAAGTAAAATAAATAGGCTAGGAGAAACCTTCCTTCAACATCATGAAAAACTCCTCCTCCCACTTTCCCCAGGTTCCCTTTAGCAGCACCATCAAAATTGAGTTTGATAACCCCTTCACAAGGAGGAGTCCACTTAACCCCTTCTCTAGGGTTGTTCTTCTTTGGTTGAGGGTCACATGTTAAATTCCATTTCCTTATGATATGTTGTTCACAGTCAATGACTTCCACTTCTTTATTCTTTAGGATAGAGAAATTATTTCTAACATCCTGTAAACATTTTTTAAAAATCAGCCTAATAGGAATTTTCTTGTTATTGAAGATCCTCCTATTTATTTCTTTCCATATTTCCCACCATACATGACCCAGGCTCATTATCCAAAGATTTTTCAGCCCTTGATTGATGAAAGGGAATTTCCATTGATTCCAGGCTGATTGGATCTCTTTAGGATTCACCCAACTAACCAAGAACATACCTAGAATAGAAGATAATATGTCATGAGAAAAGGGAATTCCAAGAACATATGATTCACTGTTTCTATATTCTCTTCACAAAGAACACATCTATTGACCATATGGAAACCTCTTTTAGCGAGATTATCCACAATAAGGATCTTATTTATCATCGTAAGCCAACTAAAAACATTAACCTTAGGAGTGATGTTATTATTCCATATCTTACCAGCAATTAGGTCTTCTTCACCAGTTTCCCCCTCAAAGAATAAAGAATAGGCTGATTTGACTGAGAAGATACCATTTTGTTCTCTATGCCACACCACTCTATCTTGTTCCTTGTTATTAAAAGACACATAATCTTTTAAAAAATTATTGAGGATGACCAAGTGTTCTTTAAATTCCTGCCTATCTAATTCTATGAGTTTCCAAGTCTGAAAGTTGTCTTGATTTCCCATATAATTGTGTATTTTTTCCCCCATATTTTTCTTCAAGCAATCTTGAAATTTGAGGGAATTTGTCTTCAAGAGTAAAGTTTCCAGCCCATTTTTTAGTCCAGAAACAAATTTCATTACCTTTCCCTATTTTCCATCTACTTCCCTTAGCTACTATTTCCTTGGCCCAATTTATAGCCTTCCATATGCTTGACCCATTGAAGGATGCATGTTTGAATATCCACCATTTATCATTTGCATCCATCCAATATTTTTTCCTTAGAATTCTAGTCCACACCCCATTTTCTTTAGTTAGCCTCCAACCAATTTTAGCCAGAAGGGATTTTTTCATTTTAGTCCAGTCTCTAAGGCCAAGACCCCCTTTCTTTTTGGGTTTACATACTCTATTCCAAGCAACCAACGGGATTATTTCTTTTCTTTTGGTACCACTCCATAAGAAACATTTTTGGATCTTTTCCAATTTTTCCGCTATGATCCCGGGAAGTTGATAGAGAGACATCACATACACTAGGAGACTTTGGAGAGAACTCTTGAGTAAGGTAATTTTCCCTGCCTGAGATAGCAAATTAGCCTTCCACCCTGCAAGATTTTTTTGAATCTTTCAATAAGGAAGTTCCAATCTACACTAGAAGGTCTTTTATCCCCCAGTGGAATGCCTAAATAGATGGTAGGGAAGGGCTTATAGGCACAATCCATAATTTTTGCAATCTTCTTACAAGTGACTTTCCAAGGTGTTGAGGAAGAAGAGAGAGCTTTTTCTATAGTTCACCATCTGTCCCGAAACTTCCATGTAGTCATCTAAGACATCTTTGAACTTCTTAGCTTCAAGAATTGATGCTTCTCCCACTAATATTGTGTCATCAAAAAAATTGGTGAGTCACATTTTCCACATCCTTCGTTAGAGATATCCCTTTTATGTAGCCATTCCAAGTTTCAACATTGAGTCTTCTGCTTAGAGCTTCAGCCAAAATTATGAAGAGAAAAGGGAAAGGGGATCCCCTTGCCTTAAACCTTGGGAGATAGGGAAGAAACCACAAGGGGTCCCATTAATGAGAATGGAAAACCAAGTAGTAGAAATACAAGCCTTAACTAAGCTCAAAAGGCAACATCAAAACTAAACCTATCAAGGATTTTGTCGAGAAAACTCCATGAAGCCCTGTCATAAGCTTTAGCCATATCCAAATTTAAAAATATAGCATCCTTCTTGCTAAGTTTAGCCGAATGAATTTTTCTTTAATTGTGATGATCCCATCTTGAATTTGGCGCCCTAGGACAAAACCTCCTTGTTGTTCAGAAATGATAGAAGGAAGAATCAATTGTAAATGGAGGGCCATGATTTTCGTGCATATTTTATAGGTAGTGTTGCACAGACTTATAGGTCTAAAGTCTTTTAATTCCATGGCATTACCACATTTCGGGACCAAAGCCAGAAAATTACAATTCATATCCTTTAGCATATTTTTCTAGAATGAAAAATTCTTTTACAACATTATAAACATCCTTTTTTATTATGTCCCAGAAATGCTTTGAAAGAAGAAGGCTTGAAACCCATCCAGGTCCAAGTGCCTTATCGGGGCTAATATGTTTAACCACGAACTCCACCTCTTCCAAAGAAGGGGTAACTGAGAGCATCTTATTTTCTTCAATGAAACCAAAGAAGGAATGCAATTTAGGAAATCTTGCTCTTTGACTAGATTAGGGACACAGTGATTAGTGAGCAAGTTTTGAAAGAAAGATATAGCCTCTTTATTTATTTCATCTTTTTCTTCCACAAGGGCTCCATCTTCTTTCCTAATTCTACTAATTCTATTGAAACTTCTACGCTTTAGGGTAGACATATGGAAGAACCTAGTATTTTTTCCCTTCTTTGAGCCAAGTAATTCTCGGATTTCTGTCTCTAGAATATTTCCTCTTTTCCCAGGATGTTGTGGTATTCCAAGAGGAGAGATATTTCCTTTTCATATTCTTCTATATCCATTTCATTATCCTCCTTTTCATTCTGCCTTTGGACATTATTTAATTCATTTCTGATTTTAGCTTTCTTAAAAAATATTTCCAAAACTTTTCTTATTCCAAGTTTTGAGATTATTTTTGACATTCTAAAGTTTTTTGGTCAGTCTAAACATCGCAGTTCCCTGCACCTTCAGCTTCCACCATTTATTGATAAGATCTTTCAGATATTCACTATGGAGCCACATCTTCTCAAAGTGAAAAGGAGTTCTTCTTCGAGAGGGATTATTTATCAACATCAGAATCGGGTTATGATCCGACCCTATCTTGGGAAGAGAGAAAAGAGTAATATCTTGGCTTAACCATTCTTCCGAAACCAATGAGTTACTCTCGGGAAACATTTAAATGTGAGAAAAATGGCTTAAGAATTGGTTTTTTTGTTTTTTTCCTTTTGTACTTTAACTCGTAACATATAAAACTTTGATATCAAGGTTAAATAAGAAAAATGAACACAAATAAAGAGTTAGATCACAAAATTATTAACTAAAATGAAAGAAACAGAGTGGGTGTCCCACCGAGCATGCCGTAATGTATGCAAGGAAAAATCACAAACAAAGTAGAAGTAAATAAAAACACAACAATCATACCTCTTGGAATTATTCTCTGCAAACCTCAAGTAGATTTGTGAAGCCTTTAAGCTTGTGAAATCTTGATATTGGTTTGATTGTGGGTACTCTTGATCAATTCTCCAAATGAAGAGTGCAGATGCTACGAGCTTGGGTACACAAGGATGCGGGAAACAAATTTAGCAGAAGTTGGCTACAATTTGCATAAAGCTTCCAGGATGGATTTGTAAAGGAATTGGAAAGATTTTATAGTTGAGGGTGAGGCCATGAGAAGTGGATCTTGGGTTGAATTGGCTCCATAGGTAATAATTATAATTACCTGAAATAGTAAGATGACCATGTCTATGCAGTTGCAGCTTTGCAGGGGCAATCATTATCTTTGAATTCATTCGAGAAGTGGTTGCACAGGCATTATTATTTCCCCCACCATTGTAGGCTTCTAGAAGTGGAGTGAAGTGGAGTATGAGTGGATAAAAGAAATTAATTAAATAACTAAATTAATTAGTATTTAATTGTGAGGGAATAATTAACCATTTATTTAATTAAATGTTTAATTATATTAGCTAGAAGGATGTAGGAATTAATTTAATTAATTCCAAAGACATAATATAATTAAATTATTTAATTTTAAGAGGTGGGAATGTGACTTAGGAAATAGAATTAATTTAATTAATTCTAGAGTGAGGGAATAATTAACCATTTGTTTAATTAAATGTTTAATTATATTAGCTAGAAGGATGTAGGAATTAATTTAATTAATTCCAAAGACATAATAGAATTAAATTATTTAATTCTAAGAGGTGGGAATGTGACTTAGGAAATAGAATTAATTTAATTAATTCTAAAATGGGGATTTAATTGATTTAATTAATTCCAAAGAGGTATATTGCGATAAGATTGAATTAATTTAATTAATTCTTATTGGATAGCAGTGGGACATGTATGTATTGTTAGGGTGTCTACAAAGTTCATTGTTTTAATGCATTTTGAGTGTTTGAACAAGTTTTAGGCCTCTTGAAGGAATAAGTTCTTAGATTGATAATGATGTTTACTCTTGGTATATGAATGATGAGTTATTATTGATCGTCTCTACATCATTTTGGTATTAGAGTGGGCATAATAGAGAGAATAATGATTTGACAAGTTTTGGTGCAATGATATATTGCATGTTTTTACATGTTAGCTATAAAGGAAGAATTAAGGCCATGAAGACAAAAAGTGTGAAGCAAGGGGAAGAAATGTAGAGAAATATAGCATACTTGAGGAATGATTTGCATAGGTTAGAAGCCTTAGAAATAATGTGGTTACAGGTAAGAAGTCGGGTAAAAAGTCATCTAGATGGATGGAGTTTGAAAAAGAGAGTGAAGTGGCCAATCAAGTCACTTGTGAAGAATGCAAGAAGACAAAAGAAGCATGCTAGAATAAGTGAAGGAAGCAAATAAGTGAGATCCTATGGAGGCTTAAGGAAGAGATATTTTCCATGTGAGAAACATGATAAAGAAGAAGAGAAGAGATTTCTCATTATGGATAACATAGTGAAAGATGAAGAAGAATGGAGGAGAAGAAAGGTGCAAAAGGAAGCACTTAGTGAAGAAGGGTGGATAAGGAGGAAAGTGTCCAAGAGAGAGAAAATCCTAGATACAATATGTTATCTATTTTTATTAACTAATTTGTGTTAGCTTGTGTGTATATAAGTTTGAAATATTATGTGAACAAGATCAAGATGAAGACACTGAAAATTGTAAGAAAAGAGGCAAAATGAGACTCCCTTGAGTGAAATGCACATGATGGAAGAAAAGAGTGGGTTATAGAATATTATGAGGGGAAAAATGAGGTTCTCTAGAATGCTAATGGAGAATAAGAAGAAAATATAGATTTATTTGATGCTTTGGAAAGAATTCAAACAAGATAAGATAAGAAATAGAGAAAAATAAAGGTGGATGGTAAAAGGACAAGGAGAGATACATGGTCACAAAGATGGGTTATAACCAGGTATGTAAAGATGTAAATTATGTATTCCTTCATGCATATGTTAGTGAAATGTTTGACATGCAAGATAACACAATGAAAGAAGAGGTTGGTTCTTCAAAATCTGAATTCCAACATGGATATGTCATGCCTAAATGGCTTAAAAATTCAATTGTTTATGAATAACGAGATAAATTTCAAGGAAAACGCTAATGACTATGTGACATGCAATGTAGAATAAGAGGTTAATGATAGGAAAATATTAGAATTTAGTATGATACAAGAATGCAATGAAGGTTACCAAGGAATGTAGAATGAGGAAAGATATTCTAGGTACAAACCGGCCCTTGAGACAAAAGAAAGATTGAAACTACGGTGTATATCAACATAAAGAGATAAAAAAACAAGTGTAGAGAGTCAAATAGAAAAGAGAAGATCAAGGAAACCTATTAAGGGCTTGGAAAGAGAATAAAACTATACAAGAGAACAAGGTAAACAAAGTGTTTTGAATATATTGAATGAGGGTGCATGGAATGAGGCCTTGAAAAGTGATAATGAGCTGATATTACGCAATAACATGCATGATGAGTAACATGTGAATGAAATTCAAGAAGAGGAAGTTAGAAAAATGAGAAAATATGAAGATGAAGTGAAGAAAGAGGAAATGAAAACTGATTCTATAGATCTATCATGTGATTTTAAAGAAGGAAAAGAGTAATTTTGTCATAAATTTGATGAAACAAGTGAAGAAGAAAGTGAACTCTTGTTGTATGAGGAAATATAAAATATTGAGTTATTTATGGAAAGTACAAGTTCAAACGAGCTAAGAGAATGCACTTACAAGTAATAAAATGAAGAATAAATACAAGAGAAACCATTGGCAATCTTGGACAATAAGAAATTTAAATAGGATGAAGGTGAACTACAGGTTCAAGAGCAAGCACAAGAGGGAAAATATGAAGAAAAT
Organism: Taxus wallichiana var. yunnanensis; assembly: GCA_018340775.1. Lineage (NCBI taxonomy): Eukaryota > Viridiplantae > Streptophyta > Pinopsida > Cupressales > Taxaceae > Taxus > Taxus wallichiana. The sequence goes on from CM031234.1 coordinate 849,529,279, forward strand.
TAGACAAAACCAGCAGGGTTAAGAGAGGATAATTAGAAATGTCATGAATAATTCAAAGAAGGGAAGAAAGAAGATCAAAATGAGACAAGTTTGTCTCATCTTTTTATATTTAATGTTGCTCCTAGTTGTGTTTGTGTAGGGAAGAGTCAAAGTATAAGGAAGATGGAAAAATACAAGAATATGAAGAAAAGGTGCAGCTAGGTTATGAATGATAAGATAATGAAGACAATGAAGAAGATTTGAAGAAAAATGAAGACATGGAAAGTAAATTCAAATCAAGAAGAGACAATTCAAGAAAATAAAAGAGTGAAAGAGTTGAAGATGAATACAATAAAAGCAAGGATGAAGACCATTCCAAGGAAGAAAGAGATTGGAAGAAGAGAAAGAAGATGAAAACCTCCATGGGGTTTAATGTTTTTCTTACTAGGGGAGTATGATGCAGGAGAATCACTTTGTAACCTATAAAATTTGGTAATTTTGTGTTATTAATGGGTGTGTAAGGTCTTATAGGTTTATTTAGGTGTTGGAAACTCTTCCTTGGTCTTTTAAAGAACCTTCTTAAGTGTTAAGTAAGTCATTTAGAAGTTCCCTCCAAAATGAGAGGATTTGAAATTTGAATTTGAAAGTCTAGTGTATGTGGTGTAATGTTGAAAACAAGCCATTATTGGTTGTAAGAGGTCACTCAAGACCTTAAAAGTGTTAAGTGTAATCAACCTTTGTAATGGCTCATGAGTTAACTAATCCCTTAACCATGATGAGTCAAGTGAGAGGTTAGTGAAACCACTTTGGATGGTGAAATTCAAATGGAAGAGGTAGTTATGCATTGTAGAAGAATTATTTTGAGTGGAGACACTTGAGAAGGATCCTAGATGGCTCAAGAAGTCTGTAGCTTGGTTGAAAGATGAATAAAAACTAGATTTCTTTCATGATCACTCCCTATTGTGTATGTTCATTGATTGTTATTAATTGATGAGTATAATTATTGAGATTTTTGTCTTTGATTAATAATGAAATATATGGAATGAAATATTATCTTATTTCTCAAGTGATTTTTAGGGGGTGAGAAGGTTATATGATACATGGTTGTCACTGTGGGATTGCTATGCAAGGGTTTTGAACTAGGAACCCATAAATCTGACTGATAAAATAAGGATTGCAATATATTTTGAAATATTTAGGTATTTAAATTTTGTAGAGATGTCCTAAGGATTATTAAAGACCTTCCATAAAAAAAATTATTCATAATATTCAGACCCGGAAAATTTATAGCACTCATATTTCTTGTTATCAGGACTGTGGCATGACAATGGCCAAATTTCTAAAATGGTGATAAATGGAGTTAGGGTCCATTACGGGTTAAAATTTTCCATGAATATTGGGAAGGAAGTATGAAAATAGAATCAAGAGGTTTTAGGAGATGAATAGGAGTGGAAGTATGAAAACCATGAAATGACCATGGAAAGGGCTTGAGAAGGCCTAGTAGAAGAAGCTAGTACAAGGAGCATGGTGATAGAAAATAGATTTGCATTATGAGTTGAGGAATGAAATTTTACACACACCTCAAGGAGGGTAAAGGGTATCCAAATATGGTCTCACTTTTTCTGGGTTGTCTCTAGGTTGCTCCCAACATGAACTCACTAGAGGCATTGCTCTCAAGAAGCCTAGGAAGACAATTTTTGGGTTTTTAGAGAAAGTGGAATTTTTATTTGGTTTCCACTCAAGTTGGTTATTGATTTGGTATGATTCTAACTCTTTAAAAATTTAAAATATTAATGAATCTCATAAATACCTCTAGGGACAAATAAATGCATGTTTTTAGAGAAAGAAAGATGAGTCTTAAAGAGTCAAAACATGACTATTTAAAAGAGTTTGGACAAAAGATGATGTTTTCTATTATTTCTAACAAATGTGGTTATTGTAATTTCATCTCATAACCATAATAATAGGGAATCTAAATAATATAACTCTCGTAGTTTCATATAAATCATATTTGCATGCCTAATAAGCGTAATGAATGCATAAGGAGAATTGAGACAAGTGATAGTTTGAGTAAAGAAAGTAAAATGGAATGAAGAGGGTGATAGGTATGGAATGAAGGATAAGAAGAGGTATTACATTGAATATATTTTTAGAAGAATAATACCAAGCCAATGTTAGAACAAGAATAAAAACAGAGCATTGGAGAGCCATTTGAGCTTAAGGACAAGTGAAGGCTTGAGAAGGGCAATATGCCAAAAAGAGCATAATCGGAGTAAAAGATGAATTAGAAAGGACGAATAGCATGGGAAAGGTAAATTTGAGTGGGAAAAAGTGATGCGGTGTTGAAAAATAGTGAAAAACATTAAAACACCATTAAGCTACTTAAAACCCTTAAGAGACCTAATGGTATAAAGAAGGAAAGGTGAAGGAATGAGATGGGGGAAATAGATAAGGAGTTGAAACTTGAAACTTTTCATGGAGTTATAAAGACTAAATTGGTACCTTGAAAAGTTATAATTTTTTGAAAGTCTATCAATTATTCTAAGCACTAAGATTTGTCTTGTAGGAGGGATATTTACAAGATTTGAGAAAAATGGTAATTGGAGGATAAAAAACAAAAAGGTGAAGAGTGAAGATTTAAATAATTGTATTCATTTAAATGGTCTTAATGGGTTCCTAAATATCTTAGCGGTAAAATTTAACTCCATGTTATGTGTATTTTACATCATATTTTGCCTAAAAGGAGGGCTACTAGCCTAGGTGGAGGTCTATAAGGAAAGTGAATAACATTGAAGGTTTGATACTTTGTAAAGTGCATGGTCATGTTGAATTGATGTGTCTAAGCATGTTTGAAGTGAAAGTAACCTTGAGTTCATTTTTAATGCATTTTGAGTGTTTGAGAAATTTTTAGGCCTCTTGAAGGAACAAGTTCTTGGATTGATTATGATGTTTACTCTTGGTATATGAATGATGAGTTGTTATTTATCGTCTCTACATTAAATCATATGGTCAAAAATGTACAATATGATCAAGGTTGTACTGAGACACTCTTGACCCATTTCTATGGTCTTTTCCCATGAGAATTTATAACTTTCTTATTAATTTCATTTTTTACCTATAAGAACTTGTTTTTGGCACAATTTTAGACTCAAATGACTCTGTTTGGATCATTTTTAGGGGACATGATGTATTTCATTCCTTCTTCTATCTGAAACTCAATTTTAGTTTCAGTTTCAGGGATATTGGGGGCATGGGTCTCCCTTTTTTCTAGATACATTTCAACATGTTTCACCTCTATTCTGCTTCTTTTTAGTTGTTATCACAAAATAATGCCACCCTCTGATTTGTTTGAATGTATGGTTGATAAATCAGTTTTTTTTGGTAATATGGGATTGTCTCTAAGTGTGGGACTCTGTTGTTGGGACAAACCTCTGGAGAAGATCAGATCCTCTACTTAATCCTAATGCTAACACTAATCCTAAAGCGAAAGTAAATCTAACTAATCTTAACCTACACATTCCAAGGGACCAAGGTTAGAGAGAGAGAGGGTTAGAAAGATGCATGAAAGGGAAATCCTAAGCTCAATTGGGTAGTGATAGAACCGAGAAAGGGGGTAAGACACTCTCAGATGAGTGAAAATGGAATAAAAATGATGAAGGAGAGGGCATACATGAGATCTATATTCCAAAACATCACTCAAACTACCACTTACATGGAGCACAACACATTCAAAACCCTACAAGGATAACATAAGATGCACAATATACCTAAATATAAAATAAAAGGAAATAAAATGCAATACAACACAACTAGGGAAGAAGATAGCCACAAAACATGAATTTTATTTCTTTAATATATGCACAATCCATTACATTAAGGGAGAAAGGAAAGGATCACCATGTAAGACGTCCAAATCTGAGGCCTATAACTCAAATTCCACACTCATAGAAGGTTTTGACATCATTACAAGAGAGTCTAACCCAAGAATCTCTAACATTACAAATGAACAGTTTTTTACATTATATAGAAAATGGGAGAAGAAGAAGAGGGAAAAGAAGGAAACTAAAAAAAATCCATTCACCCACCAATAATGTGTATTAAATGACTAAAAATAGGTATCATGGGTTCCCTCACAAATCCATTCCACATGATGTAATGCCTATAGGAGAAAGAATGGATACCATACTTCATTAATTTTAGTTGTTGGGAAAACTAGAACTATACTTTTTAGAATTAGGGACGTTTTCCTCTTTTCTTCTCACCTACCCTCACCAAAATAAATAATTCAAGTTCCTATGATGTAGTTCTCAAAGAGAAATTTCCAATGATATAAATTTTGTTAAATTATGAACACACTGGGTGAAAGTTATGACTTTTTAACAATTGGCATGTCAGGATGAATATGAGACTGACATGTGGTAGCATTTGATTGGATTCAGGGATTGCCTTTGCCTATGTGTGCATTAATTTTCCTTTTCCACATGTTCTCCTTTTATTGTTTGCAAGGCAAGTTGGACTGAAATATTTTTTTGGCTCATTCGAGGGTTTGAAGTTGGTGGAGTCCATCACTCTGAAGTGTGAATGAATGCCACTACATGTCCATCTTGGACCATTGATCTTGGACCATGTGGCACCATTTAATTACGCCATCTGTCCATTGAATCTTCCTAGTCCCACTACAGACCTGAAATACTATGGAATACAGACTTATTTTAAGGATTTCACATCCGTCAGAGACAAAACTAGGAGTGATGGTATGGCGACACATGTCTCTACCTTCACCTTTGATCTTGCACCATATGTCCTGCTCACTCCACTCACATTTCCACACAAAAGTGAACATTTTTCATTGTGGTCCAAACCTATTTGCGGGGAACCTTGGTTCTGGGGGAACTAGTTCCACCCACAACCCTCAGAGATGTAATACACTGAAAAGACCCTTTTCCTCATTTTTCTCAAATTTTTCTAAGTCCTTGGACTTATCTTGAACTAAGGAGATAGGAAAAAATGGATAAATGTCTTGAAATAATTCTAAGTTACCAAAACATGAAAAATACCTGGAATTCCATATTCATCACTGAAGTCTCATGAAATTTCCCAAGTCCAGGTTTTTCAAGTTAACCAATTTTTCAATGGGGAAAAAATAGATAATAGTTTGGCAACTCATAGGGTAATATTCCTGCTAGATTTAAATGACAAGTAGACTTAAATCATCCATTAGGCATGAAGTCATCTGATAAACTAAAAACTAATTTGAAACTTGAAACTTGCCCCTGAATCCACCTAAAGCACTTGCTTAGACTTGGAATTGATATGAAGCTTGAATTGAACATTCTCATTATAATAATTTTCTTAATTAAGTTTTATGAGAGTGGGAAATTGTTTTGAATTTAAAATTCACCATTTTTCTCTGAAATGATCTAATGAGACAAATAATGAGCATCTAAAATTGTCCCAAAATCTAATTTTTCCAAGTTTGAAGAAGTTGGATAACTTGGTCCTTAATGAGATTTGAAAACCTTTTTAAACCATACCAAAACATTGATTTCTTGACAAGTATAAAACATTGTAGAGTTTTGAACTTAATTTTGATCTAATGGAGCACACTTGGAACTACCTTAACACCTTGCTTTCACCATGAACATTTTTTCCCCAATGGACTATGTAATAGTAACAAAACACTGCAAAAATTATATCCAAAATGCAAAAGCATACATGTTCCAAGTGGAAACATGTAGAGTGTACACAAGAACTTCTACTTGAAAGAAAACCTACACTACCCTACTATAACTAGAGGAAATGGAAACTTAAACAAATCATGTAACATGTAGGGAAAAGTAGCTGCCTTTCCTCACAAATTTAGACCATGTGACTAATTTTGCATTGAACATGGCCTTTTATAAGAGTAAAAAACTATTGTGAAGTTGGTTTTCCACCCTTATTCCAAAAGTATCAAATGGAAACAAAAGAAATACCTATTTTAGTTGTTCTCTACTTAGATTTTCTAGGTATTATTGTTTACCTTTGATGAATTGAAGCTCATCCTCATGCTATGAAAAGGACATGATCAATTGTAACTCTATCTTTAGCTCCAAGCTAGCCAGATACTTGATTGGGCAACAAACTTTGGGAACCAATGGGATGATCCTTGTGATTTTTCCATTATCTCAAAGTTCAACCCCATGAATGGGGTACTCCTACAGACTTTCTTGAATGTGGTGGGTGTTTTCGAGTTCTTATGAAATTTATATTTCCTCATCTTGAGAAAACACCCATGTTTCCACCTTTATGGCTCCATTTATTGTGTTTCCATTCTCTCTCCCAGTCTGATTTTCCACCATTAGAATTTTAGAAATTTCTAAACATGCAAAACAATGGTGGTCATCACATTCCATTAAAACATCTTGACTATTGTTAATACATTCTTCCTTAAGACTTTGGATAGTACTAGTGTTCAAAAACACGTGCTCTTCCTCTCCAATTCCAATCTAATTTTCTTTCACATCTGTCTCTGATCTATTTTGAAAATCATTTTCTCTATTTACAAAATTTTCACATTCTCATCCTCTCAATCTAAATCATACCAATCATCCACTTATATACAATTTTAATCCTTGGTGGAATTGGTTGGAGAAGAAGCATAAAAAAGGTATTATTGATTTGTTGCATGTTTGGTAAGAGATGTTTGTTGTTCAAAAGAATTAATTTGATCAATTGGAGAAGACAAATGGTCTTCCAAAACATAATCTCTATGATGATGACATGGTGTCTCTAAACCAAATGCGTGATTTTGCATAAGGACTTGTTTGGATTTTTTCATGGGTTGTTCCTTCTCTCTAAAAGCATAAAAGACCTCCTGTTCTACTCACCTTACAAGATAACTTGTCTTAGTAAAGGTTGGGTAGAATCTAGGGACAACATATTAAATATTATAATTCTTGGAAACATTAGTGTAAGGTTTAGTGAAGTTGGGTAGTGCCGTTGGTGGAGATGGGAGGGAATTTTGCAAAGTATGGGGAGTGCTTTGGGCATGATAAAATTGTGGAGCATCAAATGAAGGACAAGGAAGCAAAGGATCTTCCTAATTTTGAAAGGGAATAATGAATTTTGGTATTTTTTGCACAAGGGAAAGGAATAATTTGAGATGGTGAGCGAATAATTGCAGAAATAGAGGTGGGTTTTCTTTTTCCTACATGAATGAGCATATTCTAAGCTTGTGATACAATGGAAAAATATTGAGGAATATTTTCGCCTCCTAGGGATTGAATTAACATAGCTAAATTAGCATCAAATTATATCAAATAATACAATAATTTCATACCTTGTGAGGGTATGTATTCTTGAGCAATTTTATGTGAAGTCCTTGTAAATTTGATGTTGAAATCAGAGATAAATTCCATTGGAGCCTGTTGTATTTTGCTGAGATGTTCAATGAGGAAAATAACATCTACATCCTCCTTAAATCAGTTATTTATTTTCTCTCTCATATGATCCCATGTGGAAATGGATTGTGAAGCTAAACTATTATACCAATCTCTTTCTTTACCTCTGAATGATGAAATAAGAATTCTAAGGAAAATGTTCTCTTTTATGATATTGAGAATAACACAATGGTTTGCTACATCTTAAATGTGATTAATAGGATATTGATCTCCATTTCCATGGAAAAGAGGTAGGTTTTTTAGGGATGATTTGGGAATATTATCCCAATGCTGGAATGGAGGGGCTGGGAACATAAATGCGAGAATGGAAGAACTCTTTGGAGATCCATGACTGGAATGGAAACATTAAAATGAATGGAATGGCCAAGGGAAAGGTCTACAACTGAGATAATGGGTTTCTTGAATCATACAGTCACCGATGTGTTGAAAACATACCTCAAAGGATGAATACCACAAATAACACATCAATCTTGCTCATATGAATTTATAAAGTGATTTAATATCATCCCACCGGGTGTTCCACAATTTTAATCTAGTGAAGCAATCAAGGTGGCTAGCATACACACTTGTGAAATATAAAGCCTTCAAATCTTGTCCCATCGAGCGTTCCAGAACTGTTATCACCAAAAAAATAACACACTCTAATTTGCATGAATGTATGGTTGAGAAATCAGTTTTTTGGGGTAACATGGGATTGTCTCTAAGTGTGGTACCTTGTTGTTGAGAAAAACCTCTAGAGAAGTCTGGATCCTCTACCTAATCCTAATTCTAACACTACTCCTAAATCATAAAAATAATCTAACTAATCCTAACCTAAACATTCTAAGGACCAGGGTTAGAGAGAGAGGGGTTAGAAATATGCATGAAAGTGAAATCCTAAGCTAAAAGGGGTGATGATAGCACCGAGAAAAGGGGGTGAGATGCTCTCGGATGAGTGAAAATGGAATTAAAATGATGAATGAGAGGAAGAGATGAGATCCATGTTCCAAAACATCATTCAAACCACCACTTCCATGGATCACAAAAAATTCAAAACTCGGCAAGGAGAACATAAGATGCACAATATACCTACAGATGCAATAAAAGACAAGAAAATGCAATATAACACAGTTAGGGCAAAAGATAACCACAAAACATGAATTTTATTTCTTCAATATATGCACAATCCATTATATTGAGGGAGAAAGGAAAGGATCACCATGCAAGATGTCCAAATCTGAGGCCTGTAACTCAAATTCCACACTTGTAGAATGTTATAACAAAATTACAAGAGGGTCCAACCCAAGAGTCTCTAACATTACAAATGAACATCTTTTTACATTATATAGAAAATGGGAGAAGAAGAAGAGGGAAAAGAAGGAAACTCAAAATTCTCTATTCACCCACCAAAAATGTGCATTAAATGAATAAAAAGAGTTATGGTTTCCCTCATAAATCCATTCCCCATGATGAATTTCCTGCAAGAGAAAGAATGGGATTATGGGCACCATACTTGATTAATTTTGTTTGTTGGGAAATTGGAGCTGCACTTTTTATAATTAGGGACATTTTCCTCTTTTCTTCTCACCTACTCTCACAAAAATCAATAATTCAATTTTCCATGATGTATTTCTTGAAGATACCTTTCCAACGATATATTTTTATCAAATTTGGAACACCTAGGTGAAATTTATGCTTATTTGAAAATCTGAGGCCAAGATGAACATGAGAGTGACATGTGGAAGGGTTTGACTGGATTTGGGGATTTCCTTTGTCTACGTGTGCATTACCTTGCATTTCCATGTGTTATCTTTCATTGGTTTTAAGGTAGGGCATATGCGAAATATTATTTCTTCTAGCTCATTTTGGTGTTTGAAGTCCGTCGAGTCCATCGCCCTCAAGTGTGATGGAATGCTAACACATGTTTTCCTTGGACCGTTGATCTTGCACCATGTGGCACCATTTAATTGGGCCATTTTTCCATTGAATCTTCTTCACCCCACTTCAAACTCAAAATATTATAAAATGTGGCTTATGCTATGTATTTCACATCCATTGGAGCCAAAACTATGAAGATTAGTGGAATGACGACATGTATCTCCACCTTCACCTTTGATCTTGCACCATGTGTCTTGTTTTCTCACTCGCATTTCTACATAACACTAAACCTTTTACATTACAGAGCCAAACCTTTTTACAAGTTACCTTGGTTCTTCAGAAGTATTTCCACCCACAACCATTAGAGCCACAATACATTGAAAATGCCATTTTCCTCATTTTTCTCAAATGTTTCTAAGTCCTTGGAATTCTCTTGAACTAAGGAGTTAGGAAAAATGGAGAAATGTCCTGAAATAATTCCAAGTGCCTTAATATGAAAAATATCTAGAATTCTAGATTCATCACTAATGTCTCATGAAATCTCCCAAGTCCAATTTTGTCAAGTTAGCCAATTTTTCTAGGGGGGAAATTGGATAACATTAGTTATGAAACAAATGAGGAGAGTATGGGGGAAACTTATTCTCTTGTATATTGTATGTCTTGATTTATAAAATTGGGCCTATATTTTTCCAAAGTGGTGTGGTCTATGGGGTTATGGAACGTATTGAATTAACTAAGTTATTCATAGTAATTATTTCCTCTCCTCTTACACATAAAGGGGAAGACATTATATTTTTGAATGAATTTGATGCATGGTCTTCTTCCTTCATGAGGTGATTCAACTCCTCAGTATTTTTTTCTCCTCAGAATTCATATTTTGGTTTTCATATACCTGATATTATAGCATATCCTTGGCAAAATTGGGGTTTTATCACCCTCAATTCTTTAGAAAATTTCAACAATCCATATCTCTAAGTTCAAGCAAAGACCGGTAAAATCTTCCCTTCATAAAACAAAAATGTGTATTCCTTCCATGTTTTTCATCTCTTTATTTCACTATGTCCAATTTCATATTTCATTTACATTACATCTTTTCATTTGAGTTAAATTTTTATTCTTTATCATGGACATTTACTACACTTTGTTTTGCAAGCTTCCTCATGGAGCGTGCCAACACCAATACAACAGGATCTTGCAAAACAAACATCAAAGAAAGACAAAGTGTGTCTACACATTTAGCTTTCTTTTCCTTTAAGCATTTAATTTAATTTCATACCTAAAGGGTGGAGATGTAGACAATCAAATCTGGTAATTGTACTATTTGTCACTACTAGTTTTAAAATTGATCTCTTGCTAAAACAAGTGCACTTTACCTATTCTCATATATTGCATCCCTACGTATCTTGTCTAGCTTCTTCGGTCATATACACTCATTTTTCAATAGTTTATAAGAATTTAATGTATGAATTCTATTTAGAAACTCCACTAGTCTGATTACAAACCTCATACCTCATATTTCTCCTCAAGGGTCAAAAACATATAGTCAGGTTAGTTTGTGTCATATGGTCCTCGAACCTAGTGTACGATTTTTCCCTTTCTCACTTTGATCACAAATATTTCAGTTACATATTATTCTTTGGTCCATTCACTCTTCCTCATTTATCATTTGTAACTTAAATAACCTTTAGAAGTACATATAAGTAAGCTAAACTTGCCTCATTTATAACCTAGCACTCTTATGATGTCCTATTGTAAAAGCTACCATAAATGGCACCCAAATCTCCCTACATTTCACAAATACCTCTGCACATTCATTAGGGCAGCACTATCTATAAGTCTAAAGCTTCCCACTAGGTCTAGGGGACTACTTCCCACATTTTCAAGCATCCAATGTCACTAACTCTTGAGTATATTTGCAAGAGAGAAAGTCAATTCAATTTGTGTCAAAGAAAGAATGTGAAATCTGATTTCATTACAACTAGATGTCACATGCTATGTGGAGAACGACATGTGGTTTGAGGCATCTTTGGAGTAGTGCTAATGTTAGTGGTGAACGGGGGTGCCCACAACCCAAATAATATTTATTTTGAAAAAATATTTATCCATGGTTAGGGTTTGAAAGGTTGATTAGATCATTCATAGGTCCCTGTAGTGTGACCGATAATGACCAAAAAAGTGAAAAATATATTCAAACAAGAAATAAAACCATAAAGTTACATATCTAAGTTTTATGAAGGTTCAATACCATACAAATCTACTATAAATTCCTTATCAAGAGCATCTTCAGGTCACATTTCCATTTTCTAATCATTCTCGAGTCCATATCCCCATGTTCTATTATTTAGATCACCTAGACTTTCCCATAACCATCTTTAATCAACTAAGTGTACTCAATCCCTTGTATTTATGAAATTGTATTATATCATGTATATTTTTTACAAGTATTAATGTATTATTATGATATTGAATGATTAATGTTGGAATTTAATTAATAAGAATAAACTCATGTAGCTTTTATTTCATTACTTTTTGGCTATCTATAAATCTTAATCAAATCTAAAAAGGTTGAAAACAACCATACTTTTGGCACATCTTGTCAAAAAAATTAAGTGGCTTTTGATAACATATACATTTTACATACATTTATATAAAGGCATTAACAACCACAACATTTGACAAGCCTATGTTTTTATATATTTTTATTATCTCCATGCCTTGTTCAAAATTTCTCATAGTGGCACTTGGTGGTATAATGTTGGCATAAGTTATTTCATTTGTCATTAAACTTTCCAATGTCATATTCCTAAACATATATAGGTTTTTTTGAACAAGTCATTTTTTTCATATCAAGCAATGATTGTGACCCATTTTACCTCATTTTGTCAAGGGTCCAAGGCATTTTTAAAAATATATTATGCTACTTTTTGTATGATTCCAAATTTTTCATATATTTATATGTCATGATTGAAGAAAATAATGAAATGCACTTTATTGATGTAATCTCCTTTAGTCTTTTCAATTATAGCATTATCTCTTTCTGAGGCATTAATAAATTTAACTATATTTTAAATATTTTTCTCATGTTAGTATGCGTAATTATAATTGATCCTATATCAAACCACCCTTCGCTAATTTAAGGGACTCAAATTTATCCCATTGAAATAGGAGCACCAATTTTTTTGAAATAGATTTCGACTCCACAAGGTGATCCCCTCAAAATCCTTTAAAATTGTGGTAACCACTAGTTATATGAAGCACTATAACTATTCTTAAACCAAAAAAATGAAAATTGAATGTAATTGGTAACCATGAAGTTGTCAAAAATTGAAAAAATCCATATGTCAACAAGTTTTTATAATCATTGTATAAAAATTTGATTATTTAATTTTCTTCTAGAATTCATAGATAATTACTCATAAAAAGGATTATGGATTTGGTTTCTTACTTTACTTAAATATTTATCCAACTTCTTATTATTAATCGGTTTATAGATCGTCATATTTTTTGATATTTTTGTCCATAGAAAATTAAAATATATATATAATTAATTTCATCAAAGTAGTTGTATGGCTGAAAATCAACAAATGACCTTCAAACACACTCAACCTCCCGAGGTCATGTCGGGACAACCGATGCAGAATGAATGGATGGCTATGTATAGTGAAATGTGATGAAGATGGTAAAACAAGCTATTGAGGCAATCTAATATCATCTACGGGCACCAATGGAATCTATTCATCAAGGGAAATGAAATCCTCCCTAACCCTAGTGGGTGTAATGGAGCATTCAAGAAGAATGCACCCATGTAAAAGTGAATCAATGTTCATGTGAGAAACTCTCTCAATAGGTTGTGGAATGAATGGAAAATGATTTGTATGTGCCTCGTAATAATTTCCAAACAAGGTTATGGAATAAATTAGAGAGGCGTGGTTTCGCAATATCTATGGACAGCTAATTGGTTCAATCCATAACACAAGCTATCTATAAGCGTCTTTTTTCAGAACATTTAGTTGTCTGAAAATGTCTAGTGGATATGGGGATGTTATGCAGACTAGGGAACGCAATCTAGTGTCTATGTCTGTGAGTTTTTCAGGCCCATTTGGTTGAGGTACCCTTGGATTGCAACCATAAAATCTCTCTATTTGTAGTCTAGTAATGGTCATGTGGGACAAATAGCTATGGAAAATGGGTGGAAATGACCAACAAGTGATCAAGGAAACCTATAACCAGGCTGATTTTCCCAAAACTCAAAGGATCTATTGTCTTCATTATTTAATGCACTTAATTTTATTGTGATAGTAGGCAAGTCGATGTGGTTCTAAATATATGAATCAAATACCTTGGTTGATTTACGATAACGGTGTTTATTGATTTGGTTGTGGCACTACGGGCTCAAAGATGTAATCTCTAGGTTTTATGGGGCCTGAAATAGTCATATGAAATTTGAATCTAATTAATCTAATACAATAAAACAAACTAATTGAAACAAAGGAAATCTAATCTATGTTTTTATATTTTTGCAATATAGAAGAAATAAAGCAATATAAAACAAATAATCTACTTGAAACAAATCTTTTTGTATTTTATGGCTTTCTGGAAAATAATAGATGTAACAAAAGAAATAAAGAAATTGATTTTAATCCTAATTAATAAATCCTACAGAAATAAATAGTCAAACATAACCATTTATCTATGTAGTAGTGTACTTAATATATCCTAATTAAATGAAATTTTTTTCAAAGTGCAATGACGTATGTGGATCCTCTTTTTTGCCTCAGAGGTACGGGAAGAAATCAAAGGTTCTCAGAAGCTTTTCTTCCCCTGCAACTTCCCCGACAAAAGTAAAGAAGGATTCAATGGAAGTTTTACAAATGAAAATATATTGCAGTTGATTCTAAATTAATGCAGAAGCTTTCCTCTGAGAAACTTCCCTTGCAAACCCACAAGGATAGGCAGGGAAGTAATCTATCACTAGAATCTTTTCAAAGGAAATGGAAGCTATTGTAATGATCTATCTATTTGCAACAATTGAAATGAAAGTGATTTTATAATATAGTGGATAAATGTGCATACAAATTAAAAAATAAAGAATTACAAAAATGAAGAAATTCAATAGAAACCCCAACCTAGAAATTATAGTACTAAGGAAATGCCAGTTGTGGTATCACTTTGTTTCCCCTCAATTATCTTTTCCAATCTTCAGTGTCCACGTGAGTCCAAGAAGATGGGAATGTAGAAGAAGAAAGGAAGATGGTGTTGGAGCAATGGTGGCTTGTAAAAGCATTTTGGTAGTAGTGCGGGTAGAGGGAAGAATAACACAAGAGTAATGTGATTCGATGTGTAGTCTCTAACAAGATTTCAACAACATGACAATGCAAATCACAATAAAATTTTCTGACCATTTTCTTCAGAAGAAGCGGTGATTTTATAGAACACAAGTTGGGAAATGGTCTAAGACATTTGTAGCAATGGGGTTCCACATCACAACAAGGAGAGGTAGTTTAACAATAAATCAACAACTAGAAGTGGAGTAGGAATTTGATACGAATCAGTCAAGATTAAAATCAACCAAATTGATCAAGAAACATGTGCAACAGAATCGGAGTGAGTTAACAAGCATCCAATTGATGCCTAGAAAGTTTTAGGTAATTCACATAAAACCCCGCTCTACACATGACAGCGGTTAGGAAATCATCACCCAAGTAGGCTAGAGGTTGCACAACTCCCACCCAAACATGGAGACAATCACAAAACCACCACCCAGAAGGGTGGTGGTTTTGTAACTAAAGGCCAAAACTAAAGGAAAAACAATGCAGAAAGCTATAGAAAAGTAGGAAATGGCTAAGTAAGGTAATCTAAGCTACAAATATGAACTACAAAGAGGTAAAGGGGCTCGAACACCTTTGGAAAAGACATGAATCATCATTGGGGACTTTTGAACCATTTCTGAAAATGTAGCACGTGAAAATTTGGGTGCATACATATTGCCCCCTAGGGAAGAATTTTATCCATGAAGAGGCGTAAAACATAGAATCCAAGTATGGCATTCCCAAAATGGGGAGTTAGAAGTTATACCTGACATGCCCATGTGCCAAAGTGATGCCATCCAAGCTCTCGCTACCTACAAAATGCAAACAAGACTCAAGTGCAAATAGATATGATATCGAAAAATAAACACTAAAAAAAATGACATGAGGACTTACTATTTATGTGGGGATAAAAGTATACATGTGCCAACACTCCATCCCCTGTAAGGCACACACACTCAACATGAAGTTTAAACAAAAACATATATATCTAAACCATTGATTTTCAAATTCATCTATACTCGCCCTCAAAATGATTTTAGAGCTCTGGATTACACAAACCGTTTTTAATGAGATTATAGTTGAATCGAAGAGCACGATGTCGTGATCATGGCCCCACGAGTGAGAGATCCAATGGCTAAGAAAAAGGTTAGTATTTTGCATTTATTTATTTTAAACCTAAAATGTGAAAATTTGAAAAATCTACACCTAGGGGGTAATTTTTGCAAATATTCCTGACATAATGTTCCCTAGGGGATCGTCTAGGTGGGTCTAGCTTTTATTTTGTCTAAAATGATCAATTTTGTCATTTTTTGAGTTTTTGGGTCAAAGGGGATGGTTTGTCCATTCCTGGACATGGTCTCTGCCCTGCAGAGGGTAGAGGTTACGTAACCTCCGATCTATACAAGGTGATGGTTTTTATTTTTGAGCAAGAATCTTATTTTGAGCAACTTAAGTGATTTTTTTAGATTTTAAGTTGTTTTATATGGTTTTTGATGAGCTTATATATTGAATCATTTTTCTAACTTGTTATTTTTATTATTTTCATGAACACGAAGAAGGATGATACGTCTAATGGATCCAAGTGAGAGAGAGTGATTGGCTCCATGTGATTATTGATCAGTTGGCTCGAGTAGGGAGAGAATTGTTACATAGAGTTGGCCAATGGAGGATCTCTTAGACAACATTGTTAGCGTCGACTAGTTACCTGTGACTTATTGAGTTACTGGGTTGCTGACTAGAACACTTTCCATTTTCCTACAAATCCAAGAGAGTGGACCATCACTCTTGAGGATGTTCATAGGATCTTGGGTGTTCTTATGACTAGCGAGATAGTTGACACCGGGGAAAGGTTATCTAGTTATATATGGGTAGTGGGCATCGTATATGTGATATGATGGGGTGTCCAATGTTGGTGCCAAACAGGGTATGTGTCTATTGTTAGTTACCTTTGCACCTATCCCCACTCTACACAAGGTCATGCTTGGTATTTTTTCCTCGTATTTGGTGCAAGAAAAGGGTGGGGATGATTTACTGTATCATTGGGCTTCCATCATTTAGGATATTGAGCAATATGGGAGAATCTTTTCTTGGGGTGTGGACATTCTTGGGACCACATACCATGACTTATACCATGTTGTGAGGCTAGAGAGTAAATCGATGAGGCACCCTACATTGGTTATGGTTTGGTTTTATGAGAGGATTATCCCTTATTATAGGTAAGTTGGCATATTAGATCCAAGGGCTATCATATCCGATAGATGGACAGTCTTGACAGTTCTAAGTGGGGCACACTAGCCTATTACTACTCTTACCACATATGACTTTATTATCAGGTCATACTAGGATATGATTGGGTTGTGTGGTGATGATAGAATTATACTAATTACATGTAGTGTTTTGAATCGGTTAGTGAATAGGATAGGTAGGGTAGAGGTCCACCGTGTTGACAAAGCACCCCAAAGAGTTTGGGATTCCATACGTTGATGCAATTCATGTCATTCCTATCATTTACCATGGCATCGAGAGAGGCTCGGGAGGCCCTAAGGGAATTTATGGTTGGATAGTTGTCACTCCTAGAATTACCTATCACTTTGTGAAGGTTATCCCGGTTCCTAGAGTACCAGAGTATCCCTCCTCCAGTTGAGGTTACACCCACTCATAGTGGGAAGGAGGAGGAGGAGGAGGCCGACACATATTCGAGATATAGAGCCTAAGGGTGATTCTCGGTGAGGAGGCAGGGAGGATACCAAAGGGTAGGAGAATAACGAGGAGGAGTATAGTGACACAAAGTGGTAGGATACGAGAGGAGGTATCCATTACGGAGAGTAGAGGTGGAGGTGGAGAAGGAGACTCTTATTTTTTAGGAGATACTTCCTCACAGGGAGGTGGGGATGAGTGGTTTGTGATGGGTCAACATTTCACCTTAGGAGAGGGTGAGGTTCAAAATTTCCCGTAGTGGTTCCACCACCACTAGTTGAGACAAATGACCCTCTCCCGGATGCTAGGAGATTTGAGTATGTAAATACTCTTCTCCTAACCTTGTTAGCTAGAATTGTTAGTAAGCTACACATTATGTCTCTTTTTGTTTTTTGAATATTTTCTAACTCGCCATTGTTTTCACTTGTGTTTTGCAACCACTACTGATGGATGGTGATATCTTATTTACTATATCTTAGTTGATATATATAGACATGGGAAAACCAATGTAGGTAAGCCGTTACACGATGTTTTCGCACTAATTTGGCAAGCTACGGAGATTCTTTCGAGATGAAGACTGAACTTGCTACATCCCGACTAGCTCAGAGGATGGAGAGGTCGATCCACTCTTGCAATAAGATTGCGAATACTGGAAGATAACCTACCCCATCTCATGGCCATTCTCATTGTTCAATGCATAGAGTCTCACATTCATGTCGTAGAAGCTGCAACAAGAGTCCTAGCCACTTACTTTCTCAAGGATCCCGTAAGGAGGGATAGGCCATGGGACTTTATTACTTTGATGTCATTTTGTGAGAAATATATATGATTTTGTTTTATTTCATGCTCATTGCAAGTGTTTTGACCACACCTAGAGTGTGATTGCATTGTATACAAACTTAACCTATTATGGGTATCTATACAGATACTTCTTTTTCTTTCGGTCATTCTTGCGTAAAGTTGACTCGTTGATGTTTTATTTCACTTGTGTACTCGTAGATGCTCATAATTTATGATGCTTTTATATGTATTTTGGATGTATGCTATGGATGATGATATGTTGGTATAATGATTTCTTTTTGTTGATTTTTCCGATGTTGATGAAAACACAATATAATGTCGAAACTTTGGTTTTTATACAATATTTGATACTCCTAGTTTTGTTAGAAAAATGTGATGAATGCAATATGATAAGGGAATGAACCCACTCCAATTATAACTCCACACAACTAGTAATATGTGAGGGCTCAACACTAAGAGCTAAAAGGGACGTGAGATGTATGATTTTGATGAATGGAAGTGATAAGAGAAAGATAAGATTTGGACACAAATCCAATTAGGAACCTACAACCTAACTCTAGACATAGTTTACTACATAGCCTAGAATGATATTTTCTTTCAATTTTATCTATACTTAGATCCGTAGATGGCCACTCAATTGAAAAAATATGGTTTTAAGGTTTTAACTCTTTTAGAACATACACATCTAATTCAACTTTTTTGGGATTTAAGATTTCAAAACATTTTTATTGAATGAATTGTTTACAACTTACTAACTTGTTTGAAGATACCCCTATACATTTTCACATGCTAACAAATAAGAAGCATGTGCTCAAATCACTCAAGACAAGGAATAGGTGAGTAAGTTCACTTCCCTTCTTTCCCAATCTCGTGTCACCAATAAGAAACATTGGCTCATCACCAAAGACTAGTGGGGTAAGGAAGTGTGGTTTTATTTGTAAATGAAATATTTTTGCATTTATTTGGTTTGGCTTATATCATTTTTTAATTTTTATTTGAGTTGTGATTTTGGGAGGAGAACTTACACCTAACCTCAACCCCATGAACCAATAAGATGCGAGGTCTCAACACCAAAGGATGAGATAGGCGAATAAGCAATCCAGTAAAATGTTTAGAATACTTTTTCTACCAAAGAGGTTTTTTTGGGAGAGATGTGACACCAAGAATCTTCTAGAACATACTGTGGGAAAAGACACCTAACATGGAAGAAAACTATGAATAGAACCAAGTATGCGAGGCCTTGTTAGGATTAGTGGCAAAAAAAATTCTTAACTTGTTGAACTGATGAAATGATTTTAAATGTTGATGATGATATTGCGAATATCTCAAGAAATTGAATGTTTTTCCAAAGTTTTTTAGAAATTTTTTTGAAAGTTTCTTGAAAGATAAGTTCTTTGATTATAAATTTACAAAATGATCTCGAAGATAAAAATGCAATACGGAAGTAATAATGTACGTGTGGAAATGCATATGGATCATGCATGGTAACATTTCAAGTGAAGTGAGTTACGGATTCACCAAATTCTTCACCCTCTAATGTACACGGGTGATATAGCCCATTCTTGTAGTCCTCCGTGACTCGATATGAGCCCAACCACTTAGCCTGAATTTCCGTCCTTCGCAAGTTTTCTTATCTATCTAAGTGTCAAGTCTCAATACCAAATATCATTTGCTTATTTCATGCTCATAAACCTTCTACTTGATGGGCCAACCTATCACCATAAACTTTGTGTCTTTGTTCAACATCTAGCCAAACTTCATCGAATCTTTATAATTCAACAAGTTGTACCTTGGGATATCCTTCTTCACCTAAGATGCCTTACAATGATATTCAGAGACTAGGTATCTCAACTTCAAGCGGTAAAACCGCTTCAAAACTAAACACTAAGAAATTTGGGGTTACCCTTGTAGGCGTTCTTACCAAAGTTTTGTATGTCCACATGGCTAGAAATAGCTTTAAATGCCAATTGCATTTATTCTTCTTGACCGTTTTTAGGAGAATAGACTTTAACATTTTTTTCATAGCCTCAGCTTCTCCATTGCCTTGAGGATAGTATAAAGAGGTTGTGTGGTGGTTTATATGGAACTTTGCACATAGCTCACACACCTCTTCATTCTTAAAATATGTTTCATTATCTGTGATAATGACCTGTAGGACCCCGTACCTACAAATGATCTGATTGAAGATGAACTTTTTAATCACAGACCTAGGAATGGTGGTAAGAGGCATGGCCTCAACCCACTTTTGAAATATTTTGTGGGAATAATTATGAAATTGTGGCAATCCGTCGATGAAGGATAAAACTTCCCTATCAAATCTAAACCCCATGTGGAAAAGGTCCAAGGTGTTGCAATGGGTTATAGAGCTTGAGCAGGTATATGAATCTCATGAGAGAATTCTGACATTTATGGCACATGCACACATACTCCACAGCATCATGCTCTAAGGTGGGCCAAAAATAACCCATTTAGTGTATCTTGCGAGTAGTAGCATGTCCTCTGAAGTGACCCCCACAAACTCCACTGTGGGCTCCGAAGAGAATACTTTCGACTCTTCCTCATTGACACACCTTAACAACATTCCATAAAAGTATCTATGCGATAGAGCATGTGTTCTATGATCACATATTTGGTATCTATGACACATATCCATCTTCTCTGCTATGAGGTCGCTCCCTCAGGATATGCGCGGTCAATAATGAAATTGACAATGTCTACATACCATGAACATGCAGTAATGGGAGGCCTAGTTTCTACATAATACATGCACTCATCAGGGAAATCCAAGTCTACTAGATCTCCACCATCTAATGGTTTTCTGCGCAACCAATCTGCAAATGATTTTTCCTTGATAGATTTTTTTATTGAAAAGGTTAACTCAAATTCACCCATTAGGGTCATGAAGCGTCCAAACTTCTTAGACAAGGAACCTTGTGTTAGAAATGTCAAGGTGATCTTTTTTTATAATTACCTACATTTCTTGGTTAAGCATATAATTCCTTAACTATTTCATTGCAAACACTATGGCTAGGTGTTCCTTTTCCTCTTGCGTATAGCATGTCTCATAATCTAGCAAGGTACGACTAATGAAGTAAACTACACATTCACATTTATCATTGTCTTCTTATGCTAACATGTAAGCTAGAGAGACATCTAGTAGCTCAAGAATATAGGATGAGAGGATGATCTACCTTAGGCAGCATGAGTGTGGGTGGTGATAATAGGAAATGTTTCAGATGACTTGAATGCTTCGTGACAATCATTTTTCCAGTCCTTACAGAATATTTCTTTAACAACTTGTTAATTGGATGAATGACACAGGTCAAATCGGGAATGAACCTATGGATTTCTCCTACCTTTTCGAGAAAACACCGATGCCGACTCATTTGATGGTGGCATCATTTCTAGACTCGCATGAATTTTTATTGGATCTATGTCAATTCCTTGTGAAGAGATGATGTAACCCAACAACTTCCCTCTCGTCTCTCCAAATACACACTTTTCTAGATTTAAGGTGATGTCGTATTCAATGAGATGAGAGAGGATGATGCAAATAACCTCAGGGTGATCATAGCACTTTTGTCCTTAGCCATAAGATCATCAACATATGATTCAACAATATTTTAAATAAGATCATGGAATATACAGGTCATTTCCCCATTAATAGGTAGCACCATAGTTATTAAGATCGAACGGTATGACCACGTAGCAATAGGTACCCCAAGAAGTGGTGAAAGTGGTATTTTTCTAATCCTCCATAGAGATCTTAATTTGATTGTATCCCAAGAAACCATCCATGAGTATCAACGGCTCATATATGGATATTACATCCACAATAACATCGATTGAAGGTAACGAGAAATCATCCTTAGGACACGACTTTTTTATGTCTCGAAAATCAATGCATATTCAAATTTTCCCATTCTTCTTGAGAATGGGGACTATGTTTGATACCCACTTTGAATAATCTATAGGTTTGATGAACCCCACCAAAGTAGGAGTTTCATGAAATATTCTTTGACCATAAGATAAACCTTTGGCTTCATAGGCCTCAAATTTTATTTGATAGGATGGGCATCAGGATTGGTTACAAGGTTGTGGACTGCAACATGAGGAATAATTCTCATCATCTCTTTGTAATTGAATGTGAAGGTTTGAATTCACCATAAAAACCTTTGTATGAATTTCCACTTCTTCCAGAGTTAAAGAAGAACCAAGTTTCAATATCTTAGGGTCTTCCTCCATCCCGATATTTATATCGATGGTCCCTTCGATTAAAGAGGTATTTCCTTCTTCAAACTCATGTGGGGCTAGAGGTAGTTCTAGTTATCCTTCCTCCTCTACTTCATAGATCTTGAGGCCTTCTAATGAGGAAGGACCCATCGTATGATCCCCAAAATAGGAGGAAGAGTGAGGTATGAGAGTGAAACCCTTCTTGTGATGTGTGGGATGAAGGTCAATGTACGCATTAAGGTATCCTAAGATAACCTCATCATTATCTACATAATCTAATGTGGCAGGATCATTTTTCAATCTCAACGTATGCTAGAATTGGATTAGTAGGCATTTTTCAAACTAGGGGCTTGATACGGATTGAAACAGTGAATTCGGTATCTTCGAAATCTCCACTTGGATAAAAGTGAGAATTGGAAGTAGCCATGGAATCAGCTAAAAGGATCTATTTGCATGGGATAGCTTTAATGGATATGAATTCAAAACCTTTGCTTAGCTTAAGCATGGCAATTTTATAGAGTTGAAGGTCCTCTCCCTAGTCTCGTAAACTTATGAAACTTCATTGGAGACAAGTTGGGAATCACCCAAAAATATGATATTATAAACACCCATTATCTTGGCTATACTGAGACCAAGAGAGTAAAGAGCCTTATACTTGGCACCATTGTTCGTACATTCAAAATTGAGCTTAAAGGAAAATGGCATAACCTTCCCTTCTGGGGAAGTGAGGATCATGCCTAGCTTTGCACCAAACTAAAAATTCACTCCATAATAGTTGAGCTTCCAATAGTTTCTAGGGAAGATTGATGTTTGATCATTTCTAGTACCTTCTCCCTCCACTTCTGAGACCTCAATCATGTAAATCTCATCGATTGGAAGAGAATTGATTCCTATAGCATGTCATATGCCCAAGGAGTCAAGAAGGAAGAGAATAGGTAAATCATTATCTGAAAACTCAACAATATTAGATGTGGTTTAAGTTGATATTGTATCAACAATAGTAGTTTCATTTTTAGAAGCAATAACCCCATCAATTAAACTAGTGGTTTCTAGTTCCATCGTCGGAACCCGTTTAGACTCTAGTGTTGCATCTTTAGGTTTATTCGGTTAATTGGCGAGAAGTTCAAACTCAATATTCACCCCAGGTTTCTTCTTTAAGTTGGATAGGTGAATATCAAAAGGCTTTAGGTCACCCTAAGTGATGAAGAAATTCTCCAAATGTAAGAATCTAACTTCTGACGAAATAGTGTGAAGGAATTGCCTTATCGATGGATCCAAGGCTAGCCAATAATCATATTATAGTTGGTTTCCCTATCTATAATACAAAAATTAGTTAGAATTTTCTTGCACCCAAGAGTAACTAGGAGCGCTATGGTCCTTATGGACATTTCCTTGAGACTTTCATAGCCTCTCTCAAAGATATTTCTAGTTAAGGAATAGTTGGTTTCCCTATAGCCTAACTTTTAGAGGAATGAAAAGGGGATAATATTAACAGTTGCCCCATTGTCAATCATTACACATTTAATGTAATTATTATAGATAAAAACTGTAAGTATAACTTTGGGTCACTTTTATGTGTTATCTTGGTGTCGATGGGAATCTTACTAATGTTAAAGATGAATCCAACATCTCTTTCACGCTTCCCAGGAGGATAAACATCAAATTCTATGTGGTTGATTTGCACTTTTGGCGAAGGGTAACATTAATTAAGTGACCAAGACACAATTTCTAACAAAGTGGCTCGATGAGTAGAAGATTTTTTCAACAAATCCAAGAAGGAGATGTGAGAAAAGGTCTTTGTTAAATCCATAATTAGATCATATGCCCCTACCAGCCTTCGGAAGTATGGGAGTATCATCGACATAGATGGGTAGATGGGAATAGGATGCATTGAGTAATAATGGGTTCTTTTGGCTACATTTATTTGAGGTTAATTATCTAATTTGACAAGACCCAAGACCTTATTTTTTTCCCACCATCTAACGGAGGTGCTACCAAGTGGGTTTGAAGAAGTGGAAGCTTCATGGTTGTTGTTTCCCACTGGGTTACCCTTGTTTGTACCATGGGGGTTTAATTTGTTCATTATCAATATGCATAGGAAGAGGGTTGCTAAAGATCCTAAGAGGGGTGTTTTCAGAGGAAATAGGACCCATGTTGGCATTCTACATTGCCACCGTAGGATTTTCCAAAAATCTCAATGAAGAGTTGTCTTTGGTCCTCTGGTAGGCATTGTATGAACTTGTTATAGTCACAACAAGTTCTATCATCATGCCCTCAGACCCCATGGAATCTGAAATAAAGGTCAAGATCAAAATATTGAGGTCTTTGATTTTTGTTCTATTGCAGTCCAAAGTTCGATTGTTGTTCCACTGTTGATTGTTATAGTTAAATTTCAGAGGCCTTTGCCCTTGGTTTTGATATTAATTTTTATACTCATTTGGGTATTGATTTAGGCCTTGGGCTAAACTTGTTGTGGATGTGGAGGCCATTTTAAATCCACTCGCATTGATAGAAGGAGTGAAATTTTTACTCCTTTGATTGTTTCCGTTCACATTTCTATTTACATTGTTTACACTTGAAGTGTTAGAAACATTCGACTTCTTGGCTTGATCACTTACGTCATACATTATAACTCCATGGTTCTTATTGAGGAACTTAGTTTACTGGTTGTTTTTGGAATTTTTGGGGTAATTTTAATTACCCTAGGAGGGAGTGATCAATCTCCCATTTGAACCATAGGTCTTTCGACCATTATCTATTGCCACTTGATTGATATGGAGAGCACCCTATAACACCTCTTCATAGCTCGTAAGGGGAAAATTTTGGACTTTTCCTTTGTTTCCCGATTAAGGGAATGAAGGAATAGATTGTAAAGATCTATTTGATCCATATTGGGAGCACTCGTTGAAGAGTAGATGACATGTCGCCACCTCTGAATGAAATGGGAAGTAGATTCTTTATGCTCTTGTTTTATATGCAGGAATTCCCTAATTCCTATCCCAAGCAACTTTCTCGTATTAAATGCCTTTATGAACTCGGATATGAGTATCTTAAAGGAGTGTATGAAAGCTTCAGGTATCCTATAATACCAATTGAGATCAATCCCCTCAAGGGTCTTGGGGAAGATCTTAGTCATAACCGCATCCCATGGGAGTAGCTCTCTGACAAAAGTTGTATATGCTTTAATATACACATTTGGGTCTCCTTTCCATTTAAATTTTGACAAGTCGGGAAGCATTCATGGAAGCATTACGCTTCATATAGTAAATTCCACGGGTTCCTTATGATATTCAGCATATGTTCCCAATGTGTAGGACTCTATTATGGATGACCCTTGATGGGGAGGTGGAGTAGGCATATGAGGCTGGTATGGCATGGCGTAAACATTTGTAGAGGCATAAGGCATCCCCTATGGTTGAGCATATGAACCATGAAAATAATACATGTCCCCTTGTGGTGACTTAGAATACATGTATACATATGTAAAAACATTATTTTGGTATGGAGTGGGAGGCACAAAACCAGGGGATGTCGCATTACGAGTTAGGATGACATTCGGGAATGTACTTCCTAGGTTGGTGCCTATTGAGGGTATTTGTATGAGGTGTGAGGGGGCATGCCTAATGTGCCAAATATAGTGAAGAGATATCTAAGGATAGGAACACTCATGTATACTAGAAGAGGAAATTGTGCAAAAAGGAACATAACCAAGATTGTGAGCATGGTAAGGTATCTTTCCTTTCCCAAAGAAAAGGTGAGACACGAGATGATTGGGTAAGTTCCAACTCCCTAACTCTATCTACCAGCGTAGAAATCACATCACCCAAAGATGGTGTTGTATTTTTCTTGGGCATATTTTATGCCTTTTTAGGAGGTAGAGGTACATGATGTCCTACTATAAATTGTTCTCTTGGATGTCACCCCTCGTTATGTATATTTTTACATTACGGGGAGGGGTAGTAGTATCATTTTGAAGAAGATCATTAACATAATCTTGCATCCTTTCCAAGGACTGGTCCATGGCATTGAAATTCTCTTGGCTTCGAGCAAAGCATGACATGAGTTTGTCATGAGAAGAGAGGTAGGAAGTGAAAGGATCAAATTGCATGTTGACCTGGGGTCTAGATAAGACTCAAGGATAAAATCCTTGTCCTCTAGTGAGTGTCATATCATTCAAGTTAGAGAACTCTTGTTTATCAAACTTCTCAATATTGAAAGATGAAGTATTGTTGGCACCTTGTGGAAGAGGAGTGTGAGGTGAAGGTAGATTGGAAGAATAATTGTCAGCCCACCCTGATAATGAGGGTGATTGTGGTATGTTGATTTCACATTAGTATACCTCAAGACCTAAAATAGGTTCTGTTGTAATCCTCACCCAACATATTCGGGGGTATATGAATACCCACAGAATAATGGGAGAGGATAAGTATGGGTGAAATAAATGAACAAAAGAGGAAATGAGAAAGAACTATTATCCAATTTTAACCTTCACAGTGAAATTGGACCACAAAGGGTTTTCCCTAAAATAATTGTTGTGGGACCCACTTATAGAAGCAACAGAAAATTTCCAAAACATCCCTAAAACCTCCACACAATCCCTCTACCAATGAAAGGTGAAAAATATTAGGAGAGAGTCTAGATATTCAAGGGAATTTCCAAAATTTGTATTTGAGTTATTCCCCAACTTGCCAAGCTGGTAAAGAGACCCTTGGTGAGCTCAATCATTCACGGCAAGCCGGTTTGGGTGGATCAAGCTAAGGTGAGTTACTTCTCATCATCGAGCTCAATGCCTTATATTACTAAGCTGGTTTGACCCATTCATGTGGTGGGGAGCTCGTGTAAGAGCTAGGCTCTTTCATAGGAAGGCAAGGCAAGAAATACTAGGCCAAGAAATTCATGTCGAGAAAATCGTGAAGAACCACCACTTCGGCCCAAGAAATGAAAATCCCCACTAGGAGGCCAAGCTTTATGTTATCAAGGGTAAACATGGTCGAGATTATTGAAAAATGCTGTAGGAGTGACGAAGCATGATGATTCTTTTCATTGGATCGAGTTGTGGCATACCCACACCGAGTCACTATAGAAGGAAATAAAGCGTCATTGAGTCAAAGGTTGAGCTCGGGCCAAGTTTTGGGATGGTGGGTAAATCGAGTGAAAGGGTTTAGATTAACACCAAATTATAGAAAGTGAGGTGGCAAGCCACCAATTTAAATGACTCATCCATTTGAGGGATCTTTTGCGAGTCGGGGAAAGCTCATTTGGCTCGATATGGAGTGCTTTGTGATGTCATCATGGCACTCTTGAGATGAGATCACATTTCTAATTTTTGAAGGATGAAATTACATGACCGAGATCGAAAGGTTGAGCTCAAATAGGTCTAAGGCATCTCGCGTCACTGGGACATAGCTAAATGTCGAAGTCCCAACTCACTTGTAGACTTAGCATAAAAAAAAAAGGACAAAAGGTTAAAATAGCTCATTATTTCACTCGACAAGCCCTAGTTGAGCTCGAGGTGAGTCTCATCACGGGTCCATGCGGATGAGAGAGGTGATGTCATGAGGGGTCATCACTGGCTCCTTAGCATAGTTTTAAAACTATGAGGAAAAGGGGAGGCCAAGAGCCACATAAGGCCTCCACATTAATCAAGCCACCATGACCACACCATAATAATAGAGCCTAAGGATGGTCAATTTTGAATGAAGTGACATGGAAGCACCATGAGGACCCAGGTCACACAAGCGTACCAAGAAAGGACATAATGTGGGCACAGGGCCCTCTAGGTAACTCCAAAACATGGAGGATTTCTATGTGAGCCAAGTAAATAACTCACCGACATGGAATTCTAGCTCACCGATGAAGAGGATGAGCTTGTGGTGGATGAAGGATTAACGAGGGTTTCAAGAATTTCGGCGCTTACATAGAAAAGACTTGGGAATCTAGGTGGAGAGCCACTCTGGTCGAGCTAGCTGGATAAGATAGCCAAAGGTAAAACAAGTAAACAAAACACCCTTATTCAAATACAAATGATGAAAAAATCTCAAAGGGCCCACCTTTTTCAATTCCCAAGCATTTAATTGGTGCGCAAGACACTAGATATAGAGAAAATATTTTATATAATGCATTTCAACAAAGGGATTAATTGCATACTTGTAAAGGGGAAGAAATACCCAACAAAACCCCAAACAACTGCATCTACTAAGCAGGCCATAAATTTACGTTTTTAGCCAAACTACACAAAATTGGACTCATTAGATTCATGCTTCCAAGCTCTATGCATAACAATTAAAAATCTAGAAATTTACGGAGTTTTGGAGGTGTATTTTATAGAAAATGAACCTATTCTAAAAGGTAGTTGGATGGTGCATGAAAGTGCAATTAGTGGGTATGGATGGGAATTTCTCCACTATAGCAAGTTATGGGAAGTATGGGGAGGATTTTGTAGGTTGCAAATCGTGATTTTTTACTTGGTTTGGGTACTTTGCAATTGATGCAAAAATCAGATCCGAGATTTCTTGTTCCCTTTTCTTCTTCTCCATTTTTCTTTAAATTGGAGTGTTGTCTCATTGTAAGAGGGAGGATAATTTGAGTATAAAAACTCTATCATTTTGGTTTTTTGAAGCCAATGTTATACAAGCCTTTGTATTGGACTCCTTGCTTACTGATCTAGGCCTTTGTTTTGTAAAATTTTGAACTATGCACATCAATGAAGCAATAGATAGAGGTTTTGTGGATGTATCTTCCCTTGTTGTGTTTATTTTCATTCTTCTTTCCTTTTCAATCTTATTGCAGGTGTATTGTGTTTACCTTATGCTCTTGTAGGGTCTCACTATTATTCTATATGCATGGAAATGTTGTTATAAGTGTTGTTGTTGGATTATGGAGAACTGTTATCACCCTTTCTAATCTGAATTTTTTTCCATTTTCACACATTGGGAATTTTCGTCATACCCTTATTTTAGTGCATCACCTCTGTAGTGTAGTTTCTTTCATTTTCATGCTCTTTCTCTCTCCCTGGTCCCTTGGAAATTGTAGGATAGAGATAGTTAGTAGTTTTCTTTCAGTAGAGTTAGCTTGCACTAGATTAGGAAGAGGAACCAACCTTCTCTGGAGGTCTATCTCAAGTAGAAATTCCAACACTTGGAGATAGTACCCATATTACCCAGTCACACCGTAAGCTCAAGAGCACACACTTGTGAAAATCGGAGGGTGCTTTGATTTAGTGATAATAGTTCTAACACGCCCAATAAGACCAAAAATACATCAATCTCATTGCAAAAATATTGTTGTGCTCTTGTTGTGAATTTTTCCTTTCGGATGTCTTGTTGTAGCACATCCGGAAACTCCAAAAGGGGAGAATTAACTAGTTTTAGCATCCCACGCTTGCATAATTTATGAGTAGAATTCAAATAAGGTCAAGAATAAGAGAAGAAGGTATTTTTGAATAATTACAGCTATTTATCGGTAGAGGGAGAAGGGGAAGAAGATCTCAAAGGTCTCCATATCCACCAAATAAAGCACTATCAACACCTCTTCCTGGAAGGCCCTTCATCCATTCAACTAGAACTTTCGGACCAATCATAATGGCACATAAACAACCACCGCAAAGACCACAAAATCCCTTTGTCAATTTCACGAGTAGCGGTCCACTTTCTCTTAATGCACAAAATCCAATTCTAGTTGCGGCATTAAAGAAAATTCCTTATTTCACTGGGGAGAACCATACAACCCCAATTGAGCATATCCAATACATTGCAAATATCTGTGTAACTCACGAGATTACTAAAACAGACGTTGCGAGTCAAATTATTGGCTTCTTCTTTCAAAGGCAAAGATCTATAATGGTTTAAAAGCCTAGGAATAGGATCAATCCAGAATGGGACCATTTTTGTAGGACTCTCTACAATCAACATGGAGAAACGGTGGATAACTTTGTCTTTATTGGAAAAACTGATGACAATCAAATAAGCTCCAAATGAACAAATGGTGGATTTTAATTTCTGATTTCAAAAGACATGGGATTGAATTCCATTGGTCGTAATAGCAGTAGTAGTAGTAGGTGTTTTTTTACTTTCTCAAAGCTTTAAATTATGATATTTCCATGATGATTCAATCCATGGGAGGTACAACTTTACTGTAACCTATAACATTACTATTAGAGCTGAAATTTATTTGATTCAAGATGATAAACTTGCACCTAGTCCACCTATGCATCTTTATCCAAAATTAGGGAGTCTAAGCACTATTCAAACACCTACATTAGCTCTCATTCCTCCCCTAAAAATAGATCTATACTGAAGATTTTATCTCATCTCCTAGTACGTCAAATGAGCTCTAAGAAGTCATGAAATAGTTGCAAAACTTAGGAAATGAGTTGGTGACAATTAAGAGGCAATAAGCTTAGAATGTTAGACCATACCAGCCTCAAGCCCAACCCAATAGACCTTTTTATCAGCTTAATATGCTGCTTGCTCAAGATGCAAATCAAAACCAAGCAAAACCTCCTGCTAATAGACCATTCCACCCTATAATCCCAATATTGTATCTACATCTAGAGCCTTGGTTCCAACTCAAAACAATATGGCAAAAGATTATGAATGGTGTTTCCCATGCAATCAACATGATTTAATGGTGCCTTAAATCAAGCTCTAATGGTGAAAAAAGTTAGTGTGGAACAAGAGGCAAGTCAAGAGGAAAATCAACAACAGGCTAGTATGTTGGAAGCATCTCCAAATGAGACCACGCCTTTCAATTGGCAAGTTGAAGATTTTTGTTGTATGAATCAGGTTCCATCTCAAGGTGTGACAGCCAACACATGGTCTAAGAAGAGGAATATTGAAGAAGGGTAGTCATCTAATTCAGGTGGTACCCAGCCCTCTATCACTCCACAAGGGATTGTCAATCAAAGTATGGCTCCAAATGTGCAAAATCAGCCTAGACCCTCTTCTAGACCAACTCATACATCAGTTGTAGTAGCCAATGTGCAAGAGAAGATTGTGCAAAGTAAAGGGAAGAAAAGGATAGTGCTTCTCCATTCAATATCATTGATCAAATGAAGAAAAAAATGTAAACATCTCAATGTGGGAATCATTGGCTATCCCAGGATAAAGAGATATGTTACAAGATGCCATCAAAAATTGGTTCGCGTCAAATCATTCATTTGATAATAAAGAAAATGTTCTCACAACCATGATTGAGTAAGAGAGGATTCAAAGGAGCCAACTAGATAAAAAATTTAATCCCCCACCATTCTATGTTTTATTGATCATAGAGGATAAGTTAGTGTATAATTTCATGATTGATTTGGGAGCAAACAACTCCGTAATGCCAAAACAAATAGTTGATCAGTTGGGTCTTCAGTATGAAGTTATTTCTATGGGTGTAGTGTAATTGGATGGGACAACAATTACTATAGTTGAGTAATCAAAGGATTGATCCTCACATTGCATGCATGTCCCAATGTTACGTGTTGCAAGATGTTTCAGTTATTGAATTTCCACCACTCTTTACTCTATGCTTGTCAAGGGACTTCACTACCAAAATTAGAGGCTACTTGTCTACTGATTGGTCACATATGTTATTCAAAACAAGGTATGGAGATAAGGCTACAATCAGATATGAGCCAATTGCTAATTTTCATATTGAACCACATGTACCAAGTCCAATCAATGCAAATTGCTCAGCTTTTGATCAAGAATATTTTCCAAGTATTTATGAAGTAGATACTAAGGTTGGAGGCATTCCAGACTTGACTCTTGATGATTGGGCCAAAAAAATACATGTTTTTGATCCTTATAAATAAATGGAAGAAGTTGAGCTAGGAGTTTATTGCATGCATGAAGAGAATACACCTCTCCCTAGCATCACCAAATCATATCACAAAGATAACAATGAAGTATGGAAACTATTCTTTGATGGTTCAAGAAGTAGGTAAGGTGTTGGAGGAGGAGCAATGCTTGTGTCACCTCAAGGTATCAAATACTACTCACTTTTCATTTTTAGTTTTCTTGCTCAAATAACATAGTTGAGTATGAAGCTTTGATTCATGGGTTGCATTGGGAAAGAAAAAGAGGCATTAAAAACTTGCAAGTGTTTGGGGATAGTGAGATAATTGTAAACCAAGTTAGAGGACAAAATTCTTCCAAGAATGATCTTTTAAAAAATTACAAGAATTGGGTATGGGATCTCATTGAGGATTTCAAAGCTTTCAACATCAATTCCATCCCAAGGAAGAAGAATGATGCAGCAGACAAGCTTGCAGCTATTGGGGCAGCATTTGATGTTGTTGAAAGCATCAAGAGAGATCAAGTTCAACCTCATATAAAAGTGATTGTCAGACTAGTTGTCCCGATAACAATTCAAGCTAGAAAGTCTTTGAAAATGATAAGAAAATCATCAACTTCTTACAAGAAGAAGTTGATTTCTCCACAAAGAATCAAGACAAATTGGAGCAATAGTATGGTGACCAGGTGGTTCAGTAGAGAAAAAACAAATTTCCAAAGTGTCTTGTGACTTTAGATTCGATCTTCACCCTAATGAATAAGTCTATAAAGAAAAGGCAAATATTCAAGTGAAAGGTGAAGATTCAGAGCCTATCTCAGTAGATGAAGGTAAAGTGTTGCAGATTGGAAAAGTGAGTACTTAGCAAGAGAAATCTTATTTTTTACAAATTTTTCAAGAGTTTCCTGATGTTTTTTCCTGGAATTATAAATATTTGAGACATTTCAAAGAAAATTTAGCTCAGCATACTATTTAGTTAGATCCATAATCCAAGCCCATCAAGCAGAAACAAAGGTCATTGAATCCTCACATTGAACCTCTCATGAGGGAAGAATTAAACAATATGATTGAGGCTAGCATCATATTTCTACTTAAGCATTAAAGTTTGGTTACAAACTAAGTGCCGTCTGGAAAAGAAATCGATAAATTAGGTTATGTGTGGAATTTTTGATTTGAAAAGGGAATCACTCAAAGATCACTATCCGCTCCCTTCCATGGAACAAATTTGCAAGTAGTAGTTGGTTCATTTATATTTTCATTATTGAATGGTACTGCTTAGGCTGTAATTAGATCATGGTGAAGGAATAAAACTAGTTCAAGATAGCCTTCACCACAAAATGGGGCATGTATGCTTATAAAAAGATGCCATTTGTATTGTAAACAAGGTAGTGTTGGTGTATCTTGATGATATCATTATGTTCTCTAAAAATGCAAGATCATCTCTTATACCTCATGAAAGTGTTTCAAAGGTACAGAGAATGTTTCGGGTTCTTTGAATCAAAAGAAATGCATTTTCTTGGCACATGAGGTAGATTTTATGGGCCACATTGTTTCAAGGGAAGGATTGACCATTGATCTTGAGAGATTTGAGGCCATATGTGCCCTTCCATTGCTAAGTCACAATAAGACCCTCCAAAGCTTCTTGAGGATAATTAATTTTGCTCACAAATTTGTGCCTAATTTTGCCACTTTGGTGAATCCATTGATAATGATGTTGAAGAAAAGCCTTTTATTCAAATGGATAGAAGAAGGTAAGGAAAGTTTTGAGGCCATCAAGAATTCAATATCTCAAGCCCCAACCCTTATCAATCCATATTTATCCAAAGATTTCATGTTATATGCTTTTGGGGGTTTGGATACAATCTCATCCATTTTGGTGTAGTAGAATAAAGAAGGTTTGGAGCAGCCCACAACATTCTTCATCAGAGCTTGGAGGATT
Source organism: Taxus wallichiana var. yunnanensis (assembly GCA_018340775.1). Taxonomy (NCBI): domain Eukaryota; kingdom Viridiplantae; phylum Streptophyta; class Pinopsida; order Cupressales; family Taxaceae; genus Taxus; species Taxus wallichiana. The sequence goes on from CM031234.1 coordinate 849,563,313, forward strand.
ACGAAGTAAGATATTATTTCATTGAAAAACATGTTCTTGTTGTGATTATAATTTTGAAGAAGTTCAAACATTTGGTTTCCAACAACAAGATCCAATTGTTAGTATCTCATGTCGGAGTCAAATAATTTATTCTGAACAAGGATTTGAATGAGAAGAGGGTAGGTTGGATCACTTAGGTGATGGAGTATGACATTGAAATCAAAGTGACAAAGTTGGTTTGTGGTAAAGGCCTATGTGAGAAGCTAGCTTCCAAACAACATGTTGAGTCGGATGGTGAGATAGAAGTTGTCCTAATGCTACAAAGTGATCAAGAACAATCAATTGATGATGCACCTACTCCATGTTGGACTCAAAATATGAGGCATTACCTCCAAATGGGCCTATGTCCCTAGAATTGAGCAAAGAAAAGAGGAGATATTTCAGATTGTAGTCTATTTCGTATGCTCTCATTGATGGCATCCTATTCAAGAAGGATGTGAATGGAGTTCTCCTAAGGTGTGTCCCTTCAAATCGGATTAAGAAATTATTGCATGAATTCCATGACAGAGAAGCTAGGGGTCACATTGCTCCACAAGTAACAACTCTCAAGATCATGAAAATTGGTTACTATTGGCCTACATGTATTTAATGATTTATACATTTGGATCAATATGTGTAAGAAATGTGTCTTCTTTACAAGAAAGGAAAGGCTAGAAATGCTTCCCCTTCATCCCATTTCAGGTGTATCAATCCTTCATGCAATGGGAATTGGACTTCATTGGAGTCATCAACCCAAATTCAAGTCAAGGCCACAAGTGGATTCTCACAAGACAGATTATTTCACCAAGTGGACTGAAGTAGTGGCACTCAAGGAAGTAAATGAATACAATATCTTAGACTTCTAATAAGGGATATTCATGAGGTTTGGTGTCCCCACCACTATCATATCAGATAATGCATTGGCCTTTCTTGGCAACAAGATCACTAAGTGGGCTGTCAAGAATGGAGTATATCTCAGCAAGTATTCTAACTATTGCCCCATGGTAATGGGAAATTAGAGTCTATAAACAAGAACTTGCTAACAATCATAAGAAGGAATCTTGATGAGAACCAGAGAACCTAGCATACCAAACTCAAATCAGCCTTGTGGGCTGATAGAATTACACTGAAAAGGTCTACAGGTAGTTCTCCATATAAACTAGTCTATGGGAAAGAGGCAAGGCTGCCCATATCACTTGAGTTGTCGGCATTGGTACTCATGAATCAGCTAGAACTAGAAACATTTGAGCCCATGGAAGCTAGGTATGCTGAACTTATGGAGTTGGAAGAAACAAGAGAACATGCGATGCAAACCATGGAGAAAGATGTAAAGTCCTGATCAAGAGAAGCTTTGACAAGAAAGCTAATTCTAGGGCATTCCAAGAGGGATATTTGGTGCTAAATTGGGATGTTAATTAGGAAAAACCAAGAAATCATTCCAATTCTGATGCCATATGGATTGGCTCATACATGACCATGGAGTGCAAAAATAGCAATGCCTTCTAATTGGCTAAGTTAGATAGTGAAGAACTATAAATTCCAATCAATGGGATCTACCTCAAACATTACTACTAGAAGGAAGATTTCTCACCCTTTTACATATTAGTTTAGGATTTCCATTCCTCCAAGTGCTTTTGCATGCCATAATGTTATAGATTATTTTTCATTTTCCCTAAGTGTTGGTGGACATGTTCTATTACTTCTAGTGTATTCTTTGTATACATTTCGTTGTGCATCCGAAAAGAGAAATTACAAAGAAGAAACTTATAGTTTCAAGTGATAGTTGTCATCTTTAAGAGAATTCAAATGTAGAGCAACTAAAATCAATTCATGAGTTATATTTCAAATCTTCATTCTTTTGTTTATTCATGTCTACAGACTAATTTTCTCATGCTCTTCACCAAGTCAAGAAATCAGTATTGGGGAAAATTTTATATTGCAGTAGGTGGAAACCTTCAAGAAAAATTTGAGCAACAAAAATAGCCATCATACATACCTCCAAGGCTTGATAATATTCTTTATAACCTTTAAAGTATCTCGAGGCAATAGTTGTTTTTAGCCCAAACTCAACAAGTAAGCCATGTCTTTCGAGTAGTCGGATGTTGGGGACAACTATCACAAGTGTCGTCATTCAGCCCTATGGATTTCAAATGTTGGGGAAGAGTGAAATTCAAGTTTTAAAACAATATTCTACTCTCACAAAACAAATTTCAATATTTTCTTACAAGAGTTGGAGAGTTTGGCAAGCAAAGTGTTATAGTGGGCTTTATGGGGGAAATAAACAAGTTCGAGATCATCTTGTGATGATCAGCAAGACTCCGTGCCCTATGTATGGTTTTAGGTAGCTGGTCATGGTCCATTTAGCAGGAAAATGGCCCTACGAGTCACCAATTTTTTTCCAATTTACCCTCTCGGGTGAAATTGGACCACAAAGGGTTTTCCCTAAAATAATTATAGTGGGGCCCACTTGTAGAAGTAATGGAAAATTTCCAAAACATCCTTAGAACCTCCACATAATCCCTCTACCAATGAAAGGGGAAAAATATTGGGAAAGAGTTCGGATATTCAAGGGGAATTACCAAAAATGATATCTCGAGTTATTTCCCATTTCATTGAGCTAGTAAAGAGACCATTGGCGAAGGTCAATCATGATGGGAAAGCTAATTTTAGGTAGCTCGAGCTAAGGTGAGTTACTTCTTATCATAGACCCGATGCATTATAGTACCAAGATAGTTTGACCCGTGTGTGTGCCGGAGAGCTCGTGTAAGAGCTAGGATCTTTCGTAGGAAGGAAAGGGGAGTCATCCCGTGCCGAGCCATTCATGTCAAGAAAATTGTGAAGAACCACCACTATGCCCCAAGAAATACAAATACCCTACCAAGAGAATGAGCTCTGTATTGCCAAGGGTAAACATGGATGATATCATCACAAAATTTTGTAGGAGTGACTGAAGCATTTTAATTCATTTTCACCGGATTGAGATGTGGCATACCCGTGGCAGAGTCATTGTAGAAGGAAATCAAAATGTCATCAAGTCAAAGTTTGATCTCAGCCGAGTTACGGGATGGCGGTGTAAATCAAGCAATAGGGTTCGGACTAATACCAAGTTGTAGAAAGTGAGGTGCCAAGCCACCAATTGAAATAAATCATCCATTCGAGGGAGCCCACATGCGAGTCGGGAGAGCTGATTCGACTCAATATGGAGTGCTCTGGGAGGTCATCATGGCACTCGTGAGATGAGATCACATCGCCAAGTTTGGAAGGATGAAATCATGTGGCTGAGATCAGAAATGTCAAGCTTGATTAGGTCTAAGGTTGTTTGAGTCAAAAGACATAGCAAAACATTGAAGTCCGAGCTCACCGTAGGCTTAACATAAAAAATAGGAAATAAGGTTGAAGCAGCTCGTTATGTGGCTCGGTAAGCCCCAACCAAGCTTGAGATGAGTCTCATCATGGTTCCATGTGGGTGAGGGATGTTTTAGTAATCTTTACACCCACGAAAGAAAAAGGGAATCCCATGCACATCGTCCTATCACCCGTGAAGAAACATTGGTACTCACCCGAGGCATGCGCGGCACCGAGTCTCTCCTATATGTGAGTTTAGTGGGAAACATTGTCTATCATAGGAACTTAAGGAGAGTGAGTGGAAATGAGACATGAAATCATCATAGAGCTCGAATGATTCTAGACCAATGCGGTCATTCTAGACAAAAAGATACTTAACATATTATAGGACTAAACAAAAAGAAAAAGAAAAATGCATAAGGATTCATACTCATTTCATAAACATACATGAAACGGAACCATGAAGATATGTGTATGGACCAAAATCATTAATGATCATATTCAAATAAGTTGGTAACCTCATTACATCCATTAGATCCATTACAGAACATCACAGTATGGCAGATGAAGTCATACATCATAACTGGATTTACATCCCTTACCTCTCAAAAATAAAATTTATAATCCCAAGCCCCTTGATGCATCATTCTCCTATATTTCATCTACCTAACCCAATCAACTCCATGCAGCATTTCTCCGAGCTCCACTCTCTATTGATTTACTTATGTTCTTTTGTGGGTACTTGTATTTATAGGTCTCTTGAACTGCTAACTCATCTTTACGAGGCTTCGATCCATTTCCAAGTGTCCCAATGTGGTCCTCCATGGGAGCATGCTCCTCCATGCTAATATCTCCACTCCTTACCATGATGGTCTTCTAGAATCTTCCAACGCAGGGGTATATTCCTTCCTAGGCCAACTTTGTCACCAGTGGCACCTTATCCATTCATCATGTGCATTTGGGTCATGCTTTTCACGTATCCTTCCTGATATGCCAAATATGACTAAGTCCTAAAACCTTGTTCTATCAACGTGTATCAAGGGTACTTCTAAATCCCTCCTAGAACCCCGCACTTCTGCATGCCCACCCCTCAACTTAGGACTTGTGTACTCATGCCTTTTTGTACTTAGCCAATATTTTAGGGGCCCAACATCACCCCACACTTTACCTATTCTCCACCCGTGGGAACATGTCTTCAAAGAATAAAGAACTCCAACAGATTCCAAGAAAATAATGATTTGGAAAATAATAAGGGAAAGAAGAATTGGGAAAGATGAAATAATGGGGAAGTGTTTTCATTACTACAACAAGATAGGAAAATCTCTTTGTAAGTCAGCCTCCAACTTGTTCCAGGCATCGACTTCATTTTGCACTCTCTAGAAGAGGTTACCGACTAGGGTGCTTACCTCCTCAAAACCCAATCCATCTCCTCGAGTGTTCATTATTTCAAAATTCCTTCCAATTCCTCGCCCACGTCCTCAAGAGCATCCATCCTTCTTATAATTTGTGGGTACAACTCCTTCCTAGTTTTTAATTGAACCTCGTAAGGTTTCAATAGCTTCTAACTTCTTCTCAACCTCAGCTAGGATCCTCTCCTGCTCTGCTCTATTTCCTTTGTTCTTCTCTTGGAATTTCTTCAGCTCTACCTCATGAGTTGTGACCAGAATACTCACCGCTCTATCTCTGTCTGCTATCTATGCAATGTTCATATGCAATATGGGTAGTAATTTTCACATCAAGAAGAACTTGATTGTAGTCGAATGATTATCTGCAACCTTCGATTTTTCCTCCTTTTCCAGGCACATTGCTACTTCTTCCATGGATTCTAAGGCCAAAGGTTTCATCTCTATGGTGAGGATATGTGTTAAGTCCTTAAGGCACTCTAGGGTATATCTATAATTTTGCGCGAGTGGTGTTAGATTTGGATGCTTCAAAACAATGGCATTTGTGATGGATTATACCTTTTTGTATACCTCGTGCACCCTTGGCTTTTCTTCCCTTAGTTCACTCTTTAGTTGGCGCTTGATTTGTTCCTCCTTTTTAAGTCCATGGTCCTTTTTCTAGCTCTTCTTCCCTCTTCTCTAGTTCTACTTTTAGGAATTTCACCATGTCGTTCCTCCCGAATAACCTGAATTCTAGTTCAACAAAGACCTTATTCAACACATTATAGACTTGTTCATCCAAAAGTTCTTGAGTGCTCACCAAGGGGTTGTCTCCTTTTGACTTAGGAACCTTCATTATTTCTCCTTGGCTTACTTCGAATTTTGGCTCGTCGATGTGGGACTCAATTTCCCAAGAGAGCATTTTCCTCATCCGAGGGTATGCACCTTCCTCATCAAATGACTTCATGGCCAAGAGTTGCTCTGTTGGTATTGTGCTTTGGAAATGTGTGCACAACACCTTGTTTGGATCATTAATATAGTCCATTCTTGGTCTCTGGATCTCCATGCACTTTCCTCCTATGTGCGTGCCCTTAGGAATAGTTACCGTCGACTAGGGCCTCCTGCACTGCCGTGATATTTTCCCATGCTTCCTTCTTTTTCTTCATTCATTATCAACTCGGGATGTGCTCCAAATCTTGATCTTCTCCACTTTTTCTCTTTGTTGCTTTGTTTGCTTCATTCTTAGTGAGGCTTGGAGCCCTCGATTCTTCGTACTAACTTCTTCACTTCCTCCCATTTCCTGGGGAACCCTCCTCCTCCTGGCTTCCCTTCCTTCACACAAAGTGATAGTCATTCTTCTCCTCTTTGCCTTCTTCTCCTAAATCATGCACGCGAAAACAAGTGGTTCTTGGTCTCCTTCAGGTTCATCTTCTTCATCATCATCCCTCTCACCCCTGTAGTTCTCCAAGCTCTTTGTGTCCTCTGAATCCACCTCCCCATTACCTTTTGTTTCTTCCTAACTAGGGATTCCAGTATAGGAGATTCTACTTCCTCTTCCTCCCTCTCTCGATGACTCCTCCTTAGTTATGGGATTTTCTAGGTTCTGGTGTCTTTTCCTTGACTAGAGACTTTTTCCTACACGAGTAGATACTTGTTCTAGTGCTTGTTCCTAGAGTGCCCACCATTTGTGTACCTTGGAAACTTGGTGCCTTTTTCTTTATCTCTTCCATCTCCTTTTTCTTGGGTGCGGTCTTCTTTCTACCTATTGGGTCTTCAGGTATAGATATCTCATTTTCAAGATAAGTGCCCTTCTCAAACTTGGGCCTTATGCGAAGGTATAAATGCATCACAGACCTCCCTGCAATAGGCAAATTAGATATTTCATCATCTGAACTTCATGTGATACATACTTTTCCATGTACACACGTTTGTTGTGGTATAACAACATCCTGTGCATCTCCCTGTGGTCCCGATCCATATTTCCAAGGTCAAAATTGAGCTTATTGGATTCCTTGAATCTGTTTACTCCCACCTGGAAATACTGAGCAGTGAAGGAAAATGGAATTTTACACCATGGGCTCATGTTTTCATCAACCAACCTAAATCTACCAATGCAAAAGTGTTGGTATATGGTGAATTCATCTTCTCCCTCTGGGAGCACTGGCAGTTGTTCTGGGATCCTCCACTTTTCCCCAAACACATTACTTAAGTGCTTATACCATTTCTCAAGACGTGCCTTGTGAACGGCCGTCATTCTATCGCAAGTGTATTTTTTGAATCTCATTATAGGTGAGGGGTTTTCCTCTGGGTACTCCCACACTAACTTATCTACCATATCTGGCACTCTGATCTCTAAAAACACAATAGCTAAGAGGACATTGTCGAAAAGTATCTTGTCTCCTTCCTACGCACTACTAATGATCTCCTCTGCGATGTACATGGACAAGTTGTAGATGGTGCCTTCTAAGATCCTTCTGCAAACATTGAGCCATGACTTGTTCACTTGCATCCACCTCTCTTGGTCATTAAGTTTGGTTACCAGTGCATGCGCCATTCTCATCACCGGGTCTTGGATATCCATAATATCAAAGTACCTTGACCCCTTCTTGTATGCATATGTGGCGATGATTTCTTTGATGGCTTCTTTGTCACATAGGTCATCCTCTATACTTTCTCCTTCACATATGAGACCTATGAATTTTGAAATCAGCTAAGGAGTTATGCACATCTTATGCCCAAATGAAGTGAAAGTTGTTCTTCATGTACATGCACACATCAGCCATCGATAGAGGTGCTCAGGCTTCCAAAAGTAGGCCAACTCATAGAGTTGTAATAATCCTTCCTTTTCCAACTTCACTTTTACTTCATCACTATAAATGGGTAACCCTTCTAGTTTCCTCTTGTTTGTCGAGTGCACTAACTAAAGTGCCATATCTTTTCAGAGTCACATTTTTGTGATGGTTATAATCACTTACTATCATGTTTCTTAAGTGGGACTCCCACTCCTTTCCAAGCAAAACCCCATCTGGGTACTACATTTCTGCATACCATTCTTCATTTTTACTTACGGTAGTTTCTTGTTATTTTCCCTTGCCCTTGCCTTTTCCCTTCTTAGGTGTTACAACTAGTTTCTTGGGTGCCATTGTGTAGGTTATCTTTGCACTTCAACTTATCTTGCTCTACTTCTCTACCCTTTCCAAGCTTAGATCTCAAACTTGTGAATAAAATCCTTTTCAACCCATTCCCTAGCTATCAAACCCTCACTGGAATATCCCTTTCACAAGATGGTACTTCTCCATAACTCTCTCTATGCTCGTGAACTACTTCCCTCCTAGTTTGTAGATCCAAACTAGTCACTCATGGTTAAATTTTTCCAATTTTTCTTCACACGAATCAACTCTGGAAACCCTAGTTTACAAAATCTCTTCCTTCTTTGTATTTGCAATGTAAATAATGAAATTTCCAACCTTCTATTTATAGTTTTTCCCACTTTTTAACATTAAATGCTACCTCACCTACCACCGTACTTCAACACTTAATGAATATTTTCAACAAAACCCAACTTTAGCACCTTAACTCATGTGCCCAACCTTACACAGAAAATCCCCAACCTTCTGGCATGTAACCAATCCATCTTGACATGAGACTCTTACGTGCATGTCACCAACACCGAAGGTACTTCCATCATGATTTTTTTTTTCTCTATCATCGTGTTGCTTTTTTGCTTTCTTCCTCTCTTGTACATGGATCCACAATGTAGCCTTACCCTGACACCAACCATCCTTTTTCACCTTTCCTTCCATGCACTTCCTTTCCCAGGGCCATCCAACCAGGATTTCCAACGCAATCCTTCCTGGCACTTCACACTTTGTAATTTCTTCCACCTTGCTCCACCCCACTTAAATGATGTGCGGTCCTCTACGCATTCACAACCTTCAAAAAAGTAATGAGATTACCGGCACCCAAGGTGCAACACAAAACAACAACGAGAAAGGGAAACACAAGAAAAGAAAATGCATTAAAGGAAATCCTAAACTATTTGGCAATACTACCTTATTACAAACACCAAGAAGAATTATTTATAGTAGGGCTTTAGCCTACTCCCATTGAAGTGTCCTAGCAATCTCGTCCCATCCAGTGCTTGTAATTGGCATGCGCCTAAGTCAAGAATGTACAAGATGATGTAGGGACCCAACCAATGCACCTTCAACTTCCCAGGATGGTGCATAAACTTTGAATCATATAGTAGCACCATCTTCCCAACCTCAAACTTCTTGTTATTAATGTGACGATCATTCCATTCCTTTTGTTTTGCTTTTTCATTCTTCTAGATCACCTAGTGAGTGATCATATTTTTTCCAGCTTACATTAACTTTTCAATTCTTTCCTCCAAAGCTTGTTCATTGGCCAATCCTCCTGTGCACACTATACGCAAAGAAGGTAACATGAATTCAACTGGTAGGATAGCATCTGCACCAAACACCAATTGAAATGGTGTGGCCTTATTCAACCTCTTGTAGGTTGTCCTATATGTCCAAAGAATAGCTGATACTTTTCCATCCCATTCCTGTCTACCAACATCATAGATCTTAGTCAACGTGTGACTAAGTATTTTGTTAAATGCCTCAGCAGTTCCATTTTCTTTAGGGTGATAGGGAGTAGTTTTGTGATGGGCCACCATGAATTGTGATAAAAGAATAATGAACGTTTCATTGAGGAAGTGTGTACCTCTATCACTTATCAAACTCAATGGACATCCATACCTGGATTATGTTTTCCCATAAAAATCTAGCATTAGCCATTGTACATAATCCTTTGATAGTGGTGCCGCCTCGCCCACCTTGTCAAATAATTAGTGCAGTGAGGATATACTGAACACCTTCGTGACATTCCAAGAGATTGGTCCGAAAATTTGATAGACCACTTCTCAAATGGTTCCACGCTGGCTATTGGTTGTAAGGGCATTTCATCCCTTTTTCCAGTGCTTGCCAAGGCACTGTCACGTCCTTGCAAAACTCAATGCAATCTTGATAAATGGTCTCCCACCAAAACCTTCGTGATTATAATCTTCCACGTGGTTGTATTTCTCACATAGTGTCCTCCTACAATCCCACCATGCACCTCTTCCATAATTGTAATGCGCTCATGTTCTAGTATGCATTGCGCAAAACCTCATCACGACCCATTTTGTATAGATCTCCACTAATTAACATGTAGGGCATGACACGTATGGCCAACTTATTCTTCCCTAAGGCCTTCATTCCATCTGGTGCCACAATTGTTTTAAGGAATACGGTAATGTCCTCCAAATCCAAGGGCACGCGCTATAACCTAAATAGTTGTGCATCTGGCATAGTCTCTTCAATATCTATCGCATCCTCTCCTAAATGTATCCTAAACAAATGATTAGGTCCAGAATTACTTTTATCTAGTTTGATAACTACCATGAACTCAAATTCTTGGAACAATAGTACCCACCGATATATGCGCCCTTGAGAACGGGCTTGTTCACCAAGCATTTCAATGCCATATGGTCAGTGTAAAATACAAATGGAGTTTCCACATTGATCTTATCTGAACTTGTGAAGTACGTAGATCATTAATAATGCATTGTGCTCGCCGTAGTATAATTCTACTCTCGGTGGTTTCAACTTCCTACTTGAAAGGATGATCAACAATCCCTTTACCGGTTGTTAAGCCCCTCTAATGGCGGTTCTTGAGGCATCCACATTAACATGGAAATATACAAAAATGGGCATTTCTTTCATTTTTTTCGCAATATACAACACATTTGAAGATGGCTATAATGCAGGTCTTCACATCTGATGCCATGTATCCAAGGTGAGAACATTGACCTCTACACCTATGTTAACGAGGATATTACTAAGGATCCATCCATCCACGACTGCATCTAATGTGATCTCCTTATCATAGTCAAGGCTGTGAGGGGGAAGGGTTATATGCAAGACCTGCCTCTCGTGCTCTTCTCCATCATGTGATACCTTCTCTCTCAACCATTATCCTAGCAATGGAATAATATTCTCTTGCCTTAGCATTTTACATACTTCCTTGACCTCATCCAAGTCATCCTTTGGTGCCTCAACCTTCCTCCTTTGCTCCTCCCTCCTGGACTGCTCCTTTAGACACTAGATTTCTCCTTGTAAAATCCGAATGATGTCTATGGTTTCTTTATATACCTCCTTTTGATGCGCAGGGTCTAGGTACTTCCCATGTACCACTTCTTCCCTTGAAAATAGGTTCTTCTGCCTTGGCATTTCCTTTGCACGCGCATCCTCTGCTCTTGTTGTTACCATAACAAGTTCCAAGCTTGCATTACATGTCACCCATGGCATCCATTGTGTGTCATCCTTCTTAATTCTTACCATTACAGCACCCTTGTCTTCCCAGTTTTGCTGACTCATGTGCTCAAAAAACTCAGGGAACTCCTCATACTTGTGTTTCTTCCCACACCATGAGCACTGCAATAAGTCTAGACACTCGCACTTGTAGTGTTCTATAGATCCACAATTAAAAAAAAAGTTCCATATGGGAACTCGCTTCCTCCTCCATGGTTACCATGACCATGGAATCCTCCACAAAATCCCCTTCTCGCGTGTGCTCCATCTTCGCACTCCTCATAACAGCGATCATCACCCTTAGAATCTGCTTAGCAAGGACTAGTCTAGGCGCACACCAAGATCGGTAGCCTCATGAGATCTAGTCAATAAGCCTACAATCCCTAGTATAATGGGTTGTAGAGGTGTAGATCTTACAGTAGAAAGACACATTCTTCTACATTGTGTGCTGTAACAAGAGACATCTACTCACATCATGGTCCCCATGACAAATCTCACAATCTACCGCTATGGCACATACTATCCTCCTGGGGAAACTATCCTTGACATGCCCTCTACTTCATAATCTATACACCATACCACTCACCGTGAGTCTCATGGGCTAAGTTTGCAGATAACATTTCCAGTTGTTTAGCCATAGCAGCAATTTGAGCTTCCAAGAATGGGCTAACACCAAAGATCAACACTTTCCAATAGCTTCAATGCATAAAAAATATTCTAACACCTCACTGGTCGGGTTTGTGAAAGTATTATGAGATAAAGCTCTTCTAAATGGTGTTATCAACCCTCCAAAAACCATTGAGCATGTTGTGAAGGGTGAATGTCATATGACAATTTTAACAGGAGAGTTTTAAACCGTGTGTCATACTCCCGCACACTCTCTGCCATTCCCTCTTGAATATCCTTTAGGGTGCTAATGCTCTTTTGTTTAAACTAAAGGATGTGGTATTCTACTAAGAAGGAATTATTTAAAGTAGTATAATCCACCACCGTTTGATGGGGGTCATACTTCCTATACCAACTATGTGCGCACCCTTGCAACGTCGTTACAAATTGGCTTGCCTTCTTCGCTCTAGGCTAGTGATCCCTTTCACGCGCCATAGCAGCTCACACTTGTGAACATGCTCTGTAACATCTTTAATACCTCTGTAATCTAGAAAATGTAAAGACATCTCAAAGAAGACTTGAGGAGGTGGCTAGGGCCCTTGTCCTCCTGAGCCAGAGCCTTGGTTTCCCCCGGTGTTTCCTCCACCACCGGATCCACTAGATCCACTAGGTCATGTGCCTTCTGACCCACCAGATCCACTAGATCCACTAGGTCATGTTCCTCTTGACCCACCAAATCCACCGGATCCACCTAGTCCTGTAGTGGTGGCGCGCCAAGGGTCCCCAAAGTTCCACTGAACTACATGCCAATAGTCTATGATAATGTCCCACTACCAATAGTGTACCCCGTGCCACTCCTAGACACGAGACCGAAGGCTTGTGTATCTCGCACTCTGCCAAAAATTCCTCCAAACACTAGAATGGTATGTGCAGCCATAGAAGTCCCAAATGATAAATTATATCTCCTAGGTGCAGATCGGTCACTTCCACCAATACCAACTAGGTTAACAATATTCTTCCCTTGATCTAGAAAACCAAGCACCAGGGGTTTGTTCACTAGGTTGGTTCGGATGCACACCAATGACTCTTCTCTCTCCACATGTGATGAACTCTCATCGAATCAAGGGTATCTCTTACATGCTTGCCAAGATGGGGTAGCACAGAATTCTCAAGTTCCACGTCCTCTTCGTGAACCTTAAATCCTTCCCGTAATGTATTCCTCCATATATCCATCACACTTATAACCTCGCGTTGTCTAGCAATCTCCCTTTCATGTGCTTCACCATACTTGAGTCATCTCTCCTCCCTATCTTTCTCGATCCACAATATCTCGCCATCTTCCTCCACCCTAGCTTCCTTTCCTAGCGCTCAGGAAGGTTTATCCGGCCATCAGAAATGCCTCTAAACTTAAGTTAACAATCAATATCTTCATTACTATAAGACTAACATGTATAAATGACCCTTTGGGCTCCCTCAGAAATTCAAACTCAGTGAATTCCGACAAGAATATGTAGAAATAGTGTACTCTAGAGTGTAGCTAGCCAATACTCCTTTCCACCAATGATCCACAGAGAATTCCACGTCAAATCTGCATCTTGCAGCCTCTGGTACTCTTCTTGGGTCCACGTGCATGATCTATAATACCAGCTTGATCTAGACACATATGCCGAGAGCCATTCATACAAATCTACTGGAAAGCAACAAAAAAAATTTCATATAACTCATGGTAGAGGTTCTCTTCTACCCATCTATGTGCATCAAACTCAAGTCCAATGTTGAATCTCTAAGAAAATTCATCCTCCATGATCTTAAACCATGTTTCAACACCTTCCAAGGTTAAACGCTCTATCATCACTCATTACACATATCATGATGTATGTCATTTCCCACTACAAATTCAAAAGAGGTCCTAGAAACAGAACCAAGATGTAGTCATTTTTACACCCACCAAAGAACAAGGGAATCCCATGCATGTTGGCCTATTACCCAGTGGAGTGTTGGGCACTCACTTGAGGCACCCACGGCACCAAGTCTCTCCTTTATGTGAGTTTAGTGGGAAACATCATCTATGATAGGAACTTAAGGAGAGTGAGCGGAAACAAGACATGCAATCATCATAGAGCTCAGAAACGGCTTCTAGACAAATGCAGTCATTCCAGACAGAAAGATACTTAACAGATTTAGGAATGAACCAAAATAGAAAAGAAAATGCATAAGGATTCATACTCATTTCATAAACATACATGAAATAGAACTATGAAGATATGTGTATGGACCAGAATCATTAATGATCATATTCAAATAAGTTGGTAACCTCATTACATCCATTAGATCCATTATAGAACATCACAATATGGCAGACCGAAGTCATACATCATAACTGGATTTATATCCCTTAGCTCTCAAAAAGAAAATTTACAATCCCAAGCCCCTTGATGCATCCTTCTCCTATATTTCATCTACCTAACCCAATACAACTCCTCACATCGTTTCTCTGCAGATCTCCGCTCTCTATTGATCTACTTTTTTTTTCTTCTATGGGTGCTTGTGTTTATAGGCCTCTTGAACTACCAACTCATCTTTCTAAGGCTTTGGGCCCATCGCCAAGTGTCCCAATGTGGTCCTCCTTGGTAGAATGCTCCTCTAGGCCTGAGCTCTCCACTCCTTGCCATGATGATCTTCCAGAAGCTTCCAATGCAGGTTATATTCCTTCCTATGCCAACCTGTCGCCATGCTAGCACCTTATCCATTCATCATGCACAGTCGGGTCATTCTTTTCACATTTCCTTCCCTATATGCCAAATATGGCTAAATCCTTAAATATTGTTGTGTCAACGCGTATCACAAGTCCTTCTAAAACCCTCTTAGAACCATTCCTTGCATGCCCTCTCCTTGCGCACCCACCCCTCAACTTAGGCCTTGTGCACTCATGCACCTTTTTGCACTTAGCCAATATTTTAGGGGCCCAACAGAGGTGACATCATAAGGGGTTGCCCTTTGGCACAGCTTTTAAAAGTGTGAGGAAAAGGGGAGACCCGGATCCATGCGAGGCTTCCGTGTGGAGCAAGCCACCATGACCATGTCATAATAATAGATCCCAACGATGGTCAATGTTGAATGAAGCAATGTGGAATCACCATGAGGACCTAGGTGGCACACGCACACCAAGAAAGGACATAACATGCACCCGAGGCCTCGAGGAGTAACTTCACAACACGAGGATCTCCACATGAGCCAAGTAAATAACTCACCGACATGAAATTCGAGCTCGCAAATGAATAGGATGAGCTCACGGTGGATGTGGGCTTGATGAGGGTTATGAGAATATTGATGCTTGCATATAAAAGACTTAGGAATCATGGTGGAGAGCCGACTCACTTGAGCTAGCTGGGATAAGATTTTCAAAGTTAAAACAAATAAACTAAATACCCTCATTCAAATACAAACAATGATAAAATCCAAAAGGGCCCACATTTTTTAATTCCCGAGCATTTAATTAGTGCAAAAACACACTAGAGATGGGGAAAATATTTTCAGTTACGAATTTCAACAAAGGGATTAATTACACAGTCTCGTAAAGAGGAAGAAATGCCCAACAAAACCCCAAACAATTGCATCTACTCAGGAGGCCATAACGTTTACGTTTCTCAACCAAATTACACAAAATTGGTCTTGTTGGAATCATGGTTCTGAGCTCTATGCACATTCTTAAAAATATCTAGAGATTGATGGAGTTTCGAGGTGTATTTTGTAGAAAACAAACCTGTTCCAAAAGGGTAGTTGGATGGTGGGTGAAAGTGCAATTAATGGGCATGGATGGACATTTCTCCACTATTGCAAGTTATGGGCAGTATGGGGAGGATTTTTTAGGTTATAAATCATGATTTTTACCTACTTTAGGTACTTTTAAATTGATGAAAAAATCATATCCAAGATTTCTTGTTCCCTTTTCTTCTTCTCCATTTTTCTATAAATTGGAGTGTTATCTCATTGCAAGAGTTTGAAAATTTTGAGTAGCAAAAATCTTTCATTTTGGTTTTGTGAAGCCAATGTGTTATATGCCTTTGTAGTGGACTCCTTGCATGATGATCTAGGCCTTTACTTTGTAAAATTTTGAATTGTGCACATCAATGAAGAAATAGATGCAAGTTTGTGGATGTATCTTCCCTTGCTGTGTTTATTTGCATTCTTCTTTGCTTTTCAATCTTATTGCAGGTGTATTATGTCTACCTTATTCTCTTGCAGGGTCTCACTATTATTCTGTATGCATGGAAATTTTGTTTCAAGTGTTGTTTTTGGATTGTGGAGAACTATTATCACCCTTTCTAATATGCATTTTACTTTCATTTACACACATTGGGAATTTTCCCCATACCCTTCTTTTGGTGCATCACCTTTGTAGTGTAGTTTGTTTCATTTTCATGCTCTTTCTCTCTTCCTAGTCCCTTGGAAATTATATGGTAGAGATATTCGGTAGTTTTCTCTCGGTAGAGTTAGCTTGCACTAGATTAGGAAGAGGAACCAATCTTCTCTGAGGCCTATCTCAAGTAGTAAGTCCCACACTCGAGATAGTACCCATGTTACCTAGTAACATCATGAGCTCAAGAACACACACTTGTGAAAACTAGATGGTGTTGTGATTTTGTGATAACAAGAACTATTCTTTCACATCGGGTTCACCAATTTTTATAACTAAAAATCAACACATGACCTTCGAGACACACTCAACCTCCTGAGGTCATGCTGGGACAACTGATGTAGAATGAATGGATGGCTATGTGTAGTGGAATGTGATGTAGATGGTTAAACAAGATATCGGGAAATCTAATATCCTCTATGAGCACTAATGGAATCTGTTCGAGGGGAAAAAATCCTATCTAACCTGAGTGGATGTAATGGAGCGGTTGAGAAGAATGCACACACATAAAAGTGAACCAATTTCCATGTGGGAAAATATCTCAATGGGTTACGTAATGCTTGGAAAATTATCTGGAGGCACCTCATAATAATGTCTATACAAGGTTACAAAATAAACAAGAGAGGCATGGTTTCACAAGATCTATGGGCGGTTAGTGGTTTACTCCGAACACAAAAGCTCTATAAGTGTCTCTGCTTCGTAATGTTCAGCTTTTTGATAATGTTTGGTTGATGTGGGGATGTTCTGAAGACTAGGGAACGTAATCCAATTTCTATGTCTGTGAGTTCTTAGGGCCCATTTGGTTGAGGGACCCTTGGATCGCAACCATAAACTCTCTCTGGTTTTTTTTCCAGTAATGGTCATGTGGGAAAGATAGCTATGGTAAATAGGCAGAAATGACCAGCAAGTGATCAAGCCAACCTATAACCAAGCTTATTTTCCCAAAACTCGAATGCTCATTCATCTTTAGTATTTAATGCTCTTAATTTTTCAATGATGGTAGGAAATTCTGATGTGGTTCGGAAGATATGACTCTCGAAAACCTTAGTTGAAGTCGATAACGCGTGCCTATTGATTTGGTTGTGGCATTATGGCTCAAAGATGTAATCTCTAGGTTCTATAGGGCTGAAATGGTGATACGAAATGTGAATCTAATTAACCTAATGCAAGAAATAAATCTAATTTAAACAAAGGAAATCTAACCTATGTTTTGTGTATTTTTCCAATATAGAAGAAATAAAGCAATATAAAACAACTAATCTACTTGAAACAAATCTATTTGTATTTTATGGCTTTCTGGAAAATAACATATGTAATAAAAGAAATAATAAATTGCTTCTAATACTAATTAATGAATCCTAAAGAAACAAATAGTCGATGTAACCATTTATTTGTGTGGTAGTGTATTTAAGCTATCCTAATTAAATGAAATATTTTTCAAAGTGCAATGATGTATGTGGATCCTCTATTTTGCCTCAGAGGCACAGAAGAAATCAAAGCTTCTTAGAATATTTTCTTCCCCTGTAACTTCCCCGAAAAAAGTAAAGAAGGATTCAATGGAAGTTTTACAAATGAAAAGATATTGCAGTTGATTCTAAATTAATGTAGAATCTTTCCCCCTAAGAAACTTCCTTGAAAACCCATGAGGATAGGTAGGGAAGTAATCTATCACCGAAAGATTTGTAATGATCTATCTATTTGCAACAATTAAAATGGAAGTGATTTTCTACTCTAGTAAATAAATGTGCATACAAATTCAGAAATAAAGAATTGAAGAAATGAAGGAAATTCAATAACAACCCCAACCTAGAAATTGCAGTGTTGAGGCAATGCCAATTGTTTTATCACTTTGTTTCCCCTCGCTTATTATCTTTTCCAATATTCAATGTCCATGTGAGTCCAGGAAGTTGGGAATGCAGAAGAAGCAAGGAAGATGGTGTTGGAGCAATGGTTGCTTATAAATGCATTCTAGTAGCAATATAGGTAGAGGAAGAACAACACAAGATTATTGTGCTTTTTTTTGTAGTCTCTAGAAATATTTTAGCATCATGACAATTCAAATCACGATAAAATTCTCCGGCCATTTGCTTCAAAAGTGGTGATTTTATAGAACACAAGCTAGGAAATGGTCTAAGCCATTTGAAAGCAATGGGGTGCCACATCACAACAAGGAGAGGTAGTTTAACAATCAATCAACAATTAGAAGTGGAAGAGGAGGTTGATATGAATCAATCAAGCTTAAAATCAGCCAAATTGATCAAGAAACGTGCACTAGAGGTGAACTAGAGTGAGTTAACATGTGTCCAATTCACACTTGGAAAGTTTTGGGAAATTCACACGAAACCACCTCTCTACACAGGGGGTTACACAAATGCCACCTAAACATGGAGGCATTTGTACAACCATTGCTTTCGTAGGGTGGCGGTTTTGTAACTAAAGGCCAAAACTAAAGGAAAAACAATGCGAAAGCTACAGAAAAGAAGGAAATGGCTAAGTAAGGTAATCTAAGATACAAATATGAACTGCAAAGAGGTAAAGGGGCTTGAACACCTTTGGAAAAGACATGAATCATCATTGGATATCTTTGAACTATTTTTTATAATGTAGCATGTGTAAATTTGGGTGCGTGCATAATAGCATCTATAGGTTTTTACTTGATTGAAAATTAAAGTACTAAAGAAATTTCCCTCTCAAAGCCTCTACTATGTTCTTTTATTCTGCGTAACTCCTTAAAATCCTTGGGAAATATATCTTGAAATTCTTGATGTAATTCTACTACTTTGGCTACTTCTTTGCACCATAATCTCCTATTTTTGCAACTTTATCTTCTCCATTAATCCAAATTTTTTCATTCCTTTGTTTTTGTAGGTGATAAAAATAGTTTTTTCTTCTATTTTTTCTCTACTACTTCTCTTTCTCCTTCCATTATTTTGTATTTTGATTTTTAGGTTTCTCCTCTCTTTTTTTCTCTTCAGAAAAGTAGAATGCCATATCTATGTTATTGGTTGGTTTTTCTTTCTCAAGCTCTTGTTAACCTTCTCGATTGATTTTTTCCGAAAATTGATCAATGGTATCTTCTATAATTAAGAATAAGAAGGTTCTTATCTGTTCAAGTGCCCAAAGTATATTTAGGTCCACATCCCAGAAGTTGAAAGTGTGGAAAAAATATTTTACCACTTGATTCCAATCTTTTGTTTCTTTTCTAGTTTCTTGATGCATATACCATGTCCTAGGTAAAGGTCCTAGTGTCCACAAAAAAATTGTATTCAATACATGGGGAGTTTTCTCCACATATCTTCCAATGTCGTTCACATGATTTGACTTGTCTTTTTGGGTCTCCTTATCCTATATATTCAAGTATGGTCGTGTAGTATCCTTCAGTCTCCAGGTATCTTATTTTCAATAAGGTTACTAGTAACTTCCAATGGGATATATTAGCTCTATGATTTACCCACCACCGTATGGCATTTATTTCTAATGTGTCATCTAGTGCTTCCATATGATTTGTTTCATTTGGGAATATCCTTACCATTTGTTCTAATTATCCTTCCATATTTCCAAATCTTGAATATTTTGGTAAGGTGTGATGGGAAGCTCCACGGGTTAGTCTATAAACCCATTTTATTGGTCTTTCTGATTATGTCTTTATCTCATCCTTTTCCTCATGTTTGATGCCTTCAAGTGGAGTAATACCCATCTTCTTCTTGGAATTATTCATGTGCGGGACAAAAATGTATTTTGTATCATCGAAGGATTTATAGTAATCATCTTCTAAATTAATTACGAGATGGTAGTCTTCATCTGTAATGTAGTTTTATTACTTTGGATTTAGGAAATCCATGTACCCAAGATTCAACTATATTATATGAGCTTTCATTTTTGGATTCACTTTTAACCAAAATTTCTCCATCATAATTAGGTTCAAATTCTTTATCCATGTTGGCTAGCCAATATTTCATTGTATATCATCAAAATATTCTTCGTCTGTATCATGTCAAAATTCTTCTAACCATGTGGTACTCCATATTTGTAAAGGGATAAGAACATGAATTCAATCGATTCCATTGTAACTTCTTCCTCTTCTAATTTTAAGGTGCCATTACAATCAACATACCTTTCTAAACTAAGATGGAATTGTATGTAGATTTCTTTGCTACATTTTCTACCACTTCAAAGTTCACTATTTTATTGATCCCCATAAAATTAACTTCCACATTCTGTAGTACACCTATGGTTTATTTCTTTGATCATCTGTCTGCTAGACTGATGTGGTATCTTGTGACATCTAAATGAGGTCTGCCAAGTTTTTCCCAAGTTGATTTGGACATTATATTTACATCTGCACCCAGATCCAAAGGATCTTCGTAACTATCGTATCAAATAATTCTATGTCTAGATATAAGGTGTGCCACTTATGCCATTTTCGTGTTCTAAATACATTTTTCTTTTTCTTGTTATGGTGGCCTTAATCTATTGAAAGTTAAAACTTTTTTCTTCCTTATTCTAGTATTTACAAAATTGTTTTATCTTGTCTACTAACCCACATTTAAGGGTTAGTCTAGCTATTTCTTTGAGGGTGGTTATCTCTTCTTCCAAAAACAATATTTCTCTATTTCCTCATGGTGTTGAGTTTTCTTTGTTACTTATTTACTTTTTCCACTTCCTTCTCATGTAGTTTTGGTTGAATCTCTTTTGGATTCCATTCTTCACCATAGAATGATTCTTATTTTGTTGGTAGTCTAATGATTTTATTTTTCCCATTTATTTTTATTTATTTACAATGCTTCTTATGGTTACCACGGCTCCGTAGCTTGGTCCCTCTTGTTCACTACCATCATTCTTATTTGTTTTTATTATAAATTAATTTTCTTTAGCTTCTTCCTTTCGTGTATCCTTCTCTCGTTTGTTATTTCTTGAGATAGTTACTTTTTCTTTATTTTTTTCATCTTCTGAGGATTCTATTTCATCCCATGGTATTCTAGTTATGTGTTGGATGTTAATTTGGGAATCCTTCCCTAATGCTTCTAATTTTTTTCTGCCATTTATTTAGAATTGTGTAGCTTTAGGGTAGCTAAAGGAATCATGTGTTCCTCATTCATGGAAAAATCTGTAAGGTTCTGGTTCTGTACAATTTCATTCTAGGTGTCCATATTTCCCACATTTATAGCAATTCATAAGTCTTCTTTCTTCAAAACCATCCCCATAGTTGTTTTGGTTTTCTCTCCATTAATATCCTTGATAACCTCTTCCACCTTGGTAATTATTATATCCACCCCCATAACCGCTCTGATAATTATCCACCACCATAACCTTGATAATTGGGGTTATAATTATTTGCTTAGTATCCTCTCTCAAAATGTGGTGGTCCACTATGATATCTTTGATACTATGGGGTGGTGATTGTTTATATTGGTGTTGTCTTAGCTTTTTGTACTAATATTATGGGGTTTATTTATTGTATGGGTGGAGGTGGAGGTATTGTATTTTTTCTCGCTACCATTTCTCTGCGTAGTATTATAGTCTATTAAGTCCTCCATGACATCAATTGCAGGAAAAGTATGATGATATTGGTTATATGATCTGCATGTGTCATAAAATGCATTAATATATTTTTGGTGTGGATACTTTTAGTAGAGGTAAAGTTTCATGTGTATGTTGATCCCATAATTTACAGATACCACACCAATTGTGTTCTATTGCGGTTATGTTACTAGAAGAAGCTTTTTCCGAAGAATGTTATCTTTTTGCTGCAGCTCTTTTAGATTTTTCTAAATATGGAAAATATGTCTTATTATGTCCTTCTACACAACATATCGTATGGTATTCTTCGGTGGTGAATTATTTCTAATTTTTTCTTTTATTTGGGTCTCTTGTTGTAGTGTTAATTTTACTATCTCTAGTTGTACCCTCTCTAACTTTTTCTTAATCAATTTTTCTCCTTCTCTTCTTCATGGTTGTGCCTCTAACCTTGTAGCCATTTCTATGGCATCTGAGATATTTTTAAAAGTCTTTCCATCTAGGGATGCTCTAAGGTAAGGTAATAGACTAGAAAGTAAACCATTCATTCTTTATTTATCTCGTCAAAGGTTATTTTAACTTTCTTGTAAAAATTTACACCAATAGTTGAATTATTTAACTAATTCATCTTATTTTTTTATTATTTCCTTCATCTTATTGACACTTTTTGTAGGTGCTTCGGGATAATGAAAATCTGCATTGAATTATTTTCTATTGCATCACAATATTTTTTGTGTTGAGGTTTGTCTTCATGTACCACCTTAAAGTATCATCTCTTAATGTTCCCACAAAGTCATATAACTTGGTTATGGGATCTTTCATGTTGTTAATTTTTAGAATGATTCTAGAATGAACAAATGTTCCTTTACATCCTTTTTATCTTTTCCAAACAGTGGCAACTTGATCTTCTGGGCCATTCTTCTAACCGATTAAGGGTTTGGTTAATTCTAAATTGGTTTTACTTTCTTGTTATGGTTACAATATTTTTACATATTGCTTTTTCTTCCTTTATCTCTTGAAATTTGTAGAGTTCTCCCATAACTCTTTTAATTCTCTCATAGTTTCTTCTCTTCTTTTAATCTTATCTTAGAATTTTTGTATCTTTCCATCAAACTTTCTTCCTCTTGTACCTTTCTAAGTGGTGTGTGAAGTAGCATGGGGATGAAATCTGATCCGAGGTCATGTCCTTTGGGATTGTGTGATGGTTGGGAAAACCTCTTCTATTGGTGTCTCTTCATAATTATACTCTTGTACAAATAACCTCCTACCTTTAACATTTCCTAATCTAAATTTTTTCTCTAATCCTATATCTCCTTCATCACTTCTTATTTTCTGATTTTTATTTTCTACTTATTTTGTATCTTGTTCTTCAAAATTATTTTTTCCCCTTATCTTTTGTTATGTTTTTCTTTTCTTTTAAACTCATTAACTTGTTCTTTTATTCTAATAACCTCTTCTTCTTCACCTTTTTATGTAATCAATAGTGGAGCTTCTCTCTTATCTTTTTTTCATTCCTCTTCTCCTAAAATTTTTTTATTTATGGTACCATTCTATCTACTATCACCTATAAATCCTTCTTTAATGTAGTTTATTGTGACAATGAGTATTGTATTCTATTATCTAATGGGCATTGTCCCACTTTGAAATCCATGGGGTAACCAAAACTTGTTGGTCTTAACCTTATGCGGGAATGATAGAAATACTCTAAATGTCTACCTCCGTTTCTAGGGTAGTCATATGTTGGCCTCCACTTGAAGTGGTCTTATCTTTCTTTTCTATTTTCTAAACTTTATTTAATTTTTATTTTCTTTCATTTAAGTTTTTATCCTTTCCTCACTTGTTTTTTTATTATTGGTAAATAGCTTTTGAAAGATACTATACCCCTGTCATATAAGACTCAAAGCGGATAAAACTATATCATAGAACCAAAAAGGGATCAAAATCCAAATGTGATAAAAAACCCCAACGGCAGAAAACCAACAACCGGGCCAACAACCAATGAAAACAAAAGTTGAAAAGAAGCAAAAACAACTTAACAACTATTGTTTTCAATTTGAATGTTTTTCTTCTTGTTACAAATTGTAATCCATTCATCTGCATATTTTTGTAAAGGATCAAAATCCTTAATTGGCTGATAAGTATTATTTGAGCAAGGAGATCGAGGAATATTCTCCTTATCCGCTACATATTTTTGTGTTGTAGTGTTTCTGATACTCTGAGTCTACCCCAGGATGACTCTTTATTTGCATGGTTTGTGAGCTTGTTCAAAGGGGTTTCTGGGACCGTTTCCAGCGTGTCTTCCTTCTTAGCATCAGAAGCAGGGATATTTTGAGGTTTGAATCTCAGATGTTCCGGGAGGGCATTTTTCCACCAGTTAGCATTCTCTTTTTTGTGTTTTATCATCTCGCAATTAACAAAAAATGTCCCAAAGAGAAACAATTCCTGCATCTAAAAGGCAGACCCTCATAGTCCAGAGGTTGAGTCCAAGTTTGATTTTGCACCTTTAGCTCAATATGAGCTAGAAGATCCTTTGAGGTATCAACCTCAACAAGAATTCTTGCATAGGTTGTATGTGTGAATTCAGAGGTTTGGGAGTCAATGTTAATGGTGTTGCCCAATGTATTGCCTATGGCTATCAGACACTTTTGATCCCAAAATTGTAGAGGTAGATGGGGTAATCTGATCTAGATCGGTTTGTGGGAGAAAGATTCAATGAGAGGGTTGAATGATGGGAACCAAGGTTTTAACATAAGATTATTTTTCTGGAAGATCCAAAGCTAATTAGCAATGATAACCTTATCAGCTATGGATTCAAAAGCAACAATGAAGATTCCTTTAGCACATGGGTAGAGATCTAACCTTCCTTCTAGAAGCGGGATCCAATGCTTGGAGATCCATTCGTGTAGGATAGGTAGACTAGGCCAAAGTCCAACGAATCTATAAATTAAGGCATGGTCTTGATAGAAAGATTCTGATTCGAGGACTTCATCTCCAAAGGTTATGCATGGGTTTTTCTCAGCAGGCTTCATAGTAGTCTTTGCACTAGTCACTGACTTTGTTTAGATACTATATCAGCGAAAGAGGGACCATTGGATCTCCCGATCTCTGTATCACTTCCACCGCCCTAGATCAACAGTTCAGGAAAGAGTGCAGGTATCAAACCAGATCTGCCGCTCTTCCAAATCACATTTTCTCCGTTGAGGGGAGCAATAGGGGTTCCATGCCGTGAGCTAGATCTGGTTTTGACAAACACTTGGGCCTTTGAATTCGTGGCATGAGAGGAAGGGGCCTGCTTTCAGTGTTTCCATTCGGCTTGGTGTTACCAGAAGCCTCTGATCTATCCTCGTTTTGCACAGAATGTGTGTCCTCACTTGTTAATCTCTTTTTTTTCTATCTTTTTCTCTAACTCCTTCTTTGCGGCTATCCTAGCCTTCTCTTTTGATCTCCTCATCATTTTTTTCTTTTGTTTAATTACTAATTTGCCTAATTCTCATTTAGTAATTATGTAATTTTTTTTGTTTTTCTTTTCTTCATGTCGCCTTATTTCTTATGCCCAAACCATCACCCCGTCATTTTTATAATTTATGTCTCTTGGATTGCCCCTCTTCACATATGCCATCCCATGGTGCATATCTCCTAAAGGAATTTCTACGTGCTTCTAATCAAGTCTTTTTCTACTAGAAAATTCAAATTAAGAAAGTTATTTGTTTAAGAAATGTTCCTCTAGCTCGGCTTAAAACTTCTACCTTTTTATGATCAAAATTGGTCCAACCACGAATCACCCAGTAATAATATATGAATCAAATATTGTTTCAACCCAATCTATTGCTTTTGTCTAATGTTCTTCTAAATATCTTAGAGTTTCTATCCTTTTACGAGTCCATTCGGATGGTTTTTCGTAATTGTATCCTTGACCAATGTGTTATTTTTGTGTGTGCTAAAATGCAAGGCCACAATAGGTGTGGAATTTGAGACCATAATTCTTCTCCAGTATCTCCAAATAAATCATCTTCAGTTCCTTTACAAGATTCTCTAAGTCTCTTTTCCTCCTATTTAATGATTATATCAATCTAGTTTTCTCACCAATCTTCAATCTTCGTTAAAGTTGGTTTCTAATACCTTGGTGGTGAATTTTTTCCATACATCCACTTAACAAAAGGAACCTAGGCTCAAATGCCAAAATGTTGATCTTAAGCCTCGACAATAGTGTGAGGGTTAATAATTTTTCCCTTTCATTAAGGATGTGCTAGGAATGATATTTAGATTCATAAGATGAACAAAAGAATGTAATTACAAGACAATAAACATTACACATTGCATCAACCATCACTCTTTATTTATATATAATAAATGTTACATCATTATTTCACATCCATCTCACACACTCTCATCCATTCATACACATATATCTACTTATATCCATACATATATATACCTTGAGAAGCACTTACTCTCTTCTTATCACTCACACATTTTCAATTACATATTCTCACACATAAATTATCTCTCCACACACACACTTTTGTGATTAAGTACAATAAATATCATGTTTTACAAAGTAGTCAAAAGACACTTCTTTTGGATGTGACTCTGTCAGCTAAGTTTGCATTTTGTTCTAGTCTTCTTTGTGTTGTGGTTTCTACGATGTACCTACACAACTTTATGTATTCTTTAGTGGCTTATGTAGTCTTTAATGGATATGCTTAGTGTTATGTGGCTTACTTCAGACTTCAATGGCTTTTCCTTTTATCTGTGGATTCTCCTATATTCCACAAATTTTCTTCTTATCTACGGATTATGCTCAAAATTTATTAAAAAAACCCATGGCAAAATCATCCCTAGACTTCAAAAGTTCTCATGTCCTCGAGACAACCAAAATGATGAAGAACCATGTCTTCCTTTTTTATTTCCCAAAATTTTAAGTGTGTCCATTTTTTTGAATTCCTTTTTCTTTATAGCTTTGCTTGGAAAATGAAAGCATCAACTTACCAAAACTTAGACATCTAGCGTAAGGAAATGTTCCCTCGCTCAACTTGCCCGACTAGATTAATAGGAAACGGTGGCTTCCCAAAAAAATTGTTCTTTCCTTTAAGAAATTTTTTGTGGGATATATTCGGCATATTTAGTTATGATCATTTTCTCGAATGCATTTCATTGTTCTAAGTTCTCTTTAATTTCTTTTTTCCATACCTTCATCTAATTATTTTCCTAAAAGATGAGATGGATCTCTGTCGGTGGTGGTTGGTTAGATCTGAATGTTCCTATATCTTTTTCTTCATTGTTACTAATTCTTGTTGCATCCTTTTCATGGACCTTTCCATTTTTGTGTTGTATTCTTTCGTGTCTGTAATTTTATCATCCCGTCGTTGTTTCTTGATGTGATATAGTTTAGTTAGTTCCACAAGCTTTCTATGTTGGTTTCATCATAATCTATAGTAATATCATATTCGGATGACTCCTTGCTGAGTTGATGTTCTAATTTATCTAATTCAGCTTTATCTATTTGTGTTAGGCTTGGCCAACCCATGGAATATGCATAGTATGTTTCCACATTTCCAACCTCTTTTTCAAAGTTTTTACAAAGTGTCTCCATGTTCTTTCGTCATTTCTATTTTTTTTTTGTTTGAGGTTGTAATATTTGTACCTTATATTCTTGAATTACCTCATTTTTAATATTCTTCTTTATGATCTCCTTTGAGGTGGTGTTGTCTATGAGAATTGACTTTACTTATTGTTTGAGTGATTTTTCTCTTTGGGATACTAGAGTCTATAGTGATTTGAGGTTTATCTATATTTATTGATGTCATCATTTTTTTCATTGCTTCCTCTAATTCAACACACATTTGCATCCAATCTTGCTTTGTACTTTGATCCAACAACTAACTACATGTAGGTTTTATCTTTGGTGAGAGGTGTATTATGTACCCTTCTTGTGTTTTTCTACTACACCCTGTTGCAATTGAATGGTTTGTGGGTGTCTCCTTTTTGGAGTGCCTTCTTAATCAGTGTCAATGAATCTTAGCGGATACTAGGCCGGGGTTAATCCACGGGGTGCTTCAAGTGTTTGTGTAGTACTGATATAAGGTTGTTCTATATTTCGACTCCTTTTGCTTACCCTCTATCTCTTTTTGATTTTTTTGTGCTTCTTTTTGTTTTTTGTTTTTTTTTCTTCTGATTTTTTCTTCCTCTATTGTTTTTTCTTGTTCTTTCTTCTTCATTTTTCTTATCTACTTTTTCTTTTCTTTTCTTTTCCTTAGCCTCCTTATTTTTTCATTCTACCTCTCTCTATTTTCTTGTTCTTTTTGTTGTCTTTTCCTCTTTTCTCTTCTCCTCTTCTTCCTTCTTTTTTTGCTTCTCTTCCTCCTACCTCTTTTCTTCTTCCTTTCTCTTCTTATCATCCTCCTTTTTCTCTTCTTCTTACCTCTTCTCCTCTACCTTTTTCTCCTCTTCTTATGCTTTGTTCTTTTTTTTTATATCCTTCTTTCTCTTTCTTCCTCTTATGTTTTCTTATCTTCCTATTTCTTCTTTCTTCCTCTTCTTCTTCCCTTTCCTCTTTTTCATGTCCCCTTGTTTCCTCCTCAACCTCCTTATCTTTTATCTATTTTTCCATTTTTTCCTCCATTATTTCTCTCTCTCTTTTGTTTATTCTCCTTTTTGTTACTCATCGCATCAACTCTTCTAGTTCTTTAACTCATATTTTGTCCTTAACTATCTTATTTTTCTTACCTTTAATTTGTTCAAGTTCCTTTTCAAATGTGTTTAGGATCATTTTTTCCTTCATGTCTATTTTTTCCCTAGTTATTTTAACAAGCCATGTGGAATAATGTAACATGTCTTCTATTACCAGGAGGAAACCTTTTCAAATAGATGAATGAGCTTTTCTATTGTATCTTTTATGTAGTTGTACCAACATCATAATGTTGATCCACTTGTGAAAATCCACCATGGTTTTAAAAAGGTTTGTAGAATTTATATGTGGTCTTGGTTAGGTGTGATTCCTCCCATGATTCAATTTATGTCATGAATTGTGGACCAAATTCTTCTTCATCATGTGATTATCCTAGAGGAGAGAGTGAGGTATGTATATATTCCTCTTCATCTGAATCTAAAATTTTCATTGTCTCTATTTTTGACTCTTCTATTTCTTCACTTGTTTCTAGCTCCTTTCTTCTTTTTCTTATTAGCCTTCATTTTCTATCTTTTTTTTTTTGGTGATTGTGGAGGAGTTTTCTTTTGAGATCTTATTTTATATGTTTTGGCCCTTCTTTTCTTTATTCCTCCTTGGTCATGGTCTTCTGGATATTTGTTTTTAAATTCTTCCCATGTCTCTGCAATTACATCATCAATATTTGATGTACTTGGTTTAGTTTTTCCACTTTGGAAGATTTCTAATGGCCTGAATTGTTGTGGTTACTAGCTCATCAGATGCTTCATATGGTAGTGGGGCTATATGTGTCATCTGGAATAAAATGCCTTATAAAAGTATAATCAATATCCGCTATAAAGACCACCTCATTCTCATATTTGGCTACTATTTGTTCTAAAATTATGTCTTTGTTTTCCTACTAGTTGCCTTATGTTTTCTATCCACCCTATTAGAGATGTGATCTATTGTACATGGGTCATGGTGTTCATATGATTCAATATTTTTTTTATAATGGGTAGGTCTTGGCTCCATTGAACCTGCTTTGTTTTAGTTGGAAGGGTGTTTGTGAAATACATAGCTATACATAATAAGATGGAGCCATATAAAAGGTGTGTTTTCCCTCCTTGATCTTCCTAGTTTTTCATGAAATTCAGCAGCCAATACCTCATAGGTTATAATCAGATTGAGATGTAATCATATCTAGGGAAACTTGTGTGATTAACCCATGAGCACCATCTTCCCTATTGGTGTGATAAACATTTAAGTAGATGGATTTAGCTACATACCCAAGAGTATGGTTTTTGATATCTCCAATCCTTACTCCTCTTTTTTCATGGTGACATTCATAAATCATGTAGTTTTATTCATTGGAGTATTCTTCTTAGTCATTGTCAAACATCATGTTGTCATTAATCGATGACTCTCTCTATGATCGCATAGCATTGATTTGGTATGGTTTCTCAAAGTATAACATTTCAATTGTGTAACCGATTAAGAAGAACCCTAACTACATTGCTATCCATGGAAAAATATGGAATTTTTCTCCATGCATCCAGCTTCAATTATGTAATTACCTCGGCATTGTTATTATATTCCAAGGCCCCTGTTGTCATATTTGGTTAGAGGATTACTTGTTTGTCCATCCTCCAATGAGTGTGGTCATATTCTATGATCCCTGAGTGTATATACTTTTGTATGTCTTGAGCATGTGTGACCTTGAATAAATATGGGAGAAGGCTCATTGGATCTGGATGCATTGATTTGAGGGAATGTTTTGAAATTCTAGATTTGGATGGTATTTTTACTTACAATAGTTCGAGTCACCATTATACTACCTTCTCTACTTCTCCTTCGTGTACCCTAGTTTTATTTTCTCTTTTACCCTTTTCTTCACTTTTTCTCCTTTAGAATTTTTGCATTTGTGAGTCATTTCTCCCTTGGCTCATGACTTTATACCGTTATGTTTCCACCGAATTTATTTATTGTGTTTGGGTGGGAAAAAAAAATTATTTGATTTGAGTGTGTTCTTTGTCCTTTATTTCATGGTTTGCTCTTATTCTTTGTTATGCGGTTTTATTCTTATCCTTTAGTCAATGGTTTTATTCTTCTTTCCGTGGTTTTCTTCTATTTTTTCTTATGTGGCATTTTCTTTTTTTCTTTCTTTTTTTATGTGGGTTTTATTTTTCCTTATGTGACATTTTTCATTTTTCATTTATCCCTTGGGTCTCTCCTTCCTTCCACAAATATTTATTCGTGTTTTTATATATTTGATTTTGATGTCCTCTTTGCTTTATTTGATATCCTTCCTTTCTTATTTACTTTCTTATTAACTTCACATATCTTATTTCTTATCTTTCTAGGTTGTTTTTGGTAGAGAGAGGGTACCCTTGTGGGTTTTCACCCTCATCCTCATCCGATATGCCAAATTACCATTTTTCATAGAAGACAATTTTTTTTAATCGGTAGTGTTGTATTTCTTCATCCTGGATCCATTTACATAGCTTAGTAATTCTTTCTTTTGTAATGTTTGAAGTTTCGTGGCTCTAAAGGTAATATTTATTTGATAAGATATAGGCCTAGCCAATGGATTTTTAAATTCCTAGGTATTTTCCATTTTTGTCATATAGTAGGACTTGATCTCCTATATCAAATTTTGTTTTCTTGATATGTCTATTATGCCATGATTTCTTCCTATGTTTTCTTTGTTTGGTTATAGACGTCTATGAATATTTTCTAATCTAATTTTTATAATCCATTTATCCTTTCATGTAATGAGGGATATGTGTTCATCATGAAGGCTATGGCCACTTCAAGACTTGGGAGGATGAACTCCATGGGTCATTGTGACTTCTATTCCATACACCTGATTGGAATGGGGAGTACTTTTCTATCCTTTTGTATGTGATGCAGTATGCCCATAATGATGTTGGTACTTTTATGTCCCAATCTACTTTCTATAATGACCATATTTTGTTAGTAATTTCTCTAACACCTTGTTAAACACTTCAACATTGTTATGTTTTCTTGAGGGTAGTATGGTGTACTTTTATTATGGTTTATCATAAAGTATTATAGGATCTCTTTGATTATGGCATTGAAAATTTTGGATCTCTTTGGTTTGAGTGTGTTCTTTGTTCCATGGGTTGCTCTTATCCTTTGTTATGCGGTTTTGTTCTTATCCTTTAGTCAGCAGTTTTATTCTTCTTTTCATGGTTTTCTTATATTTTCCACAGTTTTCTTCTTTTTGTCTTTGTTTCGTGGGTTCCCCCTTCCTTATGTGACTTTTTCCTTTTTCCTTTATCCCTTGGATCTCTCCTTCCTTCCACAGATATTTATTTGTGTTTATATATTTGATTTTGATGTCCTCTTTACTTTATTTGATATCCTTCCTTTCTTATTTACTTTCTTATTAATTTCATGTATCCTACTTCTTATCTTTCTAGGTTGTTTTGGTAGAGATGGTGCCCTTGTGGGATTTCACCCTCATCCTCATCCAATATGCCAAATTACTAGTTTTTAGAGAAGACAATTTTTTTAATCGATAGTGTTGTATTTCTTCATCCTGGATCCATTTACATAGCTCAAAATTTAGTAGTTCTTTCTTTTGTAATGTTTGCAGTTTCATGGCTCCTAATGGTAATATTATTTGATAAGATATAGGACTAGCCAATGGATTTTTAACTTCTTAGGTATTTTCCATTTATTGTCATATAGTAGGACTTGATCTCCTATATCAAATTTTTTTTTCTTGATATGTCTATCATGCCATGATTTCTACCTATGTTTTTCTTGTGTTTGGTTATAGATGGCTATGAATATTTTCTCATCTAATTTTTATAATTCAATTATCCTTTCATGTACTGAGGGATCTGTGTTCATCATGAAGGCTATGGCCACTTCAAGATTTGGGAGGATTGGGTACTAAGACTTCTAGTCCATACATTGATTGGAATGGGGAGTACTTTTTTATCCTTTTGTATGTGATGTGGTATGCCCATAATGATGTCGGTACTTTTTATGTCCCAATCTACTTTTTGTAATGACCATATTTTGTTAGTAATTTCTCCAACACCTTGTTAAATGCTTCAACTGTTATGTTTTCTTGAGGGTGGTATGATGTACTTTTATTATGGTTTATCATAAAATATTATAGGATCTTTTTTATTATGGCATTGAAAAAAAAATTATTTGATCACCGGTAATATGTAATGGACATCCAAATTGGGTGATGATATTTTCATAGATAAATTTAGCCAATGTTCTTGTAGTTCACACTTTTGTACGTGTAGTTTTTTCCCATCTTGTTAGGTATTCTATTCATGTAATGATAAATCCGGCTTGTGAGTGTCTTGCAGGAGGTTTTAGTGGTCCAATGTAGTCTATAGCCCATTTCTCAAATGGAGCTAGCACTAGTACTGGCCTTAAAGGCATTTCATCTCTAGCATTTGGTTTTCCTACCCGCTAACAAATATTGCATGATCTTGCATGTTTGTGTGCATCATAGAATAGTGTGGGCCACCATGATCCGGCCATCATTATTTTTCTAGTTGTTGTTTCTCCTTCATTATGACCTCCTCTGCTACCCATTCATGAGCTTCTCTTAAAATGTTCTTTCTTTCATGTTCTAGTACCACCCTTATGAGGACTTCATCTTGTCCCTTTTTGTATAATTGTCCTTGAATCAGGGTAAATGGAAATGAACTGCTTAGCAAATTTATTTTCTATTGTTTTGTGTAGTCCACATGGAATTCTCTAGTTGTCAACAATTTTAATATATCATCTAATTATTTAGGAATTACTTCAATTCTAAAAATATATGCTTCTAGAAATCATCATCGATTGGTCCTACATCTTCTCTTGTTTCAATTATAGATAGATAGTCTAGCCCATTATTTAATTTTCCTGGTTTGACTAATATAGTAAACTTGAATTCTTGAAACAACATTAACCACCAACATACTCTCCCTTGTAATATTGGCTTATTCAATAGGTATTTGAGAGGCTCATGGTTTGTGTAGAATAAAAATGGTGTTGCTAATAGGTAATGTCTAAATTGTTTTACTGCATACACTATACTTAGGGATTCTCTCTCTGTTGTAGAATAATTATTTTCATCTTTTTTCAACTTGTGGCTTGCAAATATTATAGGGTGATCCATTTTTTCCCTTGGTTGTGTTAATATTGATCTTATGGAAATGCGTAATGCATCTACATGAACATGAAATGGGACTTTCCAATCTAGGAATATCAAAATAGGTGCATGTAGAATTTTATCTTTGAGTATTTCAAAAGCATCCACACATGCTTTAGACCATTCTATTTGTTTATTTGTTATTTTCTTTAGAAGCTCTTCCAACAAAGCACTAATATCTTGTGTAATTCCTTGTGAATTTTATATGATATTTTCTTTAGAAGTTTTTGGTGGTGTAAGTCTTACAATTTTTGATGTTTTGAGTAGGTCTATCAATAGTTCTTCTATACAAATTATGTGGCCCAGTAATATGCCAAATGGTGTCAAGAAAATGCATTTCTTCAAATTTAATGATATTTGTAGTGCTCGACATCTTTGGAACATAAGTTTTAGGAATTGTATGTGATTTTTCAATAGGCCATATATTGTCCAGTCATCTAAGTAAACTTTTAGGAAGTCATGAATAAATTTTTTAAATGCATTGATCATAATTCTACTAAAGATGGTGGGTGCATTATTTAGGCCAAATGGCATTACTATGTACATAAATGAACCCCATTCTATAGAAAATGTTGTTTTTGTTGATCTTCGGTGTAATTCAAAATTGATGGTAATCGGAGAACCCATTAGTGAATGAATAAAATTCTCTCCTTACCACATTTTCTAGGACTTCTTTTGTGAATGGTGTGGGAATGGGTCATGTACACATGCCTTATTCAATTCTCTATAATCCACACATATTCTTATTTTTTACTACCATTGGGCTTATCCACTTATCATCATCAGCATGTTTGATTATTGTATGTGATTTTTCAATAGGCCATATATTGTCCAATCATCTAAGTAAACTTCTAGGAAGTCATGAATAAATTCTTTGAATGCATTGATCATAATTCTACTGAAGATGGCGGGTGCATTCTTTAGGCCAAATGGCATTACTGTGTACATAAATGAACCCCATTCTATAGAAAATGTTGTTTTTGTTGATCTTCAGTGTAATTCAAAATTGATGGTAACCAAAGAACCCATTAGTGAATGAATAAAATTCTCTCCTTGCCACATTTTCTAGGACGTCTTTTCAAAACTGAATGGTGTGGGAATGGGTCATGTACACATGCCTTATTTAATTCTCTATAGTCCACACATATTCTTATATTCCCATATTCTTATTTTTACTACCATGGGGCTTATCCACTCATCATCATCAAAGGCATGTTTGATTATACATCACTCAAAATTTTATCTATTTCAGTCTTAACCTTCACTTTTAAGTTGGGATTTAATTTGTATGGTATTTTCTTAAGGGGTTTAAACTCCTTTAATCTCAAATTTTCATTATACTCACCTCTTCTTTTATTCCACGTAACTCCTTAAAATCCTTGGGAAATATATCTTGAAATTCTTGAAGTAATTCTACTACTTTGGATACTTCTTCTTTAGACCAATAATCTCCTATTTTTGCAATTTTCTCTTCTCCATTAATCCCAATGTTTTCATTCCTTAGTTTTGGGTTTGATAAAAATATTTTTCTTCTTTTTGTTTTTGTCTCTACTACTTCTCTTTCTCCTTCCATTGTTTTATATTTTAATTTTTAGGTTTCTCCTCTTTTTCTTGTTTTTCTACTGTAAAGCAAAATGCCATATTTTTGATCTTGGTTGGTTGTTCTTTCTAAAGCTCTTGTTAACCTTCTTGGATTGAGTTTTCTCCTAAAATTGATATGTGGTATCTTTTTGGTTAATAATAAGAAGGTTCTTATCTTTTGAAGTTCTCAAAGTGTATTTAGGTCTGCATCCTAGAAGTTGAAAGTGTGGCAAAAATATTTTACCACTTGATTTCATTCTTTTGTTTCTTTTCTAGTTTCTTGATTATTATACCATGTCCTAGGTAAATGTCCTATTGTCCACACAAAAATTTGAGTCTAGACGATGGGGGAATTTTCTCCACATATATTTCAATGTTGTTCACATTCTTGAATATGTCTTTATGGGTCTCCTTCTCCTATATATTTAGGTATGGCTGCATAGTATCCTTCACTCTCCAAGTATCTTGTTTTCAAAAATGTTACTAGTGACTTACAGTGGGATATATTAGCTTTATGAGTTTATTGATTGTTAATGTGTCATCTAGCTCTTCCATAAAACTTGTTTCATTTGGGAATATATTCACCATTTGTTTTAAATATCCTTCAAATCTCAAAATCTTGAATATTTTAGTAAGGTGTGATGGGAAGATTTGTGGCTTAGTCTATAAACCCATTTTATTGGTCTTTCTAATTGTGTATCTATCTCATCCTTTTCCTCATGTTTGATGCCTTCAGTATAAATTATACCCATCTTCTTCTTATAATTCTTCTTGATGCCTTATGTATCGTCTGATTTATAGTAATCATATTCTAAAGTAATTACGCGAGATGGTAGTCTTCGTGTGTAATGTAGTTTTCTTACTTTGGATTCAGAAATCCGTGTATCCAAGCTTCGACTATATTATCCAAGCTTTCATTTGTGGATTCCTTTTAACTGAAATTTATCCATCAAAATTAGGTTAAATTATTTATCTAGGTTGGTTAACTGGTTCAAGGTGTATATTCTTTGTATATCATCAAAATCTTCTTCATTTGTATCATGTCATACTTCTTCTGACCGAGTGGTACTCATTCCTTTTTCTATAAAGGGATGTGAATGTGAATTCCATCTGATTCCAGTATAACTTCTTCCTCTTATGATTTTAAGGTTCCATTACAATCAACAAACCATTCTAAAGCCAAGATGGCATTGTATGTAGGTTTTGTTGTTACATTTTCTACCACTTCAAGTTCACTATTTTTTTATCCCCATAAAATAAACTTCCACATTCCGTAGTACACCTGCGAGTGATTTTTTTGAACCATCTGCTAGACCAATATGGTATCTTGAGGCATCTAAATGATGTCTACCATGTTTTCCCAATTTGATTTGGACATTATATTTACATCTGCACCCAGATCCAAGAGGATCTTCATAATTTTCATATCAAATATTTCTATGTCCAGATATATGGCAAATTTACGCCATGTTCTCTATGTTCTAAATACATTTTTATTTTTCTTTTATGGGCGGACTTAATCCACTAAACATTAAAACTTTTTTCTTCCTTATTCTAATATTTATGAAATTGTTTTAGCTTGTCTACTAACTCGTGTTTAAGGGTTAGTCTAGATATTTGTTTGAGGGTGGTTATCTCTTCTTCTAAAAAAAATATTTCTTTTTCCTCATGTTTTTGAGATTTCTTTGTTATTGCTTTAATTTTTCCACTTCCTTCTCATGTAGTTCTAGTTGAATCTCTTTTGGATTCCATTCTTCACCGCTAGATGATTCATCTTTTGTTGGTATTCTAATGATTTTATTTTTCCCATTTTTTTATTTCTTTATGGTGCTTCTTGTGGTTATTGTGGCTCTATACCTTGGTTCCTCTTGTTCACTACCTTCTTTCTTATTATTTTTTCTTTTAAAATAATTTTCCTTAGCTTCTTCCTTTCTCTTATCCTTCTCTAGTTTGTTCTTTCTTGAGCTAGATGCTTTTTATTTATTTTTTTATTTTTCTTTAAGGATTCTACTTCATCCCATGGTATTTTAGTTATGTGTTGGACGTTCTTTGGCATCCTTCCCTAATGCTTCTGATTTTTTTCCACCATTTATGTAGAATTGTGTGGCTTTAGGGAAGCTGAAGGAATCATGTGTTCCTCATTCATGAAAAAAATCCACAAGGTTCTGGTTTATGTACAATTTCTTGCTAGGTGTCCATCTTTCCCACATTTATAACAATTCATAGGTCTTCTTTCTTGAAATCAGCCCATAACTGTTTTGGTTTTATCTCCCTTGATATCCTTGGTAACATAATAACCTCTCGCCACTTTGATAATTGTTATATCCACCCTCATAATCGCTCCATTATCCTCCTCTCTATATCCGCCACCATAACCCTTATATTGGGGTTATAATTATTTCATTGGTATCATCTCCGAATTGTGGTGGTCTATTATGATATCTTTGATATTGTGGGGCAGCGGTGATTGTTGGTACTTGTGTTATCTAAGCTTATTGTACTTATATTATGGGGTTTGGTTGTTGTGGGGGTGGAGGTGGAGGTATTCTATTTTGTCTAGATTTCATTGTTCTATGGGTATTATAGTTTTTTTAAGTCCTCCATGAAATCAATTACGGGAAAATTATGATGATAGTGGTTGTATGATCCACATGTTGTACAATACATTAATTGATTTATGGGGGGGGTTACTTTTAGTAGTGGGAAATTGTCCTGTGTATGTTGATCCCATAATCTACAGATACCACACCTAGTTTGTTCGAGATGGTTATGTTATTAGAAGAATATTTTTCCGATGAATGTTGTCTTATTGTTGTAGCTCTTTTAGATTTTTCTAAATATGGACAATTTGTCTTACTATGTCCTTCTACACAACATACCGAGCACACAAAATTTTGGTTGTATGCTATTCTGGGTGGTGAATTGTTTCTAAAGTCTTCTTTTATTTGGATCTCTTGTTGTACTTTTAATTTAACCATTTCTAGTTACCCCCCCTCTAACTCTATCTTAATTGAGTTTTCCCTTCTTTCCTCCATGGTTTTACCTATAACATTGTATCTATTTGTATGGAATTTGAGAGATATGTAGACATATTTCCATCTAGGGATGCTCTCTAGACATAAGGTAATATAATAGAAGTAAACCATTCAATTCTTTGTTTGTCTGTCATTAAGGATTCTTCTAACTTTCTTGTAACATTTTTGAACCGATAGTTGAATTATTTCACTGATTCATCTTATTTTTGGATTAATTCCCTCATCTTACTAACACTTTATGTAGATTCTTCAGGATAATGAGAATATTCCTTGAATTATTTTTCTATTGCATCCCAATCTTTGTTGTGTTGAGGATTTGTCTTCATGTACCACCTTAAAGTATCATCTCTTAATGTTCCCATAAAGTCATATAGCTTGGTTGTGGGATCTATCACGTTGTTTATTTTCCAAAATGAGTCTAGAATGAATAGATGTTCCTTTGCATCCTTTGTATATTTTCCTAACAATGGAAACTTGATCTTCTAGGTCATTCTTCTAACCGATTGAGGTTTTGGTTGATTCTGAACTAGTTGTTGTTGCTTTTGGAGGTTTTACTTTCTTGTTTTGGTTACAAACTTTTTGTAGATTTCCTTTTCTTCCTTTATCTCTTGAAATTTCAATATCAAAGTAGATTTCTCCCAATAAATCTTTGAATTCTCTCACAGTTTCTTTTCTTCTTTTACTCTCTTCTTGCAATTTGTTGTATCTGTCCATTAAATTTTCTTCCTCTTGTACCTTTCTAAGTGGTGTGTGAAGCGGCATGGGAGATGGTGTCTGATCCAGGGGTCATGTCCTTTAGGATTGTGTGATGTTTGGGGAAACATCTTCTATTGGTGTCTCTTCATAATTATCTTCTTCTTCAAACAACTTTCTACCTTTAACATTTCTTAATCTAAATTTATTCTCTAATCCTATATCTTCCTCATCACTTCTCCTTTTCTTATTTTTCTTTTCTACTTCTTTTGTATCTTGTTCTTCAAAACTAATTTTTGTTTTTCCCTTATCTTCTGTTATGTTTTTATTTTCTTCTAACTCCTTAACGAGTTCTTATATTCTAATAACCTCTTCGTCTTTAGTTTTTATATACTCAATAAAGTGGAGCTTCTCTCTTATATTTTTCCCATTCCTCTACTCCTAAGATTTGTTTTATTCTTGGTTCCATTCTATCTACTATCTCCTGTAAATCCTTCATTAATCTAGCTTGTTGTGATAATGAGTATTGTATTCTATTATCTAATGGACATTGTCTCGCTGGGAATCCATCGGTAACCAAAACTTGTTGGTCTCTACCTTGTGTGGGAATGATAGCAAGACTTTGAATGTATGCCTCCATTTCTGGGATAGCCATATGTTGGCCTCCACTTGAAGTGGGCTTATCTTTCTTTTCTATTTTTTGAACTTTATTTAATTTTTCTTTTCTTTCATTTAATTTCTTTATCCTTTCTTCCTCTGGTTGATATTTGTTTTTCTATCATTTTCTAACTCCTTCTCTCTGGCTATCATAGCCTTCTCTTCTGATCTCCTCATCATTTTTTATTTTGTTTACTTACTAATTTTCCTATCTCTATTTTATCAATTATGTATTTTTTGGTTTTTATTTTCTTCATGTCACCTTATTTCTTTTGTCCTAACCATCACCCCATAATTTTTTATTAGTTATGTCTCTTAGATTTCCCCTCTTCAAATAAGCCACCCTATGGTGCTTTTCCCCTAAAGGAACTTCTTCTCTCTTCTAATGAAGCCTTTTTCTTCTAGAAAAATTAGAATTAAGAAGGGTATTTGCTTAAGAAATATTCCTCTAGCTCCGCTTTAAAAATGTTTTCCTTCTTATGATCAAAACTAGTCCAACCCTGAATTTCCCAAGTAATAATATATGAATCTAATGTAGTTTCAAACCAGTAGTCTATTTCTCTTGTCCAAGGTTCATCTATATCTCTCAAGGTTTCTATCCTTTTTGAGTCCACTCGGATGGTTTTCATAATCGAATCATTGATCACTATGTTCTTTTTGTGTGTGCTAAAATGCAAGGCCACAATAGGTACATGGAAATTGTGACATAAATTATTCTCCACTCTCTCCAAATAAATTAGCTTTGGTTCCTTTATAATATGCTCTAATTTTCTTTGTCTCCTTTTTAATTAATATATTGATCTATTTTTCCCACTAATCTTCAATCTCCAATAAATTTGGTTTTCAATACCCTAGAGGTGAAAACTTTCCAGACATCCACTTAACAAAGGAACATGGGCATAGGCCACCAAAATGTTGACCTTAAGCCTCACAATAGCATGAGGGTTAAGAAGTTTTCCCTTTCATTAAGGATATGATAGGAATGATAGTTAGATTCATAAGATGAACAAACAAATGTAACTACAGAATAATAAACATTACACATTGCATCAACCATCACTCTTTATTTATATATAATAAATGTTACATCAATCTTTCACATCCATCTCACACACTCTCATACTTTCATCCATTCATACACAGATATCTACTTATATTCATATAGATATATATACCTTGAGAAGCACTTACTCTCTTCTTCTCACCCATACATTCTCACTCACACATTCTCACTTACATATTCTCAAACATATATTCTCTCCCCATACACACACTTTTTTGATTAAGTACAATAAATTTCATGTTCTACAAAGTAGTCAAAAGACAATTCTTTTGGACATGACTTTGTTGGCTAAGTCTCGTATTCTATTCTAATCTTCTTT
This sequence comes from Taxus wallichiana var. yunnanensis, assembly GCA_018340775.1. Lineage (NCBI taxonomy): Eukaryota > Viridiplantae > Streptophyta > Pinopsida > Cupressales > Taxaceae > Taxus > Taxus wallichiana. The sequence goes on from CM031234.1 coordinate 849,604,139, forward strand.
ATGTTGTGGTTTCTGATATACCTCCATGGCTTTATGTATTCTTTAGCAGATTTTGTAATTTTTAGTGGATATGCTTAGTGTTTTGCAGACTTCTTGTAGACTTTGACGGATTTTCCTTTTATCCTCGGCTTCTCCTATATTTTGTGGCTTTTCTTCCTTTTGCGGATTGTTCTCGAAATTAATGAAGAACCATGTCAACATGATGGATTCCTCTAAAAGGATATAGTGACTAGCTACCTTTATACATGTTCTTGGTGACAAGGGGTTTGGCCCTAATTCTAGGAGGAATCATCTCATATTTTTGAATGGTAGATTCCCACAAAAATTCCCATAGTTGTGAATAGTATATTCCTAAATAGACTTGAATATTATTACTCTTTTGTATGTAAATTCACTTCAAGTAAAGGACAGATAAATACGAACTAATTTTAAAATTACAACACACTCTTCATCATGTTCCTCATTTTCTTCCCTCTTTTTTGATCCATGTAAACCAAGTGTATATGTTTCCACCTCCTTAGTATTGACATGTCCATTGCAACTTTAAATGCAATTTCTAGTAGTGTAGGTAGATCATCATTGAAATATCAAAAGTAAATTTCACCAATGTTTTCCTTATATATGTATATTAGCATTTACATTCAAGTGAAATTTTGAATCAAATTTTAATCACTTTTGAAATTATGAGCAAAGAAAATTGTTAGATTTTAATCGAAAAACTATTAATTTTTTTCTTATAAATAGAATGTTGCATGTTGTGTTAAGCGTGGTGACACGATCGGTCCTTCCTATACCAAACTAATGTATTAAACACTACATTATACAATAAATTTGTTATCCTCTAATTTTTGTAGTAATTTCTATTTACAATTTTGTAATAGCATTCTACAATAGTTTTTAGGTTACTTTCATTGTTAGATAAGCATTGTCATTTTTGTATCATTTTGAAAGAAAAATTCAAATTTTATTTAGTTTTATTCACTTTCATTATTATTATTATATCTTGCTTTAAATATTACATTTAATTTTTCAAAAAACTATAATTTTTTTCTAAGATCTATTAGATTAGCCAATCGATTTATGTCTATGTGGCACTTTTGTCAAAGACTAGCCAATGAAATTATGCCTAAACGATACGATTCTCTACGATATTATAGAAAAATTTAGAGGTCCATTCTTAAAATTATCCTTACATGTGGCACTAATTTGTGTACACACATATTTTTGACCACCACTCCACTTAACCTTCCTCGCACTTGACTTCAGAGGATCACACCACATGGCATAATCCTAACTTTTAGGCTTTGAGTTCCATTTCTTCCTTCACCAATATCCATCAAAGCTTAGGGCATGGGATTGTGACACATGTCGCCCATTTGAAGGCCACCTAACTTCACAAGATTACACCACATGGTGTAATTCGACTTCCAAATATTTTTCATGCCTTAGTCAATTTTTCGTTCTTAGTCAATTTTTTCGTTCCACCCAAAAGGTGAGGCAAGTAGATCCTTTTCTCCATTAACATAGCAAAACCTTTTTATAAAAAAGTTTCCCACACCCTATCCCTACTAAATGTTGGATAAATCCCTCAACATAAAGCCAAAGGGCACTGTGTTTGAACGTAAGTGAGCTCTGTGCCATTGTAACATAAAATTATAACATGGGCAGTTGAGTGTAAATAAAAATTGGAGAACAAATCCATCTTAGGCCAAACTGCAAAGAAGGGAAAAGTTGAAGAACTTCACCTACATACTACAAAACATGGAACACAATTGTGAAAGTGTTATAAATATCATAAGAATGTAGAACACGTGTTGTAGTTGATGAAAACGAGCTAGAGGCTCATTTGGGAAACGATTGCATAACAAGAAATACATAAAATATATCCTTGCAATTTTAAGATTAAATTTGCTACCTTTTTCAAACAAAGCTTCTCCAAAGGTCCTTAGCTTAGTACTGGTGCAAGTTTTTTGAGTTTTTTCCTGTTCTCGACCACACAATAGTTATTTGAATTGTATTAGTATAACTGTCATGTGTCTACAGTGTTGTTTTCGTTGTTTTGGTTTGAGTGGATTTTGGTCATTACATTATGACAATTAGGAATGACATCAACGAAATGAATTGTTTCTCAAATTTTGAATCCTCATTGGCATTTGAGAATGGAGAAATTCATATGTGTATTTCTGAGATTGTTACTTCTCCTTTATCACAATTTGTGGATCCCCTCTCCTTATCTTTTTCTTACTTAATAAGAACCGAACACATTAGACTCAGTTAGTGGCGATATACAAATTGTTCCTGATGACCTGGCAATAAGTTGGATAGTACGAAATGTTTTGGAGCTAAGCGAGAGGCATTCTCGTGGGAAAATGAAAATGTTGCTCTATCTTCATCTTCATAAGACCCTTACATGTGGGACTTAAATTATGTAAATGATCATAAATCCATGCTATTGAATAAATCATTTGCTAGCATTGTGGCTAGTTAGAATTGCTAAAGCATAAATAGCCTTCTAGACCCTTTAGCATATATGCTTTTAAAGAATAACGGTAGGCTATGTTATACATAGGGTTACAATTTTTAATTGAAATTTTTGAATTTATATTTTTCATATAATACAAGTTTCAAATTTTTATCATCAAATTTTAAAATCCCGTATTTCAAATTTTAGATGCCGAAAATTATACTTCAAATACCACTCTTAGTTAAGATTTTTATTATTACGCCGAAGGCGTTTCCCAATAGGAAAGGCACTTCTCGACGGGCGTTTATGATGGTTTGACGGCCATCTGGACATTTTCACATTTTCCTACTATTTTTTACTCTGTTTTTTCCTGTTATCAAAGCTTTTCATGTTCCTCCATCTTTCAGATTGTTATGCGATTGAATAGCCCAAGAGGAATTCATTTTCGTCGTGCGGACCACTACGTAGTCTTCCCTTGAATTAGACATGGAATGCCTACCAGGGAAAGGAAAATCGGAAACGTTTGTATCAGAGTTTAGATGGGTTTCTGAATTCCCCATAGAATTTATTCTCCTGACTATTCCGTGGTTGTTGCTACTTGGGATCCTGACTGATATTAGACATTGAATGCCTCAAACGACTCAATGAAATTTCATTTTCAGGAAGGTTTATGGTCACCCTTAATCTGGATTTAGAGCCAAAAGCTTCGCCATACTTCAATTTCTTCATTGGGTACATCACAAAATTGCTTGCAGTGTCTTTTGAGCTAGGAAACTGCTTCAGAATACTCCTGAGCACCTGAGATGAAGAAGACCCAATTACCGACTTTCCTTTTGCTTCCATTTCAACTGAATTTTGAGCATCCTCACGCTCTCCCAAGGGATCCTTCTTAGGAGACAGTTCTGCAATGTTTCTGTGAAGGGCAGGAGCCATGGAAAACAAAGTTGTATTAAAAGAAGCAAGCCTAATTGTTGTTGTTTTTACTTCTGTTTTAGGCCTTAAATTTTCTTCATCGTGGGTTCCCTGTTTTCTGTTCTTGTTGCCCATTGTAACCAATTTTTCTGGGGTTTTTGCTCCTCTTCTTCCTTGAGAATTTCGTTTGACATCTAACGCAGAGCTTGTTCAAAATTTGATATATACTTGCGAACATGAACCTCAAAACACATATTTTAGAGCAACAGAACCAGTTTGGGTTGCAAGAGCTATTGTCGCTTCCGGAACATGGGCCATACTAAGCTTCCTCGAGTATATCCCCAATGTAGTCCCTATTTGCATTACCATTGCATTAAACTTTTGCGGATCATCCACCGCCCCTGCCAATAAAATGCCCGACTGTGAGCCCACTAAACCCTAACCATCATCGTGATGGGGTCTACCAAAAGGGAACCCGCGACTTGCATGGTGTTAATCCAAAATTTTACCACTGCACTATACGTATTTGACGGTTCATAATTTGAAAAAATTGAATTGAATTTAATATGTTAACATACGTGAGACTTGAGGGAAAACTTTTTAACAATATCCAGTGCCTTCCCAAGTAGCCAACACTTGCTCTCACATCCTCTCTAGAGTATATCTCTGTGCAAAAAGGAATTGTTATGGAAGCCCAAGCTCCTGTTTCCCTCTGACTGATGTTTCTTCTCCTTTAGTGGCCCGTGAACTGCATCTCTAAATGGTCATGAAAGTTTACACAAAGTCTCTTTATATCATAGTTTACACTACTGTACAATCACACACTAAAGTAATGTTTCCAACACAAATGTTCGCTGCACATTACACGAGATGCTATGATTTAATTGTTCCACCTTTGTATTTTATGTGAATGCAGTCAGCTAAGCTAAGCTGGAACCCATCTGCCCAGATCCACAGTAAATTTTTTAAGAAATCAGATCTACGAACAATGTTGAGTACCCAACTCACCTCATAAGATTTACGAAAATCCATATCCTGAAAGCACCTTTCGGAGCCTTCATAATTAAGCTTGCATCTTCCCTTCCATGGGAAAAAGAATCTCTGTCATCTCCAAGCTCTGGCTCAAGTTTAAAGTTTTCGTTGCTTTCATGGTCTTCTATATGCTACTGTCCTTTTTTGTTGACAATCACTTTTTAATGTTGACAATGCTAAGTCACTTCATTTTCAAATCCTTTCTGTAGATTGAAAATATTTGTAGTTTATAAAAGTCACCTCCCGTTTCTTCTGATATTAAACTGCTGCTCTTAAACATCATTTCCTTTGACTTTCAAGTTCAGTATAATTTTTTTGATTTCTCCATTTTGCAACTTTCTGTGTTTTAAAAGCTTATCATATTCAGGATGATTGGGAGCAATGATAACATTACAATTATTTGTGTTTGATGTTGTGAGGTTTTTTCAGGACCCATGTTTTACAAAGGATTGTATCATTTATTTTACCAGTACAATCCTAGAGCAGCGGTATGGGGGAACATTGTGTGGGAGCATGCGGTGTCTAAGGATCTTGTAAACTGGGAGTCGCTGGAAACCGCGATTTCCCCAAGCAAATGGTATGATATAAAGGGGTGCTGGTCTGGATCTGCTACATTTCTCTCTGGAGAGAAGCATGTGATTCTTTATACATGATGGGACAACTCCTCTAGACAGGTCCAAAACATGGTTGTTCCTAAAAATGCTTCTAATCCCTATTTGAGGGAATGGGTGAAGAAATCCGTGACTGAAATGGGAAATGGGTCAGGTGCGAGAAAGAGATGGAGCCAGAGATTGAGAGGAATACAGCGACATACAATCCTCCGATGCCTCCTCACGTGGGGATATTGAAGCAGCTGTAGGTAAATTATTATTATTAAGTACATGTCAGAAAATTGTGAGAAACTTTGCAGTTGAGCCCGTTGGAATGTTCGTATAGACGAGCTCCAAAGGGCTTAGAGCCCGCGGTGTTTGAGAATAACGCGGTGAAGAATATTACAGCTCCTCGTTGTTTGTGAATTAAAAACGAAATTATATTTTTGAGTAATTTGTGGTGTAATAATGGTGGATCCTGGTATCATCTCTGGAATGGTTGATACGCCATTCAGGTTGCAGCAAAGAAACCATTATTGCTCACATCAACATTATTGTTTCAAAACTCCCTCTTTCAATGCTCTCAGAAATGATCTTGTCAAACAAATAGCTCTTCGAATAAATAAAAGATTGGACGGTAAAGAGGAAGATGAGGTGAAAATATGGTTAAATGAGAGGTTGATCGAGAATAAGTTCGCTCTCTTTCTTGGATGGGTAACAATTTAACTAATGTTCCAAATACTTTTGAATCTTCTCATAACCGCTCCTGGTTAATGCGTAACAATCCTGATTTGACAAAAATTCCCCAATAGGTGATTGGGAGTATGATCTCTCTGAGGGTTCTGGATTTGTCCAGGACTATCGTCCTGTCATTGCCAAAAAGCATACGATGTTTGAAGCATTTAGTTTGCCTCAGGTTAGGCTCTACCACCATCAAGAGACTCCCCAACTCTATCCCTGCTCTTACAAACCTTCAAATACTTGATCTTAATAGCTCCCATATTACAGAACTCCCATCCAACATTTCTAAGTTGACTTCCCTAAAACTTTTGGACATCAATAATTGTGAGCATCTGCAGTCCATACCTTATGGGATTTCACAACTTTTGTCTCTAGAATACCTGAGTGTCATGGTTTTGGTGTAGAGATGGGAAGGAATAAGTGCAGAGGACGGCTACTCTCAATAAATGATTTGGGCACCTTAAAACAACTCAAAAGGTTGGAGCTTGAAAACAATGGCGAAACAATTCGACAAGGAATGTTAGAAAGCATGAAGGAAATGGAGTCTTTGACCTTGAAACTCACACAGATGGAAACTCCTGCTTCATGACATGATTACCATGTCAAATGTAAGGAAAATCCGCTTAGTATGCCCTCAATTACTTTCAATAGATGATTCATTTTGTGGATTTCAACATCTGAGCTACATTAATTTGTGCAAATGTGACGCGTTGAAACAACTGCCTGCCTTGCACAAACTTGTGAGTCTTAAGCACCTAGAGATCCTTGCTTGCCCCAATATAGAGAAGTTACCAGAGGAATTTGGTGAGAGTGGAGCATTTCCTAAGCTGGAGGTATTTTCAATGTTTCATCTGGATAAACTAGAGGAGCTGCCAGTAGTGGAGGACAACCAAACAACTGATGCAACACTAGCATAATTTCCCGAAATAATTACAAACCACATCAACTATAAAAGTAATTAACTATCCAAAAAAATATCAAATGTATTCATGTTTAGTGCAAAAAAAGGCCACAAAAGGCTACCACTCATGATAAAAATCTGCACATGTACGAAAGTCTTCATGTAACATGTTTAGTACAAATAAAATTGACAGAAAAGCGCTACCACTCATGATATGAGAATTGCAAATGTATATGTACGAATTTGTAACAAGTTTGAAATGTAGAGATGGAACCTTTAAATGAAGTGGTTCATCTATATTCCTACACTTAACAAATTCAATCACACCCATTATCAACATCAACTACACAAGTAATAACTATCCCTCTAAATCAAATAACATATATCGTTCGGCGTTCACATTGCATTGTACACATGCGATTGCTAGTCCGATAACCATTTCAAGCCAAAGATGAGACATAATACCCACGCTTTTTATATATTTAAAAAGTAATATAAATTCCAAAGATGAGACATAATACGCACGTTTTTTTATATTTTAAGAAGTAATATAAATTCCAAAGTGTGTGAAGATAAGCTTTGGATTTATATTTAATAATTGTTTAATGAGTTTCATAAAATTAAATGTTTGTAAATCCGGTTGACCGCCTCACTCAATCTTTGTTGTTATTTTGTATTGCTCGTCTTGATCAGTAGCTAATAATAAAAGAAATTTACAATTTTGACCAGCGGTCTAGCACGAATAGGTTTTCTAAATTTACAAATTAATTTTAAATAATAAAAAGGTCAAGTCCAAGGAAGGCTGCCAAAGATTAACATCGACCAAGAGTTGGATTTGACGGCCATTTAGGCGTTTTTTTTTGGGTGATTTTAGTCATAATATACTTGTAAATCTTTGAAATAACTGTTATATAGACCTGTATATTTAAAATGCAACCGTCATTTTTTATATATTTCTATGTAAATTATATTAATATATAAATAAGATAATTAAATAAATATAGACTAGTCTTTTATATTTTTATTAGTATGGTATAAATTAACATATTTTTGTATTTTTGAAGGGCAATATTGGAAAATTATCATCATGGAAAAATTGTTTGACAAGCATAAGTGGATGTCAAATTTAAACCCTATCATCGACCCTTTCCGTGATGCTCAATAATGAGGATGGAAATTTCCTTGTTGCCACTTCCTACCACCCACAAATAAATAGTTTAATCGCTTCATGTCCCAATTCCCAAAATGTGTAATAGCTTAGCAACATACTTGAGTTTGTTAGTGTGTTATAGATTAGCTTCACGCTCTTTCAGTGTATGACATAGATGGTAAAAATATTGAAACTTATCAAACATGACCGATTCTTGTAATGGAGGAAGCAAACTTTGAATAAAAAGGTCTTGTAACTCACTGTCAACTAATATGTTGTTCATCTTAGTAAGCATTTTTCTATAACGCAAGACATAATCATTGATATGCTCATCAGATCCTTGTTTGAGTTTGGACATTTGTGCATAAGATATCTTATCCCCAATGTTGATTGAAAATTGTGCCAAAAAATATTACAAAGCAAAGTCCTTAAGACTCGAGGGAATGCCTAAGCAAACAATATATCATTAGATGCATAGTAAAAAAAAACAACATGGAATGATATAAGATGTTCATGAGGATCATCCTTGCCATCATAGATAGGAAGCTTAGGTGCAACAAAACCAATAGGCAAAGGATATGAGACAAATTTAGGTGCAAGTGGATTATGCAATAATTGAGAAGAGTCCATAGCATTAGAATTATGAGAGACACCTTGTTGTAGTTGTAAAATTTGTTCTTATAAAGAATGAACAAGGGACTCAAGAGCATGTGTGCTAGATGAAGATGCATGTGAGCCATTATGATGATAGATAGGAGATGTAGTAGTAATAGTGGTTGCAGGAATAGGCATAGACACATTTTGCATAGGAATGTTAGGTGCCCCCAAGGAGGTAGGCACAACAAATGTGGGTATAGTAGATGTTTCCATAGAGGCATGCTTGAGTTGATCTCTTGCAACATATAGAAGAATGTTAATGTTATCGGGATATTCGTGCAAGAAATTGTGTAAGTGTGTACCTCATCCTCAAGAAAGTCTTGTGTATGGTGGTTAAAATTAGTATTAGAACTATCACCTTGCATGATCCATATTAATAGTCAAAATAGCATTGGAAAATATATCATCATGGACTTGGCGTAAGAGCCAATGGTGGTGGTATGGGAATCATAAGATGTGGAAAAGCTATATAGATATTGATAATGATCATATAAAGTCATCACAATGAAGCACAAGACCCAAGAAAAATAGAAGAGAAACCCTACAACAATAAAGCACAATGTTGATGCAAACAAATCAGACCTAAATGTCAGATGAAACCCTAAGGCCATTAGGGTTAGGGATACGATTTTTAATTAGAGAGGTTTTGGGTTCACCAAATGATTTCACTTTTTTACAAAAAAATTAGGTGGGTTGTGGGCACCCATTTGCATCACTGATGTCACCACTACTCAAGAGGTCTCAAACCACATGTCATTCTCCTAGCATGTGATATCTACCATAGTGCAATAAGACTTGACAATACTTCACTTGAGTTTCACACTTTCTCAAATACTTGGGAAGGGTCACTTTGCTTGCTTATATGATGAAGATGGAGACTCCTAGACCTAGGAGGAGACTTCATACTAGTAGAGGGTGCTACCTAATGGATATGCATGAGTTATTTCACAGTTTAGGGATATTTGGGTGCCTTTAGTGTTTGCTTTTGCACAAGGAGTTCATAAACTGTCAGGTCCTTAAATTAGGTATGATTTACTTACTTATATATTCTTTTGAAGGTTATTATGTCATGAAATGATGACCAAGGGGGTATATTTTTCGTAAGAATGTTATAGACTTGAAAGAATTAACTCAAAACATGTCATTCCAAAAACATGCATTATGGTTAGGATATAATTCTACATCTCGATCAAACCGTCATTTTTGACTAAAAGGAGAAAAACTCATTTTGTCTTCATGGACCTAAGCATGGATGTTTCTAGATGTATTTTATGCAGTTAAAATTCATAGACTGATGAAAGAGAGGTATATGCAAAGATAAGCAAGTGCATAAAGTGCTATCGGGTGTTCTAAGAAAATGTGAAGAGAGTACGCTTTTCCATGCGAGTGTGCAATGTCAATATCGGTAGTGTCAAAGTATAAATTGCCAAATTTGAGTGTTTTTGTTATTCTTAAACCAAAAAGTGACTATTGAATATAATTGGTAACCATGAAGGTTTTAAATTTTATAAGATCCATATGTCGATAAGTGTTTTTGATAATCATTCTATAAAAAAATGATTATTTAATTTTCTTATAGAATTCATACACAATTACTCGTAAGAAGGATTATGGATATGGTTTATTAGTCTAATTAAATATTTATCCAATTTCTTATTTAATTAGTTTCAAATATCCTCATATTTTTAGATATTTTTTCCATAACAAATTCCAAAAATTATAAAATTACTTTCATCGAGTAGCCTTTATAGATTTTTCCTTGTCGAAAATGAAATCTAAAGATCTTTATAAAAAGTGATAGGAGATATTTACATAATAATCCATTATATTAATCAAACTTAAAATTAAAATGCAAATTTAATCTCTAGTTTGATCTCAAATTTTCTCTTAAATTTGATTACAAATCAATGACAAAATTTAAGATCTATTGATTATTATCTGTAGACACAAAATATATGCACTTGCGTACATTTCTAGGTCCTAAAAGCATGCTAGCATTTACATGATTCTTAAGAAAGAAAATTAGTAATTGACAACTCATTTTAGCCATTTTCTTTATCTTCTATACTTTTATTGGCTTTATACATCTTACACTCTTTCCAACATCTAACTGTTTTATCTTTCTTTGGCCTTGGAAACTAGTGCCCAGTCACGACACTAGCATTAGGTGTTCATGTCCCTCTTTATCCTTTTCTTATCATTTTGGACCCCTTTCACTTCTTAATTACTTTTTATCACTTTGGGTTGGCCTTTTAGTTGTCAATTATGAAATTCAAACAAGGGAATCATATAAATACATAATTATGTTTTCAAAATAAAGGACCAAACACTAAGCATTACATACTACCACCTAAGATTGCATCCAAAGGCACAAAGAGCATCAAATACATCCATCTAGCACTCATACAAGGGCAAGGGCTGCATAATTTTGCATACACAACATAGGAAGGGGAAGTCTATTCTATTCCATCCACACATACTATACATTTTCTACATTCTAGATCTAGCCCATTATCATTTGTGCAACTTGCACAAGGGAATCCTAGGGCATTATTTTTAGACACACAAAAAGAACTACATGGAGTATAATATGTAGTGTAAAGCTTGGTTGTAAGTTCACTCTTCGGGTGACCGTTAGGGTCAGATATGACTCCCTATTATACATTTTACTTTTTAGGTTTTATGTGGTTTACATGTATGTGTAGGTGAACTTTCTTTCTTGCGAGTTAAAGGTATACTTGGCGATTGAGGAGTGAAAACAGTGCGATAAGCAGTGACCAACAATGAACCTCCTCCAATATATAAAATACCAAATCCAAAGCACCTATAAAGACATTAGGGCTTAGGCACTCATATCCTCTCCTAAGTACTCCTGTCTCGACGCATTTTTAGAGTTCGAACCTCCAACGAGCCTCTGCAACACTCTTCTCGGTTTGAACCTATATTTCACCAACCTCGATCACTTGTTGTTCACTTGTAAATCAACTAATTTCTCCTATCCCTACTCTTTTCTTAGGGTTTCATATCATTGTTTTCTTAGTGCTTGTGTCTTTTTGTATATTAGCATTTGTACATCATTAGGAATAGTAGTTACTCTACAATAAGATTTAATTAATTCAATTTTTATTAAATCATTTGGTGAACCCATCGCTCAAACCCTACCTTCCTTCTAGCATTTCTGTTTATGCCCATCACCCATAGTGGTCGTTTTGGTTCCTTTGAGTACATTGAGCTTCCTCCATATGTTCGTAAGTTCTCTACATCAATGGATGAATCTTCTAACCCTTTGCTTGATTCCAACAATGTTCCTCTTGAAAACATCAAAACTTTTGACAGTGAACATTCATATGATGAGGATACTAACTTTGATCAAGAATAGCTAGACAAGCTTACTAATTTTTGTTCTTCTTTACACGACCACCCCACGCACATTCCCCATGTCCTAAATAATTTACTTTCTGCCAAAAATGCTCAATATGTTTCCTCTCACCCTCTTGTGGGTTCTTCCTTAGCTGTCATGGCCTCCACATAACCCCTTAACATTCCTACTTCCATTTCTACAACTATCACTCCCCTCATTACTCCCAATACCTCCCATATATAACCTGGTTCCTCTTCAGGCACCCATGATCTAGCTTCTTTGTACCATGATCTCCAAGTTCAAATCATCGATTCTGAGAATGCTACTTTGCATTCCTTTCCATCTCTTGATTCCTCATTACTCCTTCATACCCCTTTTTCACCCGACATAGTTGCTTATCCACTTCCTCCTAACTTCATTACACCTAAGATGCCCACCTTCAATGGTTATGGTGACCCTCATGAGCATCTTCAATCTTTCCATGTGGCATATCTTGACTATGCGAAAGACCATACATTATTAGCTAAGTTATTCCTGGAAGTTTGCAAGACTATGCTATGAGTTTTTTTCGTGATCTACATGTTCATTTGGTAACATCTTTTAGGGTAAGTGCACCAGTTAGGGGGCCAAAAGGGGGTCTTAAGTGGACGTATTTTTCTAAAAAATAAAAACATTCAACTTGTATGAGTTTTTTTAAATAGTTACAATCAAAATTGGAAGATGTTGTATAAAAATGAATCGTATCATTTTGAGTCTAGTTTTAAGCAACAAAAATTTATTGAAAATGGATAAGTTTAAGTGGGTCAAATAATTAAAATACCAACAAATGCTGCTCCTATTTTTGTTAAAAAACATAACAAAGTGACTTTCGTGGCCCCCACCATTTTTTGAGCACCATTTATTAGTTTTGAAAACACTTTAGTAGAAAGATAGCTAGGATCATCTAGTTTGTGATAGATTTTTTTAGATTTTTTTAGCAAGTATTTATTTATTTATAATTTTTCTAGTACAAAAATTTTATGTTTTGAAAAATAACAGAGCTCCGACCGTGCCTCTCCCGCTAACTAACTCAAAAAATATCAAAAATTAGATATATATTTTTGAATATGTATAGAATTAGGCCTAGTTGGTGCTAGTATAATTGTTTTTCAATTTTGATGAGCCAAAAAAAATATACACGATGAAAGATAGACATATTTAAACTTCACAAAATATCTTTAAAAAGTCATAGTTAGAAAATAAATAATATGGAAACCTTATATTAGTCTCAAAATTTGGAAAATTATATTTTTAGAAAGAAGAAACTTTACTCTATGCCATGGTATAATTTTTTTAAACAAATCGATTGTTTTATGTTGATTTATCATGGATGAAGTGACATTTTTACATTTTCTTGCAAAAACATGTTGTTTGTTGTGTTTGTGCAGGTCCATGCCTCAGGCTTGGGGATCCAAACCGAATCCCAAGCCTTGAGGCATGGCTTGGAAAAAGTGAAAATGTAAAATGCGTACGTGTTATAACGCGTACACACTATACCGTGTACGCATTCTGTATAGTATGAACATTGTATATGCCTTTGGCATGCTTCTATTAACAAAAATAAATGTTTAAGTATAAGTTTTTCATTTATTATTATTTATTTATTATAAATATAAGAAATTAGGGTCACTCCGCACCTTATGAAATTAGTCTCATAGCTCCATGATTCTTGATTTAGGAGATAGTTTTTATAGTATAATCTGGTCACTACATAGGTAATTTTCAGATTTCAACATTCAAATTCTAAAGCTTTTAGCATTTAACTACTACAATGGAAACCCTAAACCCTAGGCCATAAACCTAAACCCTAAAATGTAAACCTTGAGTCCTAAACCCTAAACCTTGAACCATGATCCCTAAACCCTAAACCCTAAACCCTAATCCCTAATCCCTAATCCCTAAACCTTAAACATTCACCCCTTACCCGTGAGCCCTAAACCTTGAGCCTTAAGCCCTAAACCCTGAGCCCTAAACCCTAAACCATAAACCATGAACCATGAGCCCTAAATGCTAAACCCCAAACTCGAACCATAAAAACTAAACCATAAACCTTAAACATCAAATCCTAAACCCTAAACCCTAAACCCTAAACCTTAAACATCGAAACCTAAACCCTAAACCCTAAACCCTAAGCCTTGAACCCTACACTCTTATCCCTGAGCCCTAAAATCTAAACCCTAAACCCTAGACCATATACCATAAGCCCTAAACCCTAAACCCCAAGCCCTAAACCATAAACCCTAAACCTTAAGCCCTAAATGTTAAATCCTAAACCCTAAACCCTAAACCCTAAACCATGAACCGTAAACCATAAACCCTAATCCCTAAACACTAAATCCTTAACCCTAAACCATAAACCCTAAACCCTAAACCTTAAACCCTAAATCCTTAACCCCGATTCGTAAACCCTAACCATAAACACTAAAACCTAAACCCTAAACCCTAAGCCATAACTTTGAACCTTGAACCCTAAACCCTAAACCTCAAACCCTGAACCATGAGCCATAAACCCTAAACCCCAAACCATATTTCATCAATATTTCCTAGTCTCGTGCCTAGAACCATCACTGAATCTTCTTATAGAACTACCTTTTTTGTGAGAGGTGGGACAAGTAACTAAATGAATATGACATCTACCTTGTGCCTTGCAATACATATTACACATCTCTTCCAAACTTGTTTCTCCCCACATATACTTGTGCTCTTGAATGTAAATTTATTCACACTCTAAAACAAATTTCACATTTCTCGTATTTCCATGTATAGTATTATGCAAGCCAAGATGACCCATTCGAAGCTAGATAAAATAACCATCACAACACAAAAATTAATCTTAAAGGAAACAAAAGAAACCTAAAGAATATAGCGATGCAGAGGTGTAGGATCATAATTGAATTTCCTGCAGTATCCTCTCCTCCAAAGAAAGAGAAAGTTCTTGTTCTACTAGAATGGATAGTAAATTTGACAAAACTTCCTGAAGTGTTCAAAATAAGCATAAAAATAGGGGAATGGCTAAGAACACAAAGGGGTTATCAATCTAGTAAATATTTATTGTTTAGTTCTAAATGGGAGTCACTTGGCCTACAACTTAGTGACCTTCCATTCATTGATAATTCCTTATATGATAAACCCATGGATGTTTTCAAAAGTGCCTTAAAAAGATAGGGGTAGTCATCAATCCTAGTGAAGGGTGTGATGTGATTTCCAAGCAACTTGAAATTCATATAGATTTAGAGATCATAACATGAATTACCAAATATCTCTATCATTATAAATGGAAGCCAAGTAATGGTGTCTCCCTGTACATCCAAGGATTGAGGACTACTAGGGTCTGTGGAAGGATTTGACATTTAGGAATCTGACATTTCCTCCTTCAAAATATCAACAGATGAAAGACATCAAATTGTGATGACTCTCTTTGAATGTTCTAGCCTACAAAGTCAATGAACCCTTTTCAGTTAAATACTCTTTGTCAATTACTAATAAGAATGGGTAAGACACAGAACATTATAATGAGTGAAATATTTCCCACGCCATGGGAAAAATAAGATAGTTGTATTGGGTAATATTTCTTTACCTCCGAGCCCTGAGCCCTAAACCCTAAAACCCAAACCATAAATAATGATCGCTAAAACCTAAACCTTAAACCCTAAACCTTAAATTCTAAACACTAAACTCTAAACCCTAAACTATGAAACCTAAACCCTAAACCCTAAGCCCAAACACTAAACCCTAAACCTTGAGCCCCGAACCCCGAACCATGAACCCTAACACCTAAACCCCTTACCTTGAGCCCTAAACCCTAAAGCCTAAACCATGAGCCCTAAACCATAAACCTTGAACCATGAGTTCTAAACCTTAAACCCTAAGCCCTAAACCCCGAACCCTGAGCCAAAAACCTAAACCATACACACTAAATCCTAAACCCTAAACCCTTATCCCTAAACCCTAAACCCTAAACCCTCAACCCTGAGCCCTGAGCCCTAAACCCTAAACCCTAAAACCCAAACCCTAAATATTGAGCCCTAAAACCTAAACCTTAAACCCTAAACCCTAAACACATAATCCATAAACCCTAAACCCTAAACCCTAAACCTTAAATTCTAAACACTAAACCATAAACCCTAAACTATGAAACCTAAACCCTAAATGTTGAGCCCAAACCCTAAACCCTAAACACTAAACACTAAACCCTGAGCCCTAAACCCTAAACCCTAAACCCTCAACTCTAAGCCCTAAACCCTAAACCCTAAACCCTAAGCCCTAAACCATAAACCCTAAACCTTGAACCATGAGCTCTAAACCCTAAACCCTAAACCATAAACCCTAAATTGTGAGCCAAAAACATAAACCCTAAATCCTAAACCCTAAACCCTTGGCCCTAAACTCTAAACCCTAAACCCTTAACCTTGATCCCTAAACCCTATTCCCTGAAACCTGAGCCTTAAACCCTAAACCCTAAAACCCAAACCCTAAATATTGAGCCCTAAAACCTTAACCTTAAACCTTAAACCTTGAATTCTAAACACTCAACCCTAAACCCTAAACATCATTTTAGTAAGAAGTAGACAAGCATCGTAGAGTTGATTCGTGGTCACTAAAGTGAATTATGGACCAAATTTCAAAATAATTACCAATTCAAGCAGTGGTAGGGCTAAAATCTAATCCAAAAGGTCAAAAACCTACAAAACAACTATATTTTTCACAAAACAAAGACTGACTACAATATATATGGCTTGAAAGTTTTAGGTCATTATTGAAATTCTAAAAATGAGTAAGTACTAACCAGATTAGATTTTGAAAAAATATCTTCTAGATTATCATTGTCAGAACTATGGGACCACTTCCATCAGGTGCAGAGTGACCCTAATTTCTTATATTTAGTAATATTTCTTTTATTATTTCTTTATACTTTTATTATTTCTTATACTTAACATTTATTTTACTAAATATGGCTCCTTCCAAATAAAAAACTTCATATAGAACAAAATGCATACATGTTTTGTGTTCATAGAAATGCACATGCGTTATAATGCGAGTGTGTTTTAGGTTTGTGAATTCCCGAGCCTAGGAAAACATAACATGATCACGTTATTGCAAAACGTGATCGCGTTTCATTCATTTTCGGGTTTTTGTCCACTTTTTGGCCCCCAACTTCGTGCACTTACCCTTTACACACTTAGCCGATGCTTTCCTTAAAAAAATTTCTATCAATATCGGTACTATGATATCCTATGCACAATTGGATCAAATCAAACAAGGATCCAATGAGCATCTCGCCGACTATATTTTATGATATAAGAACACCCTTGCCAAGATGACTAATGTATTAGCTGATTTAGAATTGCAAGATCTATTTTTTCAAAGTAACTTATTGCCACTTTAAGAGTGTCATATTTGAAACCTCTCCTCCTTTGACCAATTATTTCATACACTCAAGATGCGTAAAATAAAACTCTTATCCATGGGAAAATAAAAATTATAATACTACCTCATCCTCTTCTAATAGGTTTCAAGCTAAATCTGCATTCAAGCCATCTCCTAAGCCCACTTTGAAGCTAAAGCCATTGTCAATGTTGTTTCTCCATCTACCACACTTCAAGTGTAAGCTCCATGTTATAAATTTACTAAGTTACCTTACGCTCCTCGATTCCTACTACCATAACTTATCGAAAGTAATATTATTACTCTTCCACCACCACTCAATCTAGATCCTTCTCACCCACGTGGTTGCAACTATGATGAAAACACACATTTTGATTACCATCAATGTACTTTGCATCCCACTGATCACCGATTAAAGCTTAGAAATCTAATTCAAGATCTTATTTATAACAACTCCATTGAGCTTCTCGCACCATCTACTTCCAAATTGGTCAATGATAATCAAAATCTAAAAATATTTAAAGATCCTTTACCAAACCATGAAAATCAACCTACATATTCTCGATACAAATCATACTTGTCATTTCGTGCCTCCTCCTTCATCGAGGCCTATTGATTTATTTTTTGCTTCTATTGATGTGCCACCGCCACTCATTACATTTTTGGATCATGATTATCATGCTAAATTTTCTTCTGATTCATTGCACATCAATGCTTCTATTGGCACCTATGTTATCAATAACAATATGTTCTATCCATCATTTCTTACCAATACATGTTCCATTATACTTACTATAGCTATTAAATGTCCAACATTGTTAATTACATTTCCGAGTCCTCATTCTTATGGTCATGTCATTCTTCCCATCATAGTTGGGTCTCTTACTATCTTTACACCATTCCTTGTTACCTCTGAAATTGATGACTGTGACATGCTCTTAGGTATTCCTTGGCTCTATGCCACATAGGCTATCCCTTCCATGCATCACTTGTGTCTCAAGTTCCTTCATAACAAACAAGTTGTTACTATCAAAGGTATTCCACCTCGTACACCATTTCCTCGACCCACTCCTAACGATATTTCTGCATCATCCAAGACCTTTTGTCCTCCTTTATGGCTCAAATATTGGTATACCCCTACCTCTCCTATTCATGTGTGGCCTCATGTGCCTCCTAAGTTCAAATCTAATTCTGCACCTAGTTCTCTTATTCGTGCATGACCTACATCTCGACCTTGTCATCCTCATCAGTCTATTAGTCCACCTTATTGGCCTAAGTCCCATACTCGGGTAGAATTTTCTCATAGATGTTCTCCACCTCCTTATTCACATTGGTCTCATTTACATGCACATAGTTACTCTCCTATATCACCAACATTAGCTCATTGTCGCATGCCTTTGTCTCTTTGCTTATCGAGTGGAGGATCCTACCCTTCACTATCGTTAGATAGTCTTCACTCCTTACACACTTGGGGGCATCACACTTTCTCCCCCTTCTAGCACTATCAGTTGTCTTTAGTCTCTACTACTACAGTATATGATTCATGCTCCATATATCAGTTCTCTATGCATTCTCATCTCCTAGTACATGTATTGTATCGTCATTACCCTATCACACACTCTAGTTCCACGGTTCATAATAAATTATTGAGGGTCTAATTCTGAAATGAACCTCACATCCATTACACTTCATGTTATGTTCTTTATGACAAATCTTTCCTAGCATCTACTCGCACCGACAAACCTCCCGATGACACACTCTTGTTCTATGGTTCATTCTTGACTACTGAGGGGCATTTATAAATGAACCTCATTTCATGCACATATGCTAGGGGGAAATATGGCTCCTTCCATTTTCACATCTTACATACCATGCCATCATAGCATTTGCATATCTTGGTTGCATTTACTCTTGCTAGCTTATACTACTTACATGTTACACTTTGCTCACTATGCTAGTCAAATACCCAAGATGTCATTATCTTCTTTCTCTATATACACATGCGTGACCACTTGGTCTTTGGAAGTCAATGCAAATCTCTTACATCTCCTTACATGATGCATGATGCCCAACATTGACTCCTTGCTAGTCCCGCTGAGGCTCCTTGGGAATCTACTTTTCTACTCTCACATTATACATATTACAGTGCTCTATTTCTACATTATTCACTACTTCTCATTATAGTTACTCTATTTTTTGTTGATTTAGACATGCTTTGACATACTCTTTATCTTTTCAACATACTAATGGGTACTTTATGCATAGCATTTTCTTGCAGGACTATCTACAACCATGGTTATCTGATATATTTTTGTTTAATCGATTTTCTATTATATGTCATTGTTTTGCAGGTTATGCCCTATACCTTGTGTGATCATTGTATGCTTTTGGCCGCTTTGGACATGATTGTCTTGTGACATTATGAGTGATGTCCCATGTTTGAAACCTTCTTTTCATGGTCCATCTTGTTTGCACACTTGATTGTTACATTGTTTTCTATTACATGTTAACTACTTTTCTAATAACACTTTGTGCTAGCCTCTCTTGTTTTCACATGCCTTGGTTTCTACCATGCACATCCCCTACCCCCTATAGGTATCCATTTTAGATCAGCATTAATTCCTCTCCTTTGGGCCACATTATCCTACTTCATTGCATGCACCCAAAACGAGGGGGCATACATTGGGTGAACAACTCACCCCTACAACATATCGAACTACAATTACTATCAACACAATACATAAATGAAACAGATGTATAGTCACGTAACAATCCAGAATCGACTTGAACGCACATAGTACAAACATCGAGCCTAGACCTAAAATAAGACCTTTAGGCACTAATGTCCTAGGGGCAGAAACAAACATTTTCTCATTACAACACAAATCTATAACAATTTTCATAAGCAGCTTCTATAGTAGCGAGCACTAGCCTCCGTGATACATAATGCATTTTATCTCCTACAATCAATTACAATACGAAACAACATGGAACGTACCATTTGTAGTGGTGCTCATTCGGGAAGTATTCATGGATGGAGAGTAAAAATAGACCTCTCTCCCTAACACTCTTCTCCCATGGTGTGAGATCACCCAAAAACTCACTCTTTGCATGAGATTTCCCAAGAACTTCCCTTTGCAGCATTTCAAGACATATTTCTATCCTTTACACTCTTATACATCAAGTGAACACTTTTTTTTTACATACTTATACATGCTTTATCATATTTTTCATATACATGACTTTGACTACTCTTTCACTCTTCTTTTTCAGGTTTGTCCTTAATACGCAACAAGAAGCAACCTACATCAACAAATACAAACACAATAACATGTATAAGCTACACACACGCTTCACCCCTTTCCCGTTTTCCTAGTCTCCACACTTCACTTTGCAATCACTTCACGCTTCACTTGTCCACTCGGCACGCTATTTGCTACACTCTCTATAGGATCATAAGGTACACATCTTCTATCTACTTTATATTATCGATTATTCACTCAATAGCATAAAGTGGGGAGAAAATGTAGACACAAAATCTATACACTTGGGTACATTTAAAGGTCATAAAATAATGATAGCATTTACATGATTCTTAAGAAAGAAAATTAGTAATTGATGTACTCTTTTAGCATTTTGCTTTGTCTTTTGTACTTTTTTAGTTTCATATATCTTACACTCTTTCCAAAATGTAACTGTTTTATCATTCTTTAGTCTCGAACACTAGTGCCCGGTCAAGACACTAGCGTCGGGCCCTCCTATCCTCATGGGTGCTCATTGTTAGGAAATAAGGGATAAAATATGTGGAATAATCCCTCATAGAATCGAAACAGTAGAAACTAATTTATGCGAAAAATATTACGATCTCAAATAAAATTGTAGAATGAAATAACACAACACAAAGAGACAATATTTAATGTGGTTCACCCAATTTGGGCTACGTCCACCAAGAATCACTTGCTCAGATTTTATTACAAGCCACCACTCTCTCAATACAATACCCAGATATGTTTGGAGCTATGATCAACAAACTCTACATAATTCACACCCGAATTCAAAACACATCTGCAATGTTAGATGATACCTACCATATGCATAAAACCATATAAGTAGATAACTGCTTAAGCATTTTTACAAAACCGTGGGTATTAAAACCATGGGCCAAAATCGTCCCATAAACCTATGGGTCAAAAATCCCACCCATATGAGAAAATCATGTTTCCCGGTATATCGGACACGTTTTAAGGCTGAATTTTTTTTTTTTCGGGGCTATACCCCCAAACCCCTACTATCGGGGGTTGTAGCCCCCTGGACCCCCACTCGAGGCCCAACCACGAACTCCTGGCGAGATAATTGTGGAAAGTGTACGCCTTCAACACTTTCACACATGAAAACAGCTCCACAACCTACACACTCATGTCCCTCTTTATCCTTTTCTTATCCTTTTAGGCCCCTTTCACTTCTTAATTAATTTTTATCACTTTGGGTCGGCCTTTCAATTATCAATTATAAAATTCAAATAAGGGAATCATATAAATACACAATTATGTTTTCAAAATAAAGGACCAAGCACTAAGCATTACATAATACCACCTAATATTGCATCCAAAGGCATAAATAACATTAAAGGAATCCATCTAGCACTCATACAAGGGCAATGGTTGCATAGTTTTGCACACACAACATAGATAGAAGGGGAAGTCTATTCTATTCCATCTACACATACTATACATTTTATAAATTTTAGATCTAGCCCGCTATCATTTGTTAAACTTACACAAGCCCATCATAGGGCATCATTTCTATGTAGACACAAGAACTACATGGAGTACGAGATGTAGTGCATTGCTCAATCATAAGTTCACTCTTCAAGTGACAGTTAGGGTTAGTCTAACTCCCCATTCAACATTTTCCTTTTTAGGTTTGATATGGTTTGCGAGTATGTGCATGTGAACTGTATTTCTTGAAGGTTACAAGTACACTCGGTGATCTAGGAGTGAAACTAGTATGAAAAACAACGACCAACATCAAACCTCCTCTTGTATAGAAAATACCGCAGGATCAAGAGCACCTACACGCACACCAACACACGATCTAGATACTAGCACATAAGCACTCTTGTCCTCTCTTGGGAACTCCCTGTCTAGCATATTTTAAGATTTTAGAACCTCCAGCGAGCCTCTATGAAAGTCTTCTCAAATTTTTTCTGTATTTCACCAAATTAGATCACTTCTTGTTCACTCAGAAATTAGATAAGTCCTCCTATCTCTCCTCTTTGCTTAGGGTTTCATATAATTACTTTCTTATTGCTTGTGTCTTATTGTATATTAGCATTTGTAAACCATTAGGAACAATATTTACTTTGCATTAAGATTTAATTAATTCAATTTTTATTAAATCATTATCAAAAATCTAATACCAATGGTCATCGATCTCTAAATGGTCATATATAATTGATGTTTGATGTATTTTATATGTAATTGAATTTTCTCCACTAGTGATATTGGTTGGTTGGCTTGGTATACTATAACATATAAGCACCAATATATCATGATCATTATTCTAATAGAGGTGATTCCTTAATGGAAGTATCCCTCTTTCTAACATAATGGTTGATTGGTTGTGGGATGGGTATGTTTTCTTTCTCGGCCATTCCCTTCTCCTTTATGAGTTTATAATCCAAAAAATATATAAAAATGCCTCTAAATACATTCCTTATTACTTGAATTTATTATATGACTCTAAAAATCCTCATATATATGCATTTAAGATATATGAGCTATCCAATTTTAAAAAAATTCTAGAGAAAAAATATCTTATTAAAATTTTATTCACATTAAACATGTCCACGTGAACACATGTTCCAAAACCTAAACAAATTATCTAGACCTTCCCATGCATAATATTATGGCCAAATTACTCCCACTCTCTATCATATCATATAAACTACTCATTCTATCCTTTCTATGAAACCCTACCTTGCCTAATATTTGAGTTTGAGCCCCTTTGAGCTCAACTAAATATGAATAAAAATAAACACTTAAGGAAGAGGTAAAAATTAGCTTGGTATAGGCCCAAGGTATATATCTAGTGCACTTGAATTTGGTTGTGGTAGAGGTGGGGGATGAATAAAAAGAGGAGGTTATATAGGGTTCACCAAGTGGCCTAGTGTTAACAACATCAAACATACTATAAAGGAAGAGATAGAGGCCAAACTAGGGTTTAATATCTTCATCAAAGGTGAACCTTATTTAGGATCTCTTCTTAGAATGTCATTTGTAATTTCAACTATCAAGGACAAGAGAAGATGTTCGAGGCAATATTTGATTAAAAGCTGAATTTGAGGGAGCTTATTTTTTTGAGCTTCACTAAGACAAACCATAAATAATATTTAGCAAGTTGCTAGCCTTATAAAATATAAACATGTTCTCCATATATAACATAAATAATGGTCAATGATTGCTAGCACTAACAAAATAGAAACATGTTCTGTACAAAATAAATCATAAATAATGGCTAGCGGACGCTAGCCCATATAATGGATTCCAATATTTGATTTTCTGGATTATGATATATGGGACTTTGGAGTACATATAATTCCAATATAGGTGATTTTGGATTCCAATATATGTGATTTTGGATTCCAATATATGTGATATTGGAATCCGATATAGGCGATATTGAAATCTGATATGTGCGATTTTGGAGCGTAGATAATTCCAATATTTGACATTTTGGAATCCAAAAATAGCAATATCAAATTTTGATATTGAGTATATTTTTTAGCTGTTGGGATTGGAATAAGTCCCAATTTAGTGAAATAATTGTAGTATAATTATTTGCAGTGACGAAGAATGAGTGAAGGAATAAGGGGATCCGCATCGCCATTGATTAATTGGGTACAATTTTTGACATGTGGGACCATTACTTTTTATGAGATTGTAAATGTCTTCAAACTAATACTTTTATTTGTTAATTTTTTCTTGTAACATAAATTAATTGAGTGTTATATCTTATAGATATCTAATAATTACAGTCTCGAGATATGTATGTTTATTACCAATAATATATTAAAAAATAGAGTTTTGTTTTCATTTAAATGCATATAGGCCTATTTTTTCGTTTCAATTAATTTAAGAAAAATGTGTTATACAATAAATTAGTGTATTGTTTAAGGGTAACTTAAAACTTATGTTTATTTTTACAATAAAAATTGAAAATAGTTTAATTCATTTCAATATATATATATATATATATATATATATATATATATATATATATATATTTGAATCTAAATATTTAATAGGTTAGATGTACATATTTATAGTATGTTAAATTGGTTCATGACACATTTCTAACCTCATATCATTGTTATTAATCAAGCACATGTCATGTTCTCTTCCAAATGTAATATCGTTTATTTCTATTGGTATCATCTTTTCATTGGCTAGGAACCTCATTAAGTAAAAGGTCAATGGATAGCTTTGGAGAAAACAAATTGTAATCAATGTTTTAATAATTATGCTAAAGGCATTTGCACATTTAGAAATCCAAAGCACATTTTAATAGTGTGTTAGTGGCTACTCGATCTCGCCTCTGTCCACACCCTATCATGTATCAACAACCTCGAATTGATCTCTAACATCCATGTCCACATTTTCAATTGATGGAGAAATAAAATCCCTAATTGCCTCACATGATGTCATGTTGTCGGCCTTGTTGAAGCTAAAAAAATATGATGTGAAAGCATTGGGAATAACATTGTGCTCTAACCGAGTGACCCCTTCAAAACAACATCCACAAGTGTCCTCTTTCCCAAACCCATGCAATGCATTCTTTCACTGTCACCGTTGACTAGGACCATTTGTCTTGTAACACATTTTTTGTTTTTAATTTAGTGGACACATGTTACTCAATACTTATTTTGATTTAGTGGACACATGTTACTCAATTTTTATTTAATCATATCCACCCCGAAAAGATTCTCTCTTTATTTTCTCCTCAATACATAATATATTTTAATAAGCCTTGTGTACATGTCAAAATATCTTCCCAAATTTGTCTCCTCTCAATTTTTTTAATCAAAGTAAACCAATGTATCAAATTTAGTATATTAAATTTCATATTAAAAAGTGTAGGATTCAACCCTTAAACATATAAGTTTTTTAGCTTTTTATATTTTGGCCATTTTTACCGTAAATTGCACTCATGTGGATAATGCAAGCGAGATCGAGATGATACAGTGGAGCACATATAATAAATGTTATTTGGGTGGGAACAATCTGAGCCATGGAATAGGTGCGGGACATGCAAGGTTTTAATTCCCACCTTTTTATTTCCAACTTTACTTCATGTATTTGCCTTATCTAACAAATTAAATGTCGTGCACTCAAAAATTTGATGCCATAAAAATTTGATCAACAAAATAGAAAATCTCAATCGATAGATAAAAACTTCCTTTCGTTCATATGTCCATTCCTAAAGAGGATCAATTATCGATGAGTGTTCCTGCATGCCCTATTTTTCTTGCAATTACTCGAGCTCAAAACTAAAAATCATGCCTACTTTAAGCTCGCATTTCACTCACGTGAATAATGTGCATGAGCTTGAGACGATTAAGTGTAGCACATATAGTATATAGTATTTGGGTAGGAACAATTTGGTCCGTAGAATAAGTGTGGGACATGTGAAATTCCCACCTTTTAATTTCCAACATTCCATTCATGTCTACATCTTACCTATCAAATTAACCATCATTCAATGGAAATCACAACTATAAAGTTGAGCACATATATCAGAGAATTTTTGGGGAGGAATAATCTAAGTCATGTCATATAATTGTGTGGCTTGTAAGGAGTTAATTTCCACATCCACATATAATCCTCAACATTAATGAAGATGTCATAACATGCCCCTTTTTCCGATCATCATTAATGAAGATGTCATCGTAGTTGATGATGAGTGAAACCCTAATCAAGTTTCCACAACAACACATTGCTTACTTTGCTTCTCCTCCACGCTTCATTCTTCCACCCATTCTCTTTCAGCATTCACAAAGGAAATGGGCACCATTTCTTCCCTGGTTGTAAACAAGGAGCAAAATATGTTATATGTGGGTTTGCAGGAATGTTGTTGTTGTAGTTGTTATATCATTGACAATAATGTTTGTTAACGAATGACACCATCACAACTAGTTGTTGAGGAATAACCTTTTCGTTGTCCTTAAAATAAGTGAGAAACCCTAATCCAAAATACAGGTGCAATCGATACCTTTTGATGCTAGGTCCACTCCACATCTTCCTATCTTTGTTGTGTCCCATGGAACATCTATTCAAATTCCCCTTAGATTTACGTGTCCTCTAAATACCCAATAAATGAAAGATTTGAAATTGTAAACTAAATTTTATTTCGTCAATATTGTTCAACCACTCCTTACATTCTGAGATATCTCCACAAATAGTTGCATCGATGTCTTACACAACCCGCCTTTTCTACTTCAAATGATTAACAAAAATGTCATGTGGTTATTGGAGGGTGGAGTTTCATATTGCTTCCCCATTCCAATTTCCCCACCCTTGCACTTCTCCACCTTCAAAATGCTTCTTCTTCGCCCCTCTTCCTCTCCCATTCTTTCTCTCCCTCCATTTTCACTTCTTCACTATATCCCCTTCGGTGTTTTCATCGTACATTTCACGTGCAATTGCTAGTGGTAGCCTATGTTACACATAGGGTTACAATTTTTGAATTTATATTTTTCATACAATTCAAGTTTCAAAATTTTATTGTCAAATTTCAAAATTCCATATTCCAAATTTTAGATGTCGAAAATTATACTTCAAATACCACTCTTAGTTAAGATTTTTCTCCAATAAGCATTTCAAGTCAAAGATGAGACATACTACCCACGTTTTTTTATATATTTTATAAAATAATAAAAATTCCAAAGATGAGAGAGAGTACCCACGGCTTTTTATATTTTAAGAAGTAATATAAATTCCTAAGTGTGTGAAGATAAGCTTTGGGTTTATATTTCATAATTGTTTAATGAGCTTCATAAAATTATGTAATATAGATCTTCGACCACCAGTGCTTCCAAATGCGTGTACCGATCACTTTGTACATCGGGTTGACCGAGTTGTTTTCCCGTGCTGCATGGAGGGGTTAAATTTGACGGCCGTTTTTGTGATTTTAATAGTAATATAATATTTATAATAATTGTACTTGTATATTTAAAATGTGACTGTCATGTTTTAATATATTTATATTTAATATATATTAAAAATAATTATATAAATATAAAACAATTATTATATATAAATAGGTGATTTTCAAATTTAACTCCTGCCTGCCTGACTCAAGCTTCCTGCCAACTTTTTGTTATTTTCTATTGATCAGTAGCTAATAATAAAAGGAATTTACAATTTGAGTAGCCATCGAGGACGAATAGGTTTTCTAAATTTACAAATTGGTTTCAATCAAGAAAAGAAAGAAATTTACAAATTGATTTTAAACAATGAAAAGGTCAATTCCAAGGATTAGCACTGGTGGAAATTTCCTTGTTACCGCTTCCCAACAAATAGATTAATGGTTTCCCGTCCCAATAGCCCAATGCCCATTGAATAAGATAAAAGCAAAATTCAATTCAAAAAGGCGGCTGGAAGAAGTAGACCGGGTTTAGTATTTGCCGAGTAAATGTCGCACAGCAATCTATATAAACCTTTCTCCTGCCTCCTAACAAAGTAAATCTATCTTTATATCATTATCAAACAAAATATTTCCACAGAAAACATGAACGGGCATGCAATGGAAAGTGTAAAGGGCGTTGTAGTTCTGCAGAAGAAAAATGTGTTGGATTTAAATGATTTCCATGCAGGAATTGTGGACAATCTCAGCGAGCTGCTCGGAAGTGGAGTCTCCCTCACACTGGTTGGACTCGGGACGCCCCATACAAAATCCGGAGCGAAGTTGCAGAGCGAGCCTGCCTACTTGAAGAAATGGATTACCACCCGCGATGGAGTCGTCACTGGGCAGACGACATATCCAGTGGAGTTCAAGTGGGATTCCATTCAGATGGGAACCCCTGGAGCCTTCTTTATTAAGAATTTCCATAGGCACGAGTTCTTTTAAATTCGCTCACCCTTCACCTCCCCGGTGCCGCTCAGGACACTGTTCATTTCGTCTGCGATTCTTGGGTCTATCCCGCCTCTCGTTATAACACAGACCGGATTTTTTTCTCCAACAGGGTATGAATTTCGCATTTTGATCGTTTAAATTTCTGTCGGTAGTCGTAACTGTGGTAGATTACAATATTCTTGACAAATTTGTATGATTCAATGCAGAATTATCTCCCTCACGAGACTCCTCCCGCTCTGGTAAAACTAAGGAATGAAGAACTTGTTAATCTCAGAGGCGATGGAAGCGGGAAGAGAGAGGAGTGGGACAGAGTGTATGATTACGATTTGTACAATGATTTGGGAAACCCAGACAAAGATGAAGAATATAGCCGTCAAGTTTTGGGAGGATCCAAAGACTTCCCATACCCTCGGAGGGGCAGAACAGGCCGTAAGCCCACTAAGACAGGTTCGGTTTAGCAAGTTACTAATGTTCATCTAGATGGAAGTCCAGGCTTCCACAGTCCATTAAAATTATATATCTGTGTGTGTGAGAGAGAGAGAGCTAATTTTGTGGTCGCTGATGAGTGCAGATGCAGCTTCTGAAAGCAGAGTGCCAATACAGTCGAGCCTGGATATCTTTGTCCCACGAGACGAACGTTTCGGACATTTGAAGCTGTCTGATTTTCTAGCCTACGCCCTCAAGTCTGTGGGGCAAGTACTACTGCCTGAACTCAAATCTCTTTTCGATTCCACTCCTAACGAGTTTGACTCCTTTGAAGACCTTATGAAATTGTATTCGGATGGGATAAAATTGCCCAGCAACCCTCTTCTTGATGCTGCAAGGAGTCTCATTCCTCTCGAGTTTATAAAGCAATTGTTCAGATCAGATGGCGGAAAGCTTCTCAAATTTCCTATTCCTAAAGTCATTGCCAGTATGTTTTCTTCTGCTCAATTCCCTCCTTCACTCCTTCCCACTTTATAAAATAGTCTTTCTGAATGCATTCCATGGTTGCAGGTGATGAATTTGCATGGAGGAAAGACGAAGAGTTTGCTCGTGAGATGCTTTCTGGTGTAAATCCAGTTATCATACAAAGACTCGAGGTAGCATCTAGGCTTCATGAAATTTTATTTTTTCAATCTCATTTTAAATATCATTGCTATGATTATAGTTACGTAGTTTTCCTATTTTCCATTCCGTCTTATAAAATTTTATATTTTCAGTGGTAAAATAGTAAAATGTAGGATCTGTAAAATTAATGTTATTTATTATTATTTTATATTATAAATATTTAAATTATGATCGCTTCCAACATTTTATAATCAGCCATTAAACGGATTTGAATTTTTCAGTATTGTTTATATAGTTTTCAAGTCCTAAAAAGATTTGTGAGACCATATTTTATTCAGTATTTATTGTATTTTTTTAAATCGATCGTTTTTTTCTCCATATTTGGAGATCATCCCTGCGATACTAAATGTGAATGTTATTGAAAATAGAGTTTCCCCGAGAAGTGAATTGGACCCAGAGAAGTATGGCCCCCAGATGAGCTCTATTACAGTTTCACACATAGAAAAAAAGCCTGGATGGTCTCACAGTGGAGCAGGTGGATATTCATTTCTCACCCAACTCAACTCACCAGATAAATTTCGAGACTTGTAATTAGGATTTTATTAATTGGTGGATTAATAATATGATGTGCAGGCTCTTGGGGAGAAGAAACTCTTCATTGTGGATCACCACGATGCATTCATGCCGTATTTGAATCGAATAAACGCACTGGATTCTACCAAGACATATGCTACGCGCACCATTCTCTTCTTGAGAGAGGACGGCACGTTGAAACCGGTGGCAATAGAGCTGAGTCTACCCGTTTCCAAGGAGCTGGCTCGCCCATACTATAGGAACGTACTTACTCCTGCAGAGAAAGGTGTTGAAGGAGCTCTGTGGCAGCTCGCTAAGGCCTACGTGGCCGTCAACGATTCCGGATACCATCAACTGATAAGCCACTGGTAAATTCTAAAATTTAAAGGAATGCTCAATACATTATTGGGTATTATAGTACTTATGTTTATTTAGAAAGGATCTGAGAATATAATTATTTGTTTTCTGGCAGGCTTAGAACGCATGCAGTGACAGAGCCATTTATAATCGCTACAAACAGGCAGCTGAGTGTGATGCATCCCGTCCACAAGCTACTGAGTCCCCATTTCCGAGACACAATGAACATCAATGCTCTGTCTCGTCAAATTCTCATAAATGCAGGAGGCATTCTGGAAGGAACGGTGTTTCCAGGAAAGTATGCAATGGAGATGTCTGCCGTGGTTTACAAGGGGTGGAGGTTTGACGAACAGGGATTGCCTGCAGATCTGGTGAAAAGGGGAATGGCAGAAGAGGTGGAAGGAACGGGGTTGAGACTGGTTGTTGAAGACTACCCTTACGCGGTGGACGGGCTGGAGATATGGTCCGCCATACAGTTGTGGGTTGTGGACTACCTGTCATTTTATTACAAGAATGATGATGGTGCTGAAGGGCGATACGGAGCTTCAGGCTTTGGTGGTACGAAATAGTAAACGTGCGGCACGGAGACCACAAGGACGCCACCTGGTGGTACCAAATGCAAAGCGTGAAAGAGCTGGAAAAGGCCTTAACCACGATCATATGGGTCGCCTCCGCTCTCCACGCTGCGGTTAACTTTGGGCAGTACGCTTACGCGGGTTACATGCCCAACCGCCCCACTATGAGCCGAAAATGGATTCCAGAAGAGGGATCGAAAGAGTTCGCACAGCTAGTTGAAAAGCCAGATCTTTTCTTGCTTAACACCCTCTCCAATCAATTTCAGACGACG
The DNA here is from genome assembly GCA_018340775.1 of Taxus wallichiana var. yunnanensis. Classification (NCBI taxonomy): domain Eukaryota; kingdom Viridiplantae; phylum Streptophyta; class Pinopsida; order Cupressales; family Taxaceae; genus Taxus; species Taxus wallichiana. The sequence goes on from CM031234.1 coordinate 849,635,331, forward strand.
CTGGGAATAGCTCTGATAGAGATCCTCTCCACGCATTCTTCCGACGAGCTCTATCTGGGGCAGCGCGCTTCTCCTCAATGGACTCGCGACGACAGTGTGTTGGAGGCGTTTGAGCGATTTGCGTCCAGTTTGAAAGAGAGCGAGAAGAAGATAAATGAAAGAAACAAAGACCAAAGATTGAAGAACAGGTCAGGCCCAGTGCAGATTCCATACACATTGCTTTATCCGAGCACTTCTGATGTGAGCGGAGTAGGAGGCTTGACTGGCAAAGGAATTCCCAACAGCGTCTCCATTTAATTTAATATTATATTCATTACTTATTAGTTCCTGCCTTTGGCAGGAATACTATACATTTCAATGCTGCACATTAAGTGGCCAATAAGATGCATTTATTTTTTTCCACTTTGGCATATTGTAAAGTTATGAGTAATTTCAAACATTTTTAAAATTAACATATTTATTTTTCTAAGGATTTGATTGGTGTTCAAGGGTGATATGACTATTTTGGAGTCTTATTGCCAAAACAATTTTGTTACATTTTAAAGTAAAAAATTTGAAAGTGACAAGTGTCCTTACCTTTTATATCAGATTTTGACAATATACTTTGAATTGAATTAATGAGCATTAAATTTCTAGAAATTTGTGAAGCTTCTCCAAGAAGCTATTGCATGAAAAATCAGTTTTTTTTTTTTTTTTTGTTGCATTGGTTTGGTTTGAGCTCTGCTGAACGAGCTATTTGCGAGGTTGGAGAAGCTATATCCAGTTAGGAAAATTTGTCATTTACAGAAAGGTAAAGAACATTTTCTGGTTTGCTTTGTTGGAACTCTTGATCTAGGCATGGATCGTTCAAGTTTGTTTTTGCTATTTATATTCCTAAAAATTTATATTTCAAAAAACATATTCGTAGCTCTTCGGGATTTCTAGAGGCTGAGTGGACATGAAGCTCTTCTTGTCTGTTTTGTTCTCAGAACAATTCCTGTTTATTGCTTCCTTTTTTTTGCCAGGCAAACCACTGTCTTAAAGTATGGCAGAGGATCCTTTCTTGCAGAACTTGCAAGAGAATCCTAATCTAAATATTGCTCATAGAAAGGAAAGGGATGAGTACAAATTTATTCCACAACGTATTCCATTTTCGATTCCTCTATAAATTTCATAATTTTCCAGTTTATTGGCGAAACTCCCGACCGGGATTTAGTTTCCTCAATTTGCAGAGCAGTGGTGCTCATTTCTGTACCACCCAAAAACCATGGACACCGAAAATGGCAGTGAGTACATCTTGATCGAGTTTTCTCATTTTGTGCTATCCAATTTTTGATCTATATTTATTACCACGAATGTTTCTCTACGGGCTCTCAAACTACTCGAAGTCCCAGTGGCCCATCTCAGACAGACTACTATATTAAAAGAAAACAAAATCTCAGTTTTCCCAATTAATCTCATGGAATCGTGGCTTCCGAGCATCACAGACCCCCACTTTTACAGCCTCTGTCAAAGCGAGTAATGTTCATTCTGACGAGGAAGGCGATGGTCACGGTCACATGCGCAGATAATAGTAAGCCCAAAGGCTCAGGCAGAGGAATTACTCAACCGCGTCCCCTTTCGTCGGCCATGCAGAGGTTCTTAGGCGTCTTTGAAATTCCATGCAGAAAGGCCATCAAAAAAATTGGGAGTGCATTAAGGAAAACAATTTGCAGATATGCCCCGACTTTGATGCGTAACATTGTTTTTTTTGGTAACGTCTGCCGAAATTATTTTTGGGGGTTCGTGTGCATTTTTGTTAAATGTGTATGTTTCTACAAGATTATGCCTTCCTCGTGTAACCACGGGTTTCGTCTACTATGTTAGCAGTTTTAACACGGGTGGGGAAATGGTTTGTAGCATTGTGTCTTAGGCATTTTATGTCCTGTTTATTATGTAGGGTTCGAACTGGGAACCGGCCGTTGTGAATCCCAGTTGCCATGGGTAGCTTTTCTTTTCTGTTTTGGTAGGACAATTCTCATTCCGAGGCTGTTAAGGTAGTAGTTGCAGTCCGGAGTATATATTGTTTTTCTTGTTACAATGATACCATTTTACTCAAAAATTTGTTTTAAAATATACACGCAAGTAGCGTGGTGTGGTTAAAGTGCTTGTTACAAACTAAGATAATGCCATTATTCTATGCTATAGGTAGTCCTTGGCCATCCACTGAGTATGACTGGTGTATTTTGCGCCTTCTTTCCTTGAACATCAATGCCTTGGTTTTATGTTTTTCCTTCTCTCCCTTTCTTGCAAATCGCTCTGTCCTTCAATTTTTTTATGTCTCCCATAATACCTTCCACGTCAAATTCTCTGTCTTCTTCATATGGTGGCTCCCCTCGCCGTCATTTGACAGACGGGTTAATCGAGTGCTCGAATCACACCCTGAAATTTGCTTCTCCATATTTCACGAAGGCCGTGTGGTCTTGGCTAAGTTCCACGCTGGTTAGGTTCTCTCACTCTCCTCCACCATTTTCACCTCCTCTGTCCTGACCAGAGTTCCCTAGTTGAATTCTTTGAGCTCTTTTAATTTCTTTTTGTCAATTGCCACCCTCTCAAAGCATTATATATATATATATATATATATGTTTTTCAGTTTATCATAACACAACAGTCTGACTTCTGTGCATTATACTAGCATGTGGCAGTGGTCCTCGTATTTGGTTTATACGCTTTTTTTTTTACAAAACATAGTTTTCAATGATATTATCTGCAATCTGTACTCATCATTATTTTAGACCGTCCAATATAAGAATACAACATTAAATGTGACAGTGGGGTTTTCACGGTGACCTGTGTGTCAGAAGAATTACCGCAAATAATCATGTATCTCAATCTCTTCCTCGATTTTTTTATTTAAAAAAAAATCATTTTGTTGAAGGAAACGGCGTGGCATGTGCTGATTTTTTTTTTTAAATTGTAAAGAAAAAGAAGTTTTTGTGAGAAAATCTAGTCAAAGTTGTTTCAAGAAGGCGTATACAGTCGGTATTTCTTCCTTCCGAGCATTGAAGAATTGTGCGATGGAGATTTAAGAGTCTTGTTTTCGCGTTCGATTTCATGCCGAGGTGAGCTTTAAATCATCTGTTCAAAGTATTTCAGTTTGATGCTGAAAATACAGTGTATTTTGATTGAAATTGGAAGTAAATTGATGAAGCGATATGTGTTTATGGATGATTAGAGATTATTTTGGCTTAAAAGTGTTGAAGACTTTCGGTGACATAATATTTTAGATTGATGTTAAACAACACAGTGGTTTGGCTACAATTGGAAGCAAATTGATGAAGAAGCATGTTTTGAGGGATATTTAGTGTTTATTTTGGCGTAAAAACATTCGAAGGCTTTTGCGACACGGTTGTTTTAGATTAGTGTTAGAAACATACTGATTTTTTAAATTTTGAAAAAAAAGGTAAATTGAACTCCAGCTGCTAATAGTGAATGCTTGAAAGTAACATTTTAACTAAACAATATTTAGATTCCATTAATAAAATTTTAAACAACTTTTAGGGATTTATTTTTTTAATAAATTGTTAATAAAGCATCTATATCACCAAATTTACATCAGTGGTTAATTCTAGGTTTTCCTTAAATACAAATGTATATTGGACAACAAACGAACCTCGTCAAATTCATCTTGGACTCTAACGCAGCATTATCCAATTTGTGGATTTGTAGATTGGTGGATGGCGTAACATTTGTGTCATACCAACATCTGTATCAGTTGGATTACAGCCCCTCTGATGTTTTTCTCAAATATTAAAATTGTATTGTACATATGTTTTTTAAGTATTTGAAATAGAAAGATTTGTGCTCTACTCCATTCTTATTAAAGAATTCCATCCCTTAAAATTTTCTTTGAATAGATCTTTTCATCTCATAGATATTCCATGACTAGAATTTCCTTTCATAAAATAAAAATAAACTAATGCCAGTCAGCAGGGTGGATGGGTATGAGTACTGGTAGCCCATTGTCACTATCCAGGCACCTTTGGGCAATGTGAGTGTGTCTTTATATATGTATGCATATTTCAAAGTTTAAAATGAGTATGCACATAAACTATCCTCTGAAGACTCCACATAAGAATATAGTCAGTAAATCCTTGTAACACACACAAAAATTGAAAGTAAATTATTGCTTCAAAGGTCAGATGTTTTCAGAACTTTGCAAGAACTTCTGGATAGGACCTTGTGGGTTTTGAGGAGACACACAAAGTATTAATGCAATGTTTGGAATTAGAATGTCAACTATCGTGTTTATAAGAAGTTAAAGTTGCAAATTTTTAGTGGATTTGAGATGATTCACTATTTATTTTATTGTTCCTCTCATCATTGCCCAAATGGATGATGAGAGGAACAATAAAATTACACTATGGCACTGGTTTCTCTATTCAAGGTAGATTACTCTACTTCCACAAATAGCATTATGAAGCTATAAGCATGGCATTTTCTTTTGCAGAGACATGGAATTTCTTGTGCATACCTGAAATTTGCTATCTGAAATCTTGTGATTTTCATTCAACCTTTCAAGTGAAATCTTCTTCTAATCCATGGCCTGATTTGATGTTCATCTATAGATCAACCTAAAAAGCTCAGGAAAAAGAAAGCATGCAAACATTGTATATCTCCAGCAAACAAGGTTGAAAGGGAAATTTGAAATAAATTCTTTTAGAGGAAAACAAGGGGAAATTTCACTAGCTCAAGTTTCCTTATGAAAAGGATTGTGACAAAGGCAACACCTAATAAAATTGAAGGAGAGGAAGGAAAATCTTTACACTCATCCTCTACTTTGTATAAATCAGTATAACAGAGAAATCTGACATTCAAGATTGAAGATCAAGAAGAGACTGTAAAACTAGGAAAGTTAAGTTTCTAAACCATGAACTAGATCTGTTAGAGACTACAGAGGAAGCATCTTTGAGCACCAAAGAATCTGGCTTAAAACTTAATCTGTGCAAGTGTTAGATGTATAACAAACCAAAAATGGAAACCAGTTCCAGAAATAGAAATCCCCGTAATGAATAGCTATAATAAATATTCATACAAATGTGAACGAAGATGAATTTGGGTAGTGACACTGTGTAAACATTCTTCCGTCATTTGGCCTTCCTGGCAAGAGTATCCAAGTCTTTGCAATTTCTATTGAAACCAATTTCAGCCACATCATATGGATTAAGTGGCCGAGAAAACAACAAAGCTGATAACGCATTCACACATGAAAGTGTTAACATATTTCAGAAATATTTGATAGAGATCAGTGCCAGACACAAGAATTTGCATGGAGGAGCAATATTTTTACTAATTAAAACTATTTCACAACTATGACATACCATTTCAGCAATTCATTGAACTCAAATAAAATTTGTACATTAACCAGGTTGTAAACACTAAGCTTATTGGTCACTGGAAAATTGGCAACTATGAGGATTCGATCACAACACCAGTTGCCTTGTTTTGTTTTTGCTACATTCATTATGCACTGATACTAAAAAATTACATTCATTACATTTATTATGCACCACGACTGTTAAAACTAAAAAAAAAAGAAAAAAAAAATGGGGGATTTATAGTTATGTGTAGTGGAAAGTAGAGATTCAATGTTTCTCGCAAGGTAGCTCAATAGTTTGTGTGCTAGAAAACCTTATCATTTCAGCACAGGAAGTCGCAGGAGACCTTCCCAGCCTTGGCGGAAATTATAACTATTGTCTACGTGTTTGGCATAATGTATAATAAATATTGTATTACACTTATTTTATATTGACATAAATGCTTTTTTCAATCAGATAATAAGTATTTTACATATGGAATTTTATAGAATCAAAATTATAACTCTTTTTCCTATTTAAATTTACAATCAAGTGTATTGTCTTTTTCAATCTTAATTGAAAGTGAATCTTATAAAATTCTGTCATTTTTAAATATCTTATGTTGTCTTATTGTGTTGTCTATGTTGCAGGTGTTCACAACTAAGTGTTTTATTACAAACAAAATACTTGCAGACCTTACGCAAAGGTATGGATTCAAACATTACTTGTTTATTGCTTTTTGTGCTGAATGGAGTTTGTAAACAAAAAACGTAAACGAACAATAGATCAATATAGAATGACAACCAATCAAACATGCAACGAACCAATAGTTGTAGAAGACTACAAACGAATGCATAGAGTCCAATACGCTTCCATCGATGACGCTTTAAGTGCAGAAAACTTACTAAGAGAACCAACATTTTCTTACCATGTGGGAGATTGCCTGTTCAACACATTTCAAGTGCTTCTACACTTTAAATATACATCTTTAGAACTACGTAATGGCATCATCGATCATTTTTTGAATTGTTTAAAAAGAGGCGAACCTGATGCACTAAAATCTTATCAACTAGAATTAGACCCAATGCAATTGCAGATTATGCATGGAATACATGACATAGAAACATATTTCCGTAGAATGCGATTATCTGCATTGCCTTTTTCCGAAACAACTGAAACAGGACTATGGGGTGACACTTTTTGCATTAATTGGCTATCTAGATGGTTGAATATACAAATATGTATTTGGTCTTTTACAACAAAAATGAATTACCTTCGATTTAATGTAAATAGTCCTGAACTTCCGTACTACATCTTATTCCATGACAAAAATCTATTAACAGGTCACTATGAACCATTATATTGCAAAAAAATGACAACTACAATTTTCCAATGACACATGTGTAACTATCGTGCTCTTGTGGAGAGATCGAATTGAATTGGTCTGCCATTTCAAATCAATTAAATAACTATGGATTGTCTAGACTAGTTACACACCCCTGTGATTGTGGTGAGAGCTTATTCAGCTCAATTTTCCTCTTAACGAATGGAGAATACGACATACAATGCTTACGCCGTTACATCGCTCAATCATTCTGCAATGCAATACTTTCTAGAAATCCTGCAGCATTTCGTCTCTTGGAAAAACACTTAACAGTCGACTTCATTCGAAAGATACCAAAAATTTCGAATTGGCAAGATTACATTGTGAACTTGGCAACATTTTTCCAACAAGGGAAAATCGAGGGGAAAGAATTCTGCCTGGAATGGGTATCTCTATTACTCAATGTAACAATTAATTTGTGGTCATCGAGTGAAAAATTAATTCTAACCACATATTCCAATTGTGCACAACCCAAAGCAGCTTTTAATATAATATATTTTGAAACAAAAACAACACACGTCCACTTTGAACCACTAACTATGAATCGTCAAAATACTCAACGATTGTCTTTGACAACACCACCAAGTAAAACATCCATCCGCTACATGAAGTCTATTGCTCGATGTAGTAATTCAACAATAATCAAAGAACAATCACAACAAGCAAATTCAAAACCATATAATCAACTACAATATCTAATTCCGGGGACAATTAAACCATCACTTCGTCATTTGAAGTCTATTGCTAGAAACAAAAAAACTACAATAATAAGCACACGACGCAATGTAAATACACCCATTGCAAAATTTAACAAAAAAATCCAAGACACACCAAAACATGCATGTCCCATCTGTAAGCAATTGCATTTTAGCTACAATATGGTGCAATTTACTCAATTAGAAAAACAAACATACATGACTTTGGCTAAAAAGGACAAATCTATAATGCGTAAGCAAATATGCAAGAAGTGTAAATAGTCATTGAAAATTGGAAAGATGTCAAAACTTGCATCACCAGAAAACATCAAACTGAACAAGTCCTTGTCATGTGTCAAAATGCTTACCGAACTTGAAGAGTGACTTGTTTCACTTCGAATTGCATTTGCACAAATAAGAGAGCTAGGATACAAAAAACCACAGATAGGAATGACTAGCGCAATCATCAATGTCCCTTCCAATACCAATATAATACAAAAGGCCTTGCCACGATCCTTAGATGAGACACATACAATTGGAGTGGAACTTAAAAGAAGACTTCAATACAAAAACCCTTTCAAAGAAGGCAAAGTACGAGCATACATTATCATGCGTGCTTTGCAACAATTATGTAAGAGAAACTTATATCAAATGGAAAACATACGTGTCAAAAAGGATTGGAAGAGACTATTTCATGATATTGACACAAAAAACCACACTCGAGATGAGCTCCAAGACATTGATAGCACAAGCAGTGAAGATGAAGAAGACGCACCGAATGAAACCATGGTGCATGGATTCACAGAGTCACATTGCATTCATGATTTGCAAAATAAATTAATACAAGTTGCACCTGCAGAAGGACAACATCCACTTGGTATTTTCAAAGACAAATTTGCTGAAGAAATGAATTTCCCAACACTTTTTTATGGTGATCCTCGACCTGACAATATAATGAATTCATTTTCATATCTTCAAATTGCACATTGGGAATTGCAACATGCAAATCGTGCTTTTGCTTATCATACAACAAACATTTTCTTCAAAGCGCTTAAGATTATCATAGGCCAGGTGTCGAGAACCATGTGGGTGAGGATAAGAAAAGCACAATTGAAAGGTAGAAAGTTACTTGCAAGAGATGTTAAATACAAACCAAACTTGGAAAAATTGTTGGAATCAAATATTGGATACATGGACTTCAAACAAATACGCACATCTCCAGATTATTTACAGCAATTACGAAGAAACACATTTGCAATGATACGATAGTTAGGTCCACCAACCTTCTTTTTGACATTTACAAGTGCTGAGCAGAATTGGAAACCACTCACATTAACATTGTCTGAATTGTATCATAGACAAGAAAAGAAATGTAAATCTACTCAAAACCATCACTTTCTCACTGTAGACAACGACTTCCTTATAAGAAAGGACCCTGTCACTTGTACACGGTACTACAACTACAGATTGAAAGCATTGGTACAGATGATATACAAAGATGAATCATTTTTTGGACCAATACAAGATCACTTCTCCATAACAAAATTCCAAAACCGAGGAAATCAACATACACACTTCTTGGTATGGACCAAATACGCACCAATTTATGGACAAAACGAGAATAATGAAATTGAATCTTTTGTAAACAAATACATATCTTGCAACACGGACAACCTGGAAGCTGATATTGCAAGACTACATGAACATCACCACACCAAAAGATGCTATAGAAAGTCAAAATTAAATTGCAGATATAATTTCCCTATACCTCCGATGAGAAGAACCATGATCCTTGAGCCTTCCAACCAACCAACAGAATTGGAAATTCAAAATGCAAAGGACATTTTTGCTATGTTAGAGAAAAAACAATATAAAAAAGAAGACACCTTTGACATGTTCCTCGCAGAATTAAAAATCAATGAGCTGGAATATATACAGGCAATAAAAAGCACACTAAAACAACCAAGGATTTTTTTCACACGAAAACCTTCACATACATGGACCAACAACTTTTCTAAAAAATTTCCTCAACTATGGAGAGCTAACACGGATGCCCAATATGTGCTTAATGCACATGCAGCAGCACATTATTGTACATCGTATATGACTAAACTTGACAAGTCAACAACAAAATCATTTCAAAAAATTAGAAAAGACCACCAAGAAAAAAATATCGATGCAATTGAAATGGTGCGACAACTAGGCAACACACTGCTCAACACCCAACAAATTTCTTCTCAGCAAGCGGTTCACATTGTTCTGTCATTGCCATTGCATAGTTGCTCTAGAAAATGTGTCTTCATAGACACGAGTCCATCAGATCAACGCACACTTGTCCTCAAGCCACCAACGCTTTTGAGTAAAGAGCCTAATGAATCAGATAACATAATGTGCCAATCGATTGTAGATCACTACATCAAGCGACCAGCTGCACTAACACATATTTGCCTATCTGAATTTGTATCAGAATACCAAAGAAACAAGAAAAATAAAAAAAAGAAAGCAAAACATCATACGATATATCAGATACAACAAAGAAGTTGATAATGAAAACTACTATCATGAAAAGTTGTTGCTATATGTTCCCTTCGTCATTGATGAGAGATCATTGCAACAAGGATTTGCAACTTGGAAACAAGCATATGCATATCATGAACAAACTATCAAACACAATGAATCTAAATTCACTTTCCAACTTAATCCTACATGGGGTGACATCGATGATGCGACTAGAGAACAAGAGCTAAACAACGATGTTCCTGACAACATGAGAAAACCTACGAGAAAATGATTATGTCAACGAACAATATGACTTGAAATCTGATTTGCAATTTACATATCATTTCAACAAAAACAAAAACATGAAAAACAAATTCAAAATTGGGAAGCATCCCTTCATATCTTCAACCATTGACTACTACAAAAAGAGAAGAATGCTAAACAGAGAACAACAAGCAATCATTAAAGACATAGCAACAAAAAAGTGACTCAACCCATCAAATCCATTCCACCTCTTTCTAACAGGAGGTGCAGGTACAGGGAAAACATTTACAACAAAATTGATATACGAGACACTTGTACGCTTCTACGACAATTTCATAGACAGCGATCCACTCAAACCAAAAGGATTGATACTAGCATACACAGGAAAGGCTGCATACAATGCTGGTGCAGTGACAATACACTCTGCATTCCTACTACCATTCAATCGAACAAACTTGATACCATTAACTTTTGAATCATTAGACACATTATCAAAGCAATATCAATAAATACGAATCATTCTTATTGACGAAATATCATTGGTGGGTTGTAGATCCTTGTATTTTATAGACAAACGACTGCGAGATATAATGCATACTCCCACGGAACACTTTGGCAATATCGATATGCTCTTTTGTGGAGACTTTTACCAAGCACAACCCGTACATGACTCCCTCATATTTCATTATCCTACATTCAACGATCAACAAATTCCGTATTGTTTTTGGAAAGACAATGTGAAAATCTACCAACTAAACAAAACAATGCGTCAAAAAAATGAAAAATTCATTTCTGTCCTAAATCGTATGCACAGGAAAACAAACAGAGTCTGACTTATCTTATGTGAACGAATCATGCTTGTGAACACCTCCTATCGATCCAAAATTCCCATATCTCTTCTACAAAAATGATGATGTCAAAAAACACAACAATCAAATGTTATCCATTTCTCCTGGACAACAAATTATGCTACATGCTATAGAAAAAGAGGACAACGAGTACAATGTACACCATCCACATCGACACACCGCCACGCTACCATCAACTATTGTACTGAAAACTGATATGCTTGTAGAAATATTCGCTGGTAATTATGACATTCAAGACGGGTTAGTCAATGGATCCGATGGAATATTCAAATCGTACGCTTCTAAACGAAATGGACGTAGTATGGATAAAATTTAATGACCCTCATATTGGGCATATGCAGACAAAAAAACTCACTCACTTGTATGAAAATATGATAGACAGGAGTTGGATACCAATCCTACGTATTACTAGACCAGCGCCAAATTCCCAAACTCGAACACGCCTAACAATGCGGAAACAATTTCCAATACAATTAGCGTGTGCATGAACAATACACAGATCCCAAGGCCTCACAATGGAAGGACTTTCCTTCAACCCGGCTGGTGTCACACAACATGGACTAACATACACAACACTATCCTAAGTTACAAATATTGAGTCTTTGTACTTACTAACACCGTTGAAAATGAAGAATTTTAAGGTGAGAGAAGAGATAACAGCAGAGATGATGCGTCTCATGGAAAATTTGACATGGCAATTGCAAAATGATTTGCAAACAATTATATCCCAATCTGAGCTCCTCATTGCATCTTTGAACACAAGAAGCCTCAAAGCACATGCTGAAGACATACTCAATGACTATGATTTAATGCAAGTAGACATACTATGTTTGCAAGAAACGCATACCCCGACCACACAAACACACACACTACAACAACATTTCAATTGCATTTCTATGCGACACGTACATGGAATAATGATTTGCATGAAAAAACATATTTCAAATATTGAAACTATTGAATACCGAGAAAATAAGGTAGAAGCGCTGCTTGTAACCGTTACCATTCATAACAAAGAAATATCCATAGTAAAATTTTATGCAGCGTACAACTGCATCTATTTCAGATATTCTTCGTGCAATTGACAAAGCCTTGGCGGATACACAAGCAAGAAACAACGTGCACATAATAGGTGATTTCAATATTGACATCAACAAGAAATCAGCGAATGAGACAACGCTCATTCATCATATGCGAACTCACCAAATGCACTTCATCAAGCAAAACCAAATTTCATCTTCAATACCAATTATCGACCACATATGGTCTAAAACAAATCCTCAAAGGCATTGCATTGTTAGAACAGATACGTATTGGAGTGACCACGATACATTATACTTTTCACTAACCAATTTCGTTAAATCAAAATCCAAATACTACACAATGTCAACAACACCTTGTACAATGCACTTCTCTCCACTGAAACTATACACCGCTATAAGGTATGCAATATTAACATCCAAAAGTACAATTATAATCAATTCAATACTATTGTTTCTTCCATAACAAATTTACATTGTTTGTCCAATTATAACAACAAACTAAGTTTTTCTCATATTGCACTATATACCTTGTTATCGCAGGAGCCATGAAACGAGCCTTTGACAACATAGAAGGACAAGAAGAAGACAAGAGCCAGCCAAAAAGGTATGTACAAAACAAACTACATTAACTTTATATATGATTTCATCGACATACACTGAAATATTCTACATTCTTTGCAGGCAAGCAACATCAACTCCATCCCTCACATCAATTGATGACCTTAACACTTTCACAATTGGCAACATTTTCCAAGGCGATGTGCTCGTGGTGTATAAAACTACTGTGCAAAAAGATCAGGGAAAACAGCTCCTGCGAGCAGATCTTACTGATGAGAAAGTTGAACTGACAGTTACTCTAAATGTTGCCCACAAATTCATCCCAATGCATGAAGACAAAGTTGTGGCTGGAAAAGGGATACAAATCACAAATTTCAGCATTGCACCTAAAACCAGTTATGACCGTGGAGACTGTGATGTGATCTTACTCCTCAATGAATCTAGCACCGTAGAAAGCACTCCGCCGCTTTCAATAGAATATAAATTCATTCCAAACACAACTGTTAAGAAATTGTTAAACAATACAGAGCCATATGCAGTTGGAACAATTGCTGCAATTGTAACCTCTGCTAAACAGATTGGCCTCCAACTTATCCTAGAAATTAAAGATGGGCCAACGGAAGAAGACACAACAAGGGTAAACTCCTAGTATTCCACAAACTTCATATTCTAGGTGCTCTTCATTGCATAATACTAAACATTTTCTTCTCTAATTGCAGCTATACCTATTTGGAACATTTCAACCTCTATTTACAGCAATAGAGGAACAACTACAAAAACAAAAACACATATTTTATTTGTTCAAAAATGTTGCAAAGCGTGGTGGAAATGATAATGACAAGGCCTTGAAGACTACTCAGTCAACATTCATCATGCCCTTGAGGATGGAAAAAGCACTACAAGACTTAAAAGAAATGTTAAACACAACTATAGAGGTGAGTTCTATATGACCAATAAATAACAATTTGCAACGTCATCTTTTTATATCGTCTTTTCTTTCAAATATTCTACCTCGCATTTGCTCATTTACAATTTCTCATCATGCAGGTGCAAGGTACATTGACTATCGCCAACATCTACTCCATACCATTTGAGATCATTTGCAATAAATGTGGCTCATCACTGGAAACCTTCCAAACAATAGACAAACAACTTTTGCAATGCCACTTCTGCCAACAACAATGTCCTTATAGCTTCAAACACCGGCTTATTTGCAACCTCAAATCCAGCAAAAACAAAAATATCCAATGCATACTGACCGGTGAACTGCTGCAAATGTTGCTTCCTACACTGACAAGGGTTTCACATGAGGAATACTTTAAGAATAAGACTGTTGTCATTTATTTACTGTGGGGATTTCAAGCAACAGGGACATTCACTCAACTGAAAAATGCCATTATGGCGCTCCAACTAGAAAACAACTAAGGTGACTCTTTCAACTACTCTTTGCATAACAAGTTTCATGCAATCTCCTCCGCTTTCAATTTCTTGTCACTCATACTCTTTTCTTGCTTTTTTGCAGGAATAGACAAAAGCAACTGACATATTACAGAAAATCTACTACTCCAACAAACCACCCATTGTATACAACCATAATATTTTGAACTTGGCACATACCTCTTCCAAATGTTGTCACATTTTGAAATCGCAGACTGTTGTATATGCTTTACATCCTAAATATATAATTTTCCTTTCTACATCCCGCATTACAGAACTTGGTATTGTTGTATAGAATTTCAAGCTATGTAAAGGCCTCCCATATTCAAGAAAAACATTTACAAAAAAATATGTACTGATCACTTCGTGTTTTTCCCATCTAAATTTTGGTATATATATTTTTTGTCAAACTTCTCCCGTTTACCAGAATATATAGATTAAACGGATATTGTTCTGTGCAGAAATATGTCGTAAATGCAAAAGTTTTTACTCTTTACAAATTATGGCTTGTGGGCTGTAATGATTACAACATATGCATGAAATGCATTTGTTAAATCCGAGGCTGCTGTCGATGTGTTTTGCCGCTTGAGCTCTGTTTGGACTGTTTTCAAGATAAAGATAAACATATTAGCTTTAAGTCACTTATAGATGCCTTGTTTTATTCAAAGAAGTTTGTTGATTTCTTGAAGATGTTCATGATTTGACGAGACATCCTACAATTTTTCCTTTTTACCTTTGTATGCTACATTTGATGATTTCATTGCTCCCTGTTGTTGCCATACGAGATTGAATTCTGCCCCTTATTCTGGCACCTGCAGATTGATTCTCAGCTGGGAAGAACATATATTTTGGTCTCATGATTCCAACGACCACATTTTATCTCGCTTATGTCTATTACAAATATGTTTCGGACTATTATTCTATGATATGCCCATGGAGAATATGAACAGTTTTTTGGACTATTATCATATAATTCATTGCAACTTACTTCATTGTGGCAGAGAAGACTATTTTGAAGTGTTCTCGACAAAATTCTATCAAGCAGTATAAAGACTATTTTTGTAACTTAATTTTTCTTCTGTAAATGATCATTTACATCATAGCCACAAGATTGGTCGTGGTATTTGAAATCAATTTATTAAATTCAAAAAATAGTACTGATTTATTTCATAGTTTCCAAGAAACAACAAATCAAGCAAAATACTCGAACCTACACTACACTTTATTTCTCCAGGTCAAACATCGATTTGATCAACATTGGTACTAAAACTTGGGGCTGTCACGATGTGCAGGCTCACATTATACAATCGGACAATATTATTAGACATTGTAACAATGTACATATGTAATGCATTAAAATAGGGAGTATCAGGTGTTTTTCCCAATCAGGTGATTGCAATGTTTTTGGGCAATGACATTATTTCATTTACAATCAAACCTTGCTATCCTAGATGGTATACATAACATTTTAAAGATTCACCAATACAAGTTATGCTCATTTTTCTTCCATATCTATTCGTATAATTATATATGTACATATATACACATTTCTATGTATCTATACGCATAGATATTCTTTATATATATAAGTTGTGTTCTATTTGCAATGTAGAGTTAAAAATGTGTATCCGTGGCCTCTAATATTACGGCGGATAGAGAAATGCGGCACAAAGGGCACTGAGCATACAATGGTCACAATTTTTAAATGTTTTGTTTTATATCTATAGGGTGGCCATAGTATGGTTTGCTGTGGGATTCGAACCACACTCCACAATATATGTATATTTTAATATAAAAACAATTCTTTGGGGGCGGGGCGACCCCACTTATTTATTTTTTAATGACTTCAACTCAGTTTGGAGGAAAAATCCATACGGCTCCAGAAAAAAACAAAATATAAAACTAACATATTACATAATCATGGCTCGAACAAAGCATTACGAAGAGATCAATGCCACAGCGAGCTAAAGATTCAACAATGAATAAAGTCAGCCAAACTTTTTCCATAATCTGTGGCTGCAACACTAGCTTAACCCATATTGGACTCATATCTACGGGAACACTTATAACTAAAAAATATGATAAAATCCTATCCCTTCTTAATATGCTTTGTTGAATGTATACGAAGGGACATGACAAATTTTAATGGAGGATGAGCTATCCACGTGATTCAACTACTTCACTCTTGTCACATTATTATTTGGGTACAACTATTCACTTGCTACTTAATTTACAACTCTTCTTTGGGTACCCACGTGGTTAAGGACTGCCGATCTCCAATAAAGTGCTTGTATTAATAAGAAAGGATAATGATAGGTATGAATGGTCACCTGCCAAGTTTCTGCGACTTACTTTGTTTTCCATGTCATTAGCAATAAAATATGGATCGCACATTGCAGATCATGCATTCACACCATACAGAATCACACCATGTTTCTCAGACTTTAACATCTCGCATAACTTGGATGGCGAGAACTGCCGCCTTGCGACACTTGTTATTTGTACTTATGGAGGAGTTTCTCTCACTGGAGAGCATCCCATGGTACCCACCGAAATAAGACATTTATGAAGGATTTTCTCTCTTGTTAGAAAAAGAGTAATTTTGCTAGAGAGCAACAAAAAAACAAGTTTGTTTTTTACATGCTTTTTATTTTTAGGTAGTTTACTTTTAGATTCCTATTTTTAGGAAAAGCTAATAAAGCAAATAAAACAAAAGCTTTGTATTGCACAAAAACATGTGCGTTTTAATTCTATTTTTAAGATTTGGGTATTTTATTGTTATATGAAGCTATCTATTTATTAGAGGCAATTGCAAGTGTTTTTACATATAAGATACATTCAGAGAGATTTTATTGAGCCTAAGCTCTAGAACTAGAAGAAGAAATATACGCACAGAAGAGTTAATACGAGTTTGCAATAATATTTTTTGTTTGCAATTCTTTATTTTATTTCTGTTTGTTGTTATTTTATGTGCCTAATTTCTACAAATTGGTATCAGAGCGTAGATTTTTTCAGCAAATTTTTAATTGACAACAAGTTATGGCTTCTATATCCGGTCTACAGACACCACAATTTACAAGAAAGAATTACAAGTATTGGTCATTAACCATGAAGGTACTATTCAGATCCTAGCATGTGTAGGAAATTGTAGAGAATGGGTACACATAATGCAAATGCAAAATATATATACACTCTCACAAGCGAAAAAGACATTTTGAAGGAATTAAGAAAGAAAGATGGAAAAGATATTTTCTTCATTCATCAAGCCATGCATGAAAACATCTTACCTAGAGTGGAAACAACCAATAAAATAAAAATTGCGTGGGAAACTCTCCAAGTTGCGTATCAAGGTAAAGAGAAAGTAAAAACCACCAAGCTACAGTTACTTCGTAGAGATTTTGAAAATATGTCAATGAAAGATTCAAATTCCATATAATCATTCTTTACTTTTGTAGTTGGTTTAGTCAATCAAATCAAATCTCATGGTGAAACTATTGAAGATAGAAGGATTATTGAAAATTTGTTTAGAAGTTTTCTTGCAAAATTTGATCCTTTGGTAGTTGCTATTGAAGAAACTAAGGATCTAAGTCAATTTTCAATTGATGAGTTGCATGCATCACTAATAAATCATGAACAAAGGTTGAATAGATCACATGTAGTTGTAGATCAAGCTTTTTCATCACAGGTATCAAGAAATCGTGGAAGAGGAAGAGGAAATTTCAGCCCTAGAGGAAAAGGAAGAAGTTCATCTAGAGGATGTAGCAACGGTCCATCAAACTCAAGTGGAAGAGGACATAGTCAAGAGCACAATCATAATCATTTTTCAGGTTAGAGACAAGATAAATTGCATGTGCAGTGTCACTATTGCAAGAGATATGGGCACTATGCTTTTGAATGCAGGAAAACAGTATGATCAGAACAAGTAGAATCAAAATCAGGTTGGAAGCTCTACTCCAAGCTCCATGTTTATTGCATGCAAAAAGATTGTCGAAGCATTACCTATTGAGTGTAATCTATCCCAAGAGAGTCCTAGTGATGTGTGGTATTTGGATTCTAGTTGCAGTAATCACATGTCAGGTAACTTAGATTTATTTTCTAATTTGGATGAGTTAGTAAAGATAGAAGTTACCCTTGGGAATAATAATATAGTGACTATAAAATACAAATGAACAATCAAAATTCTAACTAAAAAGAGGGAACATAAGATTATGCAAAATGTTTAATAAAGCTCCAAGTACCTAGGTGATTTCTAAAGTGAAGATGACAAGAAACAAAATGTTTCCTTTGAAGATTATACCAGCCACATCCGGAGCTCATACTATAGATCAGTTCGAGCTAAGGAGATTGAATCAGCTTTTCAGTTAGTTGAAAAATATGAATCGTGGCTATGGCATCTCAGTTTGGTCATTTAAACTTTGGTGGTTTGAATTTATTACACAAAAAAAATATGGTGAAAGGTTTGCCTTTGATTCAAAAACCAGATAGAGTTTGTGAAGGTTGTATTTTGGGAAGCAACACAAAGAGTCCTTCCCAATTGGCAAAACAAGAAGAACAAGTGCACCACTTAAAATTTTTCACTTAGATTTATGTGGACCAATGCAAACAAATTCTATTGGAGGTTGTTCATATTTTATGACATTCATTGATGACTATATAAGGAAGACATAGGTGTAATTTTTGAGAGACAAATAAGATGCTTTTGATATATTTTAATAGTTCAAGGCTTTAGTGGAAAATAAAAGTGGGTACTACATCAAAGTTTTGAGGACAAAAAGAGGAGGTGAGTATGTTTCCAATGCTTTTATGAATTTTTGCAAATATCATGGTATACACAAGCAGTTTATTACTAGGTAAACACCACAGCAGAATGATGTGACAAAGAGAGAATAAAATCATCATGGAGATGGCGAGAAGTATGATGAAGACATCGTCTTTCAAGTGAGTATTGGGTAGAAGTAGTAGCAACTGTTGTTTACATCATAAACATGTGTCCGACGAAAATTGTTTGAAACATGGTTCCTTAACAGACTTGGACTATGAGGAAACACAATGTTTCTCATTTTATATTTTTGGTTGTGTGGCATATGCACATGTTATTGATGAGCTAAGGAAGAAGTTTGACAACAAAGGAGAAAATTGCATATTTGTTAGATATTTAGAGAATAAAAAAGCTTACAAGTTGTTTAATCCAGTTACTAGAAAGGTCATAATCAATAGATATGTACAGTTTGTTAAAAATGAGGCATGAGATGGAAGTATTGAGAAAAAAATCAGTGTAACAACAACTATTCTTCATGATGATATGGCAGATGAAAGCATAGAGCAACAAGGTATTGTATCTTCTTCGAATCTTGGACATGCACCACAAGTTGTAGCACAAGCTACACCTCCATCTACATCTAGGATATCTCCAAGATTTTAGTCATCTTCAACCATCCAATAGACACCACAAAGAACACCAGAAGCTACTCCTTCAATACAAAACAATCCATCATCAGATAGCCCTTTGCAGTGAAAAACAAGGAGTCTTAGTGAGATTTATAATGTTGATACAACTAATGTTTTTTTAATTTTTGCATTGTTTTCTCAAGTTACAGATCTAATATACTTTGAAGAGGCTATAGACAATGAAGTTTGGGTTCAAGCCATGGATGATGAGATAAACGCCATAGAGAAGAATCAAACATGGGAATTGGTAGATATTCTAGAAGGAAAGGACATGATAGGAGTGAAGTGGGTCTATAAGACCAAATATACTGCTGATGGTAAAGTACAAAAACATAAATCAAGGTTGGTTGCCAGAGTTTTTTCACAACAATATGGAGTAGATTACAACGAGATGTTTGCACCTGTAGCACATTCGCACACGTAAGAATATTTTTAGAAATTGTAGCTCAAAAAAATGTCCTATTTATCATATAGATGTAAAATCAACATTCTTGAATGGTTTTCTTGAAGAAGAAGTTTATGTGAATTAGCCATAAGGTTATGAGATTAAAGGTCATGAAGGAAAGGTATACAAGTTGAAAAAAATGCTCGTGGTGTCAAACAAGCACCTATAGCTTGGTACAACAGTTTGATTCTTATTTGATACAGTAACGATGTCGATGGGATCAACAATGAGTCTACCTTATACATCAAGATCAATAAACAAGGTTAAACCTTAATTGTTTGTTTATATGTGGATGATTTAATCATCATTGGAAATCTATTTACAGATTCATTCAAATTAGCTATGAAGAAATAATTTGAGATGACAGATCTAAGCCTCATGCACTATTTTTTGGGCATAAAAGTTCAACAATCAGAAGCTAGATTTTTATTTCACAAGCAAGGTATGCTAATGATGTTTTGAAGAGATTTAACATGTTGAATTGCAAGCCAACGCCAACACCTGTTGTAGTAGGTTTGAAGTTAAGAAAATATGACAATGAATCATTTGTAGATCCAACATTGTTTAAAAGACTAGTTGGAAGTATCATGTATTTGATGGCCACAAGGCCGGATATTATGTATGGTGTGAGCCTCATCTCAAGGTTCATGGAATCTCCAAAAGATTCACATTGACAAGATAGAAAAATGATTTTGAGGTATGTATGTGGAACTAAGAATCATGAAATTTTGTATTCAACATCAGATGAGTTCAAACTCATAGGTTACACAAAAAGTGACAATGCTAAAAGTATTGATGATAGAAAGATCACATCTAGCTATGCTTTTCACTTTGGAATAGGTGTAGTTTCATGGGCATCGAAAAAGTAACCCATAGTCACACTATCTTCAAGAAGAAGAGTATGTAGCACCAACAGAACATCATGTCGGTTATTTGGATGCACGTAACGTTCACTTAATAAAATTATGGTATAACACGTGCGGTCGAGGGTATTAAAGAATACCCTTAATTCTAGTTTTTACCTCTAATTATTCAATTGATAATACCCCCTCCTATTATATTATTGAAATGAAAATACCTCCTATTTTTCCATGTACCTTACTTACCCATTTGTCAATTAAAATTTTATCTACCCCTTTTTATTCCTACCCTAATATATTAAACAAAAATATATCATATATCTCACTCAATTTTTTAAAATATGTGTTTCCTCTCGAAGAGATGGTTTGAAGCCATTCAAGACCTATTACCAATCACCTTATAAATGTTAATATTTAATCATTTATCAATAGTTCTTCAAATAATTAAGATAGTGAAATAATATCACTTGTGTTGCAAAAACATACTCAATCCTAATTTTCTTATTATTTCTTGGTTAAGAATGTCTTAATTGAGATTTCTTATTCAAAAAGAGATTATAATTTAACTTTATGACCACACTCCTTATGCAATTTTAAGGTATTTACTTTTTAAAACTAGGGTTCAAATGTTTTAGTTTTATATTAAAATTAAACCTCCCTTTCCTTTGGCCCACCTTTCTAACCTACCCCCAATAATTTATTCAAAATATTAATAAATTAAACCCTTTCACCCCCTCATGTCTACCGGTATATTGAATTTAATTTTATTAATTTTAATTGCCTCAATATTAATCCACGTGCTAGGATATTACCTAGAAAATGAACCCCCCAACCCCCGTGTTTAGATGAGAAGAGTGTTGAAATATTTGAGGTAGAATCCAGAGGATGTTACACAAATTTTTGTGACAACAATTCAACAATAACATTGTCCAAAAATCATGTTTTTCCTAGAGGAGCAAGCACATAGACACGAGGTATCACTTCATCAGGGATTTGGTTAACAATAAGGAAATTTGTCTTGAATTTTGCAGATTTGAAGATCAGTTTGTTGATATTTTTACGAAAGCTTTGGGAAATGAATTTTTGAGTATTTGAGAACTTGTTTGGGAGTTTGTGATCCAAAATATGTCAGATTTGGAAGTGCACACTCAGCTCAAGAAAAATAAAAGCTTAAAGGTCAAAATTAAGGGGAGTGTTAGAAAAAGAGTAATTTTCCCCCATATAAATAAAAAGTAGTTTGTTTTTTACATGCTTTTAATTTTTAGGTAGTTTGCTTTTAGATTCCTACTTTTAGGAAAAACTAATAAAGCAAATAAATCAAAAGCTTTGTATTGCACAAAAGCATGTGCTTTTTAGTTCTATTTTTAAGAGTTGGGTGTTTTATTGTTAGATGAAGCCATCTATTTATTAGAGGCAATTGTAAGTGTTTTGACATATCAAACACATTCAGAGAGATTGTATTGAGCCAAAGCTCTGGAACTAGAAGAAGAAATATATGCACAAAAGTGTTGATATGAGTTTGCAATAATATGTTTTATTTGCAATTCTTTATTTTATTTCTATTAGTTGTTATTTTATGTGCCTAATTTCTACATCTCTGCCCATATTTTTATTTTCATCATTCAAATGCTTGTATTAGATAATGATAATGACCAAACTTGGACATGTTATTCTCCTAGTAATGTTACATACTACCAACTACCTTTTATACGTCCAAAAATTATGTAGGTCAAGTCAATAGTCATAAATAGGCTTATAAATATTATATATATATATTATTATTATATATATATATATATATATATATAAAGTGCTAATTCTAGTCACAAACAAAAGGTATATAGTTTAAGTTTATTTAATATTATCATTTATTTCCACAATATGATATTCCATAAGCTAATAAAAATTTCATTTGATTATGATATATGTATATATGCATTAAAAACAACATCATGTTATTTTAGAGAAATGTCATTATTTTGTGTGGAAGAGATGCGATTTATGGTTTATGATTTTTTATAAATGTGTTAGTAATGTTGTGAACAAAATCAGATTGTACGCAATTGGTTTCATAATATATTTTGTCTGAAATTATAAAAGTAACTTTTTGTTGTATATTACAAAATAGGGACACGTGAAGGCGGTTGATCGAGATATTTGGTGTATGGAACTATAGGTTGGGATCTTTGTGTCATGCCGATGATATTTTGAACCAAATTACTATGTAAAACCTAACATTTATTTGATGTTGGCACACAACTCTTAGTTTCATTCCACATAAACATTACACATATACAATTCCCAACACAAAACCATCTATATAATTAGCAACCTCCACTTACATTCTTAAACAAGTTTAATTAATACTTGCACTCTTTTACTGCGGAACATTAGAGAACACAATAAGGGTGGATTGGATACAAGGTTGGTTCTAAGACACCGCATCAGATTTTTCCCTTCACCTAACACTAGTTAACCAAGAGAGAATTGAGAAACGTAAATAATGGGATTCCATAACGTAAGGTCGGTGATTAGGGCTCCATAGAGGAAGTCCTTTGTTTTCAAAAATGACCACCAAGGATTCTCTTGATTTGGGATAGTGTTAAGTTCAATGCTAAGGTAAAAGGATTTAGGACATAATTAAGTTAAGTAGTCCACTATGTTGACCTTCATTTAATAAGTTCTTAAGTGAACAACCCTTACAATTCTAGGGTATCCATTCCCATAAATATCATCTATGTTTCCTTCTATGACACACTAAACTTTATCTAGCATTAATTATCCTACAGTTATAAAATAAAACCAAATAGGAAGTGTCACAAGCTATATTCCACAAGGAGGATACATCGTACTTATTTTGATTCTCACTTATAACACAACTTATAAGCTACCAACTATGCTCTATAGTTACCATCCACACACAATGAATTGGAGGATATTTACATAACTATGTCAAGCATATGGGTCACTATTCGAGGTGAGATTAGAATATTTGAAAAGTTCATTTTAAATAACATAGGTGAAATGCCCTATAGACCTATGAATTATGGAAAATTAATATAAGTATGCCCTATAGACCTATGAATTAAAGACTTAGTTCCTTATTACACATGCAACAAGTTAGAAATCTACATGGTTATGATCCAGTTACTTCCTACATGATTCAAAACAATAGTTTCCAATTAACAGTTTGGCTGAATTAGAACAACAAGAAAATAAGGTTTAAACAAACTAATTAATTTTCAAGGTACATCTTCAATACTTAAATATAATAGAATATGTCCTTATAAGATATAAATATTAAATTTATTAGCATTGTCTTGAACATGGTTATTCATTTATATATAATACTATATATAATGATTATATTTTACATACAAGTGCTAATAGATATCCTTCTTCATCATTATTTCAACATATTACATACTCCTCAAACAGTTGTGGCACATGAGGAGAGGATTTGGGAACCCATTCTCTTTTTACTTTGTCTCTACATATACAAAATTAGACTAGATCCATATGTAATGATTTGGTATATCGGGTTATGAAAAGTATCTTGAAGTGGCTATGCTCCTCATAGGTAGTATTTCCTATCATATTTCAAAGGGGAAGATACTTCGAGGTTACTAAAAACTTTGATACATGATATTTTTCCTTCACAAGGTACTTCAAGATTCTCTCTCTTCCTCTCTCTACACATTCTATTTGGTTTTTGTTACATGAACTCAATACTCTATCTTCTCCTTCATCACAATTGGTGACTAATCACCCCCAATCCCGCAACAAGCTCATAAATAAAATTCAAATCTCCAACAATAAGCAAAGAACAAGAGCTCAACCCCTACAGAAAAAACATGTGTATTCATTCCATGTTTTACATATCTTTATTTCACTTTGTGTAAGTTCAATATATATATATATTTACATTTTATTTATAGTTCAATTTCTACTATGGGAATTAAATACACTTTTTATGAAAAAAATTTCGCGATGGAAAATACAACACCAATACATTTGGACAACAAAAATATGAATGAAGACAAAGTGTTTCTACACACTCAGGTATATTTTCCTTTAAACATGTAATTTCCATTTCATATTTAAAAGGGGGTAGGGAAAATTTTAAGGAACCCCCTAAAAATTAGTTATAGAAATCGTGACGAATATCCTCAGAACTAGCTTCGTGGTTTTGACGAATATCCTTGTAACTTTGTTTCGTTATTTCGATGAAAATGGTAAAAATATAAAAATAGTTGGAAATCGAATGACGAATCTCCTGTAACTAGTTTGGCGAATACCCTCTAGATAATTTGGAAGCGAAACTTTGTATATATGAATAATGAAGATGCAAAGAACAAGGTGGATTTTTTTGTTCCTGTGGCTATTCTCATTGCAAGAAAGGAAAACCAGGGAGTACATGATATGTCTGAATGATTTTAATGAAAGAGTATTTACACATATCATACATTTACAAAACAGAAAGGAAATTCATAGTAGTAAATATAATGAACAAAATGGGGTTCTATTTTAGGGGCCCATGCCCTTGAAAATCATATATACATACAAATACGATGTTACAAAATATAGATTGATTTATAAAGGAAAACATAGACGTCAATCTTCTACTGCATACGCTTTCATCTAGAAGCACTGGAACATGTTTTAGCAGGATATCCCTGTGTTGAATAAACACCTCATGAGACACTTGCATTGAACATGAACTAGATATCGGTCACCAAACCCTACGACATACCCTTATCTAGTAGCTCCTGAGTTCCCACCCGAGGCCCATTCAACATTTGGGTGAATTCTCTTTTCCTTTCGGTGAGTTTACCCACTCAGAAAGAGAGAGTCCCCCTCTTATGTATGATTTGGTTTTCTTACCTAAAGAAATTCGAGCTACAGGGAAATGAGGAATTATGCCAGAAGATCCCTCCCTCATGATCCTCCTTTTCTTGAGAGGAAAGGTGTGGGTACTTATCATGGAATGTACTTTGGTGAGGGTGGTTTCTAATGCTATCAACCACTTCTCTATTTCATTCTCTGGAAATTTTGGGGGCTGTAGTGAGCTTGGTATTGAGAGCTTTGTCATCAATAAAGGAGGTTGGTAATAATCTTGGTTCATACACCACTGATCACTATTGACATAGGGGAAGTGGCGTATCCAAAGGGTTCTTTAATTGTTTGGTGTTCATGTGATACTCTAGTGAATCAAGTGGAAATGTAGAGCTTGGAAAACAAGAAATGAAGGACATAATTTAGACAAACAATGCAAGAAAGATAAAATTATGTCATTCGAGAGGAAATATTGGGATAGACGGCCCCGTGTCCAAAGATGTAGAATTTTGAGAATTTTGATGAGGGCCAAATTTTTCCTCACACTAGAAACACTCACCTAAATGGGTGAGGTTTCCATTAAGAGAATTCAATTCGGAGATGAAGAAGACATGGATGCGGGATAATTAAATGAAAGAATATGGCAAATGACACTTGAAAATGTTACGTGCTAAAGTAGTAACATGGTATTGGTGAGCCACATTTAGATAATCATGTCTTTGAATATTTTGAGCTGATGTGTGTGGGAGAAATCATTTTGCCATCAATGTCATATCATCCCAAAATCAATAGCCTTGAGCTGAAGTTTAATTGAAATTGATTATTCATGTCTTAAAGTGTCTAAGCTAGAGATTTAATCGGCACTTGCATAGTTTAGAAATGTCTTATCAAATTTAATTCTTGGCCACATCATATTTTCTAGCATGAAGGAAACAAGATATTTAATAAATATGGAAAAGAATTTATTCATAAAAGTAGAATAATGATGAGATGACACTGGGTAGAATTTAATGCTACTGTGAGGAATTATTCAACAATAATCTTCATCGTTTGATCGAAAAGGAAAATGACACGTGGCATCTTCTAATTGCTCACTGCCACTCTACCTTTCCTCATCTACACGTCACACCGTGAACCTGAAAATTTATTGAATCAGTTCATTCCATGGGCTTAGAGTCTAGGGAATGCATTTTCCTTGAGGAGGACCAAAATCGTGCCATGTGGCCGTTTGATAAATAATATGCATCATTTGATCAGAAGAGGAAAAGCACATGTGTCATCTTTTGATTGTACATTGCCACTCTCCCTTACCTCACTAACAAGTCACACCATGGACCCAAAAATTTATTGAATCAGTTCATTCCATGGGCTTGGAGTCCAAGGAATGCCTTTTCCTTGAGGAGGACCGAAATCCTACCACATGGCCATCTGATAAATAATCTACATCGTTCGATATATTAAGATCAACGGTGCAGGATCTATTTCAAGATGAAGGCCTGACACACTCACATTTTGAATGGAAGTTCCTAGAATAGGCCTAGCTAAGTGAAAACTATCATCCATTGAATGGAATTTGAAAAGAGACTAAATTTGATGTCTACAAAGTACAGTGAAAGACGTAATCATTTATAGTGATGTGGTATTGCTAGTGCTTGCAAGTTACGAGGTGATATTAAATGTCCATTGATAATTAAATTTTTGTTTTTGGAAGGAATACTACAATAGAAGGAAGAATAGATTCATAGAAGTTGCGGACCATGTAAGGCTCAAAATTTTCATATTTATGAGTAAGTGTCATCCTGCATTTGAATCTTGATTCTTTAAATATTATCTTTTATAAGTAGCATTCTTTGTATAAGCCTTGTATTTGAAATATTTCAATATAAGGGTTGAAATATTAGGGTTGACAGCTTTCCAGATTACAAAATTCCAATCATGTCTACTTCCATAAGAGCCCAAAGTAAAAGTAAAACCCAAATCCCATACGTCAAACTGCTTAAAACCCCATTTTTACTGATGAATATCATGATATTTATGATCCTGTAATTGGCACAAGAACTTCACAACTTAGATACTCATATGAGAATAAGGAAATTGAAAGTAAACATTTGGAACCATTAGGTAAAATGAAACATAAAGGTTGGATAACATGGGGGGTTGGATTGGGATGCATGATGCTCCACGAGGTTTTACCCTACCCTGAATTTTTCATTCTATGTGCCCATAATTATGATGGGAAAAAAAAAAAAATTGTTGTAAATGGAAATGGAGAAGAAATTTTTTCCATTATGGAGGTAAATCTTGGCCATGCATTGGGGTTTGAAAGTAAATATTTAGGAACCATCAGCATAAACCTAGAAAAAATTTCTAGCGATTATCATGCCACCACTAAAAATGCTAGAGATGAGTTTTTGTGAAAATTAACACTTGATGGAATGGTACCAAAAGGGAAGCCTCTCATGTAATTGAGATGTTTAAACCATGGTTCAGGGATACCATTTTTATGCTAGTATTTTTCCTTGGCTTCGATAACGATGAGAAATTGGATGAAACCCTTCTGGAAATGGTATATAATAGCCATTTCATTTCTACACCTTGTGCATACAACTTTGTTGGGCACATTACAAAATCTATGCATAAACAATTCTTAACAATCAAAGAAGGATCCAACACTAAGACCTTTAGGTTCACTACCTACTTGTGTTATTTAATTCTACGGTGGTTTGTTGAATGGTTTGGGAAAAACAAACTTGCAATTCATCCCTATAATGTTGAGGGCCACCCAAAAGTGATGCGTCCATTAACTGAGTGGACCCCCAAGATAAGGATGTTTGATAATAGACAAGGCTACAATCAATTTGTGGATTATTTTTGGGCTCCAATTTATCAAGTCGTTTCAAAAAGTAAATTACCTAGTTTCCTATGAATTGTAGAGATTGCATTCAATTGGGATCAGAAATACATTTAACATAATGGTACTTCATGGAGGAATATACTATGCTAAGGTTTTATGGATCAAGAGTACAACCTTGCAAATTACCAATACATGTGACAGAGAGATTTTTTTCCTTGGAATATATATGAAAAATGGAAAACACAAATAAAATCTATTTTGTTAGTCAACAAAAGAGGAACATATTTCCTTCCTTACCATTTTCATGTGGAGGGTTCACATTTGAAAGAAAAGAATTCAATGTGGCACATGAAATCTTACAAATTTTAAAGTTTGATGTTGAATCTCACTAGGTGTATGACCCATGTGAGGTGATTAAAGTAAGGGTAGTGGCGAACAAGAACTCGCCACTAAAATTCAACATGAAAGCCAACCCTTGATAGAAAAATTGAAAAAAGAACTCTTTAGATGAAGTAAAAAAATCAATGGATGAAATTGATGTTGAGAAAGGAATTAGTTTTCAAGAGTTATCAACACAAATTTTGGGATTTCCTGAGCCTCCACAAAAATAGGCAGAGGATTTTCAATCTACCAATTTTTATGAAAAATATGATAAAAATTCCTCTAAAAGCATAAAGATCATGAATTGCAAGATAAAAATTGGACAAGGTAAAAATTACTACCTTTTGGTCTATGAGGTAAGACCTAGGCCATCCAAAATTTGTTTCAGAGTATGGTTCTATTCTAGAAGATATAAATTTTAGAAAATTATGGAATGAAGCGCATCTTGCAGAGAAAAGTAGTGATGATGAAACTAACTCTAAGGAATTACACACTCCCCCTGGAACATATAAACCAAGCCTCAATGAAATCTTGAAGAAAAAATATTCTACAGGAGAATTTATTGCTGAAAAGATGGGTTTTAGTGGTGGTGGTTTGGGTTCAACAAGACAATGCATTTGAATTTCTCCAAAGGCACAACCTAGAAGAGTTTCGATAGGTTAGGCCTTGGAGCTTTGCCTTCATAGAAAGGACCAATGCATACTACAACATCTACAAGTGGTAATCTAATGTAATTTCCTCTAGATTCAAATCCTCAAAGAAACAGTTTAACCACACGTTGAAAATCCTAGAGGATAAGTTCACCATGAATATGTTAGTATTAATAATGTTGGTGGTTCTATTGATGATGGTGGTAGTGGTGAGAAATTACCATAGGAACAAATTATTATAAATAGGCCACTATAGATAGTTGAAGTTCCTATTGTCAACAAGGAGCCGAGAAGAGGCAAAAGATAGAGGCAGACACAGATACAATTACTCTTGCCTTAAGGAAACTAATTATAGAACTAGAAGCCATTTCCACCCCTCTAAAAATTTCCATTCAATAGGGAAATTCTCCCCAAACTTCAATTAATCCTTCTCCATTCAAGGTGAAACAGTTCATTCCTACAAATACCTTAGGTTTTGATTACATAGACGAGTTTACCAATAAATCAGAAAGAGATTAAAAAACAAGAAGCAAATTCTATAGTCTTCTGTAAGTTTAGATCCTGCCACAATAAGGGTATTACCAACATATAATCTAATCAAAGATACAATGGAATACATGTATGTTGTGACCAAAGTTGTAAAACCAAATAATCAAATGGTTTCCAGTGACTACGATGTAACCTCACTTAAAATTAATTGGAATGAAACCTTTTGAAAAAATAAATGTCCCAAAAAGGAACAATGATGTGGTGTACACAACATTTCTAAAGGAAGAGAGGGAGAACAATAAGTTGAATAATAAGATTCAAAAGTTAGAGGCAAACCTGGAAAATGAGAAAGCAAAAGGAAAAGCGACACTTAATAAGACAAGTGAGTTGGAGAGGAAGATAAAATCATCTACCTCTATGAATACGATTCTTGTGAATGACATGCATAGGTAGAACTAGAAGAAGCCAAGAAAAATCTATAGGAAACAATTACTATGAATGAATAGGAATAGGTAGAACTAGAAGAAGCAAAGAAAAATTTATAGGAAACAACTAGTAAGAATAATAAATTAGAATAAAAATTGGGAGAATTGAAAGAGGTTAGGAAGGCAGAGAAATAAAATGCCAAAAAATGGGAACAAATCCTAGATGAAGAGAGAAAACTTAGGGAAAAATGTAGAATGAAGAGAAAAAACAAAATGGAATATTGTAATAGAAGTTGGCGAAAGATGGAAAAAGGATATACATTTTTCCAACATTAAACAATCTGAATTTTATAAAAAGGAATTGATTGATATGACAGACAATGTTTGGGGGGAAATCAACCAAAAAATTGATGATTTGATTAGATTGTTTGAATTCATGGCTGATATACAGAGAATCTATGATAAGCTCCATGAATACATAATTGGAAGCAGAAAAGTGATGGCTTTAAGAGAGGATACACCAAAGAACATTTTGGAAGCTATCTACAAATTTAGTGACACAAAACTGGCATCCAGAGGAATTCAAAAATGGTTTGATGCCTCAACAAAGGTATCATCTATCATTGGGTAATTGCACCAAGTTGGGGGGCCAAAATGGGGTCTTAAGTGGACACATTTTTCTGAAAAATAAAAAACTTCAACTTGTATGAGTTTTTTTAAAATAGTTACACTCAAAATTGGAAGATGTTGTGTAAACATGAATCATAGAATTTTGAGTCTAGTTTCTAAGCTACTAAATTTTATTGAAAATAGATAAGTTTAAGTGGGTCAAATAACTAAAATACCAAAAGTTTTCCTATTTTTGTTAAAAAACATAACAAAGTGAATTTCGCTCCCCCCACAATTTTTTGAGCACCATTAAGTAGTTTTGAAAACCCTTTGGTAGAAATATAGCTAGGAGCATCTAGTTTGTGCTAGATTTTTTTAATAAATATATTTTTTTCATGATTTTTCTAGTACAAAAAGTTTATGTTTTAAAAATAACGGATCTCAATCATGCCCCCTAACTACGCTCAAAAATATCGAAAATTAGTTTTTTTGAATATGTATAGAATTAGGCCTAGTTTGTGCTACTATATATTTTTTTCAATTTTGTTGACCCAAAAAAAAAAAGATACACGATGAAAGATATACATATTTAAACATAAAAATAGCTATAAAAAGGCATAGTTAGAAAATAAATAATATGGAAACCTTATATTAGTCAAAAATTTGAAAAATTATATTTTTAGAAAGAAGAAACTTTGCTCTATGTCATGGTATAATTGTTTTTAAAGGAATCTACTGTTTTATGTTGATTTATCATGGAGGAAGTGGCATTTTTACATTTTCCTACAAAACAAATTGTTTGTTGTGTTTGTGTAGGTCCATGCCTCAGGCTTGGGGATCTAAGCCGGATCCCAAGCCTTGAGGCATGGCTTAGAAAAAGTGAAAACTCAAAACGCGTACGCGCTATAACGCATATGCATTCTTTAGAATATAAACATTGTATATGATTTTGGCATGCTTCTATTTACAAAAGTATAAGTTTTTCGTTTATTATTATTTATATTTTATTATTTCTTATACTTTAAATTATTTTAGTAAATATAAGAAATTAGGGTCACTCTGCACCTTATGGAACTAGTCTCATAGCTCCATTAGTCACGGTTTAGGAGATAGTTTTTTATAGTATAATTTTGTCAATACATAGGTAATTTTTAGGATTTCAGCATTTAGCCTAAATCTTTTAGCATTTAAATTCTACAATCGAAACCGTAAATCGTAAACCTTAAATGCTAAACATGAGACCCTAAAACTAAACCCTAAACACTAAAACATGATCCCTAAACCCTAAAACCTAAACCATAAACCCTAAATCATAAGCCCTAAACCCTAATATTTAAATATTAAGCCCTTACCCATGATCCATAAACCCTAAAATTTGAGCCTTAAGCCCTAAAAACTAAACCCTAAACTTTGAGCCTTAAGCTCTAAATGTTAAACCCTATACCTTGAAAACAAAATCCTAAACCCTAAACCCTAAATCCTAAACACTGAATCCTAAACCCTAAACCCTGAGTACTAAGCCCTAAACAATAAGCCCTAAATCCTAAACACTAGACCCTAAACCACCGAACTCTATGATCCAAACCCTTAACCTCAACCATGATACCTAAACCCTAAACTATAAACCCTAAACCCTAAAACTGAAATAATGAATCCTAAACCCTAAACACTAAATCCTAAACCAGAGAACCTAAACCCTAAACCCTTAACCCTAGACCCTAGACCCTAGACCCTAAGCCCTAAGCCCTAAACAATAAATCTAGATCCTCGAGCTCTAAACCGTAAACCTTAAACCAAGAACTCCAAACTCTAAACTTTAATCCATAAACCATGAACCATGAACCCTAAACCCTAATCCCTAAACCATAAACCCTAAACCTTAAGCCTTGAACCCTACACCCTAATCCTTGATCCCTAAACCTTAAACCCCGAGCCCCGAGCCATAAAACCTAAATCTAGAGCCTTGATCTCTAACGCTTAAAACTTAAACCCGTAACTCAAAACCTTGAACCCTAAGTCGTAAAACCTTAAACCATGCACCCTAACCCCTATACCTTAAACCGTGAGCCTTGAGCCCTAAACCTGAATCCATAAATGTTAAATCCTAAAGGTCCTAAACCACCCGAACCATAAACCATGAGCCCTAAATGTTAAACCCTAAACCCTAAACCATAAAAACTAAATCATAAACCCTAAACCAGACCCTAAACCCTAAACTCTAAACCCTAAGAACTAAATCCTAAACCATGATAACCTAAACCCTAAACCCTAAACCCTAAACCTTAAACCCTAAACCCTAAGCCCTAAACACTAAACCCTAAACCCTAAACCCTTAACACTGAGACCTAAACCCTAAATTACAGACCCTAAAATCTAAAACAAAAATAATAAACCTTAAACCTAGAACACTAAATATTGAACCCTAAACCTTAAACCCTTAACCCTAAACCTTGAACCATGAGCCCTGAGCTCTGAGCCATAAATCCTAAACACTAAATCCAGAACCCTAAGCTCTAACCCCTAAACCTCATATATTTCTAGTAGGTGTCATGAGTGATTTCATCTTTTTGAATATCTTAGGACCATATTTCCTAGTCTTATGCCTAGAACCATCATTAAGTCTGCTTTTACAACTACCTTGTTTATGAGAGGTGGGCATTTCCCTCCTTCAAAATATCAATAGATGAAAGACATCAAATTTTGATGAATCTCTTTGAATTTTGTTCCTACGAAGTCGATGAACCCTTTTCAATTGAATACTCTCTATCAATACTAATAAGAATGAGTAAGACACAAAACATTATAGTGAGTGAAATAGTTTGCATGCAATGGGAAAAAGAAGATAGTTGTATTGGGTAACATTTATTTATACCAAATTATTCTTGGATATCTATAATTTCCCTCCTTTAAAATATCAGTAGATGAAAGACATCAAATTGTGATGACTCCCTTGAATGTTCTACCTATGAAGTAGATGAACCCTTTTTAGTTGAATACTCTCTATCAATACTTATAATAATGAGTAAGACACAACACATTACAAAGTGAAATGGGTGAGCCTAATCCACAAACCTTAAAACCCGAACCCTAAACCTTAACCCCTAACCCCTAACCCCTAAACCCTTTAATCTAAACCCTTATCCTTAACCTTTAAACCTTAAACCCTAATTCCTAAACCCTAAACCATAACCCCTAAACCCTAAACCCTAAAACTTAAACCTTGAGCCCTAAACCCTAAACCTTGAGTGTTAAAACTTAATCCATATACCATAAACCCTAACTCTAAGCCCCAAATTCTAAAACCCTAAACCCTAAAACCTAATCCATAAAACCATACCCTGATCCCTAAACCCTAAACCCTAAAATTGAGCCCTAAACCATAAATCCTATGCCCTAAACCCTATGCCATAAGTCCTAACCCCTTAGCCAAAACCCTAAATCGTGAACCCTCAAACATAAACCTTCAGCCCTAAAACTTGAGCCCTAAAACCTCAACCCTTAACTCTAAACCCTAAACCCTAAACCCTAAACCTTGATCCCTAAACCCTAAAGCCTAAACCTTGAGCCATAAACCCTAAACCCTAAACCCCCACAAACTTGAGCCCTAAACCATAAACCCTAAATCCTAAGCCCTCAACCCTTAACCTTGAGCCATAAACCATAAACTCTAAACCCTAAACCATGAACCCTAAGCCCTGAGCCCTAAACCCTAAACCCTAAAATCTGAACTATGAGCCTTAAACACTAAACCTTAAACCCTAAACTCTAAACCTTGAGTCCTAAACCCTGAGCCCTAAACCCTAAACCCTAAATCATAAACCATCACCTAAAGGAAAGTCCTAATAATATCAACTAACATGTTTCAATGTGTAGGGAATAGTGTCTAAGGTGATCTATCGACTCATTTAGTTTTGATGAGAGACTACTTCCTTTGAAGTCCTAAAAAAACATTTTGGCCATTTTGTAGCTAATTGAACACCCTTCATAACAAGTTAAAATGAACTAGTCATGTCACCGAGGTATCAAGGACCGTCATGTGTGAAGTATTAAGGCATCATTTGTCTCCATAAGAGACATATGAGCAAAAACATGTATGAGAATCATGAATTTGATTCCATGAAAGGATGCTTTTAGAGCTAGGAAAGATGAGGGAATGATCTTTATACGGAGCACCATGTTTCTAATAATGAGCAATCATTTGAGTTCACTCGATGTAATTCACTTGGTAATATTCATAAAAAATCATTCAACACCTAGTAGTGTTATCACACCTTAAGGAGGAGGCACATTACAATCACCTCATTTTAGCAATAGGACAAGAATCCCATTCAGGGAATGATCCTCTATCTACAAAGTGAGGATCTCTTTTTAGTAAGAAGTAGACAAACATAATAGAGTTGATTCATGGTCACTAAAGTGAATTATGGACCAAATTTAAAAATTGGTACCAATTCAAGTAGTGGTAGGGCCAAAATCTAATTTAGAAGGCCAAAAAACCTTAAAAATGACTATATGATTTCCCCAAAATAATACTGACTACAATATTTATGCCCTGAAAGTTTTAGGTCCTTTGCTGAAATCTTGAAAATGAGTAAGTACTAACTAGATTAGATTTTGAAAAACTATCTTCTAGATTATAAATGTTGGAGCTATAGGAACACTTCCATCTAGCACAGAGTTACCCTAATTTCTTATATTTACTAAAATAAATTTAAAGTATAAGAAATCATAAAATAAATCTTATAATTGAACACTTATTTTTGTAAGTATAAGACACCCAAATACACATACATAGTCCATACTATAAAAAAAGCGTACGTGTTTTTCCTTCTCTAAAATGCGTATGCATTTTGGATTCTTTAAAATGCATACACGTTATAGGTTTGATAATTACCAATAAATTTTTTTACAATGCAAGCGCATTTCTTCTATTTTCAGGTTTTTGTCCACTTTTTGGCCCCCCAACTTTGTGCACTTACCCCATTAGGAAGTGTGTGATGCTAGGTGAAGCACATGAATTTATGAATAAGTGTAAAATAATGTTACAAGAGCTGCATGGAAAGGTACACGAGTTCACAAAGCTTGGTTTGCCAATGCCTTTTGAAAAAACACACAAATTCATTAAGAAGGATGTATTCCAGAAGATCATGAAATAAAAAATGATGCAAGAGAAGAACCAATTCTGAGAAACTAGATGAGATATTTTTTTGCCTTTGTTAAACCGTTGATAACCTTATCGCAAGTTTGCATACAACAATAAAGGATAGAGCCACTCTCGCTTATGAACTGTTAACAAATTTATATGTTAGTCACTCGATTTACAAAAATTGTAATTCCAACAGATGAAGAGTGGAGCATGTTACAAAAGATGATATAATTAAGAGTAATTTAATTTTGAAAATTGTTCCATTTGTTGCAATCTTCAATTTTTTCATACAAGGCATGTCTCAAGC
The DNA here is from genome assembly GCA_018340775.1 of Taxus wallichiana var. yunnanensis. Taxonomy (NCBI): domain Eukaryota; kingdom Viridiplantae; phylum Streptophyta; class Pinopsida; order Cupressales; family Taxaceae; genus Taxus; species Taxus wallichiana. The sequence goes on from CM031234.1 coordinate 849,671,845, forward strand.
AATTTGAATGAGGAATCATGATATTTTAAAATTGAACTCTCACCATTTTTGTTTCATTTTTTTACTTGTGCACCATGGATCTTCACATTCTAGTTCAAGCTTCATAAGGAGAAAACAAGTTCATGTAATTGTCTGAGATTCTTGGGCTTCTTTGTGGACTAGAGAAAAGAGAAAACTTAATTATGACCAAGTGTTGGGTCTTTGTGAGACCAACTTCTAGCTGTTTCAATCAAATTGCAACCTTGGACTTTCTCCATTAGCTCCCAACAACATGTAATCGTGCACAGTGATGAACATACACAACATTATCCTAGGTTTCAAGATAATTGAAAACTTGATGATTTTTAATAGTCTTAAGCTTGAAGGCTTAAGACAAAGTGTTAGGTCTTTGTGAGACTAACTTCTAGTTGTTTCAATCATATTGCAAACCTTGGAATTTATCCATTAGCTCTCGTAGTCATGTAGGTAGGTACAATGATGAACATACATAATGAAATCCTAGGTTTTGAGATAATTGTGAACTTGATGATCTTGAATAGTCATTTTAATTGATACAAAGGTTAACCATGACTATAACTCAATAGAAAATAGTACTAAATAGGTTTCTATAGGTTAAGGTTCAAGTCTACCATGCTTATTTATACTTGTACACAAGATATTTAGTCTCCATTGTTAGTGTGAGTTATCCTATGTGTCCTCCTCTCATATTGGAGGGTCGTCTCACATGGGTTAGGTTTAGGGTTTCATGTGTGTCATGCACTAGGGTTACTCAACACCCTATATGTACCCTTTTACTATTCATTTATGAGCATGCCAAGACACTCCACTGTCTTTCCTCTATGTGCAAGCTTTGTTTCTATTGAGCAAGTTCTTCCATTACTGATTGATTCTTTCTTGCAATTATGCTTTGGAGCTATCACGATTCCGTTGGAGTGCAACTACTTCGTGGTGCCTCATTTCTGATTTGATTCTCATAAACTCTTTTCATGCTTTATGTTTTTTGGTAAAGTTTCTTTTAAAATACATTCTTTCTTAAGAAAAATCTTTCTAAAGTTTTTAACTTTTTAAATCTTTTAAAGTAAGAAAACTTGTAAATCTTTTCAAATCCACAAAAAGCCTTCTAAAATACGGCCCGTGGCTTCCTTTTGGGTAAGTTTTTAAAATTAAGTTTTTAAATCTATTTAATTTCATAGATATTAATAAGATCTTAATTAAGTTTTTAATTAGATCTTCTTTAATCTTAGCACTTAATTAGATTTAATTTTAGTAATTAATTAGATTTAATTCCATTAAATCTATTTTTATTAATTACTACTCTTGTTTCCTAATTTACAAGTAGTATTTTTTAACAAAAAACAATCGCTTTTACATTAACGTTCAATATCGTTTTTTTAAAAACTCCTCTAGCTCTCAAATTAGCTAAATAGGACGTTTCAAAATGGTAATTTTTTAACGTTATTGTCGTTTTTTTCTCTAATTGTGTGCCTAAGTGAGCAGCATCAATCTAAGCACCTTTTTCTTTCCGAGCTCTTTTCCGAATTTTGAAGTTTGTCTAAACTCGTTGAGTTCAATTAAAGCCTTGTATTTCACCCTTATTATTACTTGCGACTAGTGAGTGCGTCTGCCACAGTCTATAGCAAGGGGGTTTCCTTTTACGACGTAAGACATTTTTCTCACCACCAGGGTTGGCTTTCACCTCCTTGTTTCTTGCTTATTTACGGTGTCCTATTTGCTGTGCTCCACAAAACACTATTGTGGTATCCTCTCTCGTGCGTTATTACGCTAATTGCAAGTCGATTTACCAAGTGTTTCAAACCACACACACAGACCCGATTGTAATAAACACACTAAACTATAAAGTGCCAAAAGAAGGGGGGTTGTTATTGTCCTGGGTGGTTGTGTTCTTTTATGCATTTCTTTCTCTCTCTCTCTCTCTCACTATGGATGCACTTTCAATTCCTTTGCTTACACTGTTCAACTTATTTGAATGGAGATCAAAAATAATAATGAAAGTAAGGGGTAAAGGGTTATTCCACATCACCATGGGAACTGAGACTGAACCAAATGACAAACTTGAAAAATCTAAGTGGTTAAACCGTAGTGATGAAGCTTTAGGTATTCTTTGCATGTTTGTTTCTCTTGACTTGCTCTTCCACATTGAGGCATCCGAAACACCTAAATCTACATGGAAAATGTTGGGTGTGATGTTTGGACAACTAGATGACATGAGAGCGCATGATTTGGAAAATGAATTGCTAGGGTTAAATCCTAGTGATCATGTGAAAACGCAAGCTTTCTTCTCAAAATTTGTCCACATTAGATTGTTGTTAAAATGATGTCAAGTAGAAAAGAAATATTCTCAACTGATCTTGTTGATTCTCTCTAAGCTAGGTCCCGAATATTCGCTTCGTGTCAACTTTCTATGTTACAAAAGTTGCTTTGGACGATACTTGGACTATACCCTCCTTTGACTATTTTTCATCCCAACTCATTCGAGAACAGGACAAACTCATTCAAATGGGGTCTCTCAAGTCCAAGTCACATGCCCTTGTAGCAAGTAATCGCAAGGGAAAGAAGACTCGAAAGAAGAAAGAAACAAAGGATCAACCTAAGAAAGAAACCAAGATCAAACCTAAAAATGACACAAACACTTCGAATTCTGAGCCTAAGGCACATAAAAGAAAGTATTTGTGTTCCTATTGCAAGAAGTTTGGTCACGACGAGAAACACTTGTGTTCGGAAATAGATTGATCACTTATCTAATTTACTTGAGAAGAATAAAATAAGTGTTCCTGAATCCATAAAACAAAGTGCTCAAAGGCCGAGTCTTCATTGTAAAAGGTACTAAAAATGATAAGAAGAAAGGAAAGGACCTCAGAGCTGATTTTCTCCTTCATTGACATGGATTATAGATTCCATTGCCTCGCACCACATAGGTTCTTTTCATGTTGATTTTTCCAACATCAAACCTTGTGGAATGTCCCAAATCACGATGGGTAATGACACGATAGTGTCGGTTTCCAATAGTGGATTGGTAGAGATGGATGGGGGAACATTTAACAAAGTGTTGAGTGTTCATGATCTCTCTACCAATCTCCTATCGATTTACCAAATTATTCACCTTGGTGAAGGAATGTGAGTGGAATTTGGTCCTAACTCGGTGATTATTCGTGAGCTTAACAATGACACTACAGTGGCTAAGGGAAAGGCAGATCACCATTCATGGTTGTATACCTTCTCCCACTTTACTTTTGATTCTACGCCCACTTCCTTCCTCACTCATGCAAATGAGGTTAGTAAGATATGGCACGAGTATTTTAGACATCTAAATTATCGCTACCTTGAACAATTGAGCCAAAAATAAATGGTCAATGCGTTGCCTCATGTCAAGTTTTCTAAGGGTCTTTGTGAGGGTTGTACCCTTGAAAGCATCCTAAAAATAAATTTGACAAAGGAAAATCCTGGAGAGCCACTCATCCTTTGGATCTTGTTCACAATGATGTTTCTGGTCCATTTCCTTCTCCTTCGTTTACTAGAGCTCTTTATGTGCTAACCTTCATTGATGAATATTTGTGATATACTTGGGTATATTTTCTTAAGCTTAAGTCTAAAGTATTTGAACATTTTTAGGACTTTAAGGCTCTTGCTGAGAAACAAGCAGAACGGTCTATCAAGGTTCTTCGAACCGACAATGGAGGTGAATATGTAAATAATAGGTTCATGGATTTCTATACTTCTGAAGGGATCTCTTTGCAGCATACAATTTCTTATAGCCCTTCGTAGAATAGAGTCGCAGAAAGAAATAACCATACTCTGAAGGAGATGGCCACTTGTATGATTCACTTGAAGTCTCTTCCTCCACAGTATTGGGCCGAAGTAGTGAATTATGCAAATTACATTTAGAATCATGTTCCACACAAGGTAGTAAGAGGGATGACACCCTTTGAATCCTGGTTTAGATGCAAGCCTGATGTTGAGCACTTTCGATTCTTTGGATCCAAGGCTATGGCTTGATTCCCAAGAAGAAACACAAGGCTTTGGAACCACAATCCAAACCTTGTATCTTTGTAGGGTATCCTAATGGTGTGAAGGGATATCGATTGATGAATCCTAATTCTCATGAGCTGTATATTGAGAGAAGTGTTAAGTTCGATGATTCTTCTTTGACTTCTACTTCTCCACCTATTGAGGTTATTCACTTTCGCTTTGATTCAGATTTTGACTCATCGATGATGATGCAATTAAGCGTGCTCCTCTTCCCGATCCTCCCGACCATCGACCTTTGAGTCTTCCGATTCGACAATAGTGATGATGAGGACTATGTCCCTTCTCACTCAAGTGAAGAATCTTTCGACTCGATCCCGATCCTCCTAGTCCTCTTTGTGCCAGGAAAAAATTGCAAAGTGCTTTGGAGATTTAGTTGGAGATACTTCGAATATGAGACATACTCATATTTCATTGGACCCCACTCTTTTTCTTCACCTCGCTTCGATCCAGTAGTATTTATGGGAGGCTTCTGGTATTCTTGAGTGGGATTCTGCCATGGATGAGGAGTATTCCTCTCTCATGAAGAACGATACTTGGGATCTCACCACTCTTCCGAAAGGAAGAAAAATCGTCGGTGTAAGTGGGTGTTCGAACAAAGTATGGAGTAGATGGAGATGTCAAAAAGTTTAAAGTGCAATTAGTAGTAAAGGTTTTCTCCCAGGATAGCTAGGGTTGATTATACGAAAACCTTTTCTCTCAAGTTGTGAATATGACTTCTATTTGACTGACCCTAGCCATTGCCACAATGAATAGATGGAAAGTCCATCAAATAGATGTTAATAGTTCCTTCCTTCATGGTGACCTAGAGGAAGAGATCTATATGGAACAACCTCCGGGTTATGTACAAGATCCCTTCCTCGTTTGTAAGTTAAATAAGTATCTTTATGGCCTTAAACAAGCCCCTCGGGCTTGGTATGCCAAGATGTAATCATTTTTACTTACATCGTGGTTTACCGGGTGTCACTCTGATCCAAATGTTTATATTCTATGACAAGATGACTCCATACTCATTATTTTTCTATATGTTGATGACTTGTTGATCAAAGGAATCTCTTCCTCTATTATTGATTCTGTGAAGATAACCTTAGCCAACAAGTTTTCCATGACCGACTTAGGTCCGCTTCATTACTTCCTTGGGATCTAGATTTCACAATCTAACTCAGAATATTGATTTCACAACCTAAGTATGCTCTTGACTTACTAGCTTTGTTTTCGGATGTCCAATTGCAAGTATTCTCCTACTCCTTTTATTTTCGGGTTAAAATGGTTTCAGATTTCTCTACTCCCTTGGTTGATGGTACTCTTTATCGACAGTTAGTGGGAAGCTTGATTTACTTGACTCACACTTGACTGGATTTATCGTATGCTTTGTTGAGATCATGTTTAGATTCATGCAGAGCCACATGAGATACATTAGAAAGTAGCTAAATGAATCCTTCATTATGTTTGTGGCACCTATGCTGATGGCATTCACTATCATGGAGGGGTAGATATTGAATTGATTGCATTCATAGATTTTGATTGGGCCGGTGACTTAGATCATCAGAAATCTACTTCTGGCTATAGTTTCTCTCTTGGTTCGGGTCCCATTAGTTTTTCTAGCAAGAAGCAGAATGTAATTGCGATATCATCTACAGAGGAAGAATACAAAGGAGCAGTTAACGGTGTCATAGAAGCTATTTGGCTACAGGGTATTCTGACAGAGTTTGACATCCACTTTCGGCGGCCTACCATTATCTACTGTGATAACACGAGCACTATCTCTATTTACAGAAATCTAGTTCAGCATCAGTGGATGAAGCACATTAAGATCCATATGCACTTCATACGGGAGCTTATTCATGATGGTATCATCAACATTCAGTACATTCAGACAACTGATTAGATTGTATATTTATTCACCAAGCCCTTCACTAAGATGAAGTTTCTTCACTTACGGTCTCTTCTTGGGGTGAGGTCTTCTGCAACTACTCATCTCCTTTGGGCTATGTAGTCCTTCTTTTCTTCTTCTTCTAGGAAGATTTTGTTTGTATATGGGCACCTTATCAAGCCTTTAGTTGCCGGGCCCCATTGACACATCTTTCTTAGTTGTTTAGGAGTGTCTTCCATTTTTTTCTGACTCATCTTAGCTGCTACCCCAAATTCGATGAAGGGGGGTGTTAGTGTGAGTTATCCTATGTGTCATACTCTCATATTGGAGGGTCATCTCACATGGGTTAGGTTTAGGGTTTCGTGTGTGTCATGCACTAGTTTTACTCAGCACCCTATATGTACCCTTTCACTATTCATTTATGAGCATGCCAAGACACTCCACTTTGTCTTTCCTCTATGTGCAAGCTTTGTTTCTATTGAGCAATTTCTTCCATTACTGATTGATTCTTTCTTGCAATTACGCTGGAGCTATCACGATTCCGTTGGAGTGCAACTACTTTGTGGTGCCTCGTTTCCGATTCGATTCTCGCAAAATCTTTTCATCCATTTGGATTGATTTCAAGTACCAAAACCTCCTTAATCACTCTAACCACAACTTCAACTTTGAAAAACCAAACTCTCATTCATATTATGGTATTTAGGAAGTTTTGAGATTACTTTGTCTGAGAAATAAATCTTATCAAGTAACCAAAATTATACAAGCTCTATAACAACCATTTATACACTTTAGAGATACTACATGCAACACTATCACACTTGAAGGATTTCATCACACTACTTTTCTGTTGTAGGAGATAAAATGAACTTCATAAAACTTGATAAAGACACTAAACAACATTTTTACTAAAGAAATTAAAGCTTGACGACTTAAGACCAAGTGTTGGGTCTTTGTGAGACTAAATTCTAGTTGTTTCAGTAAAATTGTAACCTTGGAATTTCTCCATTAGCTCCTAAAGCAATCCTATCATACAAGTAGGTACAATGATGAACATACACAACAATATCCTAGATTTAGAGATAACTCGCAAACTTGATGATCTTGAATAGTCTTAAGATTAAAGGATTAAGACCAAGTGTTGGGTATTTGTGAGAAAAATTCCAGCTATTTCAATCAAATTGCAACCTTTTACTTTCTCTATTAGCTCCCAACATTCATGCAAGAAGGTACAATGATGAACATACACAACAATATCCTAGGTTTTGAGATAGTTACAAACTTGATGATCTTGAAAAGTATTAATCTTGAAGGCTTAAGACCAAGTGTTAGGTATTTGCAAGAAAAAAATTCTAGTTATTTCAATCAAATTGAGCCCTTAGACTTTCTCCATTAGCTCCCAAAATTCATGCAAGTAGGTACAATGATGAACATTAACAACAATATCCTCGATTTTGAGATAATTGCAAACTTGATGATCTTGAATAGTCATTTCAATTGATATGAAGGTTAACCATGACTACAAATCCATAGAAAATAGTGCTAAAGAGGTTTCTATAGGTCAAGGATCAAGTCTACCATGCTTATTTATACCTACACACAAGAGATTCAGTCTCCATGTTGATTGATTTCAAGTACCAAAAACCTCCTCAATCACTCTAACCACAACTTCAACTTTGAAGAACCAAACTCTCAGTCATATTATGGTATTCAAGGAAGTTTTGAGATTACCTTATCTAAGAAGTAGATCTTATAAAGCAACCAAAATTATACAAGCTCTACAAAAAAACCATTTATACACTTCGAGATACTGCGCATACAACACTATTACACTTGAAGGATTTCATCACACTACTTTCTTTGTTGTAGGAGAGAAAATGAGCTTCATAAAACCCGATAAAGACACTTTGAACACCATTTTGCTAAAGAAATTAAAGCTTGAAGGCTTAAGACCAAGTGTTGGGTCTTTGTGAGACTAAATTCTAGTTATTTCAATAAAATTGTAACCTTGTAATTTCTCCATTAGCTCCCGAAGTCATGCAAGTAGGTACAATGATGAACATACACAAAAATATCCTAGATTTAGAGATAACTGCAAACTTGATGATCTTGAATAGTATTAAGCTTGAATTCTTAAGAACAAGTATTAGGTCTTTGTGAGACTAAATTCTAGTTTTTTCAAGAAAATTGTAACCTCCGACTTTCTCCATTAGCTCCCAAAGAATGCAAGAAGGTACAATGATGAACATACACATCATTATCCTAGGTTTTGAGATAATTGTAAACTTGATGATCTTGAATAGTCTTAATATTGAAGTCTTAAGACCAAGTGTTGGGTCTTTGTAAGACAAAATTCCAATTGTTTCATTCAAATTACAACCTTGGAATTTCTCCATTAGCTCCTAGTAGTCGTGCAAGCAGTACAATGATGAACATACACAATAGTATCCTAGGTTTTGAGATAATTAAAAACTTGATGATCTTAAATAGTCATATAAATTGATATGAAGGCTAACGATGACTAAAAATCCATTAAAAATAGTGCTAAAGAGGTTTATATAGGTAAAGGATCAAGTCTACCATGCTTATTTATACCTACACACAAGATATTCAGTCTCTATGTTGACTGATTTCAAGTACCCAAAACCTCCTCAATCACTCTAACCACAACTTCAGATTTGAAGAACATAATTCTCATTCATATTATGGTATTCAAGGAAGTTTTAAAATTACCTTGTCTGAGAAATAAATCTTATCAAACAACCACAATTATACAAGCTCTACAAAAAAACCATCTATACACTTTAGAGATACTACATACATAACTATTGCACTTGAAGGATTTTATCACACTACTTTTCTATTTTAGGAGAGAAAATAACTTAATGAAACCTAAAAAAACATTGAACAACATTTTTCTAAAGAAATTCAAGCTTGCAACACTATTACTAACTTGTAGATCATCCGAAAATAGCAATCCAACCCGTACTTTTCCTTTAGGGACTAACCACCGCCAATTTGAGCTTGTAGCACCTTGAAACCAACCTAGATGCACTACCAATCGACCTTCATGCCTCATACAGAGCCTCACTTCACTACTCACTACTTTTCCATCAATTCCACTTAGCATCAATGAAAACACCAATGACCTAGGGTTTAACATTTGGAGTTTCTTTTCAACAAATATTTCAGAAATTCATGTAGGTTTGTTTATTGTTTTCATTGTTGATTTACCTTTAGGTACATGTAAGTTTGGGGTGAATTCTAATCGTTGTTTGAGGAATGTAATCTTTTTGAGTAAGTTGGAGATTTCAGTTTTTACAGGGATTAAAGTTGGGGTTTTAATTGTTCTTTAACATACTAAAACAAATGAAAGGAATGTATTCCAAGTTTCATTCAAAAGACTACAAATTGACACGTTGTTTAAAAAAATACAAATAAGGAAAAATATATTATTAGAATAATGTACTGAATATTTGAATATATTAATTATTATATGAACATATATATCATGGGATATCCACAAATGGAAGCTTAAAATTTGATGGACCAAGATCATCTCTATCATTTGATTCACTAGATCTCTCGAGACCGACTCTCTCTTTTTTAATAGTCAACTACTGTAATAGGGTCATTTGTTTTATTTGTGCCATTGTTTTCAGCCCCTCTCCTTACATTAATCGACTTCTATATTTCTAGATCCCTATCATAGGGAAATTTATCCACTTCGTACCATGATGTGTAAATTCTCAAACAATTTTCAAAAAAAAATTCAAGCTTGTTTCACAATTTTGAATTTATAAAGGCCAAGGAACTGAAAAATATCTCATCTTCAATTGAACCCAAAATCATTGTTTGACATAGATCAACTAATGAGAAAAAATCAGACATGGTTTGATGTAAAATAGTACTTAACCCAATTTTTTTCCATAGCTAGGTTATTATTCCACACTCTAAGGGATTATACAAACCTTTGAATTGTTCAATCATTGTAGAGGTGAATTCATGAGATTGATCAATAAAAATTTCCTTGCTTAAAATACTTGGAATATTCATTCCATTGATATCTACAAGCTTACAAAAATGTTGAATCAATGTAGTCAACCTCTTGAAGTAGTCTTCCTGCATATATCTTTCATTTTGGACAGGATTCCAAAAGGTAGGATTTACTACATCCATTGCTTCAAGTAAAACATCCCTTCTAAATCATTCCCTTATTTATTCTAGTAGGTACATTTCAATTTATCTTAACCTCACCCTTGTTGATGATACATTTGATCAAACAAAGACCCTGTGGCATTTACCTTCTCAACCTTACCGCTACTACACTTTAAACATGTACATCAATATATCATATCCATATACAAAAGCACAAAATTCCCCAAAAAATTAAGCTTCAAAAAGTTACTTGAATTTCCAATCTTTACCAAATAATTCCAACCATCAAACTTTGAACCCCTAAAAGCAGTTTCATTGAGAAACAAATATTTCATTGAGAAACAAATATTCTATTGAGAAAAAAACTCGTTTCCTCAAACTAGAAAAATAAACAATATAGATAGTCATTTCTTGCGCTTGTTTAATGGAACGATGCATTTCTTACAACATGGGAAGGAGAAAAAAAAGCAAAAAAATGACTCTATATCGCTTAAACGACATATTAAATCCTGGGCCTTTTCCACTTCCATGCGATTCTATCACATCACTCCTAATAAGGATTGATACTCTTTGTACACCCTACGAACTGGTTGGTACAATGAGATCCACTTGGTGTCAACATATTTTAATATTTTACACCCATTTTTTAGTCCTAAAAATATTTGGAATTCCATGAACCTTTTAGGACTACGGCATAAATAAGCACGCACCTCTCGAACAAGGTCTTCAAATTTTGCTACAGGTTTAAATTTGCCAACTATTTTGTAAGATTGGTTCATTCTATGAGCCATACAATGAATGAAAATCATATAAGGGAAATGAGATGTTTGGAGTCTTACACACAAGCCATTACGATGACCTTGCAACATAGATGCCCCATCTACCCCAACACATACTAGATTTGATGTAATTGCAACATCATCCATGTAAGTAATCTCCTTCAAACTTTTTATCACCAAATCACAAAGGTTTTCAGCATTTGAGTTCTCTCTCATCTTGTGAATGAAAAGTAAGTGAGGTTGTCTCACACAATTCTCAACAGTATACACATGCATATAAACCCAAGTAGTATTATCTACTACTATAACCTCATCAATAGATAAAGATATGCATCATGTAGACTTCGTTTCTCTTTAGAGTCTTCTTTATCAACCATATATATGCATTTTTCTCAATCCCAACCACTACTTTCTAACCAGTAAAAATGAGTAAAGTGTGGGACACTAAGAAAAGAGAACATCTTATTTTTTTAGGAAAATATGTTATAGGACAACCTCTTTTGAAAATGTGAAAAACAATAGCTAGCTAAACTATTTTACCCAAAAGACTATTTTGAATGATCTTGTTGAATTAAGAGGTAATTTTCCCTCCATTTGTTGCAACTATTCTTTCATTTATGTTATTCTCTTAAAATTATTTTTTATACCTAATATGCAAATAACCATCCACATTTTTCCATCTGGAAACATCTTCTCAACACCATATACAATTATATTTTCATATATCTTTCCTACATGCATCTTAATAGTATCCAAATTTAGTTGCATTGTCTTCTCCCCGCCTAATTTCCAGCTTTCACAGATTGTACATTTGCATTCTTTGGAAGGTTCAAATTTATTTTCATTTTCAATAGGTTCAATAAATGGAAACTTAGAAACCCACTCTAACCTGAAACTCCTTCTCAAGTCTCATTTTCTTTCCTTTCTCTTTCTTCTAGAAATAGGTGTTTGTTGAGTATTTGTCTTGGTGGAATTTAAATTTCGTTGAATGCCACTGCCAAAAATTTTACCTCCAACATTCACTTGGGCATTGACAGGTGATGTAGTGTCATCTTCATTCAATTAGGTAGGTGGCACGTGTCAAACTCAACATCATTCAATAGAATGTCTTGAGGGGAGGCATTTCATTGTTGTCATCATTGACAACATCGGGAAATAAAAATGAACACATTCTCATTCTAAGTTTCATTTTGAATGTAATCATTATCCCTTGATTGTGATGGTCCTACTGGAGAAAGATGGGTTTCCTTATATGGTTTCTCAAAATAAGATGTTATTTTTGAATGCCGAAACACTACTAGGAGGGGTTGGAATAGATGTTTTTCTTGAGGCCGAGATTCTATTTTAGGTACCATTTTCGTAAATCGGTGAATGCAATAGAATCGAAAGAAAAAAATATACACCATGTTAGATTAAATGATATTGATATGTGCATAGACATCTTAACATGAAAAATATGTATAAAGAAAAACATTACGCATGCAAATGCATTCAAATGAATCAATTTAGGTAGAAAGACAACATAGAGAAGAAATTCATCATGAAGCATATTGTAGAAACAAATATTGTACATTAGACACTATTTAGCCCGGTCTCATACTACCATTTAGAAGGTTTTCAAGTGTACAAAGTACCAATTAATCCCACCTTTTTGTCATCTTTGTTTTATGTTTTACTTCATCATTCCCGTGTACTTCCCAATACTTATCACCCCATTTTCTAACTTCCCTGAGATTCTAGCCCTAATTATGGGTGCCCTAGTCCCACTCTAAGCATCCCGATGTATACTTAACATCTTTTGCTCCTTTTTGGGTCACTTCTAGCCATTGGTCATCTTTATCTTTTCCTCATTCGACATTGTCGGATTAATTGTGAAATTAAACTTGAGAGCCCTATAAATATAAAGCTTATAAGACCATAATAAGGGTCCTAGGTCATTGCATCCTATCACTACTATCACTCCATCTAGGGCTGCATCCATTGCACCATCTTGCATCCACATAACACCATACATTCAAGCTAGGAAAGTTTGCATCACACACATTCTTAGAGGAAGGATTCTATTCATTTTATTCTACTATCTACATCTTATATAGCTACCATATCTCACTATTTCACAAAGTGTAACCTAAACGAGAGCACCTAGGGCACGACATATACACACTCACCAAAATTACATCAGATTCCATAATGTAGTGCAATGATCAACGATGAGTCCATTGGTTTAGCGGTGAGGTTAGTCCGACCCCTTCTTCTTCTTCATGTGTAGGGCATCATCTAGTTCATCTAGTGAATCTAGTGTGATAAACAAAAAGTATTTAGAAATACTTAGCAACCATACCAAATTAGGATTTTGAGCATTTATATTGTTTCGAGTGCCCATATTGTAGACCATGGTGCCTTGAGGCGTCCCAAGACACTCCTAGGTGTCTATATCACTTCGATAGTCTATATCTGCCCTCTGCATATCCCATGAGTTTTTGTATGCCTTTGCCGAGTCCCAGGGCCTGTATGTGCGACAACCTACGACAGTCACCTTCAATCAGCTGAGTCATTTCCTTACTCCCTCTTACATTCTAGGGTTTTATTTCCATTAGATCAAATCATGCAATTGCTTTACATTACTTTAACATATTAGTTTATTGTTATTTATTATTGTTTAGCCTCTTTATTACAATTTTTAGTCCTCCTATTTAGATTAGCATTAATACCCTAATACCCCATTGAGGTCCCCATTAGGATTTATTTATGTTAATCATTTTGGTGAACTTGATTGTACTTTATACCACCTTCTCAAGTATTTTCATTCCATCATCATGAATATCTCTATCATTGAATACCTACTTACCCACCTTGATTTTCTTCATCGAGTCCAAACCCTTTTCGCTACTACTGATGTTTCTACCGAAATTCATCTAAACACTATGTGTGACACATTTTACGAGGCCTTTTTCAACATCTAGCATTCCAAGGAAATCCTTTTGCTAATATTCACCCTTTTGATAATGACCCACCACTTTACATCATGTCACGCGTCTACAATGTTACCATCAAGTGTAATCTTATTGATAATAGCTTTGAGCTTAATCTATGTCCCATGTCCTTTCTCTAAGCCATAGGTTTTTCTGCTTCCATAAAATTAGCACTTATTCCATTTCCCTCCATGCTTATGATGGTTCTATTCATCCATGTCTAGGCCATGTTACTTTGCCTTTAACTGTTGGCCCTAAAACTCTCCCCACCATTTTCTTTGTTATTGATTTCCTTGTCTCATATAATTGCTTGTTAGGTAGACCATGGCTCCACGCCATGCAAGCCATTCCCTCTACCATCCATTGTTGTGTCAAATTATTACATGAATGTGTTGAGTATACCGTCTTCCAAGATCATGATCCATTCCAATATTGTGTCCATGACCCTCATACTAGTATCCCTATTCCTCGCATTGACACCATCGATGAACCTCATCCTTTGGACGACCAACCAAATTTACCGCCACTTGAGGGAGATATTTTTTTAGATATGCCCTTCCCCTTTGTCATCCATTCCCACCTCCGTAGTTTCATATCAGTCACCCCCTCCCTCTGTGAACACTATCATCCCATCTCTGCTAGTACTAGCCACACACCCACCCTTCACATGTACCCTCTTTATCTCGTGACTCATTTTGGGACCATGTTCCATTTGATCCCACATGTGATGAAACCATCTATTCTCCTGCTGGTCTAGCTCACCTTGGCTTTACCTTTGATGACCTTCAACCGTCTACTCATGCCTCTCATCTCTATTATGATTTTGTCACCATCACCACCGCTTATGGTTTATGTGTCTTTGATCTCCTTGTTTATCTACCATGTACCCCGTGTTCTTCTCCACTCACATTAGGGGACTCTTGGATTACTTACATTGGAGGTAAATTAGACCCTAGTCACACTGACATCTCATTCCCCATGCCCTTTGGCCATATTTTCATTTGCAATAGTTATTTTCTCGGCCATTCACCCAACTTCATTCAATGGTACGCACATAGTTGTCCACATCATCCATTTACTGATGAATAATATGCTATGGCCATGTACTATTTGTTGATCACTGGCTCATTATGTGATCAACCTGATACTATAGCTTGCCAAGTTGCTAATTCTGATATCTTTGAATTTGACACATAGGATGACGATCTCCTTGATGAGTTCACATAGCCTCTTCTTCCATTACTTCTAGGGGGAATATCACCTAACATACTCCCCCTCACTCTACACTTTCACATTGATACCTCTCACACCCATACATGTTTCCTTTCCTTGCATATCAACATTTCCATCATCTATCATCACACCCTTGTTACCCGATGACATACCCTAGTGCTTTGGTTCACACTGACTATTGAGGGATTACCATTACACTAAACCCCACACACTACACTACCAGACCTATACATATACATCCTACATTATCCTATACATACCTCATCTACTAGTCATTTATACATCATCTATATCATACATGCTACACTAGATTCCCTTACACATGGGTCTAGTTCCACCTATCATCGTTCCATCCACCATTTCTATACATTGCTATCATTACATTCATACATCTTACCTATCCTACATCCTACACTAGATTTCCTTATACTTGGGTCTAGTTTTATCTATCATCATTACACATTATCCTTCTACCTACATGTTTCTTACACTACATTCCATACCTTACTACACATTCTACATTACATTATCCACACCACAAATTCACATACCTTGGTCATCTACACTACACTGATCTACATACTGCACGCACCACCCTATGACACACACTAGTTCCTCAGTCCATACTTGACTGCCGAGGGTTTACCAATTAAATGGACCTTACCTACATGTGACATGTTAACATACCACATTTCATGGACTCGTGACAAACGTTCTAGGCTATATCATCACCCATACTTGTCATCATATCATGTAGTGGTATACACCTTATGTTAAATCACCACTCCTTTCATCCATTCTACATTATCCTATTACATCCGATCATCACCTATTATATCATCCTCTTCTAATTCATTCTACTACATCATCACCTCTCCTACTCATCCATTAGTGGTATACACTTTAGGCTAAATCACCACCCTCACCTTATTCATCACATAGTGGTCTACACTTAGTGCTAAAATCACCACCTTTTGTTACCCACCACCTACTTATCTATGCTTCATACACCCTCATCACTCATCTCGTAGTGATATACGCTTAGGGATAAATCATCACTCCTCTATCCAGACATCAGTCATGTTATACGCTTAGGCTATAGGGTCCACAAACATTTTTACATACCTCCCATCCTCATCCACTCATCTTATAGTGATATATGCTTAGGGATAAATCATCACTCCTCTATCAAACCAAGTCATGGTATACACTTAGGCTATAGGGTCCATGCACACCTTTCTATATGACACATTCCCATCCATTCATCTTATAGTGATATACACTTAGGGCTAAATCATCACTCCTTTATCCAACCAAGTCATGGTATACGCTTAGGCTATAGGGTCCACGCACATTTTTCCATACCTCCCATCCTCATCCATTCATCTTATAGTGATATATGATTAGGGATAAATCAACACTCCTCCAATCAACAAAGTCGTGATATACACTTTGGCTATAGGGTTCATGCACATATTCTCCCCATGTTGTATTTCATCACCATTACAAATACACATTCTTTCGTAGCGCGCTAGACACAACCAACATTCCTCAACCATTTCCCGATGATGCACTCTCATTTGTAGTTAATTATTGATTGCTAAGGGGGTAAAAAAAATGAACATCACTCCATAGACTTCCATATACTGAGGGGGCACGTTGCTCCTATCATTCCATATTGCATTCCATTCCATCCATCCATAACATACTGCATTGTCTTGGTCACATTCAGTCTTTCTTACTAGTGTTTTGCATGGGAATTATATTAAACATGTTATCTTGATTTCCTATATGTCATTATCATACACACATGTGCATTCACACATTTGTTTAGTGTGGTCACAGATACTGAGACATTTACACGTGTCCTAGATGCATGCCTTCTACCCTTACTATAATGGTCACTAGGGGCATCCACATTCATCTCATACATGTGTTATTGTTTAATTTTATACTTAGCCTCTTTTAATACTTACTTCTTCACACTTTTACATATTGGTTTTAACTCTAACATGCTAACAGGTGTTCCATGTGCAACACTTGTTTTGCAGGACTACATGTTCCCATGACTACTTGTATTTCTACTTGTCTTTTTATTTGCTATTGTATGCAGAATTTTCCCTTTTCTTGTGTGCACACTTTTCTGTTGTTTGAGACCATGATGGAATTTGTGTGCCTTGAAACATCACGAGTGATGTCCCATGTTTGAAACCCACTTTGTGCGGTATCCTTGTTTTCTTACATGTTTACATTACTTTTCTTAGTATTTCTTACATTATCTGCATCTTTTACACTTATTTGCATGCATGTGTTTGTACTAACACTTGTATTGGCTAGCCATCCCCATTTATGTGCACCTTGGTATCTACAGAGAACTTTCCCTTTCCTCCTTGCGGGGTTGAGATGGTTACAAGGTCGAGTGTTGTTGGTCAACTTTTGGGGCCACATTCTCTTCCAGTGTTGTCACATGCACCCCCAAAGAGGGGGGGAATAATTTATGGTTTCTACTAATACAACGTATCTACACCAGTTCACACACAACAAGTGACTTCATACCAGTCTACAAACTCCATACATAATGCCCTTAATAGGACATGGTTTCCTTCAATAATTTTGTGGAGCGATAACGGGTATAGGGGTTATAGTGGGTGGCCTCTCTACAATTATCCATCCGATTAAGTAGGATCGACAAAAAAACCAACGTAGTATAAATATCTCTTCAACAAATTATAACATAAGTGGTTAGATTTGAAGAATAACGAACATTTACTCCCTACACTATTGGGGTTAGCACACCGGTTTGTACAGATAATATATCAGATCTAAGCATACATGCAAATAAAAGTAGATATTCTACCAGAATAAATATACAAAACAAGAGACATAAATCAACACCATATTTAACGTGGTTCACCCAGTGTGGGCTACGTCCACCAAGAAACAAGCCAATCTATTATCCAAAGCTTTGAAAAGATATATAATGAAGATTTACAATCTTCCACACCTCTCAAATGTTTAGTACTTTCTTTCTCTCAAGCTTTTGCTTCATCACCAAGAATTCTCACTCACAAAACTTTTTCAAGTTCTTTCTAATTATTGTTAATTCTCTTCTTTTCTTACTTCTAAACCCTATATTTTATGCTTATATAGTCGTTTATAGACTTAGGACACTTAGCCATGAAATTACAATGAATAGAAATACTTTAATGCTAAAAATAGATCTAATTCTGAGATTTAATTAAACCATCCTCGCATTGGTAATCGACGGCCAACACGTTATCCCTAGCCATTGTCAGTTCCTCCCTTGCATGACTGATGCTAGTCATACATGATCGATGCCGGTCTGGGTGACCGATGCTGATCTTGGGTAACCGATGCCGATTCCCCTTAACCAATGTTGGTTACTGTATTTTCCAGCAAGTTTCCATTGCATGCTAAACTAAAGTAATTGAGCTCCATAACTCAGCATACACTTCTTCAACTAGGGTGGTGTGAGATCACCTAAAAAACTTGTGACATTATAAGATATCCTTCTACACCCCTTTTTCTCGACATGGATCAGTGTACATGTTCCATTTTTCCATTTACACTTTATATTATAACGTACTTTACATTTGTGTACTTTATACAACATTTTACATACATACATATTTGACTACGTGATCATTTTTCTCCTTGAAGGTCCGTGTATGAGAAACAAGCAATCAAATTGGGGGCAACAACAAAAAAAAAAACAATAAAAAAAAGAGAGTGACAAAGAATACACATTGTGACAATACTTGCCATACTAACCATGCAAGTACACCACACACATGCAACAACTACACACACGTTCCACCCTAGGTTCACTCTCATCACTTTTTACACATTTTTCATCTTTAGAATCCACACTCCTCCACATATTTATTTTTGTCATTCCACGCTTCTAGTCCATCGACGTATTTTCTTTGACACTCTACACAGACATCAAGTACAATTTTCTATCTACTTTATGTTACCGAGTTGTTCGCTCACCAACATAAAGTGGGGAAAATGTAGACAAAAATATTACACATTAGAAAATATTTAGCCCAATCTTATACTACTATTTAGAAGGTTCTCAAGTGTACAAAGTACCAATTAATTCCACCTTTTTTCCATCTTTGTTTTATGTTTTACTTTTTCATTCCCGCGTACTTCCCGATACTTATCACCCCATTTTATAACTTCCTCGAGATTCTAGCCCTAATTCTGGGTGCCCCACCCTATACTGGGGTACCTCGGTCCCACTTTGGGTGCCCCAATCTATGCTTAGCCTCTTTTGCTCCTTTTTGGGTCACTTCTAGCCATTGGTCATCTTTATCTTTTCCTCAATCAACATTGTCGGATTAATTACAAAATTAAACTTGAGAGCCCTATAAATATAAAGCTTATAAGACCATAATAAGGGTCCTAGGTTGCTGCTTCCTATCAATACTATCAATCCATCTAGGGTTGCATCCATTGCACCATCTTGCATCCACATAACACCATACATCCAAGCTAGGAAAGTCTACATCACACACATTCTTAGAGGAGGAGGGATTCTATTCATTCTATTCTACTATCTACATCTTCTATAGCTACCATAGCTCATTATTTCATAAAGTGTAACTAGCATAAGAGAACCTAGGGCATGACATACACACACTCACCAAAACTACATCAGGGTCCATAATGTAGTGCAATGCTCAACGATAAGTCCACCGGTTTGGTAGATGAGGTTAGTTTGACCCCTTCTTCTTCTTCATGTGCAGGGTATCATCTAGTTCATCTAGAAAATCTAGTGTGATAGACATAGAGTATTCAGAGATACTTAGTGATCGTACCAAATTAGGGTTTTGAGTATTTATACTATTTCAAGTGCCTAGATTGTAGACCGGGGAGCTCCGGGTGCATCAAGACACTCCCAAGCACTTGTATCACTTTAGACAGTCCAAATCTACCCTCTGTAAGGCCCCTAAGTGTTCATCTACACTACTGAGTCCTAGTTCAAGATCTACAACAACCTATGACAGTCACCTTTTATCAGGTTGAGTCATTTCCTTACTCCCTCTTGCATTCTAGGGTTTTATTTCCATTAGATCAAATCATGCAATTACTTTACATCACTTTAGCATATTAGTTTGTTGTTATTTATTACTGTTTAGCCTCTTTATTACAATGTTTTAGTCCTATTTAGATTAGCATTAATACCCTAATACCCCATTTAGGTTCCCCATTAGGCTTTATTTTTGTTAATCACATATCAAAGGAACTCTCATTCATTGATTGGTAATGTTAACATTGATTACAAAGAAGTGATTTCAATATCCATATATCATGTTCTCAAAACACTAGATAGTGCATCTCAAGATGTAATGGATGTCAATTGACAAAAAATGCACAAAATAATGACATATGAGAGGAGACAAAAATCAACATTGCATCTTACAAGAAATAGAAAAATATGAAATAATAAGTTAAAATAAGAGTCATCATGGAAACCTAGAAGAAGTTTATATGTTAAAATAATAAATTTAAGGAAAAAAATGTAACTAATCCCAATGGAATTATTCGAGATTTGAATTTTTTTCAATTTATTTTTGACATGGGCTATATAATATTGTGTTACTTAACATGTACTACTTTTTGCAAGAGTGTTACATTAGTATAAGAAGAAATTACAAATTTTTTTCCACATATTTTCATGGTTGGTTGATTGACATGTTACATCAATTTGGATAAGGATTGCCTACCATTTATTCAATTTCAATGCACTTGATATGTGTATTGGTTTGATCTACATGTTTTAGTATAAAAATCATAAGGTTTGACTCTTTTGAAAAAAAAAAATTGATATAGAACAAAGTGAAAGGATGAGGTGATATTTTTAGCTATCTCTCATATAACTTAGTTAGAAGGAATAAGAATATTACTACAATCCAAATTAGAGAATACATCAAGCAAACTAAATATGTATCAAAGGTTTGAGAAGAGAACAAACAAATTAAATGATTTGTTGAGCATCCAAATAAACTCTAATCGTAAGACACTCTAGTGATAAAAAGTCTCTGTTGTAGCTAATTGAACATGAAATAGGTGATCTCAAGGTGTGTGCTTAGCTTGAAATCAAAGTATAGTATGTATCTACTCATGAGGGACTATGAGTTCATTGATTCATCCAAGGTATGATATGTCTTTAGTTGATTAATGAAGGAGTCTTAATGACCGCGCTCTGTCATAATGCATAGAGGTTTTTCTTGTTGTATAGAGGTTCTAAATGTTGTCATCAAGAAAAATTAGGTGTGCATCTGATCATAAAGATATTATTGATTCATCAGAAGTATGAGGTTTTTCATAAGAAGATCAAATTACCAAGAGTGTTCATCATTTCAAAGAAGCTGAGATTGAATATATGGTCTTCTATCTAGGACTCATTATGATATGAGACTGTGAATTCAAGGTTGAGAATGTATGCAGGGTTCTTTGGCTTGAAAATGAAATGTAAATGTGTCAAATCTAGCTAAAGTGTCATTAATATTGAGAGAATCTTGAATAATTTGATATGATGTTTCACATATGATAATGGTATTCATTGTATACTGTCTTATTCCTACTTGGAGAATGTGTTCAAGAAACTTGAAGGATATTTCCATAAAGTAACTATGATACTAACAAGTGTAAGTTGATTGCAAGATTTTGAAGAGCATAGTCTAGACTCGTAGATAAGGGATCAAGGTTTTAACATACTCACAATTCATGAAGCTATGTCTGTACCAAGGAATAATGCTATACTTTTATAAATCTCTTGTAATTTTGTAAACCCTTGAGTAAGTAAAATTAACAGTTTTTCTAAGGCTTGATTCATTCATGAGGATCATGAAAATAAATATGTTTACTATATTATCAGGGCACTTTGTGTCTTAAGTCTGAGTATGAGAGGCTTTGTGAAGTCAAGAAGGTGAGAAAACCCTTTTAAATTCATAAGTGTATTATTGAAAGATTGACACAGTCAAAAGGAACAATCAAAAATCATATCATGTGGCTAGCAATCAAGTTGACAAGGTTGACTCCAGTATCATGATGACAGTTGGGTTTGATCACCATCTAGGAAAGAACACAATGTTTAGAGACATGTTGATGAAGATCTACAGGAAATTATCTACAATATGAAGGTATGATCAGAAGACTAGCTGCAATATGAAGGCATGATTAGAAGACTAGCAACAATGGACAAAGTTTCAAGGTTTTAAGGAGATTCAGTCACTGTCATGAAACTTTGTTGAGACCTAGCCATGATGAAGGTCTGTGAGGATCTTAAGAAATAGAGAAAAGTAATGTATCATTAAGAAATTTGTCATGAAAACCTAGTGACAAGATAAGAGGTACAATATGATTCTTTTAGAAGTCTATAAGTTTGGTTGCTCAAAATTACTCCTAGATAAAGGAACAAAGTAATCATCTCAATATTACTACCATTTTCATATTAACACTATGAAAGGAAAACTAATTTCATTAAAAAAATCTTAGTAAGAGATATCTTAAGTCCTTAAGAAGAGAAATATTGTCATCTACTTATTACAAATTTTCATTGTATGAATTTTTTACTTTTATGTAATAAACATGACATATTTTGATTAATATTAAATAATTATTGATTTTTCAAATTATCTTATTTATATTGCACATTTTGATGATTTTTAATTGCTTCTCTTCCTATCATATAATGTCATCTCTATCATTAGCAATTTAGCAATATTTACAGAAACTCTTCTTTTTGAAATTGAGATGGATTATCAAAATGACGCCGCTTATGTTCTTCTGTCAAACATCTATGCAAAAGGGGGTAGGTGGGAAAATTTTCACATGATGAGGAGATCGATGAAAGATGCATGAATTAAAAATATCCCTAGATGTAATTAGATCAAATACCATAAAATAATACATTTTTTTGTGTAGGAAATGGATCACACCCAAAGACAAAGCAAATCTTTGAAAAGTTATAGAATTTAGAAATTGTCATCAAAGATGAAGGCAACAGGTTACTTCCACTAAATTTATTCTTTTAAAATCAATAAGGAAAAATTGAAGCCAAAATGTTGAGGAAGAGAACCTTCAAATGACTTTGTTTTGAATGAGAATCATAAACTGTTTGGTCTCGTGGACGTTATTAAAATCCTTCATTCATTCATTCAACCTTGTTGAAATTAATGGTTATGTAATCTTGAGCCACGTGTTAGCATTCCATTAACCTCCTAACCAAATCCTCCCAGTGGACATGAACCCCATAGAATGAGATGCAGTTGATAAGTTTTCGGCTTTGGAGCAGAGCTCTATGCCATGTGTCGCCATTCCGCTAGTATCCCAAGGAAATGCCCCTAGTGGAAGTGAAACGTATGAAATGTGCCACATTTTATATATCCTTTGGGTCTGCTATGGGACAAGTTACGAGTCAGTGTCAGCGGTTAGTGATCAACGGTCCAAGGCGGGACATGTGGCAGAATTCCGCCACACTTTACGGTGATGGACTCCTACGGACGTGATGGTCATGGAATAAACCACAATATATATATATATACACACACATATATAGTAGAACAAAGAACAAAAAGATTCAAAGAAGATACAGAGAAAACAAAGTGATTTTATACATACATACATACATACATACATATATATGTATGTATGTATGTATGTATATATATAAGACACGGAAAAATAGATATAATTCTCTGCATGCGGAGGACTATTCTAGATGACATAAAAAATCATAGTGGTTATGAGGATGAGGAAGTTAAGGATTTGTAACAAAATAATATGGAACTTGATTTATAAATCATATTTAGGATACATTTTATAAAAATTATAGCATTGGATATATATATATTACATAGATGTATCTAAGATGGGAAAAATAATTATAATTCTCTAGCATGCAGAGGACTATTCTAGATGACATAAAAAATCATAGTGGTTATGAGGATGAGGATGTTCAGGATTTGTAATAAAATAAAATGGAACATGATTTAGAAATCATATGTAGGATACATTTTATGAAAATTATAGCATTGAAATATATACTTAGTGCACTGTAAGGACAATTTTTGAGTTGGTAGAGCTATGGGATGAAAATTGACTAAGGCATTGTAGTGTCATGACATTCGCAATACCGTAAAATAAAAAAATGACATAAATAACTTACAAAGGTAGAATCACAGATAAAACAATGCGACATGAATGAAAACATGTCTCAAATAGACTCACCTACAGTAAGTTCTTCTAGGATGTAAACTGTGGTGCGGTGAGTCGAGCCACGAAAATACCTTGATTTATTTAAAATTTTGTAAGAAAATTACAATATGTTGGTTCACTAAATCCTTTTCTACTACTTTGCAAATTCACAAATTGGAAAATCGCAGGAAAACATCTACACACACATAGACACACGAGACACACGAGACACACGAGACACACACACACACACACACATGGTGAATTTAATCACATTCCTAAAAACTCCTGTGCATGTTGGTAAATGAGTCCAAAGGACCAATAAGGTTCCATAGATTTCTTGGTGAAACAATAATGTTTTAAAATCCCGTCCCGTTGATCACGTGGCGAATCAATATTGAAATATACATTGGGATTGGATATACATTGGCTATTCACATGGGATAGATTATTGTTTGTGGAATTTTTGGGTGAAACCCAAGCACTAACATGACCGTAAAATTTGCCAAAATTGAATTCTGGAAATCCTACTATTCGCCAATCTACAAATATTTGCCACTAAAATTTTCATTGAAAAACACTAATGTTACAAAACCGTACCAATAGTTTTTATAATGTCAAGAGGTAGAGGTAGGAGCCTAGAGACCACTAACCTATACCATGGTTTGTTATTTTATGGCTATTTTCAAAATAAGAAACTGTTAAGCCTAGGGTTTGATATGACTATTCTGTGAATAAGTAAAGGAGCTTAGCGACTGCTAAGAATTTTATTTGATAGGAAAAGTTGTGAAATATGTGTCGTAAATAATATGTTTTATTGAGACTACATAATAAGGCTAGCGATCCAAAGTTGTTATAAGATACAAGTATAATCAATGAAAAACACTAGTGTTCCAAAACTATACAGATAATGTTTATAATGTCAAGAGGTAAAGGTAGGAGCCTAGCGAGCCGCTAAGCTATAAATTGGTTTGTTATTTTATGGCTATTTTCAAAATAAGAAACAATTGAGACTAGGGTATGATATGACATTTCACAATAAGTAAAGGTACTTAGTGGTCACTAATCATTTTCTTTGATAGGGAACAATGTGAATTATGTGTTAAAATAATATATATTATGTGAAACACATAATACATCTTGATCCCTCTTAAGGGTATATAGTGCATGAATTTCTCTCCACCATGGATAACCTAACAAATATGGTACAATTAAATCAAAGGATAACACTAGCATTCCAAAACTATACACATAATGTTCAAATAAGAAGTAGTTGTTCCAAACGGCTATTACATTGTTCCAATCAATACATACGAAGCTTAGCGGTCTCTAAGAATTTTCTCTCATATGAACAGATGTGAATTCTATGTTACAAATAATACGTATTTTGAGAAATACATAAGTCATGTTCCCTCTTGAGGGTTTGTAGGTAGGAGCCTAGTGACCAGTAAACTAGACCATGATCTTTAATTTTATTGCTATTTTCAAATTATGATTTTTTTGATCCTAACGTCTGCTATGCCGTTACTTTCGATAAGTAATGATGCTTAGAGTTCGTTAAGAATTTTATCCCATAAGAACTCATGTGAATTATATGTTACAAACAATATATCTTATGGGAAGTACATAAAACTTGATCCCTCTAAAGGGTATGTATTGCAGCTATTATCTCCATCACATACATTCTAGCTAATATGATACGATTATAATAAATGGAAAACACTAACGATCCTAAGTTGTACATATAATGTTTACAATGATTGTAATGGTAGGATCCTATCGGTCACTTAGCTAGATCACAATTTATTATTTTATCACTATTTCTAAATTAAGAAACTATTGAACCTAACATCCATTGTGCCGTTAATTTAGATAAGTAATGAAGCTAAGCATTCCGTAAAAAATTTCTCCCATACGAAATTTTGTGATTTTTTTATTAGAGGTAAAATAAGGGTTGAGGGGACCCTACCCCATACATAAAGTTACTATTTCCATACAAAAGGCCAAGGGATAGACCGTTGAAGCCCAACCATAAAACCAAAATAGTTTAAGACCAACAACAAGGAAATACAAACATAAAGGATAGATACCAAACAACAAAAAGACTAACAAACAAAAGCATAACCAAGAGACTAACAAAAAAACAACTTAGAACTAACAACAACCATACAACATCCCAGATAAGCATTTACTCTTTTATCAGGTCCCCCACTGAATTCATGCATCCGTTCCATTCTTTGACAAGGGATTCAATGGTGGCTTTCCACACCTTGTAGTTTGGTTCAGGGACCTCCACTTTGGGTCCTTTACCCTCTTTCTCCCTTTCCTTAGCAAGATCCATGGAGTGGATCATCTCAACTAAAATCTTGAGATGGTGGATGGTACTCTTGACGTTGAGAAGATGGACATCTCTAATTTGGAACACAACTTCTTTCATTTTCAGCATGTCCTTGGCCATTTCTAGGATTCTCTCATTGGCGTTCTTGAGCTGTTCACTAAGGACCACCGTGGAAAGATTTTCCACTTTATCAGTTAGATCTTTCAAATCCATGGAGACCATACTAATCCTATGTCTGTTAATGTCGGTATCAAGCCTAACATGCTTGAAATCATGCATGAAAGAGTGGTTCTTGACAGTAGGAGTCTTGAGCTATGAACAGTTTAGACTGGGTAGTCTTCAGAGCATGCAAGCTCTCTATGGCATCCTCTAAATTCTTGGAGCGTTTATCATCAGTAGAAACTGACTCTTTCTCACTCTCCCCCTCATTACTATTATCCCCATCAGTAGTGGCCTTGTCCATACTGGAACCCGACAAATCCGGATTCCCCTCATTATTTTCCCCTAAATCTAAAATATCCACTTCCTCCACCTATTTAGGCTCCTCCTCCATCCTACTACGTTTGATAACAGCACCGTGGCTTAGGTTGGATCTAGTGCGCTTAGCCACTGGTTTTCCAAGTGGGTCTTCACAAAGATTGTCCTCCTTGGGCACTGATCCTTCAAAGAACAGAGGCACCAAATTTTTCATTTTTCCCCAAAAGGGGAGTACCTAGCCTAAGCAAGGATTTTATGAGACCTTGATGCAGAGGAAGGGAGAAAGTCCCTTTTTCCACCATACCAATAGATTTCACCAAGGAGGTGTATAGATAGAAAGGGAAATTGTAGGCTTTAGCGTTGTGCACATGATTCAACATGGGAAAATGGTACCCATAAATCACTTTATACCTACCTTCTAGGGTGATGTATGACATAAACAGCTGAGCAATTTCCTCATAAGGGTGGGGCAGATTTCCACGAGCATA
This sequence comes from Taxus wallichiana var. yunnanensis, assembly GCA_018340775.1. Classification (NCBI taxonomy): domain Eukaryota; kingdom Viridiplantae; phylum Streptophyta; class Pinopsida; order Cupressales; family Taxaceae; genus Taxus; species Taxus wallichiana. The sequence continues at coordinate 849,699,435 of CM031234.1, forward strand.
TCCATTGTGAAGAGAAATAGGAGTACCCTTACCTTGCATGAAACACTCTATCTCCAGACTGTAATCAGATTTTGGCTTGTAGATACATCTTCCTTCTAGAGGTAAACCCGAGACCTTGGAAATAAGCTTAGGCGTAATGGAAAAAGAAAAATTTCCGACCCTGACATGGCCCTCCTTCCACATTTTCTCCACCACCTCACTAAGCTTCTCATCATGGCCATCAAAAATATTGAAAAAGGGCAAGCATGCCTACTTTTTCGAGCAGAAATTCCACCTCGGCAAACATCACCTACCTCTTGTTGGGTTTAGTGTGAACTAAGTCTCCCCCCATGCTACTGGTTCTATTCTACTTTCTATTCTGAAAATTGATAACTTCCCGGTCCAAACTTCACACTTCCAGAGAAAAAGAAAGCCAGCCTACCCCTTCGAAGAGAAGAAAATAAATTTGGCACGAGTGTTGTAATCATAGAAGAGTGTCACGAGTCTGATTGAAATTAGCCTCCTCATTAGTGGAAGAGTTAACAGTTAAACCTTCCCTTTTCATTATTTCAAAAATTTGGCGTGCATCATGATGGGATCCTCCACCACTTTCAGCCCCCTAGTAAACACCCCCAAATTTTCCATGTAATCTGCAAGAGAATTACCTTCACGGTACACATGATTAAAGGAAATGGACACAAAAGAGGATGCAAGAAGTTTAGTTTTATTTATGAAGTCCTCAATAGATATAGATGGTTGAGAAATACCTTTCAAACAAGAAATAATATAAAGGGAGTCCCCTTCCACTTCCAGAAGAGTGAAACCTTTGTCCTTAGCCAACTTCACTCCTCAGAACATTGCAGCAGCCTCAGCGACATTGTTGGATTGGAGGCCAAGATCAAAGAAGTATGCAAGAATAAACTTACCTTGGGAATCCTAAAGAACACCTCCACCCCCAGCTTTCCTAGGGTTACCTTTCGCAACACCATCAAAATTGAGTTTAAAGTAGCCATTCTTAGGAGGAATCCATTTAATCCTGAGCGAGGGTTACTTCTATTGGGTTTAGGATCACCTGTAAGGTTCCAATTCTTAAAGAAAGGAAGTTCATTGTCAAGGATTTCCATTTCATTTTTCCTTAGAATAGAGAAATTATTTCTAACAGCCTGTAGGAGTTTGTTAATATTCACCTGAATAGGACGTTTCTTGTTCTTAAAAATCCTTGTATTTCTTTCTTTCCACAATTCCCACCATAGATGACCCAAACTCATTACCCAAAATATATTTTATGTTACGTGAAAAATATATGTTTGAAATGTTGTGTATTATATGTTACGTAAAAATATATTTTATGGAAACTACATATGGATTTCTCCCTCTTGAGGGTTTGTAGTGTATCATTTGGCTCTACCATGGATAGTCCATCAAATATGATATAATTACTAGTAATGAAAAAAACTAGTGAGCCAAAAGTGTACGAGACATTGATTAAAATGACAAGATGTAATGGTAAGACCTAGCGGCCACTAAGCTAGGTCGTGATTTTTTATTTTATTTCTATTTTTAAAATCTTAATGATTTTAACCCTCAATCATAAATGTATTAGACAATCAATGTTTACATTCTAAGAAGGATGACACTCTAAATGTTATAACATAAGTTCAAGAAATTTGGAATAATTTTCTTCAATTAGTATTGTAAATCTAACTTGTAGTCAGAGTAAGAGATAATAGACCCTTATTTTAGTGGTACTAAATAAACATTGTTAATAATCATATATTTTCTCAAATAGGTATAACCCACCACGACCTTCTAGAAAACAATGTTTCCACTAAAATGACTATAGTGATGAGGGCCATACTTACATTAAGGAAAAGTGTGATCCTTCCCATTTTTATTTGATAGCTTGTTGTGGAATTTCCCACCAACTGCTATGCTATAAATATCGTACTTAGCCTAGTTACATAAATTTAATTTTCATGACTACAGTATGTCTGATATACATATATTTCACATTGTCTTATATAAAAAAATGTTGAGCTAAAACTATGTCTCATTAATGTGATTTGTTTCTCAAACCCTCACCTCAAAATACCAAACATTAGATCTTCCAACCACTATGATTTAAATATATTCATTAGTCTTGCTACGGGAATTTAATCCTCTTGACTACAGTATGACCAATATACACATAATTCACATTATCTTGTAAAATAAAAAATCTTGAGCTACTGCAAACTCCGTTAATGTGATTTGTTGCTCAAACACTCTCTTCAAAATACCAAACATTAGATCTTAATGTCCTCTACGCTTTTCCATTCAATAGGTGTAAATGGCTAAAAATAATGTTTTAAGTTGTTCTTTTATATGTCGACTAGAAGCCTATCTGCCACTAAAATGTATATTTTTTAACGTTCTATCATGCCATCTATGGAATGTTATAGATTTTCCGACTCATAGATAATCCTTTCAAAAAGTACAAATGGTTTCTTATCTTTCAATGCATCATAATTGGCTATTAGAATTTTAGAAAACTTATGTTATTATTGATTTTATCCACAAAATATGTATTACTGTAACCAGTTGAATGATAGATAAGATGTCATGTCGAAGCCTAGCGATCGCTAACCATTAAGTTAATTACTCTCTAATGATACATAGTAAATAACTCTAGAGGTTGGTGACCCCTAGGGTAGTATTTATATTCCTTATTAGATAATGCGAGAAAAATTTCAAACTTCAGAAATGACCTAATTATTAATGTATTTTACTCTAATTATACGTAAAACGTCTTCCATTATTCGTGCCCCGTTCATGACAATTCCATTCATCGCAGTAATAATTGTTGGATTAAATGAGATGAGGAATGGTTTTGAAATCCATTCCCTTAAAAACTACCATGTCGACCTGTGATTGTTTTTTTATAGATGGCAATCAAGAGGACGTTGGTATTTTTCTATCCTCATAAGTTATTGGTTCGGGATCACTACGTGTTCAGGTGGAACACATTGAATTTGAAAACAATAAGTGTCTTATTCTGGATATGGAGTTAGATGTTTCTCTATTAAGGAAATGAGACATGCATGCCTTAATAAAAAGTGAACCACATTCGTGTTCAAAATATGGTTGGAATTTTGGAATGCTTATAGATTATGAAAAAATTGGTTGTTCAAATGTAGAAGGTATTCATAAGGGTATATTTACAATATTTAGAAAATTGTATAGAAATGTAAAAACCTCTTCTGTTTGTCATTTCTTGTATAGAAAATGTTTTCTTTCACCTCTAAAACATGCCAAGTTGTTTACTATCTTTGAAATGAATATATTTGACTAAATTGCGATAAACCCATCTAAATCAAAGCTGTGGGTTGAAAATAAATAGTAAATCAACTACATTGTTGAAGAAGGAAACCACTATATTTGAAAAAATTGAACCTTTGACTATTTAGCAAATTCATTTGTTTTTGTTCAATGGTGAAGTATTTTCTATTGATGTTTCAATGTACCATGTAGCACTTTGCATAATATCAATATCGTCCCAATAGATGATGAAAATGTTGACAACCTTGTCCACTCCATATTGATAAATGTTATTCCTACATAGAAAGATGCAATTCTTCTTCTTTTATTACATTCTACAAATAACATTGTAGAACTCCATGATCTGAATGACTTGGAAAGTGATGATGTGAAATTTTAAATACTTGATGGCTAGCATATAATTTATGTGTAAAAAAAGATTTTGGGCTCAGAAACTTACAAGTGTTTACACTGGAGGCTACGTTTTTGAAAGGCTCACATTTTTTCTAAAAACACATCTACTGAAGCCATTGCTAATATTTTCAAACAACATAATGATTAGTCAAACATCTAGATCAGTTTGGAAATCGCTAGGATGTCCTTAATGGCCCAGATTGACCAAAAAAAGGGATGAAAGATTGGAAGGTAATGTATTTTAATTGTATTTAAATTTTTTTATCAATATTTACTTTTGTCATATAAAAAGATAAAAATATATTTTTCCTTTGAATGTAGAGCTTTAAGTGTTAATGTAGGTTATTATTTATCCTTTTATTTATTTATTAGGATAATTCTTACACTTGTGTTAGCCCTACACTTGTTGGGTTAGCTTGCTTAGGTGTACTAGTTATATGGAGTTAGCTTCTCAGTTATGTTGAGTTAGCTTACTAGTCTTTTGGAGTTAACTTAACTACCAATCGATTCTTGGGAGCTCTTCACCATTGATTTAGGTAGCGAGTTGCACTTCCCTCCTCCTATATCTACATATTTCTTATTGAATAATTCAAGTCATTCTATTGTAATGTATTGAGCATTATGGATTATGATGGATTTCCATATATGGTATTTTAGCTCTTCTACTTTGCAAATCTAATGTGGTGTGCTATTATCATCTGAGATCGTGGCTTGGAACAATATTCTTATTGTTCCTTTCATGGTATCAGAGTGATAGATGATATAGACATCCAGTAATTTTTATTTGCAAGCAAGGGTTTATTTTTTCATGTATATGGAATTTGTTAGAATTTTTTTGCAACATGCATTTTTATGCAAAACAGATTCGAATTGGATTTGGAAGGTGCCAAAACATAGAATCCACTATAAACTAGACCATGTTTTGAGACAGTCAAATCTGGGTGCATTCTTTTATCCATTGGATATAAGCATGTACCTTCTGGATGCATTCTTTTACCCTCTAAGTATTTCGGTTTTGGATGCAGTATTTTATTCACTAGACACATATATGTACCCTATGGGTGCATTCTTTTATCCATTGGATATAAGCGTGTACCTTATGGATGCATTCTTTTACCCTCAGGTATTTCGTTTTGGATGCGATCTTTTATCCATTGGATATAAGCATGTACCTTCCAGATGCATTATTTTACCCTCTAGGTATTTCGGTTTTGGATGTAGTATTTTATCCACTTTGGACGTAAATACTGCCCTATGGGTGCATTCTTTTATTCATTGGATATAAGCATGTACCTTTCGGATGCATTATTTTACCCTCTGGGTATTTTGGTTTTGGATGCAGTCTTTTTATCCACTAGACGCAGATATGTACCCTATGGGTACATTCTTTTATCCATTGGATATAAGTGTGTACCTTCCAGATGCATTCTTTTAACCTCTGGGTATTTCGGTTTTGGATGCAATATTTTATCCACTGGATGCAGATATGTACCCTATGGGTGCATTCTTTTATCCATTAGATATAAGTGTGTACCTTTCGGATGCATTCTTTTACCCTCTAGGTATTTTGGTTTTGGATGCAGTCTTTTATCCACTGGATGCAAATCTGTACCCTCTGCGTGCATTCTTTTATCCATTGGATATAAGCGTGTACCCTCTGGATGCAATGATTTACCCTTTGGACATTGTAGGTTTTGGGCGTAGGCTTTATCCTTTGGTCGCAAGCATGTATCATGTGGATGCACTCTTTTACCCTTTGGACATTTGGGTGTCACATGTACCTTTTAAAAAGATTAGCTTTAAAATATTATTTTAATAGTAAAACCTTGTAGAGCTCATAACTTTTGATCTGTAGATTGGATTAAGGTGATCTTTTTTTTGAAATTGTGTATTTTTTGAGATATACGTATTGGTGAAATTTTTATACACATATTTCAAATGTAAAAGGTACTATTACTCATTATAATATTTACATGCACTCAATTATAAAGTGCCAAATTTGGGAGGGTGTTGTGATCACTTGTGGATGTAATTTTGGTTGAGCCCAACGTCCTAAAATTTTGGGTATTGCATTCTTGTATCTATGGGTGTATAAATTTATATCTCTCTTGTTTGTTGAGATATTTTGGATCTATATTTTCGACATTTTTTTGGCATGTTGACAGTCTCTCTTGTGGGGGAGCTATTCTGGTGGAGCCCAATGTTAGTTTGTCAGTGTTCGAGTAGTTGATTTTGACAACTCATACAAATTTGTGGTGTCACTCTACCCATTCTACAGTATGGGAGGGTGTGGTGCTGATACTACTTCTTTGGGTTTTGTGCCCTTGCCTTGTTACCTTGGATTTTTCTTGGATCGTGGCACTCCTATTTATTTGGATCTTGTGTCTTTGTTGCCTTGGTTTTTTGGATCGTGGCACACCTATTTGTAGCAGTTGATCAAATTATGTTTGGTGTTTGTTTGTCACTTTTTAACATCACTCCATTGATACAGTCTCTTACATGGAGCTAATCGGTGAAGCCCAGTGTCGATTGTTTTTGAGTTATATGATCAAGCGGTGGATTCAGACCATAGTGTGCACCACACTTCTTGACATTGTACAAGTTTTGGAATCGAGCTTCTAAGGATATCTTGCGGCAGATTTTTCTCTCTACTTTGTTATTACTTGGTTTTGGGTACCTTGCGGTGTCCATTTTTCCTAGTTGTTGTACATGGGTACCTCATCAGGCCTTGTTTCAGGACCCACCTTATTTTCCACCCACCTAAGATATGCTTACGGGAGGGTGTTAGTGTAGGTTATTATTTATCCTTTTATTTATTTATTAAGATAATTCTTACACTTGTGTTAGCCCTACACTTGTTGGGTTAGCTTGCTTAGGTGTACTAGTTGTGTGGAGTTAGCTTACTAGTCTTTTGGAGTTAACTTAACTACCAATATCAGTTAGTGGGAGTTCTTCACCATTGATTTAGGTAGTAGTTGCACTTCCCTCCTCCTATATGTACATCTTTCTTATTGAATAATTCAAGTCATTCTATTGTAATGTATTGAGCATTATGGATTATGATGGATTTCCATATATGGTATTTTAGCTCTTTTGCTTTGCAAATCTAATGTGGTGTGCTATTATCATTTGAGATCATGGCTTGGAACAATATTTTTTCATTCCTTTCATTAAGAATCAATGCCTCTTAATTTTTTGAGTGAAAAAACAAATAATCTATAAGATAAATGGAATTTTCTATTGTTTCCTGATGAAAAATGGAATGAATTGACAACAAAATTTCAAATTTTTAGATCATGTGGCTTAGTGTGTTCACCTATTAAGGATAATCAAGTTAACTTTAAGCCAAATTCACTTGCAAGATTCACAGAAATCCATTTAGGGTTGCTAGAGGAATTACCAACAAAGAACTATCAATACTAGTTGATAAAGTGAAATCAAGGGATGTTTGATTAATTGGGTATGTTGAGGCTGGTGTAATAGAAGAAACATTTGATTATTTCTATTGGATAATAACGAGAGACAACAAAATGAGAGAAAATTTCTACATTATTTGAAAAATAAGCATCTGCATAATATTGTATTGATAGCCTACAGTGAATCCAATGTAATTGAAAAATTTAAATTTCATGAATCACACTACCACCAGTTGTCTGTACTATTGGGTGAAGAGAGAAATGGAAAAATAAAATCTGATTCCCATTTAGGGGAAAAATGGGCAAAAAGGGAAAAAAGACCATGAGGTGGAAGAAGTTCTTCCCATTGAGGCTCAAACAATATTAGAAAACTATGTGATGTCAATAGAAGGAAATATACTAGTAATGATGCAAGACACAAAACATTTTTATTGTAAATTTACATATCCATTCCATCTTCATTCAACTTTATTAGTTATTCCTTTGACTAATCCTTTCAATAATGAATGCGTGATCATTGATTTTTGTAATTTGGCTAGCGATATTTCTTTTTGATGTAATAATGAAGATTCTAATAATTATCGAACCATTGTACTAGATTGTATTATTATTATTCTAATACTAATTGATTATTCAAAAATGTTATGAGACACACTAAAATGATACATGGAAAAGGTTAAAGATAGTGGATAATCGATTACGTCAGGATGCTATAGACTCTGATGACAACAACATGATATTCAAAATTTTGTGTCTTATGTATAAAATAAATGGTGTGCACTGCATCAGTGACAATAAATTTGATTATAGAAAAGAGGTTACTTGGGATTGGAAGCGAAACAACCACAAAAATTGGTAATTGCGAGCAAAATTTTACTACAAGGAAACATCCATCCTTTTCCTTGCGAATGATCTTATCGAGTTATGGGCTGATATGTTGACTTGATGTTGTTCCAAAAATTATCTAGTTCTAGTGCTTTATGGTGGCGGTGTCACAATCTATACATTAGTTGATTCCGATCTATCTTCTATTTTTATTGTTGAGACACATAGTCAAGAATGTTAGAGTACTTTATTTACCTTTATTGTATTTATCCTCACCCACTTATGTGTGTGGATATTTCTTTTATCTTATTTAGATATTAGGAGATATTATCTAGTTGTTAGGTATAGTTATTTCCTTGATCTATGGTATTGACTAGTTCTTTCCTTGATCTATGGTATTGACTAGATCCTTGATGTCTAGTTCTCTCATAAATATATGGACTTGACTAGTTATTTCCATGATTTATGGCTTGATCTACGACCTTAACTGGTTCTTAGATTTCTATTCATTGCCTATATAAGCAAGGCCCATTCTCATTGTATTTCATTGAGTTCCATAATAATATATGATATTGCTACTCATTTATTTGCAAAGATTTTATGTAAAGTTATTCTAGCGAATTGATTTCATCTTATTGATCGTGGTGTTTGATTAACATCTGTGTTCTTGGCTTGGTATGATTTGGTTATCATTCCTTTCATGGTATCGAGTGAGATATATTTCTATTGACATCCGTCTGTAAGTTTTATTTTGCAAATAAATTATTTGTGTATTCATATATTTGGGATTTGGTCGTATTTTGTTGCTGTGTGCATTTTTATGTAAAACAAAGGCTTCCATTGGATCTGGAAGGTGTGAAAACCCTAAGATCAACTATAAACTCGAGTCATTTCTGCACCGATTATTTTTTTTGTGGTTTTTTTGTTGGTGTAGAGAAGCACACTAGTTCACCTCAGGGTTCACGCCCACTAGAAAAGAAATTCACGGGATTATTTATTGGGTCTGTTGGGTTTTTCGAGATCCACACAGAGTAATTTTCTGTTGTGGCGCTCGGTCATATGTGGGCTTAAAGCTTGTGATTCCTACTAGTAGGTGCTTAACTTCAGCCCCCTTTAATTTTATTTGTGTGGTAAAGCCAACAATTTTTTTTTTGTTTTAGTGGCACCTAAAATAAATAACAGAGAAAAATATTAAAAACACTGTAAATTTTGATCGGTAACTCAGTTTTGAGTGTCGTTTTTTGCAAAAGTACTTTTTTTTGTGATCTTTCCATTGGAAATATTTATTTTTAGACTTACACTATAATTATAAAGTGCTAAATATGGAGGAGTGTTGTGATCAATCAATTGTGGACGCAATTTCGGTTGAGCAGACGTCTTAAATATTTGGGAGTTGCAATTTGTACCTATCATGGATCCCGAAAATGATATGCTTTTCTCTGAAGTATGTGGACTTCAACAGGATATTGTAAGATTTGTGGAAGAAAATAAATCACTAGAGAAGTGAAATTCTCTTCTACAATCACTCATTCAAGATAAGGATACAATAATACACTTCCTGTAGAACAAACTTGCTAGCCTACAACATCACCATCATATTGTGGACAACCATATCCATGCTCCTAGTCCACTTGCAGTTGTTGCTCTTGTACCCACTGACATTGATCTACCAATATTTGAGCCTAAACCTACTTTTGATGCTTCTAAATCTATGAGACTTGTTCTTTGCATGCTCTTCCACTTACGTGCCTATTACGGTACCACATGTTATGTATCCTACTTACTGCTCAAATGTATGAATTTTTTAAGAAGCATACCACTGCATTCAATTCTCGCATGATCCGTTCTATGGGTCTCACTATAGGAGTCATTGGCAAAAATTCACAGGGTATTGTTTCCTCTATTCCACATGTTAAGTGGAATTCTCATCATGACATTGGTTTTCGAGCGAGATACTTCATTGGGATCACACATTGTGAGCCCCTTTTTTGTTCACTTGACTCTTTACGAGGATCATGAGAAACACATGAGTTCTACATCTTCACTCAGGCTTGAGAAACCTAAGATTTTATTTTTCGGACATGATCATCCTCACACACATTTTGATGTTCTTTAACATGCACCCATTGTGCATTTTGCGCCAAGTCATATGCACGAGACATCTTCTTCATCCATCTGTGTTGATTTGGGGTGGATATCTAATCACTCATGGAGGTGATATAAGAATTCATTGAGAGGACTCTACAGGCATGGTTCCTCCACCATTCAGCCTCTTGCTCCACTTTCTATACCTTCTGCATTGTGATGCTTCTTGTTTTGAGCATTTTTCTTTAGCAGGTGTAGTGTATCTCTCTTGTTTGTTGCAAGATTTTGTATCTATATTTTTGACACTTTTGGCATGTTGAAAATCTCTCTTGTGGGGGAGCTATTCGGTGGAGCCCAATGTTAGTTTTTCAGTGTTCGAGTAGTTGTTTTGACAAATCATATAGATTTGTAGCGCCACTCTACCCATTCAGTAGTATGGGAGGGTGTGGTGCTGATTCTTCTTCTTTGGGTATTGTGTCCTTTCCTTGTTACCTTTGCTTTTCTTGGATCGTGACACTTTGAATTTTGTGTCCTTACCTTTTTACTTTGGTTGTTGCTCTTGGATCGTGGTACACCTATTTGCAGCACTTGATCAAATTATTTTTGGTGTTTTGTTTTTGCACTTTTGACATCACTCCGTTGACAGTCTCCTTGTATGGAGCTATTCTGGTGGAGCCCAGTGTCAGTTGTTTTTGAGTTTTGTGATCAAGTAGTGGATTTAGACCACCGTGCACACCAAACTTCTTCAGTATTGTATGAGTTTTTTGAGCCGATCTTCTTGGGATGCCTTGGAGTGGGTCTTTACTCTCTTTAATTTTTTTCTTGGTTTTGGGTACCTTACGGTGTCCCTTTTTTCCCAGTTATTGTACATGAGTACCTCATCAAGTCTATTTGCCGGGACTCATACTTTGGACATGCCACATCTATTTTGGCCCCTAGCTTCACTTGAGGGGGTGTTAGAGTAGGTATTTACCTTAGCTCATGTTCACCTAGGTACTTTATTTACCTTTATTGTATTTATCCTCACCCACTTATGTGTGTGGATATTTATTTTATCTTATTTAAATATTAGGAGATATTATCTAGTTATTAGGTATAGTTCTTTCCTTGATCTATGGTATTCACTAGATCCTTGATGTCTAGTTCTCTCATAAATCTATGGACTTGACTAGTTCTTTGATGACTAGTTCTTTTCTTGATTTATGGCTTGATCTATGACCTTGACTAGTTCTTAGATTTTTATTCCTTGCCTATATAAGTAAGGCCCATTCTCATTGTATTTCATTGAGTTCCATAATAATATATGATATTGTTGCTCATTTGTTTGCAAAGGTTTTATGTAAATTTATTTTGGCGAATTACTTTCATCTTATTGATTGTGGTGTTTGATTAGCATCTGTGTTCTTGGCTTGGTATGATATGGTTATCGTTCCTTTCAAAGAAATGTTTATGAAACATTAATATTCTCATATGAAGAAAGGTTCATTACCAAGACAACTTCAACAAGTTATTTTGTTTAATGGATTTGAAACTATATATGCTACTTATATAATTATTTTTATGCAAACAACCACAAAGCTATACAAACCGTATGTACAACCCTTTCAACTTGACACTACATAACTAGTTCAACAAGGTGATTTACCTTGAATCATCTTATAAATATGTTTAATGAGCTCTATTTTCAATAGCCATGGTTTTCAAAAATTTAACAAACTTACGTTTTTACATTTCAGATGACAGATGTGGAGGACGTAAGCACATCTTCCATGAATACGTAATCAGATCTTGGTATGTTAGTAGTGTGAATTTACAAACAAAACTACTAATAAGACCCACAAATTTATAAGACAGTAAATAGTTATGCGAGACAACCAACAACTAGAGAACGCAACCTTAGAGGGTGCAAATGTATCTAAATGTGAATAAACACTCACAACTTGGTATGTTAGCCATGTGTATTTAAAAAAATCATTTAAAAAGTCCACATTTTTAGGAAATAATAACTAACATAAATTAGTTTATATGCATGGCATACAGTCAAAGAATTTTTTTAAGGAAATCCATTTATAAGCTATGCTAACAATTCAAAACAAAGTATAGAGCTTGGTGAACTCTATTCATCCACGTTCAATATAGTAATGGTTAGACTAAAAAACCTTAATTATATCAATGTCTCAGCGATTTACAAGCGCATATTGTCTACATTGTTTCACTAATTCACTCTTATACATCTTGACTACTTACATTGAATTAATGTTATTTTGGATTCAACATCATCATAAAAAAACTACATATAGCTTGATCTCGCTCATAGGTGTGTAAAGAAACACTTGGCTAGCATCATTAAAGTTTGTCCAGTGAAGTGTAGTTCGGCCAATGATGACATAACATAGTAGTCGCAAATCCTCATCAATAGTTGAGGACTATTCTCAACCAAATGGTGGCTCGGTGAATATAAGCGTATCCTAGCAACAACTAAATTTGAATAATAAGACAAAAAAATTGATATTATACTTACCATATTACCACAAAAACCATTATGTTTTCCAAATTAAGCTTTCATTTTCCACAACATGAAATTGATTATGAATTGATTAATGTTTATTTTAATTAATGTTTATTTCAAATACATTATGCTCACATTTTCAATAGCAAGAAATATATTATGAATTGATGAATGTTTATTTGAAATAGATCTTGCATCAATGGATCTAGCAGCGTGTAAAGGCGGTGTAATCCAAGCCACAATTACAATCGGTAAAGGGTATCTCTGTAAGCTAAAACGTTGTTTATTTCAATTTTTATAATTGATATGCATCGATGAAAATCATTTTTTTACTTTCATGCAGGTAGCGAGTAAGATTTATTTACTTATTTTAGATATGGAGGACTTTCTATATGGGACCAAAAAAACATACAATAGGAAGATATCATTTTGGTTCGGCATGAAAGATGTCAACCTACGAGGTGGCCTATTAGAATTTATAAAATTATTATCACCATACTATGAATTGGGATTCTAGTATGAAAACCTCATTTCTGTTGATGTTAAAAAGATATCATGGGGTTTAATAAAAAATATCGATTTTTTTGAATACAATAATCACGTGGGGAAAGGAACATTGCAATATAGTCGAGGGAATAACAATAAGAGACCTAGAAAAGGTTTAGAGTAGAAAGGATTTTCCTATAGTTCTAAAAACACTTTTTGTATTACATTAGGTGAAAAGTAAAACCCTCCTAAAAATTTTATGGTGGGGATGAAAATTAGACACAAAGTTGTACAAAAGATAAATGGTTGATGGTGATTTGTACAAAAATATCACAAATAGTGTCTTAGGGATTGAATTTGGTAGAGGGCATCAAATATTTGGAGAAATAAAATGTTAAATAACTATTTATCATTTCAAAATGTTGTTATGATGGTACTACTTAATATTGTAAATAATATATACATTCATATGTTATTATGAAGGTAGTGCTTAAATTTATCATTTTATGTTGAGATCATATAAATATAAGTTGGGAGCATCTATATTTTCACTAATTATAAGTTGACAGTATGATAGAATAACTTGTGTGGTGAATTATCATAAAAACTTACCCTTCAAAAATTGTAAAATAGTATTATTTTTACATTGTTCATAAAATAAATCTATATTTATACTATATATACTTATTAATTTTTATATTTTTAATATTATTAATATAAAAATAAATATGTAGAAAATTTGACGTCATATGTAACAAATATGCAAGTCATATGTGACGGTTATTTCAAAGATTTGCAAATATTTTACGGCTAAAAATGTTTTAAAACATCTAAACGGGCATTAAATTTAACACCGGGTTATGGCCTTTGTTGTAACCATTGAAGGACATGGAATATCTTATAGATGTTATGTGATCAAAAACAAAATTAGAGGAGCTTATTTTGGAGCTTTACTATGATCTATCTTCATAATTTGGGATCCCGGATCTTCGGGAATAGTGTTACAATAAAATTCAAACAATTCTTAAAATGTTTTTCTACATTTCTATCTTTAGTAAAGAAATTTAAATTTATATCATATCTATAAATGAATACGAAAATATATCTGGGTTGGTTTTACAGTTAATTTTAATTAATTTCATATCCATATTTAAATATAAAAATATATATGGAATGGTTTTACAATTAATTACATTCTCCTACTCTAAATAGTCACCCTCTTCTAGTTTCTTCATAATATCTTTAGTAATTCTCTGGTTATGCTCTTGAGGTTCAATCACATCATATTGAATGAACTGGAAGTGTCTCAAATCTCTTGAATTTCATTAGCCTAGCAGCCGCTAGGCCATAAGGTGTTTTAATTATTCAAATCTTCATAGTTTAATCTTAAAGACATTTAAATACCAAGAATAACCTTATTCCAAAACATTAATAATTCCTAGTAGTCGCTACCCCATATAAAACAAAAACATGTTATGTTTATAACAAAGCATAAATAATTCATAGCATCGACTTTCCCGTATAAAACATAAACATGTTCTGTATATAACAAAGCATAAATAATGCCTAGTGGATACTAGCCCATATAGAACATAAACATGTTGTATTTATAAAAAAACTTAAATAATGCCTACACTACTAGCCCATATAAAACATAAACATGTTCTATATATATGCACATAAATAATTTATAGCGGTCAATAGTCCGTATAAAATAGATACATGTTCTATTTAGTCTAAAGCATAGATAATGCCTAGCGATTGTTAGCCCGTATATGATTCCAATATTTGAATTTTTGATTCTAATAAGTTGAATGTTGGATTATATGGGAGTTTGGAGTGCAATAAATTCCTATTTATATGATTTTGGATTCCAATATATGTGATTTTGAATTGTAATATATGTGATTATGAATTCCAATATATATGATTTTGGATTCCAATATGTGATATATTGGAGTCTAGATAATTCAATATTTAACATTTTATCCAAAACTAGTAATTTTAGATTCCAATATTGGCTATAATTTTTAGCTTCTCGGATGGAATAAGTACATATTTAGTGAAATAAGCATTATAAGCTTATTTATATTCAACCTTATGCATCAAGTAACAAAACCTCACACGATTCGATCACAAATGGTTTAGTTTTCAAGTTCTCTTCATGTAAGTATTTAGAACTCCTTTTTAATGCATACATTCCAAGAAAGTATCCATCAAAAGTTAATTTTGATCTGCTACACTCGACCTATGTAACTTAACTCTTAAGGAGAGCATGCAAGAACTAACTTATTCTTAAATCCTAATTGATGATCTCTTATCGAAATAAAGCGATCAGGGTTACAATTATTAATAGTTTCTAAACAAGTTTCCAAGACAATCACTTTAAGGCATTTCAAGCTAAGAAAGAAAACTAATTCTAAGTGATGATGACCTCCCTCAACTTTATTTAGTATAAACATAAAACATAAAATACAACATTTCGCCTTTAATTATTTTTGAAAACAAATAACTAACAACCAATATTTCAAGCTAATATTTCCATGGAGTTCGACCATCGAACCAAGTCAAAACAATACACAATTTAAGCCTTTCTTCTTATATATATATATATAAACACTAGGGAGCGATTCAAACAAGAACCCATTCGCATAACCCCAAAACCCCATTAAATTTTTCATTTTCCTTCAAATATTAATTTTAGATAGATAAACACTTTTGACTAGAGCTATGAAACGAAGTACATTCAGCCAAGATATATCATTTAAGATCAAAAATTAGTGAACCAGAGCTGCCACACTTGAACACACTTCTAGCACAGGCACTTTCAAACCAGAATCCACCTCTGTTAAATCTACCTACAAGTCGCGCCACCTCGGACATTACCACCCCGAATGGGGAGCATGCCTATGTGGGATTTGAACCTCGATGGAGCCGGATACAACCATCCATCTTAACAACTTCACCAAGACCCTGTCGGCGTTTCCCTTCAAATATTTACACACACACACACATATAAGTACATATATTTTTAAAATTCAAAGCAATTCTGATTTGAAATAGATAGGAAATATGATAAATTTTTCTAGATTCAGTGACAATAGAAAACCTCCTTTTTCTTTTAATCCCACCATTGAAAACAAGTAAAAATTTACAACTAGAAATAACCCAACAAATATTTCTAGATTATAGAAAACCATGGGAGCCCATTATTTCTTTTAGGTTTTAAACTTTCTTCAGAGTCATAAATTTCCCAAAAAAATGACATATTTAAAAATAGTAAGGAAACCTTATTTTTTTCTTTCAATTTCAAAATGAAACAACAAAGAAAAGAGTAAATAGCCCATGCCTAAAGGTTGAATTTTACCTTTTTCCAAATCTCTTCACAAATATAAATCTCTATGCTCAAAACAGTCATCCAAAACTTTGAGAACAACCCCAATAACCAAAAAAATTCCATTTAAATACACTTCTCAAAGCATGCATCCATAATATCAATCTAAAGAAGCCAAGTCTAAAATTAGGTGACTTTGGAAAATATCCTACAAAATACCCTCTTGCACCGATTCTCAAAAGTGAATTTCGAGGGAAAGAGCTCGGGGTTGGAAATAGATAGAAAATAAAATAACATATAACCATACTTGGTGGTATCTTCTTGTGGAAGCTTCACCTTCCTCAAGGAATTAAATGATCTTACTAGTGCATTGCTGCCACATAGGTGGCATTTTAAATTCATCCTTTACTCCTTGTAAACCAACGGTGGAGGATAATTGAGTGGTTAATATATATTAAATAGACCCAAAATCCTTTGATATTTGCATGGTCAAGTTATTGACCACATAATAATTTATAAAAAAACCTTTAAGTTAACAAATGTGTTTTCTAAGTATGTAGGGTGCTCTCAATTGGTCCAAGGATTAGGTGACCAACATAATTTAACCACCTCAACTTAGCATGATGCTATTAATCCCATATTTAAACTCAACAATTCTTTTACATACTTTATTAAGAAATTGGCATTTTCTAAGAGGTGTGGTCAAATACCTTGCAATTGATCAACCAAGTATTTTATTAGTAATAACATCAAATTGACATAGTATTTCCTTTAATATAACATTGTTATCAATAACGAACAAGATAAAAAAATTCGAATGAAAGATGACCAAGTCAAACACATTTTGATCGTACCATAAGATAGATCAATAATTAATCACAAATTAAGCATTTATACTAACATTTAATCATAATAAGATAATCAAGAATGTACCTTTATGAAACCATAGTTCTAACTATTCTGATTCAAAGGTCATCATCTTGTTGCACAACTTAATGATCATAATCGTATCCAAAGAGTTAGCATTCCACAGGAATTACCATTATTTTCTCATAATGACTAATGTGTTGAAAGCGTGAATAAGTTCATTCATACTCTGCTAATCATGACATCCATCATGAAAAGTAAAAATAATACTATCAAAGAAAACTACTAAAATTTTGTATGTTTCCAATTCCCTCATTCACATTCAACAAATCAAGGTGAAAAACTATTCATTACGATACCACAAACAAATAGTAACTCAAGAACCAATCTGTCATACACACAAGTGAGTATATGCAACAACAAGAAAAAAGGGATACACCATAAAATGTCAAGTGTTTTACAAATCTTTGGGAGAAAAAACATTGTTACATGGTTGCACATGCAACTATGCCTTGGCGTGTATATCTTTTTTTGGGATATGCACACATACGTGCGACTACATACCCAATTACGTAGAAAGGCTTATTCTCCTTCTTCGTAAACTTCTTAACATTTTATGACTTATCCTATCAATTAAACATACTGAAATTGATAGATGTTACAACCTATCATCTACATACTAGTTTATTAAGTTAGAAAGGTTTGATTCTTGTTCTTTAACTTAAATTTCTATCAAAACCCTCAAGACATGGTATACATGCACAACTAGGACTATGTTATTGGGTTCTCCTACCTTATAAACCTTTAGTTATCTTTCCAAATTCTTCTAAAAACCTCTTCACATATTATTTAATCTATCGTCTCGAGTCTCATAAGGCATAATGGATTCATTTTTGTTATTTGGTCTAATTTGTTCTCAAACCCATAAAATAGGGTATACATGTACATTTTAACTTTTTTTTAAACCTTTGACCCACCTAGCTTCATCCATTAATATTTAAATTTCATCAACATATCTATCCCACTTGTGTCCTCCTTTTGATTGACTTTTACAAATTACAAATAGATACAAATGTGTTTACACCTAATTTCCTTTTCTCAAACCCTAGTCGAGGTTACACGGACAATGAATAGGTGTTTTTGATTTTGTTTGAATTTTTTAGCCTATAAAGTGAAAATTAAGGTTTATAAAGATTGTTTATATCCCTAGTAAATTTCTTCAAAACTTTCCATGACTCATAGACCTTATTATGTTCTTAACCATTCTAACATCAAGTAAATTGTATTTATCATGCCTGTGTGATCTAGAGGATCCTCACAGAGAAACACCGATTTAATATCTTCTTAGAATAATTTGCAATCATTTTTAAAGCATGGAGAAAAATTATACGATTCTGTCGATATCTTGTTTGCAAGAAACGGAGCTCGTTTGCAAAAGTTATAGCCACTGAAATTTTTGGGCAACTGGCAAAATTTGGAGTTTTGTGCAGGTTGGACGTGTGCACACTCACCAAGTGTTTCAATTATATTGTGACATGTGGAAAATTTGTGTGATGAACTAAAAGTGGTTTTTGGGAATGCCGGTCTTGGACACTTGTTCACGGACAAATGGACCCCGCTATTTACTAGCTAGGGGCCCTTAGCCAGGTTCGACACACTCGATTATGGAGGGGTGTCTTGGCCTCCTTCTCATATTATCACTATACCAACTTGTGTATATATATGCCTCTAAATGCATTTTTTCTATGCATGTGGGACTAATTGATATGCCATTTAAACTATGCAATTAATTAATAAATACTTATCCCATGCATTAAATCCCAAGTTACATGCTATTACCAAGTCAATAAGTAATTAAATATTACTAATTGAAAACTCCACAAAATAAGGCCAAATATCCTCCATACACCAAATATTGGCAATACAAACCACCATGCTTAACATAAGGTGGCTCTTAAGCCAATCAACACATGCACCACTCCTTATCTTAAATGCTTTCCTCCTTTTGCGCACCCACAATGTGGGATAAATCTCTACAAATCTGCCTAAGGAGAAGGAGAGGGAAGTGGAGGGGATTTGAACCGCTAACCTCCCATGCAAAATTTTAGGCACCTAACCATTGAGCCAGCCACTTGGAAACATTATAGAGGAGCTTTATTGTATTTGAAGTGGTATTCGGTTGTGTAAAATATTGAAATGCTCATAACTTGAGCTAGGGAGGGAATTTTGAGATGAAGTAAAAAGTGACTACTATTATTTTTGGTAGAGGAACGTGATGAGAAGATCATATTCTTGTAGAAATATTTGTAAAGATTTATTTTCAATATTTTAATAGATCGGTCCCATTCAACTGGACCCGAGACATAGGCCACAAGTGCCGAACTCCGTTATCAATTCTTGTGTCAAATTGCTGGTGATTCATCTCTTTATTTTCTATTTTTACATAGTACTTTCAGTTTTAATTATTTTATTAAAAATACAAAAGGATATAATGCTCAATTTTTACATCGAAAATCAATACAAAGCAAAGAAATGTGTGTGCACAATTGCTAGTTAAATTTGATTTTCAGATCATTGGTATCAGAGCTGGTTTTGACTGATTTTTGGTTTAGATTAACGTGTTTTGGATTGCAAGTTGTGTGTTGGATGTTAACAAGGTCTCGATCTAAGAAGGGTGAAGGAGATTTAGTTGAAGGAGATCCCAAATTGGTACTAGATGGTCTCGAAGTCCTACAATGGAGGATCGAGAGGTAGAAGAATTTTGTCAATCCTTCCAATAGATGAAGGAAATGGTGGAAGAAATGTACCAAGATAGGCAAAGGGAAAAGGGAACTAGAGGAGGTAAGAAAGAAGAAATCTCTAGTTCTGATATTCCAAAAAGAGACTCTTCAAAATCTGATTTTCCTTCATTAAAGTTAGATATCAAGTTTGAATTGCCTATGTATACTAGAGAGATAAATGCAGAGAAGTTGGATAACTAGGTCAAGTAGATAGAAGTATATTGCAGGGTTCAAAGAATTGTTTATGATGAAGAAAAGATTCATTTGGAAACTCTTCGGATGGGTGGCACAACACTCATTTGGTGGGAGAGTAAACTTTAGGAAGTGGAAGAAACCAAAGGTAAAGAAATCACTTCTTGGTCTGAATTTGTTTCAAATCTTAGGCAAAAATTTTATCCTCTTGGTTATAAGCAACAAGCTATGATGGATTGGAAAACATTAAGACAAACTAAGGGACAAAGTGTTCAAGAATACACACAGGAATTTAGGAAAAGGGCTCTAATTCTTGGAATTTCTCTAAACACAGAAGAAACACTGCTCAAATATATTGGTGGATTGCATAGTTATCTAAGGCATATGATACTTGTTTTAGGTCCTACTAATCTTGATGTAGTATGTGTTCAAGCAACCCATTTGGAAGCATGAGGGAAAATGACAAAGGAGTCCTCTTTCTCTTCTTTTAATCAAAAGAACAAGCAATCTGAAGGAAAAGGTTCGAAAGAACAAGGAAAAGGAAAGGGTAAGCATAAAACAAACTCTATTGTTAAGAAGGAAGATGAAAAACCATTTTGTAATCATTGTAAAAAAAACCATGACGAGTCTAAATGTTGGAAATTACATCCTGAAAAGAAGCCTAAATGGATGGTTAAGAAAGGAAAAGAAAAGAAAAAAAACACTGTAGTGCATGATCTTGGTTCTGATTCAGGTGATGAAACCAAAATCACAGCTATGAGTTTTCAAGGTAAATCAACTCTTTCAATTTCCAACAATAGTACTACAAATGTTGCATCTTCTTCTAGTAAACAAACTATACATGATGATAAGAAAAGGAATGAGCTTTTCCACATTAGAGTAATTTCAAAGCATACAAAAATTGATACTCTTTTTGATAGTGGATCTCAAGCTAATCTAATTTATGAGGAGGTTGTTAAGAAATTAGGACTCAAAACTAAACCACATCCTAAGCCTTATCCTTTGGGTGGGTTTGTGATGATGCAAAACTGCAAGTAACTAAAACTTGTACTTTCAAATTTGCCATTACAGACAAGTTTATAGATGAGGTTGAATTGGATGTAGTTCCTTTGGATATTTGTGGGGTTGTTTTGGGAAGTCCTTATTTGTATGATCGTAAAGCAATCTTCTATAGGGAAGAAAATAAATATTTTCTTGTAAAGGATGGAATTGAGTTTATTGTTAGAGCTCACCATGAAAAGAATAATCTATCCTTGGTAACTGCAGGTCAAATGAAAAGGCTTGTAAACTCAAGCAAAATTTTTGTGCTCATGGTAGTCAAAGCCAAAGAGAAAGAACATGAGATGGCTTTTGAGGCTTGTGATCTGAAACATAAGGATGAATTGGTAAAAATTGTTTCTCATTTTGATGATGTTTTTCAGGATCCACAAGGTCTACCTCCCAAAAGAGGGGTTCAACATGAGATACTGATTGCTTCAGATGCACCTCTTCCCCAATATCGGAATGTACAGTTGTCAGTAGTAGAGAATGAGGAAATCAAGAGACAGGTAATGGAACTTTTGGCTCAAGGTATAATTCATCCAAGTACATCCCCATGTGGTTTGCCAATTATATTGGTTCCTAAGAAGGATGGCACTTGGCGAATGTGTGTTGATTTCCATGCTTTAAACAAGATTACTATAAAGAATCGTTACCCTCTTCCTAGAATAGATGATTTACTGGATCAATTAAAGAATGCAATTTATTTCACTAAGTTAGACTTAAGAAGTGGTTATCACCAAGTAAGAATTGCAGAAGGTGATGTTTGGAAAACTACTTTTAAATGAAACAGGATTGTTTGAATGGTTAGTGATGCCTTTTGGTTTGTGCAATGCACCAACAACATTCATGAGAGTTATGAATGAAATCTTTAGACCATTCATTGATAATTTCGTTATTGTCTACTTAGATGATATTCTTATTTTCAGTAAGTCATGGGATGAACATGTTAAACACATCCAGAAAGTCTTAGATGCACTAAGGAAAGAGAAATTGTATTTGAAGATGTCAAAATGTGAATTTGGAAAAACATCTTTAATTTACTTGGGTTATATTGTAGGAAATGGAGAATTGAGAATTGATCCTGCAAAAATAGAGGTTATTGTGAAATGGCCTAGACCCACTAATGTGATGGAAGTTAGGAGTTTTCTAGGTGCAGTTCAGTACTGGAGAAAATTTATTGCTAACTTCTCATATATTACATCTCCTTTGCATGCTTTGACAAGTATTAAATAGGTCTTTCAGTGGGGAGGAAAACAACAAAAATCCTTTGATACACTAAAAGAGAAGATAAGTACCACTCCGATCTTGGCACTTCCAGATTTACAACATTCATTTGAGATTGAGACAGATGCTAGTGACTACGCAATGGGGGCAATTTTGATGCAAAACAAATGACCAGTGTGTTACCATTCAGAAACCTTTACAAGTGCGGTAAGAAACTATCCAACTTATGATAAAGAGTTGTATGCTTTGGTTCAAAGTGTTAAAAAGTGGAAGCATTATTTAATGGGAAAAGAAACAATTATACATATTGACCATCAACCGCTTCAATACTTACAAACACAAACCAAATTGCAGCAGTCTAGACATTTCAGGTGGATGGGATTTTTGCAACAATTTCATCTTGTAATCAGGTATAAAAAAGGTATTCAAAACAAGGTTTCGACATGTTATCTAGACCACCAGTGGTAGTAGCATCTATTCTTTTGCAGCATAGTTCTTTGGCTCATGTTAGTTACAAGGAACAATATGTAAATGATGTTGATTTTAGAGAAGTGTATGAGGATCTAGTAAGTGGGAAACAAGTAGGAGAAAAATATTATCATTTGCATGAAGGATTGTTATATCATTCTGGTAAACTTTGTATTCCAAAAATGAGCGGGTGCATATGATTAGGGAAGCACATACTTCTCTTATTTCAGGGCATTTTGGTATTAGTAAGATAGTTGCACATTTACAAAAATATTGTTATTGGCCTAGAATGCATGAACATGTAAACATGTATATTAAGGGATGTGTTCTTTGTGCCACAAACAAGCCAAGTAACAGGAAATTAGGACTTTACACTCCTCTTCCTATTCCAACAAGGCCTTGGGAAAGTGTTTCCATGGACTTTGTAGGAGGCTTGCCCATGACATAAAAGAAACATGATTACTTATATGTGGTAGTGGAAAAATTTAGCAAAATGTGTGTGTTGGTTCCATGTACTAAACAAATAATTGGTGAAGGAACTGCACATTTGTTTTTTCAGTTTGTTTGGGTTCATTTTGGTTTACCTACTTCAATTATATCTTGATCGGGATTCTAGATTTCTTGGGAATTTTGGTCAACATTGTGGGGGTTAATGGACACAAAACTGAAAAAGAACACTTTTTTCATCCACAAATTGATGGTCAAATAGAGGTTGTAAACCACACAGTGGTACAATTACTTAGGGGCTATAGTAGCAAACATCCTAAATTATGGGATGAACATCTTTATTATGTGCAACATGCTTATAATCATGCCTTACATTCTTCTACTTTGAAGTCTCCATTTGAGACTTGTTATGGATATCTGCCTAATTCTCCATTAGATATATATTATGGACATGAAACTGTTGTTAATGGTTCAAGTGATTCTGACAAGGCTAAAAGATTTGTGTAGAGAATACAACAGGTTCATCAGTATGTCCGTGAACAATTGGAGAAAAGTCAAGCTAAGTACAAAGTTAGGCATGATAAACATAGAACTGATCACAAGTTCAAAGTTGGTGATTCAATTTGGCTTCACATCAGCAAGGAAAGACTGACAGGTGAAGGTAAAAAATTGAAACCTATATAGTATGGTCCATTCCAAATATTGGAAAAATTGGTAACAATGCTTTCCGGTTGGATTTACCTCCATATATGCAAATCTACTCAGTTGTAAATGTTGAGAATTTAAGATTGTATGAACCACCTATGATTGTTGATCATGATGATGCTAACATAATGCCTTCCATTGATGATTTTGCTCCTGAGTATCTTGATGAGTTGCAGGAAGACATCATTTTGGACAGAAAGAAAGAACTTCGTGAAGGGGTGATATTGAGTATCTTTGTGTTGGGTTCAAAGGCATGCATCCGAACAAGGCTAAATGGATGGAAACCGGAAAGGTGAGGGAGAAATACCCTCACCTATTCACCAATTAAGTTGACTTTTGGGGTCCAAAAGTTTCTCAATGGGGAGGAATGATCTAGAGGATCCTCATAGAGAAACACCGATCTAAGATCTTCTTAGAATAAGTTGCAATCATTTTTAAAGCGTGGAGAAAAATTATACGATTCCGTCGATATCTTGTTTGTAGGAAATCAGAGCTTGTTTGCAAAAGTTATAGCCCGCTGAAATTTTTGAGCAACTGGCAAAAATTTGGAGTTTTGTGCAGGTTGGACGTGTGCACACTCACCAAGTGTTTCAATTATATTGTGACACGTGGACAATTTGTGTGACGAACTAAAAGTGGTTTTGGGAACACCGGTCTTGGACACTCATTCACGGACAAATGGACCTGCTATTTACTAGCTAGGGGCCCTTAGCCAGGTTCGACACACTCGATTATGGAGGGGTGTCTTGGCCTCCTTCTCATATTATCACTATACCAACTTGTGTATATATATGCCTCTAAATGCATTTTTCTATGCATGTGGGACTAATTGATATGCCATTTAAACTATGCAATTAATTAATAAATACTTATCCCATGCATTAAATCCCATTACTCTTAGCCTCCTTCTCATATTATCCTATACCAACTTGTGTATATATATGCCTGTAAATGCATTTTTGCTATGCATGTGGGACTAATTGATATGCCATTTAAACTATGCAATTAATTAATAAATACTTATCCCATGCATTAAATCCCAAGTTACACGCTATTACCAAGTCAATAAGTAATTAAATATTACTAATTGCAAACTCCACAAAATAAGGCCAAATATCCTCCATGTGCCAAATATTGGCAATACAAACCACCATGCTTAACATAAGGTGGCTCTTAAGCCAATCAACACATGCACCACTCCTTATCTTAAATGCTTTCCTCCTTTTGCGCACCCACAATGTGGGATAAATCTCTACAAATCCGCCTAAGGAGAAGGAGAGGGAAGTGGAGGGGATTTGAACCACTAACCTCCCATGCAAAAGTTTAGGCGCCTAACCATTGAGCCAGCCGCTTGGAAACATTATAAAGGAGCTTTATTGTATTTGAAGTGGTATTCGGGTCTGTGTAAAATATTGAAATGCTCATAACTTGAGCTAGGGAGGGAATTTTGAGATGAAGTAAAAAGTGACTACTATTATTTTTGGTAGAGGAACGTGATGAGAAGATCAGATTATTGTAGAAATATTTGTAAAGATTTATTTTCAAAGATTTTAATAGATCGGTCCCATTCAACCGGACCCGAGACGTAGGCCACAAGTGCCAAACTCCGTTATCAATTCTTGTGTCAAATTGCTGGTGATTCATCTCTTTATCTTCTATTTTTACATAGTACTTTCAGTTTTAATTATTTTATTAAAAATAAAAAAGGATATAATGCTCAATTTTTACATCGAAAATCAATACAAAGCAAAGAAATGTGTGTGCACAATTGCTAGTTAAATTTGATTTTTAGTTCAACTGTGTAACAAAGTTATGAGTTTATACTCTTGTTCCAAGAAACCCCATCATAAAATTATCATATACATATTCCTTAGACTAAAAACTTAAGCGATGCGAGTGGAACCTATTTCAACTCAAACCTTTTACTTATTCCAATCCTTCAACAATTAAAATGATCCAAATGTTTTACCTCATACCGTAATTTCGTATCAAAGTTTCGTGTGAAAGATACCTACATTTCTAATATTATCACCTCAAAGCCTTAATTCCTAGAACTAACCCTTAATATTTCAAATAACACCTCATTCCCTTTAATATTAACATTTATAAAGTATATAAAGACAAAGAACTTCGTGAGCCTCTTGGCTCCTTCCCACGTGCTCTCCACCTCTAAAACTCCTTCAAAACCAAAACCAACTCTTTTCAATTTGAATGCATCCTTTCTTAACAAGAGAAGAGGTAGTTACAAGCTTAACTCAAGGTTACCAAATCATGGTTCAATATGACCTTAGGTAATGAAACCCTAACACAAAGGTTAAATACACCTTATTTGTGTCCCATAAGATATTAGAGGACATTTTACATCATTAAAAGTTCTCACACCTCACACTATACCTCTCATTTTTTTTAGAAATTCAAATCTTCAAAAGAAGCATTTTGGAGGGAAAACACACAAAGATATATAAATACTCAAGAAGGATCACAAGGAGGTTTGAAAACACTCTAACACACCTAAAATTTGATGAAAACCAAAATTTTGACTTTATACAAGATGATGCTCCTACATCATACTCCCCATGTGGGAATATTTGCACTCCTATATAAATGTAATAACCTTTATTTTCTTGTTTGAATCACCTCTTCTTCTAATGTATTTAAGCCCATATTCATTCTTCATGTATTTATTTTGTCTTCTCTTTGTTTTCTTAGCTTCTAGCTTGCTTTTCTTGTCTTCTTCTTTCTTCACTCTTTCTTCATCTTCCTCTTTTTCTTATTCTTCATGTTCGATATGTACCTTATCATCATTATCTTTCTTATTTACACTTTCCACATTCATTTATTTTCTCACACTTACACAAGAATATCTAAAAGCAACATTATATTGTAAAAATAGAGACAAACTAGTCTCATTTTCATCTTATTCATTCTAAAACTTGATTGTTTCTCTTCCTTTTTGATCATCTTATGTTGTTACCACTATATTTTGTTGTGTATTATCATATACTCTCTTCATTTATTACCCTCGAGTATTCGTCATAGTGTCACCTTCATTATATTCTTATTTTGTCAAAGTTTCTATAGTATTTTCTTTGATTTTTACTTCTTATTCTCCACTCAACTAACTCCACATGCTTGCAATAAATTTCAATGATCCTATCATCATTCTAACAATTGTAATTTCCTTATTTACTGATCCAAACTGAATTTGACTTTGTTTAAAAGCTTCTTCTTCATGCATTCTTTCATTTTTGATCTTCTTGTCTTCTAAATCCTCATCCAAGGAATTATTTATTTCCTTCATTTCTTCATCTTGTTTACTTGCATTCACACATAAAAATAAACTATCAGAATGAAAATTTGGAGGCCTTATAGCCTCTTGAGAAGATCTTTGCAAGATCTCTTATTCATCTCCTTTCAGCTACTCTTCTTCTTCACTAACTTCATCTTCTTCTTCACCAAAAATCACTTCCACTTTTGGATAAAAAAAAATAACTTCCATGCTTATTTTATTCCTTATGTTCTCTCTTTTCAAGAAATGATTTTCTTTCCTATTTTATCTACAAGCCATTCTATAAGCCATTGCACTCTTTTTCTCATATTTCATCCAAGACATTATTTTTCCTCATTTCTTATTTCTATTATCCAATTCAAATCTCCTTTGAATTTCTAATCTCTTTCATCATCTCTTCATTAGTCAATTTTACATTCCTTTCACTCTCTTTCATCTTTTGTAGTAGCCATCTAAAAAGAAACCTCTCATTTTCACTCTCTTCTCTTCTTAACTCTCTTTTTTTTTCTTCACAAGCAAGTATTTTCCACCTTGCTTCTTCTCAACACCTCACCCTACGCTTACCTAGTATTTTGGTGCTTATTTTCTCTTCTCTTTACCCTCAAAGTCTATTTCACCTTGGACCTATTCTTACTTTCTCTTTATTTTCTTATTTAAGACTTCTTGGCTAAGGTTTCTCTATTCACTACTTCACTTTCACTCTTCACTTCTTCTTTTCAATGTCTCTTCTTCTTTCCAAGATAAAACCTCTGTGATACCACACTGACGAAAAGAGAAGTGATGGGCCCCTTCACAAGACAAAAAAATTTAGATATAAGAGAAACTACCTTAAACAAGCCGATATATACTAAGAAATCAATACCTTAAATGCATCCAAATACCCAAATTTCATCTCAAACATATACCAGAGTTTTGATCACATGTAACCTACTTAGAATAACTCAATCAACTTGATTAGAATAATCACCAAACATAAAAATTCCATTTCACTCATTACCCTTCTTAAGAGTTCTTAACTCTCATTAAGAGCTCTTGTAGGCCAAAAATCATGAAAAAATTATGAATCTGATAGTCACGCTAGGTTTCAAACCAAACCAAATACATTTCTAGGCACCCAATTGGCCCTTACAACTTATATCAAAATTTCAAGTTTAGAGGTTTAGTACAACTCCTTTAATCATCAAATCTTGATCTCAACTAGCCTTATTTCCTTGTAGGTCCGATTTTGTGTAAATCTCAAAGTTTAGATAAACCCACATTGTTTCCGAGAAGATACTTATAATTATAGATACCCTTTATCAAATTCTTGATTTTTTTTTTTTTTTTGATTTTTATAGCCTATCTCTTCCATCAACTCTCCCAACACAAATAGTGCTTTTGCAATTAGGTCTCTTTCATGGTTTAATAATGTGAATTTCAAATTTTTATACTTTAGTTTGGAATAATGGATTCAAAAACCCTAAATCCTCCTCTAAAATTTTTATTCAATCCCTTAATAAATCCTAACTTTTCACTTGTTCACTTACACAATTTTTCTTTCAAGAATAATTTGTTGTCTAACTTGGTCTATGTCCCTCAATATGGTATAATTTTACTTTCTTGTTTTTATAACAAAAATTACTTGAAATACACCTAACTTCCTCACTATTCCCTTTCATAAGGACATAAATACCATTTACTAAGACATTACCCCTAGAAAATTTATCCATTTAAGGTTTTCTTTCATTATATCTTCTCAACTTTGCAAACTAAATTCTTGACTAAAAGAGAGTACAAAATTGAGTCTAGACCATTAAATCCAAATATATAACCTTTTTATACCTTCAAAACATCACCTATCATATACAATACTATTTTATTAAGTTAGAAAGGTCTGATTCTTGTTCTTTGACCAAGTTTTCTCTCAAAACCCTTAAGACATGGTATACATGCACAACTAGGATTGTGTTCCTGAGTTCTCCTACCTTACAAACATTTAGTGATATTTATAAAGTCTTCTAACACTCTCTTCACACCTTATTACATCTACCATATCAATCTCATAAGGCACAATGGAATCATTTTTTTCTTTAGTATAATTTGTTCTCGAACCCATAAAATAGGGTATGCATGTACATGTTGACATTTTTAACCTTTGAACCACCTAACTTCATCCATTCATCTTGAAATTTCATCTGCATCTCTATCCAAAATTTTACCTCCTTTCAACCATTTTAAAAAAATTTAGTGTATAAAAATGTGTTTACACCTAATTTCCTTCACTCCAAACCTAGTCGGGGTTACACAAGGTAGTGAATAGGTGTTTTTGAGTTTATTTGAATTGTTTAGCCTCTTAAGTGAAACTTAAGGTGTATAAAGCTTTACAGATCCCTAGTAACTCTCTTCAAAACTTTTCAAGAGTATTAGACCTTATTATATTCTTAACCATGCTAAATAAACATTCCAACATATAGTAGATTGTGTTATCATGCCTTTGTAATAGAGTTACGGGTTTAGAATCTTGTTCAAGGAAATCCCATCATAAATTTATTATATACCTATTTCTTAGACTACAATATTAAAAAGTACGATTGGAACCTATTTCAACTCAAACATTTTAACTTATTTCAATCATTTAACAACTTAAATGATCCAAATGTCTTACCTCACACCCTAATTTCATACCAAAGTTTATGTGTAAGCATACCTACATTGCTAATCTTATCACCTCAAATCCTCAATTCCTAGAACTCACCCTTAATGTTTCTAATAACACCTCATTCCATTTAATCTTAACATTTATAAAGTATATAAATACACAATAACACATTTCTTATTCAAAGAATAATCAAATACAAGCATTTCATAGATTACTTCAATGGAAATATGTATTATTTTGATCTTTCTTACATTAAATAAACTTCTCGAGACTCTTGGATCCTTACCATGTGCTCTCAACATATAAACCTCCTAAAAAACTTAAACCAACTCTTTTAAAATTTTATGCATCATTTCTTAACAAAAGAAGTCTTAACAAAAGAAGAGGTAGTTATAAGATTAACTCAAGGTTACCAAATCATGGTTCAAGATGACCATATGTTATGAAACCCTACCAAAAAGGATAAAAGAACCTTATTTTTCTCCCATAAGATCTTGGAGGAACTTTTACATCATTAAAATTTCTCACACCTTACTCTAGACCTCTCCATTTTTGTTTGATATTAAAATTTTCAAATGAAGCATTTTAGAGAGAAAACACACAAAGGTATCTAAACACTCAAGAAGGATGAAAAGGAGGTTTTAAAATAATCTAACAAACCTAATAAGCCCCAAACAACCAAAAATTTGATGAAAACCAAAATTTTGACTTTATGAAAAATGATACTCCCCGCATCATATAAAAATAACCATGTATTATCAAACACCTTTCCTAAAATCCCTAGGTATAACAGAAAATTGGTTTAATAAATTACCTTTTGGATATTTTTGTTTTCTTGTTATAGATTTAAGAGGAATTCCTCATCTTATTTATTTGAAATAAAGTCTCTAAGGTCACTTATGATCATGTTTACTCTTTGCATCAAGTAAAATCTAAACTTTTCTGTGATTACATTTTAGGCTTCGATGTAAGTATGCATCAATTAATTTGTTATCCCAATATGGTTAGAAGTAAAATATATCTTTTGTTGTGGTTTCATTTACCGTGTTAAGGATAAGTTTAATTATAAAAACTGTGATTACTTCATTCATCCTTTCCATTGTGTTATTTATTTGGAATATGAACTTTCTACCTCACATGTTGATATTCTTATCCCCACTAAGAAACCTAGTACTAGTAATATGATTATTTCATATTTTGATTATGGTAATACCAAGGTATCACATCATGGTAATAATTTCCATCGTACTAATGCCAGACTTAATTCTCCCAAGAGGACTTCATTTGCTCTTAAGTAGAAACCAATTCATTTAGATAAATCATTTGTTCATCCACATGAAATTTTTATTAGATTAGTTTATAAGCATATAATTTGATTAAATTATAATGATAATCATCATCCTTATCAATTCAAGAATTAAAAAGGCCAACCTTTTTACTTATCACTAATAAATGGAAAGCTGTGAAAAATAGTGTTATGCGTTAGATCATTAGCTCACATTACTTCAATAAAAGGTATTATTTATTTGTGTACATGATATTGTGATATATATATATCTCCTCCTATGGGGAATCACTCTATATATTGCAATATACCATGATTTTCCTTCTTAGTACATATTGTTTGCTTGGACTCCTAAAAGACATGTTTCTTGGGAAGAATCTTCTCCTAGTCATCATCTCAAGTCCCTAAATATAAAGAATTTATTTTACAAGATAATCAAGTCAAAATTATTAACACATATGCATTTTCTAATTAAAATATCTTACGTGCATCAAGTAATAATCATACCACATTTAATAACAATGCATCCTTCAAGCATGGAGTGACTAGGAATATTTTGTTTAGTTTTAACATACATTGAATCACACATCCTAGATATATTATGTTACTCTACTTCTCATCACACATGGATATCAATTAAAAATAATCACATCAAACAAAATACATATATTATAAACTCTCTCTCTCTCTCTCTCTCTCTCTCTCTCTCTCCCTCCCTCTCGGATACACGAGATAGATAGACAAACACATACATACATACATACATACATACATGCATGATGCATGATGCATGCATACATACATACATACATACATACATACATACATACATACATACATACATACATACATGCATACATGCATACATACATACATACATACATACATACATACATACATACATACATACATACATACATACATACATACATACATACATACATACATAATTTCAAATAAAAAATGAGAATAATAAGGGTCATGTAAATTATAATCATATAAATCACTCCTCAAGATCCTCATCATAAATTTTAGAAATATCTATGTGGCCCCGAAACTAACTCAAGGCCTCTCTCATGTCTATTCATCCATGGGAGGTAATCATGATCTATAACGTCACACCAATTCTTACAAAAATCCTAACTCTATTATGGCCTTCATGTGCTCTACCTTCACGCTCATCAGTCTCCTAATAATGCTTTTTTATAAAAATATAAAATAAAAAAGCACTCAAATTATTCAAATAAGAACAAAAAAATCAAATATTTTTAGATAATAAAATAAATACATACATATGACTATTCTTTCCATCTCTACACTTTACTTAGGTTGTTTTTCATATATATTTAATTATAGTAAATTTTCTATATAATTTTTACACATGTTCTTTAAAAGGTAGCTTGAGCTTAATACAATACATGTATAGGATCAGTATCCATTATGATAGGTGTTGACCTAAGTCTGCCTTAGTGGCCTTCTAATCTTGGGAATCTCCTACACTATTAAGGTATTTTTTCAATACTGATTACTTTCACTTTTAAATTAGGCTTGATTTCTTATATTGTGATTTGTGCTATTTTCCCAACTAATACGAATAAATCATGTGTATTTTACAATGATATATTCTCATTATCTATGTGTTGTCATGCAACAACATGGAAATTGACAATTTCTAAGCATGACAATGATCCCATGTTCAATTTTTTTACATTTTATCATTCCGAGGCACCCCGAGTCTACCTAGTCAGTCTAATAACCTCCCAATTGGTGTTAATTCATTCCTCTAGGAAATTTAGGAAAGTCAAATCAACCCCCTTAGGTGATTTTAGGATTTCATTGAAAAATGTAAACTTTGGGTAGCTGTGGGAAGGGCTATCACCGGGCCTTCCTAGGACCGATAAACCCCATGGAGTAGAAATAAAAATCCAAACTGGACACAAAGGTGAATCAAATTCCTTGGGAAATCATGGAAGTGATTCAGGAAGATTCAGAAGGACTCATAGAAGTTGGGCGGTGATTAGGGTTCATAGGCTCAGGCGATGCACAGTGCCAAAACAACCGCTAAGCTTTATAAGGTGATTTCATAAGCTTAAAATGGAGTTAGGAGTAAAAAATAATCATCGAAAGGGAATTAAAATACCTACAATATGGTGAAATTATTTTTTTCACAACACTTTTGCATAATGGGTCTACAAGCCATTTTTCTCATGCATAGGTGGAGTACCAAATAAAAATCCATTTTTTCAAGGAACAAATTAAGGAATCAAGACTTGAGACTCACACCATTGGATTTATAAGGCCATGAAAATTTAATATCATATAACATTTCATCAAAAATGTCCATCGGGAACTCAAGTTATCACCGTTTCAAGTTGTCCTCTTGGAGCGAGTTCAGGAGTTAGTCAAATTTTAGAAGGACACGTGTCAACTCTAGGAGCTTGGCAGAATTTTGTGTCCCTCACATCCCTTAAGGTTAGGGAAATGAGACATGCAAAAATTTTCCTAGCCCCATAAGACCTCTGAGATCACCGGTTCAACCTCCGGTGCTTGCAAGAGATTAAAGCCTTCACCGTTGGATCTTCACCACGTGTCATCACACCTGGAGAACTATGGAATTTGATCTCCTTCATGTAACTTTGAGGTAAGGGATGTAAGACATGGAAAATTTTATCTAGCCCGTAAGGAGACTCTTGGTCACTCATGTGACCTCTTCAAGAGTGAATTTCTGGGCCCCATGTGTTTACCAAGCCTTCATTCTTCAACGTTAGATCTTCACCATGTGTCATCACTTGCTCACCATGGAATTTTATGTCCCTCATGTCCCTTTGAGGTGAGGAACATAAAACATGAAAAAATGCACCCCATCATTGCTGTATAGTTTTTTGAATAATTTAAATCCAACACTTACACATTTCCCCATTTCTTCTTCACAACTTCACACCTTGCCATAGCTCTATTCATGCTTGTCCAGACACTCAATCCACCATTGTTTCTCTAAACCAGCTCCACCATGGCCAAAAAATCCTCCAATCCATGAAAATTCATAGGTCTCAGAGAAAAATGGTTCAAAAAAATGAAGAAAAAAGAAGATTTTTCACCAGATAACCACGAAGTCACCTACTCAAAAATCTTCATATCTTACAAAATACAAGCCAAATTGAGGTGACATATTTTTTAGAATTAAAATTTTTCCAATATGATGAAGATGTAACAAACGAGAGGTCAAATGGTTCCCTGAAACATTTTCCCAACAAAATCTCCATTTCGTGCACTGACTCACATTTTTCGGATTTCCCATCAATCCAACAATGGAAACAAGATAAAAATTTGCAAACAAACGCCAAATGAAAAACATATTTCAATGGAGTTATTTTCTTCATGAACAGAGACAAAAACCGGACACTGTAAATTTTGATCTCCATTAATGGCTGCCATTGCACTTTGTGCTCAAGCCACCGCTTTGCCAGTGAAAATTTTAGATTTTATTTCCATGCATTCTAGCGGGAAAAATAATGTGAAATTTAGAGGACATGATCGCAACAACAAGACGAGACCAAAACAATATGTTCCATCAGAAAATAAGCACCAGAAAGAAACTTTCCAAAAATAGTAAGCTTTCTTACACATGTTTGCTATGTCTGGTAAGTCTTCATCAAAAGTGAATGCGAGTAGTTGTGGCAAAGGAAATGTGTACTAAAGGTTACGGGAAGTCAACATGAGTGTTTAGAGTATAAAATAGTTAAAATGACCACTTATTTAAAATACTAAGCTCTCTATGTGGGTGCTTACTTTTGAAAATAGTAAGTCCCAAGAAGTGACTGAGGAAAAGGTAGTGTGCACAAGATTGAATGAAGAATTTCATCACATCGAGATGGTCAAGAAGAAGAAAGAATCACCTCTTATTATAAATAGTAAGTATTCATTGTGGGTACTCACTATTAATGGTAAGCCATACCCAAGGGGAAATTTTGGAACAATGGGACATAGAGGGATGATCATCCAGTCAACACCATCATTCGAGGATAATCCATGATAATTTCTCATAGGGAATTCAAGACTCATCTCAGAGAATTCAATAGTGTCTCCTAAACTCACTTCATGGCTCGAGTTATAGGAGTATCTTGTGTGGGGTGGAAGTTATGGTCATCGGTAGAACCATTCAGCAATTTTTTTAAACACTCATTCTAAAGCATCTAGTGAGCCAATTTGAAGGAGTTTCACACAAGTTTGAAGATTCAAAGTTTCATCACATTGGAGCCTTCCATCAATGAGGATCATCATAATTCATCAGGGGCAACATCTTCTCTTCTTCTTCTCTCTCTCTTCTCTTCATACCCCCAACTTTCTCTCTCTTCTCAATGTTCTAATTTTGTGTTGGGGTTGCACTTTTTCATGTCTTAATGTTTCTAATGTAATAAGTCACCTTTATGTTATAAAAAGGGTCTTAAATTTTTCCTAGTAAGTTGAAAAGTTTTAAGTTGTGCAAGGACATATGAAAAGGCATTTGGGGGTAGATGATGAGTCATCTCTCATTCTATAAATTGTAAAGCCATTCCCATTTCAAGGGGTTGGTGATTGATTTATTATACTCAAGAGTGTATTGTACTTTGAGAGAACAAATGAGATAGTCATTTTATTCTATTTTCCCCCTCACAAGTTTTCCTCCATTCCCACACTATGTATAACTTTTTTTAAGTAATCAATATAATAATAAGAAATTTCTATCCTTTTTTACTGAGGCATTTATTGGTACTTTATGCTCATAAATTATGATCGGTCTTGTTGTTATTTGCGAGTTGTTTCTTCTCATAAGTGCATGTTTTGAAATTTCTAACTAGTGTGTGCAGGAATCTGATTTCTATCTGGAACATTAGTTCTCCTATCTCATTTCTCACTCCCCTTTCCCACTTTACAAACAAAATACTCTCTAGCAAGAAATTTCTAGCTTTGTCGTAGGGTCGGTGGAGTGCCCTGTTGGATCCTCGGGCACAAGGTCACCGAAAAATCCACCTTTACTCGGGCATGCATATATGAAAACCGCATCTTTAGTTAATTGAGGGACTCAGATTCCCAGTGCATTGGCAAGAAATCTAAAAAATTTTCCACCAAATTTTTTTGGCACTCACCGTGGGGCATATTTAGCATCATCTACACATGAAATACAATCGCATGGTCAAAAAATTGAAAAAAATCAAATATTAAAAAAAAAGAGTTCATGAAAATACATCACTGAAATATACACTATCAAATTTCTACACATGACCTTTCATATTCCACGGTGTCCTTTTATATTCCCACTACAAGAATTTCCAAAAATGGCCAAAAGGAGATATACCAGGTAGAATAGATTGAGAGGAATTATCGACCCCACTTTTGAGGCTTTACAAAATTAACAAGGATGAGTTAGAGACAATCCCTACTACTTTTCTCAAGCCTCATCCCGATGTGGGTCATGAAATAGTTCACCTAGAAATCCTATCCAAACTCGTGTCGATATTACCCCCCTTAAAATTCTCCCATTTTTAACCATTGTTGAGAATTGAGTTCTTGGAAGAGGAAGAATTTGTAGAAGAAAGAGTTGAAGCAAGAGAAGAAATAATAATGGAAGATGAAGTAGAAAGACCTCAAACCATTGTTCCATGGGGAAGGAATCCAAAACGAAAGTGGGTTGTCCTTCACCATGTACTATAGGTGATTTAGGTGTATTTCCCTTTACATTGCGTGTGTTTCCCTTCATGTTATGTGTCATGTGTTTCCTTTTCATCATTTTGTGTGTGTGTGTGTGTGTGTGTGTGTGTGTGTTTGTGTGTTTCCTTCTTTGATATCTTTCTCTCTCGTTCAATGTACATGACTCAAGTAAGGCCCAATGGATAGGCATTGGTTAATGAATCATTTTATCTAAAGTTGAGATTCTGGATTCTTCATTTCATGTCTTCGTTGCGCTCAGTCCATGTTGTGTGCCCAAGCTAAAATTAACTATTTTTATGAAAATGTGCAACATGGAAATTGACAATTTCTAAGCATGACAACGATACCCCTATACCAAAATTTTCACATTTTATCATTTTGAGGAACCTTGGATCTACCCGCTTAGCCCAAGAACCTCATAAGCTGGTGTTAATTCATTCCCCAAGATGATTTAGGAAATTCAAATCAACCCCTAGGTGATTTTAGGAGTTCATTGAAAAATGCAAACTTTGGGCAGTTGTGGGAAGGGCTATCACTGGCCTTCCTAGGAATAGAGAAACCCCATGGAGCGGAAAAGAAAATCCAAACCAGAAATGGAGGTGAATAAAAGGCCTTGGGATATCATATAAGTGAATCGGGAAGGTTCGTGAAGGAATAAGAGAAGTTGGGACAGTTTCACCAAAATTAGGGTTCACTGACCTAGGCAAATGTACATGCCAAAAATCTACCGAACTTCGAAGGTGATTTTGGGAGCTCTAGATGGATTTAGGAGAAAAAGAAACATCATCAAAAAGGGAATTCCAAGACCTACAAGATGGTGGAATTATTTTTTTCACAACACTTTGGCACAATGGGTCCGAAAGTAGGTTTTGCATGCACATATGGAGTACAAAATAAAAAACCTAATTTTTAGTGATCATATTGAAAAATCAAGACCTTATAGCCACACCATTATATTTCTAAGGCCATTTATAGTCAACATCATATAAAATTTCATCAAAAATTCTATCGAGATCTCAAGTTATCATAGTTTCAAGTTATCCTCTTGGAGCGAATTAAGAGTTAGTCAAATTTTGTAAGGATACATGTCGCTCCGGGAGCTTGGAAGGAATTTGTGTCCCTCATGTCCCTAAAGGTAAGGGAAATAAAACATGGAAAAATTCACCTAGCCCCCATAAGACCTCTGGACCCTCATGCGACCTCTAGGATTGCCGGTTCACTTTAGGTGCTTTTGCAGAGAGATTAAATCCTTCACCATCTAATCTCCACCACGTGTCATCACCTGGAGCATTATGGAATTTGATGTCCCTCATGTACCTTTGAGGTGAGGGAAAAAAATACATGGAAAATGCACCGGCCCCTAAGGAGACTCTTAGTCACTCATGTGCCCTCTTCAACAATGAATTTCCATCCCCCAAGTGCTTTCCAAGCCTTCATTCTTCACCGTCGGATCTTTGCCACATGTCATCACCTTATTCACCATGGAATTTGATTTCCCTCATGTCCCTTTGAGGTTAGGGACATAAAACATGAAAAAATACACCCCACCCTTTCTGTACATTTTTTGAATAATTTTAATCTGGAACTTAGCCATTTCCCCCATTTCTTCTTCACACTTCACAACATGAAATAACTCTGTTCATGCTTGTCCAAACACTTGTTCCACCATTATTACTCGCAAACCAGCTCCACCATGGAAAAAAAAATCCTCCACTACACAAAAATACATATGTTTGAGAGAAAATGGGTCAAAAAAATGAAGAACGATAGAGAAATTAAGAAAAATGAAGATATTTTGCTAGAGAACCATGAAGTCACCTAATCAAAAAATATTCATATCTTGAAAAATACAAGTGAGATTGAGGTGCCATATTTTTCGACTTCCATTTTTTTAAAGATGATCATGATGCAACAAACGGGAGGTCAAATGGTGCCCTGAATCTTTGTTCCAACAAAATCCCCATTTCGTGCATCACATCACATATGTCAAATTTCCCATTAATCTGAAATGGAAACGAAATAAAACATTTCACACGACTCGAAATGAAAAACCTATCACAATGGAGTTATTTTTTCGAACGGAGACAAAAAATAGACCTGAAAATTTTGAGTTCCATTAATTTCCACCATGACAGCTCCGTGCTTGAAGCCACTGCCAGGTGAAAATTTGAAATTTTATTTCCAAGCATTCTAGTGGGAAAAATTATGTTAAATTCGGAGGACATGATCACGTTGATGAGAGGAGTCCAAAAATATGTTCCATTACAAACCGATCACCTTGAAAAACAACTTTCTAATAATAGTAAGATTTCCTACATAGGCTTGCTATCTACAGTAATTATTCATCAAAAGTAACTGCAGTAACTGTGGTGAAGGAAATGTACACCGAAGGTCACCAAGATGTCAAAATGAGTGTTTAGAGCATAAAATAATGAAAATTAACACTTATTAAAAATAGTAAGCTCTATATATGGGTGCTTACTTAAAATAGTAAGTCCCCAAGAAGTGATTGAGGTGAAGGTAGTGTGCACATGATTGAATGAAGAATTTCATCACATCAAGATGATCAAGAATAAGAAAGAATCACCTATTACTATAAATAGTAAGTCTCCCATGTGGGTACTCGCTATTAATGGTAAGTCACACTCAAGGGGTAGTTCTAGAAAAATGGGACATACAGGGGATGATCATTTAAGTCAACCCCATCATTCAGGATCATCCATAGGTGTTGCTCATAGGAATTTGAGACTCATATTAGAGAATTCAACAAAGTGTCTCCCGACACTCAACTCATGGCTCAAGTTCTAGGTGTAGCTTATGCGGTGTGGAAGTTGTGGTCATCGGTAGAACCATTCAACAATGTTTTTAAATACTCATTCCAAAGCATCTGTGAGCCAATTTGAAGGAGTTTCACATGAGTTTGAAGATTCGAGTTTCATCGCATTGGATTTTTCCATCAACGAGGATCATCAAAATTCATCAGGGGAAACATCTTCTCTTCTTCTTCTCTCTTTCTTCTCTTCATACCCCTAAGTTTCTCTCTCTTCTCAATGTTATAATTTTTGTTGGGGTTGCACTTTTTCATGTCTTAATGTTCCTAATGTAATAAGTCACCTTTATGTTATAAAAAGGGACTTAAAAGTTTCCTAGGAAGTTGAAAAGTTTTAAGTTGTGCAAGGACATATGAAAAGGCATTGGGGGTTAGATGATGAGTCACCTCTCATTATGTAAATTTTAAATTCATTCCCATTTCAAGGGGTTGGTGATTGATTTTTAAACTTGAGAGTGTATTGTACTTTTAGAGAACAAAGGAGTTAGCCATTTTCTTCCATTTCTCCTCCCACAAGTTTTACTCCATTCCCACACTATGTACAACTTTTGTTTAAGAAATCAATACAAGGAGTTTCTAGCCTTTTTTTCTTGAGGGATTTATTGATACTTTGTGCTCATAAATTCTAATTAGGCTTGGTACTATTTGTATAGTTTTTTCTTCTCATAAATGCATGTGTTGAAATTTCTAACTAGTGTGTGCAGGAATATGATTTTCTACCTACAAAATTATTTATCCTATCTCATTTCTCATTCACCATTCACCATTCCCAATTTACTGAGAAAAATCCTCTCTAGCAAGAAATTGCTAGCTTTTCTGCAGGGTCAGTGGAGTGCCCCTGTTGGATCCTTGACCACAAGGCCACTAGGAAAATCCACCTTTACTCATGCATGAATTTACAATAGTTACACTAGTTAAGTATAGGAACTTAGATTTCCATAGCATTTGAAAGAAATCCAAAAGTTTTTCCACCTAATAATTTTTCTTTCTAACTGTTTTTGCACCCACCTTTGTGGGGTAGGTTTAGCAACATCTACACTCAAAATATGACCGCAAGGTCTAAAATTTGAAAAATTCAAATATGAAAAAATAAAAAAAAAGAGTTCATGAAAATCCATTGCTGAAAGATACACTGTCAAATTTTTGTACATGACCTTTCATATTCCATGATGTTCTTTTTATTCACATTGCAAGAATGTCCAAAAGATGGTGAAAAGAGATACACAAGGTTGAATAGATCAAGATGAATTTTCAACCCCACTTTCAAGGCTTTACAAAATCAACAAGGACAAGTTAGAGAAAATCCCTACTACTTTTTTTCAAGCCTCATCCCCATGTGGGTCATCAAATAGTTCACCTGGAAATCATATCCAAACTCATGTTGATACTCCACCTTCAAATTATCCCATTTTTCAACCGATGTTGAGAATTGAGTTCCCAGAAGAAGAATAATTTGAAGAAGAATTTATAAAATCAAGAGTTAAAGCAGGAGCAAAAATTACAATGGAAGATGAAATAGAAAGACCTTGATCCTATTCTCCATGGGAAGGAATACGAGCCCGCTTGCTCTTGAACCTCCTCTTCACGATCTACCAATGGGTTCCCACAAGAAATTTACAAAGTTCAAAGGTGATAACACACAACATCCTAAATA
Source organism: Taxus wallichiana var. yunnanensis (assembly GCA_018340775.1). Lineage (NCBI taxonomy): Eukaryota > Viridiplantae > Streptophyta > Pinopsida > Cupressales > Taxaceae > Taxus > Taxus wallichiana. The sequence continues at coordinate 849,740,888 of CM031234.1, forward strand.
AAACATTGCTTCTTTCATGACATCATGCAAAATTATTGGTGTCCAACATGAAGATGTTGTTGCAAGGCTATTTGTCGAGTCCCTCCAAGAAAAAGTAGTAGAATGGTTCTACCTCTTTCCTCCTAAGCTATCACTTGTTGGAATGACATAAAAAGGAAGTTCAAGGAAAGATTTATATTTATTGAGGACTGTCAAGACCTCCTTGTTCAATTGGCACAAATAAAGAAAGGAGAAAATGAAACTATGAGAGAATTTATGGCTCATTTCAACCGGTTTCTCTACTGGATACCGGAGGAGGATTCACCATTAGAAAAAAATGTCAAGAGATTCTTTATTAGTTCTCAATCACTAGAGGTAGGATTTTTCCTATGAAGATTTCAACCAAGGGATATTGTAGAAGCACAAAGATTGGCCATTAAACTTGATGATAATCAGATCCTATCTAGAAAGATAAAGAATCCCTAAAAGGGTAAAGCTCAACATCATGGAGATGAAAGATCCGACCCTTTTTAGTAAAAAATAGAAAGTGAAATGGCCTTGTTGAGGAGGCAAAATTTTTAATTAGTTTCTTCTCAAAGAAGCAACGGAAATAATATTGTAGGATCACCCCAAAGGCTTGCCTTAGAGGCCCCACCTGTCAATGCAAGTTATAGGAGTAAGGAAAATGAAGAGGATCTTGAACAAGAAAGTGAAGGTGGTGATTTCTTAGAAAGTGATGAGTTTGAGAATGATACACAAATAAGATTCCTTGAATATTCTAGAGGTGATGAAGATGATGAAGAAGATGCACCTAGCTTCTCATGTGTGGTATTCACTCATTCTTAGTCTGAGAAAGGGGCTCTTCCTCCATTGTTGCAAATAAAAATAAGACTGACGATCTTCATTGGTGACTTCGTAAAAAAAAAACCAGTTGAGGATCTCCACTCCCACCCTCCATGGAGTCCACATTGTTGAATCCTGGTCCTGTAGAAAATAAGAAGTCTCTAGAAATTCCAAGTAAGTCTTTCGATGCCTGTTCTAATTATAAATCTAAATATGCTCCTGTAAAATATAATACTTTGAAAGCTCCTAGTGTACCTTTCAAGATCCCCTATGTTCCCAAAAAAAATTCTCTTGCTTCAAAACCTGGCCTAAATCCAAAACCAGTCCCCTCATCACCATTTCCCATATCTCTTCTTTTGACTTCATATAATATGTGAACAAAGCCAAAGTGTAGATTACTGAAACCAAATATTTATGGGCTCACCCTGAACAATTTGAGAGATTCGTCTGATATATTAGGAATGGAAGTTTGACACCCAATGTTGTAACACCCTATTCTAAAGGAGTACTACCAAACCCACCTGTGCCTCCCTCACAAAACATGCTTTCCTTGAGCGCATCCAAGACTAAAAAGGTCGATCCTTTCTACATCTCCCTTTTATTGGATAATATGTACTTGAACAATTGCATAATAGATTCTTGTGCCTCAGACAACGTGATGCATTTGAAGGTTTCCAAGGCTCTTAAACTCACTATGACTCTAAATGGTGGCTCTTGTTACTTCTTGGAGTCAAAAGAGGTCGTCACTTGTAGGGATGGTCAAAGATGCATAGGTGGCTCATACAGATTTCTAGACAAGAAAATTTTAGTGATGATCTTGGTAATGAGACATTCGACTTCATTTGGAATGTTACTAAGTTGAAGCTTCTACCAAGACTTGGGAGGGAAAATTTAGATCAACTAGTCTTCCAAAATCATAACAGTGAAGGGAGACATGGAGAAATTACTTCCAGAGAAGAAGATGAGGTACATGATATGACAATCCAAAATCCCGAAACCAACATCTTGTATCAATATAATATGAGGATTAATTACTTTGTGACAACCAAGGAGAAAGAGGATATTCCCATCTTGACAGGGCTAGAAATGACTTCCCAAAGAGGCATGGACCTTGAAGAAGCATTGAGTAGATTTAAAGTATAAGAGGGTAGTCATAAATTGCCAAATGGTGCAAACCATGAAAAAGAGGAAATGGTTCTTAGTGATTTTCAAACATAAATATTAGCTTATGTGCTTATCCGTGATGAAGAGATATTATCATTCCCATTTGAAGATGTGGAATCCCTTGATCCTACCACCCAGAAGAGACCAATCCAGCCTGCAATGAGCCCTCAAATAGTAGGAAATAACCATATGTGCAAGAACTCCTAAGATCTCATGCGGAAGAAACAAAGACCCCGAGGTCGTTTTGAACTCCTAATGCAAGCTATGGATCTACAAGACAAGTGTGAATTTGAGTTGGAAGCTTCAATCAAGGTGTGAAGGTTGACCATGTTGAAATAAAACAAGATGATAAATATGATGCCCCCCTGAGCCAATGTTTGATGGATGCAATGATGAAATTGAGGTATTTTCTTTCCCATTTGAAGAGGAAGACTCTTTCTATAATGAAGAAATTGAAGCAAGTATTTTTGAGGCCTTTGAAGCTGAAGCTCATCTTGATGAAGGAGTGATAGAATGAAATGATTACCAAGATGATGAAGTAATCCCTCCATATAGTTACCTTGACATGTAAAATAAATATTCTTCAAAGGCATCCAAAGATGAGCTGTAGGAAGTAACAAAGGAGATCTTTGTGCAAGAACTATCGGATGCAGTAGAAGTTGTGGAAGACCCCAATATTATTCTTGATCTTTTAACCCGTGTCATGGCCATAAAAGACAAGTATGAGGTTACTTCTAATCCTCCATTCAATATTGAAGAACCTAATAATAAAGTAGAGATAAAGGATAAATATAAGGTTTCTCATGGAGAAGATGTCAATGAGCATAGATCCAAGAAAGAAAGTAACTCAGAATATTCAATAAATTTGAATGAAAATAAGCTTTGGGGAAGTTCTGAGATGCTCAATGAAGAATCAACTTTGTGGATAAACACGGAATGTGAATAGCACTATGAAACTAATTTCAAAGGGAATGAAGGTAATGGAATTTCTAAGCAAAGGCCTGAACATCAAGAAGCTCATGTAGACTCACTCCTACCATGTACACAAATAATCATGAAAGCACACAAATTTCATAAATAGTTAAGTAGAGGAGGATACTTTCTCAAACCGGTTAATGGCTTCATGGAGTAACATCACTCAGTGTTTCCAACTCAGGGGTAACCTCTAAAGAGAAGAGTGCTACAGTGAAATTAGGCTATACCCCACCTTGTACTATAGGTGATTTAGGTGTGTTTCCCTTTTTTGTGTGTGTTTCCATTTCTTTTGTGTGTGTCGTGTGTTTCATTTTCATCATTTTATGTGTGTGTGTTTCCTTCTTTGTTATCTTTCTCTCTTGTAAATTGTTCATGACTCAGCAGGGACCAATGGATAAGGCACTGGTCAATGGACCACATTGTCTAAAGTTGATATTTTGGATTCTTCATGTCATGTCTTCAGGTGCACTCAATCCATGTCATGTCCCCAAGATAGATCCAATTGTTGTCATCTAAATGTGTAACAGGGAAATTTATAATTTCAAAGCATGACAACGATACCCCTGTACTAGTTTTTTTCATGTTTTATCATTCCAAGGCACCCCAAGTCTACCCAGTCAATCCAATAACCTCCCAATTGGTGTTAATTCATTCCCCTAGGTGATTTACGAAAGTCAAATCAACCCTCCTAGGTGATTTTAGGAGTCTATTGAAAAATGCAAACTTCAGAAGTTATGGGAAGGGCTATCACTAGCCTTCCTAGGACTAGAGAAAACCCATGGAGTGGAACATAAAATCCAAACAAGACATGGAGGTGAATCAAATACCTTGGGAAATATTGCAAGTTGATTAAGTAATATTCAGGAAGGACTTAGAGAAGTTGGGGTAGTTTCACCAAAATTAGGGTTCACAGGCCTAGGCAGTGCACAAGCCAAAATAGTTGTTGAGCTTCAGAAGGTGATTTTGGGATCTCCAGATGGAGTTAGGAGAAGAAAAAACATCTTCGGAAAGGTAATTCCAAGACCTATAAGATGGTGAAATTATTTTTTTCACAACACTTTAGCGCAATGGGTCTGTAAGTAGTTTTTCTCATGCACAAGTGGAGTACCAAATAAAAAATCTACTTTTTCAGGGATCAAATGGAGGAATTAATACCTAATAACCCCACCATTGGATTTAGAATTAAATTTAAAGTAAATATCATATAAAATTTCATCAAAAATGTCCATTGGGAGCTCAAGTTATCGTCGTTTCAAGTTGTCCTCTTAGAGCGAGTTTGAGAGTTAGTCAAATTTTGGAAGGACACGTGTCAACTCTAGGAGCCTGGTGGGATTTTGTGTCCCTTATATCCCTCAAGGTTAGGGACATAAGACATGGAAAATTTTTCCTATCCCCCACAAGACCTCTAGACCGTCATGCAACCTCCAAGATTGCTAGTTCAGTCTCGAAGTGCTTGCGGGAGATTAAAGCCTTCACCGTTGGATCTCCGCCACGTGTCATCACCTAGAGCACTATGGAATTTGATGTCCCTCATGTCCCTTTGATGTGAAAGACATAAGACATGGAAAAACTCACCCAACCCCTAAGGATACTTTTGGTCACTCATGTGACCTCTTCAAGAGCAAATTTCCAGCCCCAGGTGCTTGCCAAGCCTTCATTCTTCATCGTCGGATCTCCACCACGTGTCACCACCTTGATCACCATGGAATTTAATGTCCCTCATGTACATTTTTAGTGAGGGAAATAAAACATGAAAAAATGTTCCCCACCCTTGCTATATATTTTTTGAATAATTTAAATCCGACACTTAGCCATTTCCCCCATTTCTTCTTCACAACTTCACACCTTGCCATAGCTTTGTTCATGCTTGTCTAGACACCCGGTCCACCTTTGTTGTTCCAAAACAAATCCACCATGGTAAAAAAATCCTACACTCCTTGAAAATGCATATATCTTAGAGAAAAATGGTCGAAAAAATGAAGAATGATAGAGAAATCAAGAAAAATAAAGATTTTTTGCCAGATAACCACAAAGTCACCTAATCGAAAAATATTCATATCATGAAAAATACAAGTTGGATTGAAGTGATGTATTTTTTAGACTTAAACATTTTTCAAGATGAAAAATATGCAATAAACGGAAGGTCAAATGGTTCCTTGAAACATTTTTTCCAATAAAATCCCCATTTCATGCACCAACTCACATTTGTCAGATTTCCCATCAATCTGCAATGGAAATGAGCTAAAAACTTGCACACGGACTCCAAATGAAAAACCTACCACAATGGATTTTTTTTTCATGAATAGAGACAAAAACCAGACCTAAATATTTTGAGCTCCATTAATGACCGTGATGGCAATTGCGTGCTTGAAGCCACTACCACGTCAAAAGTTTAAATTTTATTTCCACACATTCTAGTAGAAAAATTTATGTGAAATTAGGATGAAATGAATGAGATGATGATCTGAGTCCAAAAAATATGTTTAGTCACAAACCGAGCACCACAATGTAACTTTCCAAAAAAAGAACTTTCCTACACAAAGGGCTTGCTATCTTCGGCAAGTCTTAATCAAAAGTGACTACAATAGTTGTGGTGAAGACAATGTGCACCTAAGGTCATGAGGAAGTTAGAATGAGTTTTGAGAGAATAAAATATTGAAAATGAAAACTTACTAAAAGTAGTAAGTTCTATATATGGGTGCTTACTAAAAATAGTAAGTCCGCAAAGAAGCGATCAAGGTGAAGGTAGTGTGCACAAGATTGAATGAATAATTTCATCACATAAAGATGATCAAGAATAATAAATAATCACCTCTTACTATAAATAGTAAGTCTCCTATGTGGGTACTCACTATTAATGGTAAGTCATACTCAAGGGGTAGTTTTGAATTGATGGGACATAGAGGGATGATCATTCAGGTCAACACCATCATTCGCGATCATCCATGGGAATTTATCATAGGGAATTCAAGACTCATCTCAAAGAATTAAATAGTGTATCCCAACACTCACTTCATGGCTCGAGTTGCAGGAGTATCTTGTGCGAGGTGGAAGTTGTAGTCATTGGAAGAACCATTCAACAATGTTTTTAAACACTCTTTCCAAAGCATCTGTGAGCCAATTTGAAGGAGTTTCACACGATTTTGAAGATTCGTAGTTTCATCGTATTGGAGTCTTCCATCAATGAGGATCATCGAATTCATCAACGACAACATCTTAGTTACTTATTCTCTCTCTCTCTCTCTCTCTCTCTCTCTCTCTCTTTTCTTAATACCCCCAACTTTATCTCTCTTCTCAATGTTCTAATTTTGCATTGGGGTTGCACTTTTTCATGTCTTAATGTTCATAATGTAATAAGTCACCTTTATGTTATAAAAGGGAGTTAAAATTTTCCTACGAAGTTGAAAAGTTTTAAGTTGTGTGAGGACATATGAAAAGGCATTTAGGGGTAGATGATGAGTCACCTCTCATTCTATAAATTGTAAAGCCATTCCCATTTCAAGGGGTTGGTGATTGATTTTTTAAACTCAAGAGTGTATTGTACTTTGAGAGAACAAAGGAGATAGCCATTTTCTTCCATTTCCCCCTCACAAGTTTTCCTCCATTCCCACACTATGTACAACTTTTGTTTAAGAAATCAATACAAGAAGGAGTTTCTATCCTTTTTTGACTGAGGGATTTATTGATACTTTGTGCTCATAAATTCTAATCAGTCTTATTGCTATTTGTAGAGTTTTTTCTTCTCATAAATGCATGTGTTGAAATTTCTAACTAGTGTGTGTAGGAATCTGATTTTCTACCTACAACATTAGTTCTCCTATCTCATTTCTCACTCCCCTTTCCCACTTTACAGAAAAATTCCTCTCTAGCAAGAAATTGCTAGCTTTTCCATAGGGTTAGTAGAGTTCCCCTTTTAGATCCCCGATCACATGGCCACCAGGAAAGTCCACCTTTACTTGTGAATGCATATACCTCAGCTACACCGGTTAAGTAGAGGGACTTAGATTCCTAGAGCATTGGCAAGAAATCCATAAGTTTTTCCACCAAATTTTTTTCTCGCCAACACTATGTGGCTTAGAAATATTATCTTATATTGTATTTATTGACAAGGTTCTTCATATTATGAATTTTCTTTATGATGTTTCATGGGATTTATATTAGTATTATGATATGTTTTGGAAGCTAGAAACATATTAAAATTATAATATTGAAGAATATATAATAATTTACATAAGGAAAATGCATAAACACAATGATATATGTAAATATGTACTAATTACTAGTAAAAATGTAAATAAGTGCTACCCAATAGTTACTACAAGTCATTATGAGTGAAAATATACAAATTTTACCTTTTAAAAGATATATAATGATGTAAAATTAAGGTAGAAGAGAATATCAAGAAAATGAGTGAGAAAAGTTTAAATAATCACACATATAATCAATTAAAACATATATTTCTGATTTTTATGTCATTGTGATTGATATATATGCGATATTTGTGGCTTTAAAATTTGAGGTGTTGAGTATTATGTTTATTCATGTTTAATAAAGGATAAATACTTATTTTATAAGAGAGATCAACCCTTTTTGTGATGTTAGATATATCTAGAATAAATAGACTACTCAACCCTCATAATAGAATTGAGGCTTAAGGTCAACATTTAGTGTGTGAGAAAAGAAAGAAGAAGAAATAAAAAATATAAAAGAGGAAGAAGAGAAAAAGAAAGGAGGAAGAAGAAAATAAAATAAGACTAGAAGAAGAACATAAGAAATAAATAAGAAGAAAGAAAAATAAAATAAGGAACAACAAGAAGAAGAGGATAAGAAAAAGAAGCATAGGAAGAGAAATAAGAAAGAAGAATAGGATAAGAAAAAAGAAGCATGTGAGAGAAAAAAATAAATAAGAGGAGGATAATAACGAAGAATATGAGGAGAATAAAAATAAGAGGATAAAAATAAACAAGAGGGGGAGGAGAAGAAAAAACACAAAGATGTAAAGGAGAAAAAAGAAGCGAATAAGAAGTAAAAATAAGAGGAGGAGGAGAAGAAAGAGGAGCATGAGAAAAAATAATAATATGAGAACATGAAAAAAGAGGAGGAAGAGAGAAAGAATAATGACGAGAGGGATAAAATAGAGAATGAAGAAAAACAAATAGAGGAACATAAAAAAATCCACAAATAAAACATCCCGATAAAGTAAATTTCCAAGTACTCAAAATACATAAACATTGTTAGTATCTTGTGGACCCACCCAAACTGATCCTTTGTGGGATTCATTAACACTCATAAAAATGAATTAGTACAATGTAAAAGAGGATTAGAGTCTCCAATTATAAAACGTGTTTATTAAACATACAAAAGAATGATAAACTGTGAACCTAGACAAACTAACGCCCATGAAAAATCTAAATGTAGCACACTTCTAGAGGAGAGTGCAAGACATGACCAGATGAAAAGATATGTAGAAATGGAAGAAATAATGAAACAGATAATGGTGTCATGAAGGTGACCAGACCTCATCTCACAATATATATAACCATTCCAATCGAAAAGGGATTTGAGAAATCTTTGAAATAAATACTAGATGAAATCCCTATTGATAATTAGGCCGAGAAAGAAACATATCCAAAGTGAAGCGGTGGAAGAATAAAAATAAGAAATTACAAAACACCAAGAAATAAAGAATAAACAAGAGCGTGTGAAAATTGAAAACTCACTCACAATACTAGAAAGAGAAATGACCAATGTTGCCACTTATTATGTTTATGTTATCGTTTGGTGAGGAATCACTTAATAGGAGAAAATGGATTTAGATAACTCGGAGATAGAGATAAATAAAGAATCTACAAAATATGATGTTGTCAAAAGATGTAGATGGGACATAGAGACAAAAATTTCCAAATTTACTTAGAAAAATACTATACAAAACAACATGCAGAGAAAATCATGGATATGGAATAATATAGCGCAACCATAGACAAATAAATCACATTTATGATAAAAGATATCACCACTACACAAAAATGACACACACAAATTTAACATTAGCGTAAATCCACATAAATAATTCATGGTATCTAGGAAAAAACTAATTTATAAACTTGGGTAGAGGAATTTCAGAACACTTGTATTATTGGCACACATTTCATGGAAATATGCTAAATATATTCTATGTGTGGTGCCATAGCTTCATAAAAACATATTTGAGAAACCATCATGTCCTGTAAATCCATCCGAGTGAGTTTAGTGAGGAAGAATCACCCTAAGCCACACATTTGAGTTCGTAAGTTGATGCTTTGGTATTCCTATATTACACTACCATAAATAATATATATGGAAGGATTAAAAATTTTAAAAGGTGAAACTTAGTAAGTGTATAAATAAGAGAGGTTAAAATATAGAAAGATGGAACAAGGAAATTGACATGTTTCTTTATCACTTGGTTGTCTCAAGGATGAGACAACATTTTGAAGTCTGGAGATGATGTTTACAGGGTTATTCATCGATTTTTTATACTAATGCATAAATAGAGGAAATCCATTGAAGACTATGAAAACCACAAAAGAATGTGAAAGTTGCATAAGATTTTGGAAGCCACAAAAGAATGTGAAATCCATGGAAGATACTGAAAACCATTTAATATTGTGAAATCCATGAAATATTGTGGCAGCTAAAAATACTATGAGAACAACATAAGTCTACAAGAAGCTGCATAAAGTTCTGACAGGTACATACATACTTTTGAAAATGCAGAGTCACCACTAAACAAAGTGCCATTTAGATAAATGGATTAGGGAATATATTTATGGTAATTTAATGTAATAGATAAGGTAGTAGGTGAATATAGAGATATGGAAAACAACCTATGAATAAAGAGAGAAAGAGAAAAGAAAGAAATGAAAATAAATATATGATGTAATGAACATAAGAGTGTGTGAGACAAATATGTAATAAAAATGTAATAGTTCTATTAAATAAATAAAGAGAGATGTTTTGTGTAATGTGTAATGAATACTGCTATTATTTGATTCTTTTATAGTTTTCATTACAATATGAACCATACTCTCGGTATGTCCTTGACAAAAGGGCAAACTACTTAACCCTCACATTAATGTTGAGGCTTAAGGTCAACAATATCAACTTTTGTGTATACTTTATTTTATGTATATGGCTTATGGCCTTTTCTATATTTGTCTTTACAATTCTTTGGTGTCCCTTGTTTGTGACTTCTATTACCTTTTATAATTATTAGTATTTATGTGACATTGTGTATCCCTTAATTGTGGCATATTGAGACTTATTTATGAATAAAATATGTAAAATTAATTTTATACATGTTCTATATATTAGTATTATGCTTGATTGCATACATGCTTGTTCATTTTTTTATTTTTTTATATCTCTCTGCGTGCAATGGTTTCTACCATGTAATTTTTTTATGAATAATACCTCAATGGTGGTCACCTATAAGAACCCTCCATGTGATCCAATAATGACTACCAGAAATATCTAATATGGATATAAAACATTTACTTTGAGATGAGTGTTCTCTTTGCACATCTCACTCACCTCAAAAAGGGGGAATTTATTGAGATTAATACAAAATATCTATGTACATAAGACACACATAAAATTCACAATTCAAGAATAGAGTGACACATGGTACATATACTTGGGAATATATTAAGATATAGAATAGAACATATTACACATATGAAAAAAAAACCATTCACTAGGGAAAATTTTCGAGACATTAGAGTCCACTATATTTTTTTCCTCTCCTAGGGAATAGTTAAAATATATTACAAAATTATTATATTCTCATAGGTAGTTAATGCTTTATATTATAGGTTCAAAACCACATTACACAATTTAGAGCAGCATATACTACAATTTAGTACATAGTGTGGGGTTTTGAGTGCTTCATTCATTTTGACACTACATAATGTATGAAAAATCACTAAAGATTTTGGGGGCATGAGACTTATTTTATTTTTAATATATTCATAATGGAATATCTAATACTAATAGGAAATCATATATGATAATAATAGATAAATCACATAGTGGGGAATGAGTCAATTCATTTCATTTGGAATTTGTGTTATTTTTCAATTAAAACTAGGTCCATCTGTAAAAGTGTGGTCTATAGGAAGAATATTTTTGATTTGACTAGAAATACTTGTGAAACTAATCTTCTTCCTCTTCTAGGGAAAATTTTATGGGTGAATAAAAATCCCCATAACACCCCTTTTTATTTAAAAAGGTTTTTGAGATAATTGGAAAGTATTTTGACACCTATTATTTTGGTGTTGAGTTAACTAACACTCAATTCCTTTGTGGTTACAAAATATCCTTCAATAAAATTGGGGAATGATCACCCATGATCTTCCAATAGCTCAATTTTAATCCAAATCTCTAAGTAAAAAAAAAAATCAAGTGTTTTTCATTTGGAAAAGCAACCACATTTACTCCTTTCATGCTTTTATCTCTTTACTAGTTACAAATTTAATTTTCAAGTTACAAATATATTTTCAAAGATAATTTATTGTTTAATTATATTTACGGACATTAAGTGCACTCTATATTGTAGGTTTAATCATGGAGCATGTCAATATGAAAACATAATCAACACCCTTGAGAAAATATAATTTGTTTACACACTTAGGTTTTTTTCCCTTAAGTATGTAATTTTATTTCAAATTAAAAGGGATAAATTGTACACACCTAAACTTGGTATTTTATCATTTGGAAATTAATTATTGATATTTTAAACCTAAAGCATGGGTTGCACACATATTCACAACCTAGGTGACCTATCCTTCTCTCTCTTAGATATTATTTATTCACAACACTTAGTCAATCAAATAACTAATTACAACAATACATAACGGTATATCCCTCATAGGATCATTCATAAATATCTAAAGAATATCACAAACTATGTGTCTATGACCATCCATCAAGGACCAAACCATTAAACAATTTGGACTAAATTATATACTATACTCACTAGCTACCCAATAATCGTGCTTTTTCAATTTTCTATATTTTAATGGTTAAGTTCATATCCCCTAGGTTGGCCTTAATGAAAAATTAAACCTACAAAATCCTAGAAAATAATTTCTAACTCACCCATCTGTGTGACCTGTTACTTTTAAGAGGATACTTATAAAATACACCCCAAAATCACTATTATCTCTCCTAAATCCATTTAATTTAATAACACAATATAGGATCATCCCCACACATGTGTGTTTGAAGAACTCCTAACTAGGTTAAAGAGTTAAGATTCCAAATCCATAGACCTTTTAAGAAAATCCAAGTTTAACTATGCCAAGACATTATTTCTCATTGTAAGTGATCAAGTTCCAAAGCACTTACATCTATATAAATATCACATGCTAGGTGGATAACTACATGTCATATAATTCCTCTTTGGATTAGTGAAAATTTAGGTGGTTTTTTGAGTTGATGCAGATCTTAAAAAACTTCAATCAATTCACAATGCTATCTTCATAATAAACTCCAAAACAATGCTTCAAACAAATACTCACTTTCTCAAGGATTAAACACTTCCTTCACTAGAAAATTTATCCCTTAAATCCCTAATTAGGATTATAAACCTCATGAAATATTTCATTAGTGCTTAATCAATTATATTTACACTATCAAATCGATCCAAATTAACCAAATAGTTCAAAGTCTTACATTTTAGAAAAACTACCTTCATATGCTTCTTGATCACATGCCACGGGTAGGGTGGTGGTTGGGAGGATGTAAAAACTTCTTGAAATATTTGTGAACCATTTTATACACCCTTTTAAACCCATAAGGTGAGTACAAAGTTTCATCTCTTCTCTCACAATCTAACTCTTTCAACTTCACCTTTCACTTACTAGCAATCTTCACCCTTACTAGCCCTTCCTACAATGTCTTACAATTTTTATTTTTGACTCAAGCACTCAATACCTAAATAAATTACCTTTTAGAGTATCCATTATACATTTTTTCTTGCATGAAAATTTTTAGTATGAGGTTCTTTACAAATTCTTATTCAATATTACTGTTTCGAGTATCTAATTAGGGCTCCTTACCTTGTAATCATACTCAGACCCACATTGTCATGCACTCGAGTCAAAATTAGGAAAAATTAAACCTTCAAACAACCAAAATTAGGGTATGGAAGGTGTGAGGATTCTAAGTTATATATTTTATTACCTAAATCTCTCATTAGGATCTCCAAATATCAATTCCTTATCATACCCTAGGTCCTTTATCCACCTAGGAGCCTATAGATAACTATCATTAAATGTTTCCAATTGAAAACTGGTTAGAGGTAAATACTATGAAAATCCCCTTTGATAAAATCTCAAGATAATATTTTTGAATCTTGAGGTTTTATATCCATTTAGAAACCAAGAATCAACAATTTCTCAATAAAACCCTAAGACTCAACCATCCTATACAAGATTGATTACACTTAGCTTATAAGAATGTTACGATAACTTGTATTAGAATGACTAATTTGGTATAATTCCTTCTTAAAAATTAAATGAACCCTTCACATATATTTTTTTGAAATTTCAAATAATTTGGTTGGTTCAATTTGAAGAAAAGTGAGTTTCTTCTGCTTAAACCCTAGTTTGAGAGTTTTACCCTTTGAGACAACCCGAGTAGGGTATTTTCACTATAAAAAGTCTCATTCATTATTTCAAAGTTTAAAAACTCAGGTATAGATGACTTCCCTAACCTCTTACGCATGTTAAATCCACTAGTAGCTCTTGATATATTGTACATATTCACATTACACAGCTGTGCTCACTTCTTGATTAGTGAAAGGCAGGTTTTAGGGTACTATAAGGTTACAAAACAAAGTATTTATCCTTGATACTTATTTTAATGTCTCTTTCTGACTTTCTTGTCATAGATTTACAACTACAAGGCCCTCTTTTTCTTCATGCCTACATGTTCTCAAACCGTCCTACAATTCCTCAACTTTCAAACCGAGTTATACTTCCTCAAAAATTCATTGCAATACAAGGTTTACCTTCACCAACCTTCCAATAGTAGAAATAAAATGTATCTTACGAATGGATTGAGCCTAAAATTCTAGTTATCAACCACAAAATGCCTCCTTGCTCCAACTAAAATAACCAAAATGTCTAACTTGCTATGACTTATCCAATAATTGTTCTTGCTACAATATTCCTCACTTAGGAAGGTGTCAAATTGAAAAATATAATGAACACAAAAGTAATCAAGAGATAAAACATGAAATACCAACTATAAAAGAGTTTCCTTCAATTTTCATGCACAAGATTCATTGATTATCACAAGATACAACATACAAATTTTAAAACCATGCATGGATTGATACAAAACTAGATTTTCCTTCCCAAAATTTTCTTCTTGAAAATCCTCTTGATTCTCATTTGAATGGAATGCTTAATTTAGTTACAATTTTCACATTTATATGCCCCCTATCAGTATCTAACTGAATATAATCATCCATGCCTTCTTAATTACATGGTTATCCCTTCATACAACAATGCATTTTTTGGTTTATAACTCCAAGAGATAACAAATCAACATCTAATTATGACTTCTAAGTCATTGAGAAGTACTAATACACCCAATTATGCCTCATTTCATCCTTTTACAAAGCTTATTAACTCCAAGAGTACATGAAAAAACCTAATTTAATCCAATCTTACACAATCAAACCAAAATAGGCCTCCAAGATTCAAACTTGCACATTTTAAGGAAAGTGAAATATTCAAAATTTGAAAAGCCTAGAATCTAACCAACACACATAAATGACTCCTAATGACTTCTAGGACCTATAACCACAATTGAAAAACTATAACTTATGTTTCCATCCTATTGTACACACTAGAGTTGATGCTCTTGCATTAAGAGTGAACTTCAACCCAAACAATAACATTTTTTTATAGTATTCTATATGTGGTTAGGGTTTGAATTTATTTCACACCATACAAAGTATTTCACACATTTACAACACCTATGGTTTTATATTAAATGTCAACATACAATGTCATAGCATCACAATTGTTTTTAAAGAGACAATGTACAAACATACCAAACCATATAAAAGGGACTAACAATATGATACTTCCATACATGTTGAATGGTTCCATACTTATTTTTTTCACTCTAATTCAAGAAACAAATCACTCTCAAATCATTTCTAGCCTACATAGTCACCCCAAAATTTTAATTTATCTTCCTACCTCCACAATCAACAAATTTCATCCATTTTATTGTGTTATATCAATAATTTCCACATTTATCAAGAAAAATGCTAATGAGTGTATATATTTATTTATACATTATTATTATTTTAATTAATATAAAAATACAAACCATTTGACCCATAGATAAATAAAAAAACATTCCCCCTCTTATATTTTTTTTTAAATTTTCAATGTTGAATCAAAGTCATATAATTAAAGCATTTGTAAACACAATTATTTTGTAACATTCATAAGTTTTTTTATTATTATTATTATTGGCAAATAGTTTTTTGAAAGGGACTATACCCTTGAGAACAAAAGAGGGCCTAGAAGCCAGAATAGGAATGAGAATCAGAACAAAAAGGATCAAGATCCAAATGTGACAATGAAAACCATAGTAGCCCAAGAGCAGCTACCCTATCGAAACAAAAACAACACGAGCACTGCAGAAAAGTAGCAAAAGATAGCAAAAAAACAACAATAATTACAAAGAAGTGCAGTAAAAGCACCCACAATTACTTCTTGGCTACTTTGTCAATGTTGGATTTGATATTCTGCCAAGAGGTGAACATAGCCAATGTCGTCATATGGGCAGAATCAGTAACATCCAGCTAGTTCAATGGTCCTTTTGCTTTCCTTATCAGTGCCCCAAAGGGTTTCCGGAACTCCGCTGAGATTGGAGACACTGCGGACATGTTGTTCAATAAACTCTTCAATTGCATTAAAAATGGCCATATTATAATCATGGCGAGTCTTGGCCTTCCCTAAATGGGAGTCTAAGGAGTTCAACTTCTTGTATATATCTTCAACCTGGCTATTATCCATAGCCACCTCCTCCTCCTTCTTTCTCTTTCCTTTTTGCTTAGCCAAGTTTTTAACCTCTTCCTTCAACAGCTTCATATCAGCTTCTAAGGCTTCCAACCTTTTTGTGGAGCTCTCAACATGTGCTTCCTGAGAACTAGCACTACTAATATGCAGGAGGTTATGGGAAATTTCAATCTCTTGAGGATCCTTCCCCACAACAGGGGTATTCATAAGTTAAAATAGGGTAATATCCAACAATGTGTATAATTATATGAGAAAACATGTCATGGTTGATATTCATGATAATTTTATCATTTAAGAAGTACTTTGTAAAATTAGTAAGATAAAATAATTTCAATCTCAATAATTATATGTATTGTCAAAAGAATGAAACACATGTTGAAAGTGTATTTAAAATATTCATGAAGATAACATAGAAGTGATAGGTTAACTAGCATGATAATAAAAAAACAACTCAATGCCTAATAGAACTACAGTGACCTAAGATATGACATGATGCAACATGGAATGAAAGGAATACATGAAATAATTGAGTTGTGTTAGTAGTGTTAGTTGTTAGTTTATGTGTAAAAGAATAATCATGCAACACATATTGATATAAATAAATTATTGAATAAGAAATTATAATCATCCTATTGTAAGAATTGAAATAAGAAACTAATGTGCATGGGGAATTTTTTTAAAATAATGTTATAATCATGAAAAATAGAAATCAATATGCATATAACAATGTATAACAAGAAATGTCCTAATCATGAAATATATAACTCAATGTATACAAAAAGAAATATATAACAAGAAATGTCATAATCAATAAATATAAAAAATCAACATGTATAAGGAAATGTTTAATAATATGTTTCCTAGCCTTGAAATATAGAAATCAATGCACACATAGATATGTGAAATAATCAATGTCATAATCATGAAATAAAATAGTCATTTTGCACTAAATAATGTGTAACAAGAAATGATATAAATTATATGTGTAACCATCCATTGTGTTATGAAAATTGTGTAATAACAATTGATATATCATTCAAGATGCTAAATTATAATATGTAAGTGGTGATTTTTTCAAGAAATAATTGTAGCGCAAATCAGCAATAGGTCCTATATTCAGAAATGCAATTAAGAAATGTGTGCTAATAAAGTATGTGAATGATGCATGTAACTCAATCATTGTTTATAATAAAAAGGTGTAGAAAATAAATGTATATCATAAGATTAGTATGTCATAATGATGTGTCGTTAAAGGGGATTAATTGATTGTCAACAAGGACCTTTATAATGGAGAGATTCCTAACTATAAATTGAATAAGTATCTATAAGGAGATATAAAAGTGGTATAATAGTATGAGTTTGTCTCCTTTCAATAATATTTTAGAGAATGTAATTGGGTTATGGATCTTCTCGCTAATGTAGGTACAAAGTTGTGTCCTCTCTATTTATTACTAAGTTTTTATCATTTAGATTGGAATGGACCTAAATTAATTTTGGAGAAAGAGGGTAAGTGAATTAATAGTAAATATGGGTGATTGTATAAAATGTATCATCACTCTTGGAATCCTATTTCAAGTTTGGGGTTCTATAAAAGGCATATGAAAAGTTAATGGAGCTAGCATGGGTGTTATGTTTGCATTTTTGACTAATTATTTGTGTTTTTCATTTGGGATTAACTATGGTTAGTATAGTGTCACATATGACGAGTGGTTTGTATATTTAAACTCAAAATTTGGGAGCACTATTTGTGTAATGGTCATTTTTAATCTAAAAATAGGTAATGGATTACAAAGCTAAGTTTGAGAAAAGAGTTGTAGATGATAAGTTTTATATTGAATACATGTGTTCATTATGGTTATGTGGGTTGGGATTTGGGTACATAATAGTCGATTAGGGGTTGTTAGATTTTCCCATATTTCGGTACATATGTTTCTTTAGCTAGTTTTATGGGTGTGTGGGGAAAGGTGTCTTTTGTAATGGTTGGCCCTATTTTTGGTCTACCTCTTCTTATTTTGAAAGTAGATGCAGGTTAGAATTTTTCTCTATAATTTTTCAATATATAAGGAATTAAAATGTATATATTTTGATCCTCTTTATATAAAGAAGTAATGTAATTGTTATATCTCAGAAGTGCACCCTTGTTGAGAGATGACAATAGGGGTTCTAAGATTTCCTTATCTCTCACTGTAGATACAATGGAAACACCTTAGGTCTGTGGGTATACCTATTCATGAGGCGAGTCTCCAATATCAAGGTCGGTTCCTTATTGATGTATCCTAAACTATTTTTTTGGGGTTTTGAGGGTAAAATTATTATTGTAACTAAATTAAAATGGGGTGATACACAAAATTGATTGAGGGCTTTGACTGAGTACATGCACAATAAAATTGAGAACAAATAATGGAAGCACGAACCAATGGGTTTCAAGTTTATCCTAAGGAAAAACATTGTATGTTAAGGGATAAATCAAAACAACACAGAGCTAACATGCACACTAAGACTGTATAGAAAACACCAAATTCACAACAAGGTAAGATAATTAATCAGGGAATTGACATTCACAAGAATTAATGTAAAGATACACACCACTGAAAATAATTAGAAAGAACATAATTAGTTCTCATTCAAGGCATAATCGGAAAAAATGCTCCAAAGCACTCATGTGTCTAAAAATTCCTCCTTGTGCCTTGCTAATGCACACAATATATAGAAAAATACTTCACCTAACCCCTCCTAAAAATAGACTACAATATGTACTCGCCCATGCATGTTAATTTTACCGCTTTATCATGAATAAATAAAGGAATAAAAATATACATGTTGATTATAATGAGGCATTAATAGCCTTAGTTACAAAAATACACTCTAGTAAAAGTGCAATTGATTGTTCTATTTTTAATGCAATTGAAATACTTGGGTGAATATTTTTGGCTAATATTTGCCACTTGCTTAATGTTCAAGTCTCCTCCATTGCAAGTGCATATTTTTTGTCTTCTTGTGCATTATGTGACACCTGTTCATTATCCCCTTACATGGAATTATGTCTTTATCTATGATTTTTACTCTTATGGAGGCATGCAAAAATACATCCTATACAAAATATTACCTTTCTCTATAATACTTTGAAAAATAATTCATCTCTATAGTGGGGACCACCTGTGAGCATGTGTAAAGTAATAATACCCTTATTTTGTGAAAATTAAGGTAATACTCCATACTTCCGATGTTGACCCTCCGCATACATCATCCTTCTTGTTTTTTGCTCCTCATGACACATATAAGCTTGACAAAAATACCCATTCCAACCTTGGGGACCATCTTTGTAGAGTTTAAGATATTTTCTTTCACTTAAGGAAAATCATTAACCTTTATGTATCATCATTGGTGTTTTTGACATGGCATATAATAGTCACCTATCATTTGGCCCCCCTTCGAATTACATACATTAGTTTTTAGGACTCTTTTGATTAATCATTGGCATATAAAATATGATTCTGACACCTTTTGATGATAATCATTGATTAATATAGTGTTCAATCACCTTGATATACTTGGCATAAACTAGACCATGGTGGAGGCACATCATTTGGTCCCTTTGACTTATCAATACACCATGATAAGGTGTGAGCATTTTGTATAGTCTATGGAAACCATAATATTATTAGAACTTTATAAGGTCAAAGCAATAATATTTTAATTATGGGGCTGGTCCCCTTCAATGATAACTTGACCCTTCATGATGTCAGTGAAGATTTGAATCTAACCCTAGTTAGGGTTTTGAAATTACTTGCCACGTATGTCCTTTCTTCGATGATGATCAAGTCACTTGAAAATGTGATTAAATTGAGGTTTGCAGACTTTGTGAAATGTTAGATTTTGTATTGTGATATCACCACCATTGATCTCTTTAAATCACTCGAATGAGTAAGGTTACATGAAGTAAGCTTGAGAAGAATTGATTTCCGTGTTTTTATTGGGACCATCGATCTCTCGTATACCTATTTGATCCTCATCGTGGATTCTTAACCTGTGGTGATTATGGTGGATTGATTGGAGTTTAGCTTTTAGTCATTTCATCTTGTACCGACATGATCTTTGCCTTAGATTGTTAACTTAGGTGAATTAAGTTGGGTAAAAAACCCTTCGAGCTTATCACTTTGTAATTTTCATTTTTCTCTCATGAGCAAGTGAAGCCATAAAAAATTTTCTTCAGATCGCCATTTTTATGATCTTTGAAGTTCAAACTTTGAAAAAATGGCTTCCATGGAGCTCAGTGAGTATGAATATTCAATTTCTCTGTCATTTTATAAAACTTTGTTTGAAGTATTAGTAGCTTCGTAATCTATATGGACACTTTCTATTTTGAATGCTTCTCTATCTCGACTAATGATGACCTGTCATTGCACTAAAGAGGTGAATTCATCATTTTATAACCGTATAATTTTATCTCCTTTATTTCTCGGGCCTCTAACTAGGTTTCGATATTTCTTTGGTACTTTCTTTCTACTAAAACCTTGTTTTTTTCTAGCTCTGTGATGATAATTTTGAGCTTAAATCAATTCTAGGTGCTCACAAATCCAACTTAGTCCTCAAATTTCAAGGGTTTCATCAAAATTTTCTCTATAATCGGTAAGTTCTTTAAGCCATTTGATCTAGTTTCCTTTTCAAAACCCTACTTGAAAAGAAGATATGAAATTTTTATTTGTGAGTATTCTGAAAAGATGTTTCATTCCCTCCATGGATAGCATTGTTTTGTGTCATTGAGTCATTGTGATATTTGCCATTAATGGCCCCTAAACACGCTCTATTTACTTTTATTTACTTGAGATTTTCTGTAAGTAAAACCACTCTTCCATGTCCATCTGGGTATCATTATTTTACAAATATGAGTTTATTTGGCTATGAATTCGTGGTTTGAATTCAACATGCTAAAGAGGTGAGTTCGTCATTTTATAACTATAGAATTTTATCTGTTTTATTTCTTAGGCATCCGATTTGGGTTTCCATCTTTCTTTCTTACTTGCTTCTCGCTAAAACCTTGTTGTTTTCTGGATTTCGATGATACTTATGAGCTTAAATCAATTCTGGGTACTTGTAAATCCAACTTATTCCTCAAATTTTAAGGGGTTCATTGAATTTTTACCTACAATTGGTAAGTTCTTGAATCCATTTGATCTAGTTTTCTTTTCAAAACCCTACAGAAAAGAAGATATGAAATTTTTCTTTGTGAGTATTCTCGTGAAAAGAGGTTGCGTGCCCTCTATGGCTAGCATTGTTTTGTTTTGTTCACCGAGTCACGTGCTATTTTCCATTAACGGCCCCTAAACATGCTTTATTTCCTTTTGGTTACTTGCTATTTTTCTCGTAAGTAAAACCACTCTTCCATGTCTATCCAAATATCATCATTTTACAAATATGATTTTATTTTTCTATGAATATATATATATATATATATATATATATATATATATTATAATATTGCACATTATTACTATTCTTCTACGCATATTTGTACCTTTTCATGGAGCAAGTGTAAGTATAGGAAATCTACACTCAACATTTTGTTGTATTTTGATAGAAATGTGTTCATATGCCAATGTCAAGGCAACCTTATCTTGTTTGATAGCTTATCCTTGATAGTTGCAGTTTTCAACTTCGTGTCTATATTTTTACAATCCTTGTCATTGAGGAAACATTATTAATCATCACTATGTACTTTTGATCTTTTGTATTTATCTTTGCATTGATGGTATATTTCCATATGTATAATACCTCAAATCCTTTTTGTTTTGTGGTAATACGCTTTTATGAGTATCAACTTTGCATCCGAAAATGTTTTCTTGAATCATGAAGTTTATGGAATATGTGCTCATTTGTTAATGCCAAACTCACTTGCTAATGCTAAAACGTTGCATCATATTTGAATGCATGATCAAAATATCGATTTATTAAGAACTTATTATTTCTAAAGCTTGTATTATGTAATTGATGTTTTACTTTGTTATGTAACTTATCATTATTTTGTTAGAGGCTTTGACAACATTGTTAGGGTTTCTATGTTCCGCTTTTAGAGAGGAATTGATATTGAAAATCCACACTATGCATATCGCTAAGTGCAATCAAATGGAATCTTATCACAAAAATAGAGTCACTTATGTCATGTGACCATTGCAGAGCATGGTGAACTGGTATTCTCTCATTCGTAAGCTACCCGAGAAAATTATGTTTTCTTTCATGTCCTACTTCTCGTTGAAGATGTAATTGAAAACTTTGTAATCATGATAATTTAATGGGCTTGAATTGATTATACAATCTACAAAGCTTTTAGTTGTATCATTTCTTGCACTGTATACTTGCAAAAATAGTTAAAATAACAAGGCTTACACCATTTCTTACATTAGTGATTACTTTATGCTATGATCATGAAGATGACATACTTTATAACTAATTTTCCTATCCTTTGATAACACTTATCATTGAGTCTTGATACTGAAAGGTGTATTTGTTCTTGGATCAAGTGAAAATTTTCTTTTTCATATTGTATATAAGGCATCATATGTTACTATTGATATTGGACCTTATTGCCTTAATGTCACTTCCTTAATTCAATCTATGTTGAATCACTTGGATTTTTCAATAAATTCTGTGACCATGCCTTTTGGATATATCATTAATCGCAATTCTGAATGCATGTTTTTGTCATTAAAATGCAATCAGACTTGATAATTCAAAATTTTAAAACATGAATTTTATTCTCTTCTACTATAATTTTTTACCTGCACACTTAAGAAAATAGTTAGAAGATAATTAATCTTTTTGGTCTCTCTTATGTTCCATAGTTCTTTTCTTTTCTTTTTGTTTCCATATGTCATGATTCTTGTGAATGCCATGAAATTATTCCAGATGGTACTTTTCATTTTTGTATCAGTTGCTTGATGTACATTAACCATTTGATCTCAAATGGTTCATTTCCCTGAAGTTAGATAACACATGAGTACAAACTAAATCATGATCTCTTAACTAATATTGTCCCTTTTTCCTTTTCAAGTACACTTGTAGTTTTTGGGTACATAAGATGAAGATGGAGAAGATGAAACTAAAATGACAAAGAATTAAAGAAAACCCAAGACAATGATGGGTTTTTCTATACTGCTTTGCTTTTAATTTCATGCACATGTACCATTTATTTCGATAATCATAAGTTACATCCCATGGATTGTATGGGAAACATTGAATTTCCTTAATGAATAAATGATAAATAACACTTAATCATAGGAAATGATCAAATTGAAAATGCCTGTAACTTAAAAATGAACTCTCGCAATGCAAAAACAACTATGTTTGTTGTTTTTGTGTCCAACTTCTCGGTATGCCTCTATCTCCACCTTCCTCAAGGTTTTGGTTTAGTTCTTCAGAGCTTTTATACATATTTGATGAAGGTGATCATGAGATAACAACATATGTGAGGTGTTGCATTCTACAACAACACACATAGCTTCATTTTTCCTTGTTGATTCACTTTACTGAAAACATAATTTAATTGTAAATGCCCCCAAATAGGTCTATTCATCAATTCTTTCCACCGAAAACAAAGTTTCAAGTTTCCCATTTTTCACAAGTGCAAACATTGTCAACATTTCAGCGATCCTGCAAGGAAAGCTATCTACTAGCCCTTAAACCAATTCCTTGCACTAGTTGATTGGGCATGGAGTAAAAAAATGAAACCAAAATCCATCTTTTCGAAAAAATGCTTCTAAAAATAAACTAAAACTGAAAAGGATATGGTAAAATGGATCACATACATGAAGGCACTTATTGAATTGAAAAATATTGCAATGTGCATGAACTGCGCTTATTGAAAGGGAAATCCTACTCTAACTAGATAATGTATGATTTTCAATAAGAACGTTTAAGAAACATACCATTCATAGGAATGGGAAGTTTCTCTCCATTCAACATTGAAAGATTGAATGTATTGTGCTCTTTGCAAGATAAAATAATGTAAGGACCAATATAGATTGTATCAAACTTCACGTGGTTTCCTAGGTTTTCACAATCAACATCCTATTTCAGCACAATGTATCCTTCATTAAAGACCACGAACTTAGCCTTTTTATTAAACGTTCTCTTGATCTATCTCTAATTATTTTCCATGTTTAGATGATCTTGATCTCTTAACTCTTGTAACTCCATTAATTATAAGAACGAACTGCATTGGTTCATTCTCAAGTATATCCATCTGATGTAGTAAATCCAATGAGGGTAGATAAACTAAAATAGCCATTTTTGCCTCTTGTCCATAAAAAAGTTTGTATGGCGAATTTCCAAATGATCTTTTAGGAGTCATTCTATCATCAGCCCAACGTGCTGAATTTAACATAAGATACCAAGCTATTTGCTTGTCCTTGAGTGTTCTTATGATAATCTTTAATAGATTTTTATTCATACTTTCAAATTATCCATTATCTTGTGGGTAATAATTAGATGAAGTACTAAAATAGATACCATGATTGAAAACATAATTTGTTACCTTTGCACCAAGAAATATTAAGGCATTATCTGAAATGATAGTTTCGGAACACCAAATATGCAAACTATACTTTCATAAAATGATAAGATTGAAGTCTCATTAGCTTCTTTCAAGGCTACTAATTATGTCCATCGCATGAAATAATACATGGCAGTCAAGATCCATTTGTGTCCTTGTGATGAAGGTGGATTTATCATGCAATGAAATCAAGACCCCACCGCATGAAGGGTCGATCCACTTTGAAATAGGCTGCAAGCACAATGAAAGCTAAACATTCTTTTCCAACAAAGAATGCACATTTCTTACACCTTTTAATCCATTCAAAGTAGTCCTTGAATATGCTTTGGGAATATAATAACCATATTTCATAATTTGTAAGACTCAGAGTACTAGCCGAGAAGTGACCTCCTATAGGTCCTTCATGAAACTCAGATAATAATTATTACACTCTATCATAATCAATACATCACAAAAAAATCCATTTATATCCCTTTTGAACAACACACCATCAATGAAAACATAAGGTATAACTTGTAATCTGAAATATCTTCATTTATTCTTGTCCATACCTTTTGGATAAGTACCATGTTGTAAGTAATTAATCAAATCAGTCATCCAACTTGATCCTTAAACCTCTAGATTGAGTTCTGGTTGCTGATTTTCAGGCTGTAATAATTTTTTTGACTACGATACGTGAATCAACATGTTGTAATGAATTTTAAGATTTTGCATCCTGTTGTTTTTCCATATCAACAACCAGATGTTCACATAATCCTTTATCTCATACTATTTTTGTAACATGGATGTCAACATCATACTCCATAACCTTTGTAATCTAACCTACTCTCTTCTCATTCGATTCTTTGTTCAAAAACAACACTTTAATGCTTGGATGAGAGACTAAAACATGTATCTTATTATTGGAAAAATGTAGTTGAAATTATTTATTCCTCTAACTACAAGCATTACTTTTTTTTCAAGAAAGTTGTCCTCTTGTCACATAGTCATGTAAACTCTGCCCAAAGAAAGCAATTCTTTGCTCAATATTTTCATGATTAACATGAGTTAATATGGGTGAAATGGTTTCAGCTCCTGTAAGTGCATACATCATGAAATCCTTATCAAAATTAGGATTTTCCAAAGTAGGAGCTTATAAAATAATTGTCTTGATAGCTTCAAGTCCTTTTCTTCTTTCGCTGGTCCAAGAGAAAGTTTTATCTTTCTTTAAAATAGTTGTTAATGGTTTTAACCAATGCTGCAGAATATGGGAACAAATCTTTTAATAAAGTTGATTTTTGCAAGAAAAATTGTAATGATTTCTTATGATGAGGCAAGGATAGCTCTGAAATTGTTTCAATTCTGAAAAGATCAACACTAAACCTTGCATATAGAAATAAGTCCAAGTAATTTACCTTGATGGATTGAAAGGATAGACTTTTGGGATTTAATGATATTCCAAACTACCTGCAAAGCTGAAAAGTCTACCTTAGATGGATAAGATGATCATCTAAATTATTTTAAAATATAGTAACATCATCTAAATAAACAAAAATGCAATTATTTAGAAGGTTATGGAAATCCATATCCATTGCACATTGAAATGTTGCACCAACATTAGAGAATCCAAAAGCTATTCTTTTGTAAGTATAATTCCCACACTTCATGGTGAAGATTGTTTTGTATCCATCTTCTTCACGCACAAGAATATAATTGTATCCATAGTATCCATCTAACAAGGACAACATATCCAAACCTAAAACTATTCTTAAAATATGATCCATGTTGGGTAGCAGGTAATGATCTTTTAATGAAGCTTTAGTAAGATATCTAAAGTCCACACACAACTGAATTTCACCATTCTTTTTTTGAACAAACACAAGATTAGCCAACCAACTCGAATGTTTAACTGGAAAGATAATATTTGGTTCAATCAGCTTGGATAACTCATTTCTCATCAAGGGTTCAATCTTAGGATCTACATGCCTTTATTTTTGCCTAATCAAGTTATAATTTGGCTGTAACTCTATGGTATACCTTGAGCTAAACTGGGTCAAATCCTCTCAAATCTAGGTACCTTCAAGCAAAAACATCTTTAAATTATTTGCATAGATTAATGAAAGACTATTTTTAAGCTAAGGATCATACCTTTTCAATAAATAACTTATTTTCATCATCAACTAAGATCTCTTTGTAGCTATCTACGTGAGTTGAGATCTTTCCTTTATCCTTTCTTAGCTGATCATCGAAATTGATGATATCTTATAATGTGACAATACCTTGAGGCAACTTGTTTGTTTTTAGCTGTATAATATGATCACCATATAAGTGTTGCAGTTTTTCTTGATTAACTGCAAAATTTAGCTTCTTCTGCTGCAAAATCTACTGATTTTCTCATCTTTGAAAACTTGTCAATTTTCTTCATTATTAAGAACTGAAGGTCTAATAATCAACTGTATATGTGGTTGTATTTTGTTGTTTTAATCTATTCTAGCACTTCAAAGTTAGCACCAACTGTTGTAAGTCTGTCTGCATGTTTTTTCAGCTCTTGGAATAGATTGTATATTAATGGCGTCGAAATCATCCATTAAGTCTGAAACTCTATGCTTGTAAGATTTCAATAATGAATTATTAAACACATTAAAGTTTTTTACTTAATTAATCACTAACTTTGAATTACCAAACACTTGTAAAACATTGATACCTCTTTTTCTAGCCCATTACAGGCACAAATTAATGTTTCATATTCAGATACGTTACAAGTACATGAAAATTGCAGACTTAGAGATGAAAAATACCTTTCATTCGAAGGAGAAGTAAGCATCAAACCTACACCTTGTCCTTTTTTATTCTTTTCTCCATCGAAATGAAGCTTCCATAATCCTTCTGTTGTTTTTTTTGTTTTGGATAGTAAGGGAATAGGTGCATTTTCTTCATGCAAACAATAAACACCAAATAAATCTTCTTCTACTTCTTGAAGGGATCATAAGCATGTTCTTATTGAGTTTTCTCATCCATAAACAAATTAGAAACACCATCTAATGTAGAAATTTGAGATGTTACATCAAAATCGAGTGTTCTATGGTCGCGTAATTTGCTACAATATTTGAAGCATGAGGCTCAATATGAAATCTAGCCAAAGGCTCTAAATTAACTGTAACTTTAGTTCCATACATTGTAGTAAATAATAAGAATGAAAAATTTGAAGAAAGATAACCTCCTATATTTTTGTAAAATCTCTTCATAAATATAAAGAAAAGTACAGGTAAATCTACAATTGTTACATCTTTAAGAATAGAAACATTTGGACAAACATGTAATGTTACCTCCAAATTTTAATGACACCAAATGTGGTAGTTTTTTTCCCATCTATCTACAACACACTCTTCTATGAAGGTTCATACTGTAGGCCTAAATTTTCTACAATTGCTTTAAAATTACTTGTGCTACTTGCACCGTTGTCAACCATGCAGTTATGAACTAAATGATCTCCAATAATCAAAGATAGATAAAAGGGTGGTGTATTTTTAATATCATGAGCATTTAGAACATTTTTTACCATCCACTTAACCTCTTTCATGTGATCTTGCTCAATTGTACTAAGAACCATATCAGCTTTTTGAGCTTCCTTTTCTCTTGTTTTGAAGAAATCTGCAACTTAGCAAGCTCATGAGCAAGTAGCTCCTGTTGTCTTGGAATACTCAAAGCATCCCATAATGAAATATTGATATTATGATTTTTCATTACCTCAAAAATATTAAAAGAAGAAACAGTTTTAGAAAAATATTCTACAATTTTAGCATAAGATTTAACAAAAACTAACTCTGCTTCAACAACTTTTGAAATCTAAGGTATGAACAATATTCTAGGATCAAATTGCAATTGTTTTTTTTACTCTTTAGGGATTAAATGCTTTCTTTTTTGAAGGAACAATAGGATTGTTTGTTGGTTTTTGACCTGCATTTTCTCGATTTATCGGTAACTATAGATAAAACAAATTTATTTTTCTATTTTTCTTTATGTTGACACTTTTCTTGATGTACCTTATGCTTTTGATCTCAAATGGTTCATTTCCCTAAAGTTAGATAGCACATGAGTACAAATTAAACCCTGAGCTCTTAACTAATATTTTCCCTTTTTCCCTTTTCGTAATACACTCGTAGCTATTGGATGCAAGAGATGAAGATAGAGAAGATGAAACTGAAACAAAAAATAATGAAAGAAAACTCAAGGCAATGATGAGTTTTTCTATACTCAATTTCTTTTAATTTCATGCACATGTACCATTTATTTTAATAATCATAAGTTACATCCTAAAGATTGTGTGGGAAACATTGAATTTCCTTAATGAATAAATAATATTATTTCGTAATTGAGTTATGTACTTCCTTTACTTTCACTTTTATGATATGTAATGATTGTAAAATGAATTAAATAACTTAATAACATACTTCATAACACTTAATCATAGGAAATGATCAAATTGAAAATACTTGTAACTTAAAAATGAACTCTCAACAATGCAAACAACAACTATGTTTGCTATTTTTTTTGAGTCCAACTTATCAGGTCTACCTCTATCTCTTCCTTCCTGAAGGACGTGCTTTAGTTATTCGGAGCCTTTGTACATCTTTGATGAAGGTTATCATGAAATAACAACACACATAACTACATTTTCCCTTGTTGATTCACTTAACTAAAAACACAATTTAACTATAAATGCCCCCTATTTAGGTTCATTCATCAATTCCTGCTATCGAAAAAAAGTTTGGAGATGCCCTTTTTGCGCAATTGTAAAAATTTTGAACATTTTTGGTGATCCTATAGGAAAGATGCCTTGTAGCTTGTAGACTAGTGCCTTGCTCTAGTCCATTGGGCATGGAGTCAAAGCATGTAACCAAAATCTACCTTTTCTAAAAAATTGACCCTTCTGAAAAGCAAACTAAAACTGGGAAAGGATTTGGTAAACCAGATCACGTGAAAAAATGTACTTATTGAATTGAAAAACATTACAATGTGTATGAATTGCACTTATTGAAAGGGAAATCCTACTCTAACCAGACTCTTTAGGATTTTCAATAACAATGTTTAAGAAATATACCATTGACAGGAATGGGAAGTTCCTCTCCATTTAATGTTGAAAGCTGAAATGCATTATGCTCTTTACAAGCTGAAATCATGTGAGGACTACTCCATATTGTATCAAACTTCATGTGCTTTCCTAGTTTTGCACGATCAACATCCAATTTTAGCATAATGTCTCCTTCATTAAATAACCTGAACTTAGCATTTTTATCAAACATTCTCTTGATCTATCTCTAATTCTTCTCCAAGTTCATATGAGTTTGATCTCTTAAGACTTGTAGATCCATTGATTATAAATAACGAACCCGCATTGCTTCATTCTCAATTAATTCCATCGATCGATACAAGAAATCCAATACAGGTAGCTCAATTGAAATAAGCATTCTTGCCTCATGTCCATAAACAAGTTTGATTGGTGAATTTCCAACTAATATTGTAGGAGTCACTCTATTAGCCCAAAGTGCTGAATTTAACATCGATACCAAGCTCTTTGGGTGTCCTTGTGTGTTCACATGGTAATATTTAACATATTTTTATTAGTACTTTCAACTAATCAATTACCTTGTCCGTAATTATTAGATGAAGTACTCAAATAGACACCATGATTAAAAACCCAATCTATTACCTTTGCACTAAGAAACGATAAGGAATTATCTAAAATGATAGTTTCCAAACACTAAATCTGTAAACTATACTTTTGTAAAATGATAAAACCAAGTCTCATTAGCTTCTTTCAAGGCTAGTGCTTCATTCCATCATGTGAAATAATCCATGGTAGTCAAGATCCATTTGTTTTCTTATGATAAAGGTTGATTTATCATGCCAATGAAGTCAAGACCCCACTTTAATGAAGGGTTGATCCATTGAAAAAGGCTGCAAGGGAAACGAAGCTAAATGTTCTTTTCCAACAAAGAAAGGCACATTTCTTACACCTTTTAATCCATTCAAATCATTCCTTGAATATGCTTTGGGAAAAAATAACCAATTTTCATAATTTTTGAGGTTGAGTCTAGGATGAGAAGTTACCTCCTACAGGTCCTTCATGAAAGTCGATAATAATTGTGGCACTCTATCATAATCAATACATCGCAACAAAATTCCATTTATATCGATTTTAACTTCACACCATAAATGAAAACATAAGGTATAAATTGTAATCTAAAACATCTTCGTTTATTCTTTTCCACACCTTTTAGATAAGTACCGTGTTGTAAGTAATTAATCAAATCAATCATCTAACTTGATCCTTGAACATTTGAATTGGGTTCAGGTTGCTGATTTTTAGGTTGTAATAACATTTATGATGGCACACGATACATGAATCAACATGCTATAATGAATTTTCTGATTCTATAGCCTATTGTTTTTCCATATCAGCAATCATATGTTCACATAATCCTTTACCTCGAGACTATTTTTACAACACAAATGTCAACATCATACTCCATAACCTTTGTAATCCAACCTACTCTCTTCTCATTCAGTTCTTTGTTCAACAAGAATGCTTTAACACTTGGATGAGAGACTAAAACATGTATCTTATTATTGGAAAGCATGTACTTGAAATTCTTCAGTCCTCTAACTACAACAAGTAATTTTTTTCAAGAAAAGTGTACCTTGTCTCATAGTCATGTAAACTCTTTCCAAAGAAAGTAATTGGCTGCTCAATATTTTCATCATTAACCTAAGTTAATATGGTTGAAATGGTTTCAGCTCCTGTAAGTGCATACATCATGAAATTCTTATCAAAATTAGTATTTTCCAAAGTAGGAGCTTGTGAAATAGTTGTCTTGATAGCTTCAAATCCTTTTCTTCCTTCATTGGTCCAAGAGAAAGTTTTATCTTTCTTTAACATAGTTGTTAATGGCTTAACCAATGTTGCAAAATATGGAACAAATCTTCTAACAAAGTTGATATTTCAAAGAAAAATTTGTAATGCTTTCTTATGATGAGGCAAGGATAGCTGTGAAATTTCTTCAATTATGAAAGGATAAATAACTAAACCTTTCCTAGAGATAATATGCCCAAGTAATTTTCCTTGATGGAATGAAAAGTTAGACTTTTTAGGATTCAAGGATATTCCAAACTACCTACAAATCTGAAAAGTCTTCCTTAGATGCATAAGATGATCATCAAAATTCTTTGAAAATATAGTAGCACAATCTAAATAAACCAAAATAAACTTATTCGTAAGGATATGCAAGCCTTATCCATTGCACATTGAAATGTTACATCGACATTAGAGATTCAAAAGGAATTCTTTTGTAAGAATAAGTACCCCACTTCATGGTGAAGGTTATTTTGTGTTTGTCTTCTTCACACATAATAATATGATTGTATCTAATGTAACCATCTAATAATGACAACCTATCCAGGACCTGAAATTGTTCTTAAAACTTGATCCATGTTTTGTAGCGAGTAATGGTCTTTTAATGGAGCTTTGTTAAGATCTCTAAAGACCACATAAAGCAGCCAAATTTCACCATTACTTTTTTGAATAGGAAAAAGATTAGCCACCCAACTTCAATTTTTAATTTGAAAGATAATACCTAATTCAATCAACTTGGATAACTCTTTTCTCATCAAGGGTTCAATCTTAGGATTTATAGGCCTTTGTTTCTACCTAACTGGTTTTGAATTTGGCTACAACTCTATGGTATGTTGAGCTAAAATGGGGTCAAATCCTCTCAAATCTTGGTATTTCCAAGAAAAAACATCTTTAAATTATTTGCATAAATTAATGAAAGATTGTTTTTCAACTAAGGAACATACCTTTTCGAAAAATAACTTATTTTCATCATCAACTAAGATCTCTTCATAGTTATCTGTGTGAGTTGAGATCTTTCCTTTATCCTTTCTTAGTTGATCATCAGAACTGAAGATATCTTCTAATGTGACCAACCCTTGAGGTAGCTTGTTTGTTTTCAATTGTACAATCTGATCACCATATAAGTACTGCAATTTTTCTTGATTAATTGCAAAAAATTTAGCTTCTTGCTGTATAAATCTACATATTTTCTCATCATCTTCAAAAACTTGCTAGTTTTCTTCATTATTAGGCACTAAAGGTCTAATAATTAGCTTTATATGTGGCTATATTTTTCTATTTTCAATCTATTCTAGCACTTCAAAGCTAGCACTAATTTCGTAAGTTTTTCTCGCATGTTTTTTTCAGCTCTTCAAACATATTACATATTAATGTCCTTGAAATCATCCATTAAGTCTAAAACTCTATGCTTGTAAGATTTCAACAATGAATTCTTACACACATTAAATTTTTTTACTTGATTAATCACTAACTCTGAATCACCAAACACTTGTAACATGTTGATACCTCTTTTTCTGGCCCATTATAGGCCATGAATTAATGCTTCATATTCAGCTACGTTACAAGTACATGAAAATTGTAGACTTAGAGCTGAAAAATACCTTTCATTCAAAGGAGAAGTAAGCATCAAACCTGCACCTTGTCCTTTTTGTTCTTTTCTCCATCAAAATGAAGCTTCCATAAGCCTTCTGTTTTTTTGTTTTGTTTTGGATAAAGAGGGAATAGGTGCATTTTCTTCATGTAAAAATAAACACCAAATATATCTTCTTCTAAATAGATTAGAAACACTATCTAATGCAAAAATATGAGTTGTTACATCAAAATCGATCGATCTATGGCTACATAATTTTCTACAACATTTGAAGCATGAGGATCAATATGAAATCTAGCCAAAGGCTCCGAATTAACTATAACTTTAGTTCCATACCTTGTAAAGAATAAGAATGACCAAATATAAAGAAACATAATCTCCTATCATTGCTATAAAATCTCTTGATAAACATAAAGCAAAGTAGGGAATTAAATCTATAATGGTTATATCTTGAAGAATGAAAACATTTGGATAAGCATGTAACATTACCTCCAAATTTTTAATGACACCAAATGTGTTAGTTATTGTCCCATCTAGCTACAACACACTCTTCTATGTAGGTTCATATTGCATGCCTAACATTTCTGTAATTGCTTTAGGCATTATTGTCCTGCTTGCACCACTATGAACCATGCAATTATGAACTAAATGATCTCCAATAATCAAATATAGATAAAAGGGTGGTGTATTTTTAATATCATGAACATTTAGAACCTTTTGTACCATCCAGTTAACCTCTTTCATGCGATCTTGCTTGATTATACCAAGAACCATATCGATTTCTGAGCTTCCTTTTTTGTTGGTTTTGAAGAAATTTGTAACTTAGCAAGCTCATGAGCAAGTAGCTCCTATTGTCTTGGAATACTCAAAGCATCCCATAATGAAATACTGATATTATGCTTTTTCATTACCTCAACAATATTAAAAGAAGCAACAATTTTAGAAAAAGCTTCTACAATTTTAGCATAAGCTTTAACAAAAATTGACTCTACTTCAACAACTTTTGAAATTTGAGGTATGAATAATCTTCTAGGATCAAGTTGTAATTGTTTTTTTGCTCTTTAGGGGTTGAATTGCTTGTTATTTTTGAAGGAACAACAAGACTGTTTGCTATTTTTTTACTTGCATTTTCTGATTTATTAGTAACTATAGGTAAAACAAGTCTATTTTTTGTTTTTCTTTATCTTGAGCCTTTTCTTAAGACCTAGTTGTAACTACAATAAAATATTCTTCTCCAAAAATGACTAAGTTCTGTTCAAGTGATTTCTGATTCTGAGTATCTTACTACCCACCCTCCATTTGAGGCATAAATAATGCTTCAAATTGAGGTTGTGCAACAAGGCTTATATTCAGGAATGCATTTGGACAATTAACAACTGAATGAGGCTGATTGCAAGGTAAACACCATTCTTTTGAAGCCATGTTGACTAGAACAAGAGTGTTAGATGAACTAGGAGCCTTGGGATCAAATTTCCTTTTTGATAAGGCTACATATAATTCTGATTTTGTTGATAAGGCTATATATTTTCCCGATTTTGCATATAAGTATTCTGATAAGGCCTGCTAGGCTGAGCTAGTTTATTCTCAATTGATGTTAATTTGTTTCCCATTATCTACAAGGCCTTAAATTCATCTTGATGGTGTTATAACATCGGATCTATTATGCTAATAGGTTCTGGTATAGGTGTCAAATCTGCCATAATAGGCATAACAGGTGTTGAGGCTAATATACCTACTTGAATGAGGTTGTTTTCAACACTAATAATAATATCATAAGCTATTGGGAGTTTAGTTCCTCCCATATATTGTATCATGGTTGAAATTTCACTATTTAAAGCTCTAAGATAGTATAAAAATGCATGATTAACTTGAGGCTTAACACTAGTTAGAATTCTTTCCCAAGTTCTACAAAATCTAATATTAAAACTAGACATTAATTCATGAGGAGCTCTTTTTATTGTAGACAATTATTCTATGAGAGATAAATGATAAGAATTGTCTTAAAATTGCTTAAGTAGTTGATCCCCTAATTCATCCCAAGTTGTTATGCTCCCTATCGGTAAATTTCTGTACCATTGCAAAGCTTGTCCTTTAAATGATGCAACTAAGAGTCTCAAGGCTACATCTTCATGAGTTATGTTATGGACTGCACAAAGGGATGCAATGTCTTTAATATGCTCAATAGGGGTAATATTATTTTCACTAATAAATGAAGGTAAACCTTTCAAAGTAACATGTATATCATGATATAATGGAATTACTAAAGGGTTGCCATTAGTAAAGGTCACAAAATTTCTAGGTGGTGGTGGTGGTTGTTGAGCCATTAGAATAATAGGTATTTGAATAACAATATTAACAATGTGGTGAAGGAAGGGGAGGAGGGTTGCAAAACTAGGCCTAGTTATAAGGTAAGGTATTGCCAACTCTTCTTCTTCTTGCATAAATTTAAAGGTAATGAAATAAAATCTACAGGAAGTCCTCTTACCGATAATCTTGTTTTCACTTTAGGCATGGAACATGATGTAAAAGCTGGTCTAAATCATTTTGATTTTCAATGAATTTCTACAGATTTTTCTTCCAAAAGTGATGTTCTTCCATTGTAAATCATTTGTAAATTGCTGCAATTTGTTGTAGATTTGATCTGTTCCCACCGGGCATGCCAAAATTGTTATCTCTCATAAGTGTACCCTTGTTGAGAGGTAACAATAGGGGTTCTAAGATTACCTTGTCTTTCACTTATGTAGATACAATGGAAACACCTCGGTCTGTGGGTATACCTATTGTTGAGGTGAGTCTCTAGTATCAAGGTCGGTTCCTTATTTATGTATCCTAAACTATTTTTTTGGGGTTTTGACGGTAAAAAGATTGTTGTAATTAAATTGAAATGGGTTGATACACCAAATTGATTGAGGGATTTGATTGAGTACATGCACAATAAAATTGAGAAAAAATTACGGAAGCACGAACTAATGGGTTTCAGTTTTATCCTAAGGAAAACACTTGTATGTTGAGGGATAAATCACAAAAACATAGAGCTAACATGCACACTAAGACTGTATAGAAAACACCAAATTTGTAGCAAGGTAAAATAATTAATCAGGGAATTGAAATTCCCAAAATTAATGTAAAGATACACACCACTTTGCAAATATGCTTCAACACTCCTATGTCCAAAAATTCCTCCTTGTGCCTTGCTAATGCACACAATATATAGCAAAAATACTTCACCCAACCCCTCCTAAAAATAGACTACATTTTGTACTTGCCCATGCATGCTAATTTTACCCCTTTATCATGAATAAATAAAGGAATAAAAATAGACATGCTGATTACAATGAGGCATTAATAGCCTTAGTTACAAAAATACACTCTAGTCAAAGTGCAATTGACTATTCTATTTTTAATGCAATTGAAATACTTGGGTGAATATTTTTGGCTAATATTAGCCACTTTCTTGCTATTCAAGTCTCCTCCAATGCAAGTGCATATTCTTTGTCTTCTTGTGCATGATGTGACACCTATTCATTATCCTCTTGCATGGAATTTTGTCTTTATCTTTGATTTGTCCTCTTATGGAGGCATGTAAAAATAGATCCCGAGAAAAATAATGCCTTCCTCAATCATACTTAGCAAAATAATTCATCTCTACTATGGAGACCACTTGTGAGCATGTACAAAATAATAATACCCTTATGTTGTGAAAATTAAGGTAATACTCCATACTTCTCATGTTGACCCTATGCATGCATTATCCTTCTTGTTATTTTCTCATCATGACACATATACACTTGAAAAAAATACCCATTCCCACTATGGGGACCATCTTTGCAGAGTTTAAGGTATTTTATTTTTCTTAATGTAAGGAAAATCCTTAACCTTTATGTATCATAATTGGGGTTTTTGACTTGGCATATAATAGTCACCTATTATTTGGGCCCCCTTCGAATGTCATACATTAGTTTTCGGGACTCTTTTTATTGATCGTTGACATAAACTATGATTCGACACCTTTTAATGATAACCATTGATTGATATAGTGTTCAACCACCTCAATATATTTGGCATAGCCTAGACCATGGTGGAGGCACATCATTTGGTCCCTTTGACTTATCAATACACCATGATAAGATGTCGTCCTTTTGTATAGTATGTGGAAAAAATAATATTATTAGACCTTTATAAGGTCAAAGTAATAATATTTGAATTATGGGGCTAACCCCCTTTAATGATAACTTGACCCTTCGTGATGTCGGTGAAAATTTGAATCTAACCCTGGTTAGGGTTTTGTAATTTCTTTCCACGTATGTCCTTTCTTTGATGATGATCAAGTTAGTGGCAAATGTGATTAAATTGTGCTTTGCACTATGAAACTTTGGATTCTATACTATGATATCACCACCGTCGATCTCTTTAAATCATTGAATGAGCTAGGTTACATGAGACACGCTTGGGAGAATTGATTTCGTGTTTTGATTGGGATCGTCGATCTCTATACCTATTTGATCTTCATCATGGATTATTAACATGTGGTGATTATGGTGGTTAGTTAGGAGTTTATACTTTATCTATTTGATCTTTTATTGGCACAATCTTTATCGTATATTGTTAACTCAAGTGACTTAAGTTGGGTAAAAACCCCGTTGAGTTTATCACTTTGTCATTTTCATTTTTCTCTCCAAAGTGGCGAAGCCATGCCAAATACTTTTAGACCACCATTTTTTTGATCTTTTAAGCTCAAACTTTGCAAAAATGAATTCTATGGAGCTCATTAATATGAATATTTAGTTTCTCTATCTATCATTTTATAAAACTCTATTTGAAGTTTTAGTAGCTTCGTAATCTATATGGCCACTTTCTGGTTCAAATGATTCTTTGTCTTTACTAATGATGACTATCATTGCCTAATTGAAGAGATGAGTTCGTCATTTTGTAACTGTAGAATTTTATCTCCTTTATTTCTTCGGCCTCTAAGTAGGTTTTGAGATTTATTTGGTACTTTCTTCCTGCTAAAACCTTGTTGTTTTCTACCTTTGTGATGATATTTTTGAACTTAAATTGGTTCTCGGTTCTCACAAATCCAACTTATTCCTCAGATTTCAAGGGCTTCATAAAAATTTCTCTAAATCGGTAAGTTCTTTAAGCCATTTGATCTAGTTTCCTTTTCAAAACCCTACTTGAAAAGAAGAAATGGAATTTATATTTGTGAGTATTATGTGAAAAGTGGTTTCATGCCCTCTATGGCTAGAATTGTCTTATATCACTGAGTCACTGTGATATTTTCCATTAACGGCCCCTAAATGCACTCTATTTCCTTTTAATTACTCAATATTTTATGGTAAGTAAAACTACTCTTCCATATCCATCTGTGTATCGTCATTTTGGAAATCCGAGTTTATTTGGCTATGTATTCATGGTATTAATTCAATATGCATTTATTGTTACTTTTTCCATGGTTGTTTCTTTTTGACTGGAGTGAGGGTTTGTCCCTGAGATTTTCTTGGAAGGTGAGATTCTCATTTGTTGGACTATGTGATCTTATGAGCTCAATTTCTTCCATTTTGGCACCATTCATGTCATTTTTCTCTCTTTTTTTGGGAGCTCTATAATTGTGGCCGCCATTCTTTTTCCCTCAAATCTCTAAAGTCATGGTTTTTCATTCTCTGTGATGGATTTCACACCTATATTTTAATTCATGATTTTTTTGTTGTTTATGTGCTAATAAATCCTCATTTCTAAGCATTACTCGTTATATTTTCATTTACTAATACCCTAAAATTACATGGCTTCGTTGTTCTAGATGTATGTTGAATTTTCCATTTGTGCTTCATTGGATATGCTTTCTACAACTTGATTTCATAGAACAACTGTAGATTTATTTAAAGATGAAAACTTCTCTATTTTGAAAATGACGTTTTTCATTATTTGCTCTGCATTAGGACTTCCTTTAAAACCTAAATTCTTGATAATATCCACATGTTCTTAGCTTTTGGTTGTTTATTGAATCATATAAATGTATATGGCCATCTATTACTATAACTTGATAGTTTAAAGAAGGTGTCGACTTGCTTTCTCTTAGCATAAACCTACTCATTTTTGTCTGAATTTAAGATCTGTTATTCATTAGCTCAGTATTTTGTTACATCTGGAACATCCATTTGTATTTATGATAATAAATATATATATTTAACTACACATTATTTTTCTTCGACGCATATTTGTCCCTTTTCATGGAGCAAGTGTACGAAAAGGAATTCTGCACTCAATCTTTTGTTGTATTCTGAAAGAACTATGTTTCATATGCCAATGCTGAAGGCAACATTATATTGTTTAATGTATTATCCCTTGATAGTTACAGTTTTTCACCTTCATGGATATATTTTTACAATCCTTGTTTAGCTTTGCATATTCTGTGTTTAGCTTTGCATTGATGTTATGTTTCCATATGTATCATAACTCAAATCCCTTTTGTACTTGCGATAATATGCTTTGGTGAGTATCAAATTTGCATCTTAAAATGTTTTCTTGAATCATGAAGTTTGTTGAATCTGTGCTCATTTTCTAATTCCAAAATCACTTGCTAATTCCAAAACACTACATCATATTTGAATGCAAGATCGAAATATCGATTTATTAAGAACTTCTTCTTTCGTGAAGCTTGTATTCTCTAATGGATGCTTTAATTTGTTTTGCAACTTGTCATTATTATGTTAGAGGCTTTGGAACTACCAAGGTTTCTTTGTTTTGTTTTAGTGAGGACCTGATATTAAAAATACACAATATGCATCTCTATAACTAAAATCAAATGGAAGCTTATAAGGACAAATAGATTCATTTATGCTCTGACCACTGTAGAGTGGTGAAATTTTATTCCCTCATTCACAAGATGCTTGGAAATATTATGTTTCTTTCTGTCCTATTTATCTTTGAAGATGTAATTGCAAACTTTATAATCATGATAATTTAATGGGATTGACTTGATTATACAATCTACGAAGCTTTTAGTTGTATCATTTCTTGCACTTGCATACTTGCAAAAATGGTTAGAACAATAAGGCTTATAGCATTTCTTAACAGTTACCGATTAATTTATGCCATGATCATGAATATGACATACTTTAGCACTTTTTCCTATCCTTTGATAACACTTATCATTGAGTCTTGATACTGAAAGGTGTATTTGTTATGAAGTCAAATTTTTTTCTCTTTCATACTATATCTAAGGCATCACATGTTACTATTGCTACTAGACCTGATTATCTTAATGTCACTTCCTCAATTCAATATGTGTTGAATCACTTAGATTTTGCATTAAATTTTGTGACCACACCTTTCGGATATATCATTAGTTGTAATCCTAAATTATTTTTGTCATTGAAATGGAGTCTCTACTTGATAATGCAAAATTTTAAAACATGTATTTTATTCTCTTCTGTTGAACTGTACCTACATACTTAAGAAAATAATTAGGCTTTTTGGCCTCTCTTATGTTCCATAGTTATTTTCTTTTCTTTCTCGTTTCCATATGTCATGATTCCTGTGAATGCCCCGAAATTCTACAAGATGGTACTTTTCATTTCTATATCGCTTTCTTGATGCACCTTATGCTTTTAATCTCAAATGGCTCATTTCCGTGAAGTTAGATAACACATGAGTACAGAATAAACCTTGATCTCTTAACTAATATTGTCCCTTTTTCCTTTTTTAGGTACACTATAGATGTTGGATGCGAAGATGAAGATGGAGAAGCTGAAACTGAAACAATGAAGAACGAAAGAAAACCCAAGGAAATGATGGGTTTTTCTATTCTCCTTTTATTTTAATTTCATGGACATGTACCATTTATTTCAATAATCATAAGTAATATCCCATGGCTTGTGTGGGAAACATTGAATTTCCTTAATGAATAAATGATATTATTTTTGTAATTGAGTTGTGTACTTCCTTTACTTTCAACTTGTATGATATGTAATAATTGTACAATAAATTAAACAACTCAATAACATAATAATACTTAACTATAGGAAATGATCCAATTGAAAATACCAGTAACTTAAAAACGAACTCTCAAGTAATGTAAAAACAACTATGTTTGTTGTTTTTGAGTCCAACTTCTCGGGTCTTCCTCTATCTCTACGCCTTCCGAAGATTGTGCTTTAGTTATTTGGATATTTTGTACATATTTGATGAAGGTGATCATGGGATAACAACATATGTGAGGTGTTGTATTATGCAACAACACACATAGCTACATTTTTCTTGTTAATTTGATTAAAAGAAAACACAATTTAACTCGTAAATTCCCCAATTAGGTTCATTCATCAATTCCTTTCTTCGAAAATAAAGTTTCTAGTCACCCATTTTTGCACAAGTGCAAAAAAATTAACAAAGAACTTTAAAATTTATACTTCTATTCTAGTTGGCAAATGATCTGAAATACTTATCTTATTTGTTGATATATATATAATTTAGTTCATAGGTATAGTAAAATATTTTTACCAACCAAAATAATAATATAAATTTATATGCCTAATGATAATTGATGAAACCTAGAATTTACAAGAAAAATCCCAGGTGCACTAGCACATCACTCATCCTAGACTGGGTGCTTACCCGAAGCATGAAAAGGTACCATGCCCTTCTTTAGGGTTATTGTTGTAGGATGTTAGCATGATGAAGACTTAATGCATTCAGATCCATAATTAATACATCATTCTACAATGCATGTTCAGATCTAGATCTAAAGAATAACAAATTTAAACAATATCCATAATGAAACCAACCATGTAAGAACCAATTATACTCAGAATTAACACTCTGATTTAGCCAATACACTCCATTATATTAAACATGATAAATACATAGAAGATCATTACAATAGATAATAGCATCGGTTATGTGCATATCCAATTTGGCTTGACATAACTTCATAGTAATTCAGTTCTCACTCTCACTATACTACATAAATCATTACATATTTATAATGGTGGGGACTTTCCCTTCACCACTTGCATAATTCCAAAAATAGGTCACATGCTAAAAATAGCCATGTGCCTTTACAATCACAACCACACATGAAATAAAGTGCGCTAACAATAGACCTCTTCTAGCTAATCGACAAAGAGAAAATCTATTCTTAGCCTGCACCCATGCAAAGTGCTTCATAGCCGCTTCTTAAAAAATAGCCAATATGTGTGGCATATGTCTTTACCCGGTTTGTATTTTTGGCATGCTATCTCCAAAAATAGCCCATACACATGAAAATGGCTAAGTCCCAAATCTAATCTTATATTTCACGCACGTTTTCTCCTTATCCTTTCGCACCTTTGACTTCACCCTATTCTCTTGTGCGAACCTTCTGCATGCCTTATGCTAAGTATTCCACTTTGTCTACTCAACATTAGCCCACACTAAACTTCATTGCCGCCCCGACAATGGCTACTCCTTAAATATAGAATAAAGTAATGGAAATAATGTGAAAGAATTTCTATACAAAGAATAAGGATTTACTCTACATCACCCTCTTCTTCAACTGGAAGAATGAGCTCTGGATATTCTTCTTTTATTTCGGCCTCTAATGTCTGCCACTCACTTAGTGTGGCCTCTGCCTTTTCTAGGATGTTCACTACAATGGACTCTAATTCATCCTGTGTAATTTCTCCCTTCTCATTTTGTAATACTAACATAATGTTAGCCATTACAAACACTCTCCTATCTAGTAGGTCCATTTTCTACCCTATAAGTTTTCCTAGTTCATCCAACCTATTCTTATGGGGCTCTTGAGCCACTACAAGGGCCTCACACTTTTGCTTCACCACTGCTAGTCTCTCCACGCACCCCAAAGTTTCATCCTTCATTGCTTTTAGGACTTCATTGTCCTCTACCGTCATCCTTATTCTCGATGGTCGCCTCCGAGCTATCAAATATTCAATGCTTGATTCACTTTCTTTAGCTCCTCCCACGAGTTTGAAGCAACCCCTCGTATG
Organism: Taxus wallichiana var. yunnanensis; assembly: GCA_018340775.1. Taxonomy (NCBI): domain Eukaryota; kingdom Viridiplantae; phylum Streptophyta; class Pinopsida; order Cupressales; family Taxaceae; genus Taxus; species Taxus wallichiana. Next base: position 849,783,951 of record CM031234.1, read on the forward strand.
ATGAAATATTTCTAATAACTATAGCCTTTTCCCTCTCTTCCTCTTGTTCAGGGTATATTTTGGGCTAGCATCCTAACTAGTCCTCTTCAAGCACTATATCAACTAAATTACGCACATACTCTTGCATAGTCGAAGGAACTTTTTGGGTACCTTATGTAGACACCAAAATTAGGTCACACTCCCCTTTGGTCCTTCATCAAATAAACACCTTGAACATACTCACTTAACCATGGCCCCTTTCATCCCACACTAATATTAATTTAATTAAATTAATTCATTATCCTCACAATATTTATTATTTAAATATCCTAATTGGGATAATGCCCACATATCCACCTCATCCAGCCACCTCACCCTAAGACCTATTCTTAGTAAGTTGCCATAACTAACTAAGACCTACCCAAACCCTAAAAATCAATGCCTACATTCCCTCTAACCACATTCCCACCCGTTAGAAGGAAGCTTCCATGCTAATCCGTGGAGTAAATGAAACAAGATCCCAGAAAATCAAGGGGATCTGCCCAATTTAGTAAACCTAGGAAATCCTGCCCTAACCGACGCCGGTTACCCTTAACCACCACCGGTTAAGCCGGAACCACCATCGGTTACCATTTAACCCCAAAACAACCTTATTTCAAGGTTGGCACATTTCTGAGAGATAATCACATATTTTGAGAACAAGTGAGGGAACCACAATTGCATGCAAGCAAAACCAACATTAGTATATACATCAGAGCATCCATATCCAAAGGCTCGAAGCAATCACACAGCCATTTGCCTTCATGGAAGCATCCAAAGAAGTGCCAACATTACATCAAGTTCATTCCATTTGATCACCCACCATTTCCAACTAGGCATCAAACATTTTTAAACAGTAATTTTTGTTAACCAACACTCATCTATTCATCATTTGGTAGATCCTTTTACATCTGTTATTAGCTTTTTCTCTCATTTCCATTCCCCCATCATCTACCTCCATGCAAACTTGACCATATTTTTATCCATACCCTTGCACTACCCATACCTGGACCTTAATCATTCCTGTGCATATCCAGGATCCATACAAATCTTTCCATTTCCCTTCCATCTTCATCCAACCTCAGATATGTCACCCAGCCAAGTTTTTATTGAGTTTTCATGTACCCCGACCATACCAATGTCGGTTACCCACAACCATCACCGGTTAGCCTTAACCAATACCAAATCATACCCAGAACGACATCGGTCTCTCTATGTATTTTACTAGAAACCAAGAACATAGCTCCTAAATTCCCATTAAATACCCACAACCACCTGAATCTCACCACTGCCGTGATCAATACCTTGATAGAGACCTTGACCTTCAAATTCAATCATAGCCTAGCCTGTTGTGAATGAATTTTCTTATTGTAGACGAATGAGATACCTAAATAATTTTAACTACGGAGGATTTCCTTTATTTCTCTCATTAATTTTCTTTAAACAAAGTGGATTGACAAATGCCTGGTAGTATCACACTTCCTAGATCTAGCACACACTAGGCAGTCCACTTTGCGCATATCTTGTTTAACTTTTATTTGGTGGTCTTGTGTTCCATTTTAGGTAGTTCCTTCAAGAAAAAGGAAGCTCTCATGATCGATGTGGATTCATAAGTCATATGTGCACAACAACTGTCAACTAGCATTTCAAAAGGTATTCCTCCTAGTCGTTTACCCTTATTTGTTTCACAACATTTGAAGAAACACTCTAGAATCAGTGAAACATTTGCGCTAGGACACAATGTGGAGAATCGTAAGGCTTTGAAAAACATTCTTATCCAATTATGCCCTCCCAAAGAAAACTTTGACGATGATGACCTTCTTGAGGAGGACCCCAGTTCACCAACACCCATTCCCACAACTCTTCCCTCACTGCCTACTCAATGACCCAAACCTTTGCCCCCACAGCTCCTAGAACCACCTCTGAGATTTGAAATTAACATGGTTTTCATTAATGACCTCACCAAACCTCCACCCAAATGTCAATGTGCCCAGCTCATCTCACAAGGCTCCTTCCCACCATTAGGCTTTTGCCCTTCATGTCACCATACCTTTCATGGCTCACCTACCTCACCTACCTCCCCACCTCAGATCAACATGATCCACGTTGCTACCCATGCTTAGAAGGACAAAGGCAAGGAAAAGGCAACTAACTCACCAACTAATCCTATACCCAACATACCATCTGCACCCACACCTAAAATCACTATCTGCGGCCCCACATATCCTATTTCTAATGGGGTCACACATCGCGCCATGCTCAAACAACTACACCAATCCCCCCTCAAAATTTCCCTATATGACCTCATCCAAACCTCGAATCCCATCGTTAAGCTCTCATGGAGGTCCTACAATCTATTGAGGTTTTACCCAATGACCCTACACTTGTAGCCTCCATTATCACACCCCATCATGTAGCCTCTCTCACAAAATTACCACCTTTAGCCACACCTCAACCTACTCACCAAGTAGCCTCCCTTAGTTTCTCGGAGGAAGAGATCACACCGCACCAAACTGATGACCTGCACTCCAGCTCTCTTCATCTCTGTCCACATTGATGATATATGTGTATGACGTGTAATGATTAATGGGGGCACAAGCATTACTATCATTTCATCCCACACATTTTCTCAAATGCACATAACCAACAATTGAATGCATAAACATCTTGTCATGTTGCATTCATTCAATGATGCTATCACCTCTACACTAGAACTGTCATCCTCCACATTCACGTGGGCCCCACACTATTCAAGAGTTATTTTACATCTTGGAGGGGGATTCCAATATAACTTGTTGCTTGGCAGCCACTCGGATTCGTGTCATGGGTTGTGTTCCTTCAACTTTGCATCATTGTGTAAAGTTTGAGAATGAAGGACACACCTATACTATTCCAAAGGATCCTTCACCTTTTAAAACATGTAACATGCTTTACCAACCCAATGACATTATTTTACCCATTAAGTCATCTACCTCCACAACCACTACCACTTCACCTACACTCTCTGCTTACCAAGATCAAGCCGCTACCTCAACCGCACATACCTCCTCCATTCCTACTGCTGCCACAACCTCCACGGATGAACCATTGGCCTCCTAATCCATTAGCTCCACCTTGGCGTCGACCTCCAACACATCGTCTATTCTAGCTACACACATACCAACCACCTATCCTTGGAAGGAATTTTTCAACGTGTCATTCTAGGGAGTATCACCTATATAGTGTCAACACATTCCTTACTCCATAAGAGTATGGAAGTCTTCACCAACAGCCTCGTTATGATCAACCTATAGGAGAGCATCTCCTTTTTGGTCCTCCCAACCTTCATACCATTCTCACCTATGGGGGACTTGATACTACCATTTACACACCGAACCACCATCACAAACCAGCCCATTTTCCGCCGACTTCTACTCACTCACCAATCATCATTTTGCCCACATCTTCCTACACCAATGTGCGTGGAAGGGTTTTGGTTTTGGATTTTATGAGCAAGGCTGTCATACTGTGATTCCATGTACTACCCACAAACATAATGACCGTAGTGGTATCAGCTTTGCTAAACCACCTACCAAGAAGGCTTGCATTGAGCTCATCGAGGACATCAACCCTTCTCCACCTTCTTCACCACCATCACCACCTTCACCGATGGAGTCAATGGACCTAGAATCCATTCCTCCTAACTTTTTTTTTTTTTTTCATAAACACCATCTCCTTGGGGCCTCTGACTTATCAATGTGAGGGCAAGGCTCCCTCCTCTCTTCCCTTCCTATATCCTGAAATGTTTGATGGCGATACACCTTCGATCAATGTCGTTTAATGTCAGGATGATGAATCTATACTCACCTACCTTGGTGCGAGAGGACTCATATATTCATTGATTTTTACCATCTAAGATGTAAACCACATTGAATAAATCAACTATCAAAATCAACATTCATACTCGGGATGACTCACACATCCTTAAGATTGGTCAATCTCTGATACTTTGTTGAACATGAAGCCATCACCTCTTTTCTCAAAGATCATAACCACGCTTTCGATTGGTCTTACGTAGACATGCCTAGTATTGACTCCACCATAGTGGTCCACAATATTGTAACCGCCTCCCGATGTCAAGCCCATCATATAAAAGCTAAGGAAAATGCACCTCGGCATTGCCCTTCTTGTCAAAGAAGAAATTTAGCTCCTTCTTTTTGTTTCCTTCATATTACCCATTGATTATCCTCATTGGATTTATAACATTGTCCCTAACACTAAGGTGACAGGGAACTCGTATTTTTACGGATTTCCATGACCTCAATCTAGCTTTCCTAAAATATGACTTTCCTCTACCTATTATTGACTAGCTGGTTGACCTTACCGCTGGTCACGAGATGCTATCACTCATAGATGGCTTCTCATTTTATAATCAAATCTTACTTTCCCCGAGGATCAACACAAAACCACATTCATCACCCCTTAGGGGACCTTCTCGCTATCGAGTAATCCCTTTTGGCATTAAAAATGCTAGTGCCACATATTAGCAAGCTATGAATTACATCTTCCATGACATCATGCATCGTATATTGGAATATTACATTGATGACCTCCTTGCCGAATCTAAACATCGTTCGCAGCACCTCGCCGTTAAAAACCATCTTTGACCACCTTATTAAATATTACGTTCACCTTCAACCCAAGAAGTGTGTCTTCATGGTTATCTCAAGAAAACTATTGGGATTTATTATTTCCCTACATGGTATAGAAGTTGACCCTACTAAATTGAAGGCCATTCTGGAAATGCCTCTGCCCACTAACCTTAGGAAACTCCGTACCTTGCAAGGTAAGTTGCAGTCTATTTGCCATTTCATTTCACAATTGTTTGATTGGTGTCAACCAATTCATCACCTTTTCAAGAAAGATGTCTCCTTTAAATGGGATGGTGATTACCACAAAGATTTTGAGGCCTTAAAACAATACCTTCTTCAACCTCCCATACTCATTACACCTAAAGATGATCAACCTTTCTACCTATACATCTTAGCTACCGATCACTGTTTGGGGGCCATGCTTGCTCATCATGATGAACAACACAGGGAGTAGACGGTTTATTACATAAGTTGTACTCTTTTGGACTATGAAACCCAATACACCCATCCCAAAAACTTTTCTTAGCCTTAGTTTTCGTCACCACAAAACTCCACCATTACCTACTCAACTAAAAACCTATGTTGTGACCAACAACGACCCCTTATACTTCATGTATGCCAATCCTTATCAAAATTAGAGTTCCGCACATTGGCTTATGATTTTGGCCAACCTCGACCTCAAATTTATCCATTAAAAGTCCATTAAGGGCCAAGCTATCGCCAACCAATTGGCTGATGCACCTATTTCGAGAATCACCATCTAATTTTGACTTTCCGGATGAGTCAATTGCTACCCTTTTCCCGGGATGAACCTTACCAAATGACACTCTTCTTCGATAGTTCCAAGTGTTAGCATGGGGGTGGGGCAGAGTTATCCTCATTCCCTTGATGGTGAACCCATGACTTTGTCTTTCAAACTTTATTTTTATAGTACCAACAATATTGCCAAATACAAAGTGCTTGTACTAGGTCTCTAAGATGCCTACGCCCTAGATGTCAAATCAATCAACATATTTGGTGATTCTCAATTGGTCATAAACCAGATCAATGGTATATACCAATGTCGTAATGAGATACTTCAAAAGTACAAACATCACGTAGACATAATTTTGTCCACCTTCGACCGTTACACCCTTCAAACTACCCCATGTTCAACCAACAAATTTGCTGATACCATTGCCTACTTGTCTTCTCAAATACTCGCTTTGCTTACAGATTCTAAAATCTTTGTCACCATACAATGACTCCAATCATCCTCTTATTTACCTCGTGACATTTACTCCATCAAAACCATCACTCCGAACCAAGCGACCTTTGGTATAAACAATACTCTGACTATCTTTCTCTCTCCATCTTACCTCCTGATCTCACCCGTAATGGACAACGTGCCTTCCTTAAAAAGGTCTCTCATTACATCATCATGGGGGCCTCCTCTATAAGCATGGATTTGATGGTATTCTCTTACAATGCCTCACGAGTTCTGAAATTCCTTATACCATTAAGGAGGTTCATGATGGCATATGTGGAGGTCACTTCAGTGGTCTTGTTGTTGCTAAGCGTATTCTTCGCCTAGGCTATTACTAGCCGAACCTTAACCATGATTGTTGCGACTATGTCAAGCATTTTGTAACATTCCAACAACATGTCAACCTTCATCATACACCCAAATCATGCCTTACAGGTCACCCGTGACCTTTGGCCTTTTTCTAATGGGGTTTGGATCTTTTCAGAGAGATCAATCCCCATTCTTCCCAACGACATCAATGGATCATCACCACTACCAAATACTACACAAAATGGGTTGAAGCCATACCACTCATCTCCATGAAATCCAAAAAAATATTTGAGTTCATCAATCATCACATCATTTGTCGCTTTGGTGTCCCTCATCACCTCATCACCGATGATGGTAAACAATTCAAAAATAAGACCTTGCAAAACTTTTGTGACACCTTCGGCATTCAGCTTAGTTTCTCATCAACTTAAATTACCCAAAACCAATGGCCAAGCCGGATCCACTAACAAAACCTTGAACAAAATTATCATGAAAGTGGTTAACAATACTAGGAAGGACTGGCATACACACATTCCTTTTTCCCTATGGGTATATCGCAATAGTATTCGTACTTTGACCGTATCTACACATTTTCTTTGGTCTATGGTACAGGAGGTTGTTCTGCCTCGAAGTCCGTAGATCCCCTCACCCCACATTTCTCTTCATGACATGCTCAATGATGATGAATTTTGTCATGAATTTTTAGCACAACTTGAGTTATTAGACGAATGTCATCTTAACGCTCTTGACCACCTTCAAGTTTACCAAAATGTATCAAACATGCCTATGATAAACGTTTCCATGAATGAAATCTCCAATTTGGTGACCTTGTCTGAAAGAAAATCAACATGTAACCAAAGCGAAAAAATGTAAACGGGAAAATTTACTCCTAATTGGCTTGGACCATACATCATGACCCATACTTACGGATCATGTGCTTATCATTTATCTTCACTCAAAGGTAAACCCAAACTCCGAGCCCCTTAATGCATTGCATCTTCGACCATTCTACTGTTGAATTTTAGTCCTACCTCACCTTTTTCCTCTTTCCATGCTCGTCCCTTGAGTACTATCCACTTCCTATGCCATCACCAATGATTAAATAAGAATCATGTGCATACCCGTCACCTTTTGTCTTCTCTTAAATATGTGTACCACGGTACTGCACATAGCATGATTCTCATGGATACTTTTCATCTACCTTTAGATGAGATCCCATGGTCATTTCACCCTACTTTATGAACAAGAATCCTATTATTCACCTTGGTCTTTTCCATGACTTCAAATCCCTCACATGGGATCCAAATCCTTGAGTCAAACTTCCAATAAAAATATGACTCCCTCAAAAGGACATCTTCCTCTCGCAATCATTGCTATAAATAGATTGCTCCCTTAAAGGAAAACTATGTAAAGCTCTTTCAAAAAAAAGTGAGAGAATCTGAAGCTTCCTACATCAATCAACTTCATGAAGACCTCAAGGAGTTAATTTCCTCATCCCATATAGACTTCCCACATCGATCAGTCTATCTCAAATATCAATCAACATAGAAAGCCTTTTAGTCATGGAATTTCCCATTGTGACCTTGGATCTCTTGCCCAAAGAGCATGCTACCTCATACCATATAAAAATTAACCACCTTTCACCCCTCTCACCATTCACACTCCCATTTCCTACCGCCTCAAGGGACCTCTTGGAAACCATGACATTTGGTGATCATGTGACTACCTTTCACCCTTAGAATAATCAATCATGCAATGTCTTTAGGGTCTTACGTTCATCACCTCCTCCAAGGTATGACCTACTCGGTATGATCCTAACCAATCAGGAGGATTTCTTGCCCCCTCTTATATTTTATTCTTCTTTATTATGTATTAATTACCTTATACAGGACTTGGTACTCGACGCTTACCTTTGGGGTAATCTTCTTCTTCTACCATGGTTGAAATCACCTATACCAAGTTACCCACAACTCACCCACACCTAACAGACCAAATCCCAAATCATGCCTACGACCTACCATCTCATTCTCATATCTCCTCATATTCTTCCCTAGCTTATGGGAGAACTACATCGGCCCGAGATCCTTTTTGCCGGGACTATGTAGGCAACACTCGAGGGTATGTGGCCCTTGGAGGCTAGCTCGGCCACTCTCTACCCTAACCAATTCATCTTTCATTTTCCTAAATCACATTCTACCTTACTTCATTTCCTTTTTATATCAAAAATTGGAAATTAACTAAACCAAATGAAAAATTTCATCACATTTTTAACATCCTCCAAACATACATTTATTTCGATTACTATTTCTTTACCAACATCATGCAAGAATTATAACACATCTAAAAAATGACCCATATCATCATTCATTGCAAATATTTATAAATTAAAACCAAAACCTAACTTCATCCATGCTTATAACTTGACTCCACCATGCCTAACACCAACCTGACTCAACCATGCCTATGACCTAACTCAACCATGCCTAACACCAACCTGACTCAACCATGCCTATGACCTGACTCCACCATGCCTATGACCTAACTAAACCATGCCTAACACCAACTTGACTTAATCCATGCCTAATGAACCTACCATAAGTCCATCTATACATAATAATAAAATGTTATCAACATAAACACATAATGCCCATAATCATCATCATCTATATAAATAAAATATCCATATACATAACTATCAAATGTCTTCGACACGCAGTGTATATAATACAGATCTCTCAAAAATCTTGTATACATCCTCAACGTCTTCGAACACAGCCGGTATATGCTAAAAAAAAAAAAACTCTCATATATATCCTCACCATCTTTGGCACATAGGCCGATATATATCAAATAAAAACTACATCAAAATTGAGGGCCATATATAAGACATCATCATGGTGGAAATCCTCTATATCTGTCTCGTCTGTGCCCTCTGCCTCCTCGGCCCCTGCCTGGTGACCTACTAACATCTCCCCACCCATTATGGGTGGTGGTTGGGTCCCGCTTTGGTACATCAATTGGAACTGGCCTCCATGAACTAGTGGCCTCACCCTGACCATGTCTTGGGGCTTGATGGCCCCCTGTGCTCTTCATGCTATGGGTGTGTGATATGGTCCTCTCACTATTGGCCTACTATGCCCTATACTTGGCATACGATAGAAAATCTATCCCTGCCACCGTCAATCGGTCTCTCGATAGTACTGGCCTCCTCTCTCACCTCACGTAACCTAGATACGGAACTGCTTTGTGGTGGCCACATTAGCCTCGACCAGTACTGGCCCTATGGGACCTTGTCCCATCCCTACTTGTAAATTGGGACCCTGTCCCCAGTGCTTATGGTGGCTCCATCAACCTTTGCTCCTATGCATGTATCTAGGCTTGTAAGGCCCCAATCTATGCCTGTGACATGGCTAACTGTCCCTATAACCCTATCACCTATGCTTGTAGGATGGCCACATGACCCTCATCATCATCTCCATCTCCACCTGGGCTATCTGGGCCTGAAGATTAGCCACATGTTCATGTAACTCTACCACCTCCACCTCTGAACTAGCTAACTGTCCCTACACCATACCCAACTAGGTAATCAGGGTCGCCATATACCCCTATAGGGCATCTCTCTCGTATTGTGGTCATGACTAAATCTGGTACCTTAGCTTGGGTGGTACTTTTATAAATGAGCCGCCCACCACTATCTATATCAGTCTATCAATTTGGTATCATCGATCCGCCGCCTACCACCTAATCCTCCTACCCTGTGGGCATTGTCGGATGTGGTAGAGGTAATGGCCTCTCCATGTCATCTCTCTTATACCTTTGCGGGAAGGGTGGAGGTATGTGCTTTGTAGTAGCCAAAATATTGTCTAACCCTCACAATCGGGATCATATCGTGCTCCCAACATGACATACCTCTATCCATATCAATAACTAAAGGCCATCTAACTCATCATACATCCACCTATATGAGGGATAACCCACATACGGTCTCCATATGATGTCCACTCCGGATAACCCCTCTAATAAGCACTGTAATACACTACATCATGTGTAGCCTTGTCTGATCGACACTCTCCAATCATGGGTACCCATCTGTACCCCCACCTACACTAATCTTAGTGGAAATAAATCTTCTCAAGGCATACATTGGGTGCACATAAACAATGTGCTCATAGGCCCAATAGTGTAGTAAAAATGTGCAACATAAGCTAAACATGTGCAAACGCCCATATGCCCACGACTCTCTGTATAACTTCACCAGGAATGCTGGTGCCCAGGAAAAGCAGGTCCAATCCATCACCATGTCATGTAACACCCCCATCAGGGAATGGGAAAACCTCCCACCCTCTACATCTAGCAAAGTGCAAAGTAGCACACTGCCTCCATCAGTAGCACTACTAGTCTCATCTCCTCTGGATGGGCTAGGTACATCCCTCTGTAACTTAGACTGACACTATAAAACATCATGTCTATAGTCCCTCCCTAAACACTATCAGCATCAAATCCTTTGAGGCCTCAGATGAGATTGAGTACATCTGTGTCCCCAAAGATTCGTAGCCATAGGATCCTAAACACACCCTCCAGTGGTGACTGTCATCTCACCTATTGGTATGTGGAACATGTTGGTTACTGAATCCCATCTATCGATGAGAGAAACCATCAGACTCAGGTACTAGACTGCATCTCGATAGCGTTAGACCCCGGTCAGGCCCACCTCCTCCACGTGCTTCCAATCGTCAATGGTCACCGCACCTCACACTCTTAAGAGCAAGTGTGGCACCTTATCTCTCATCCACATCTGATCTCTCCCCTGCATCCAATACAAACATCAAATTAATCAACCTTCATCATACCCACACTCACCCTTGGCACCTCACCTATACCCACTGTCTCACCTCTTTCTTTCTTCCCAACCTACCTTCCTATCACATTTCTATCTCCCCCACCCTCACCCACTATCATTTCCCCATACCCATTTTACACCCCGCCTACACTAGGTTTTTCACCAACACACCCTATTCTACCCTTCCCTATCTCACCCACTTGACCTAGGGCCCTTTCGACCCCTTTTTCTCCAAAACTGACCGTGCTAGTTATCTCTAATCGACCCCAATCACCCCTAAACCAACATCGACCACCTATTTTGTGACCGATACCGGTTTGACACTACCAACATTGCTAACTCCGATCGACGCCAATTCTTCATGCGGAAAACCATGACCCCAAACCTTCCCTCTAAAAATTACCTCTTATATCCCTTCTACCCACACATTCTCACCTAAACTTCCCTTAACCACATCCCACCCTCTATTCACCCACTTATCTCTTTCCCCGCTCCTATTCTACCCAATTCACCCTCCCACATTTCAAATTTCATTATCCCCCTAACAAACCCAAATTTTCACCACCCAACCTCTCACCTAATCTATCTCATAAAACATAGAAAAGGTTTGACACTTACCTCATCATGTTGTCGTCACCATGGTGGCACATCTAGCCATTACACTTTGGTGGACCACTCGATCCCTCTCTCGGCCTCTCTCACCATCACCAATCTGTCACTTCCCCTTCAACCAATAAAATCCAACAATCTGATCTCGTGGACCTACCTCTCAACTACCAATCACCACTGGCTATGTGGCTCACCAACTCGCCTCCTAGTCTCTCTCTCTCACTTTCCACCTTTTCTCTTTTTTTCTAGTCATTTTCCCGATTCACGTAAAGACAAGTGATTTGAAAAACATGGAATTTTTATTTTGTATAACATGCTTGACCTAATCGATGCCGCTTTACCTTCATGGGCATTGGTCACGTGCCCTACCTTACCATGGTTAATTACCCTATACCAAAGATCGGTTACCCTTGACCAATCAATCACCCTCTCTTCCACATTACCCATAATTTCAGTCTATTACCCTACCCATCAATCTTTTTTCCCCTCACCCAATGCTTACCTTGACCATTCACCTCACCCTCCGGACCTCATCATTTCCTACCTAACCTCGTCCTCATTTGGGGACTCATTATTTTACCCATACCTCAGCCCTACTCATGTTGTGACCTAGATACTTGGACCTGACCATCACTAGTGACCTTTGACCCCATGTGTTTGCTATACCTTGCAACACTGTTCCCTACATTGTTGACCTAATGACCTTACCTTGTCTCTAATCGTGATCATGCTTATCCTAACCCTACCTTTGGTGTATCAGAATACACCTAAACATTCCTACACCTGACCTATGTCATGTTTCCTGACCATATCCTATACCTTGGATACCGAATCACTTCAACCTTGTTTGGATAAACCTATCGACCTTAGACAATGTAGAGTTTTCCTGCTCTTCAACCTGGTACTGTGTTGCAGTTTATATGTGTGCGTGTGTTTGAATATCACTACCTTTGACCCTAACCCATTACCTGGATTACCCGAGTGGACCTTTTTCCCTTTTTTACCCGTTACCCCACCTTCCTCTTCATCACACTCACCTTTTATCAAACCACTCATCGATTCTTCCTTCTGCCTCATCAGTTCTTGGTTTGAGGGGGATCACCTTCACCCACACATGGGGTAACCACATCTTATTTTTGTCAATGTCGCTTACCAATACAAGCTACACAACAAAAAGGGGCAAAATGTAGACACCAAAATTGGGTCACACTCCCCTTTGGTCCTTCATCAAATAAACACCTTGAACATACTCACTTAACCATGGCCCCTTTCATCCCACACTAATATTAATTTAATTAATTTATTCATTATCCTCACAATATTTATTATTTAAATATCCTAATTGGGATAATGCCCACATATCCACCTCATCTAGCCACCTCACCCTAAGACCTATTCTTAGTAAGTTGCCATAACTAACTAAGACCTACCCAAACCCTAAAAATCAATGCCTACATTCCCTCTAACCACATTCCCACCCATTAGAAGGAAGCTTCCATGCTAATCCACGAGTAAATGAAACGAGATCCCAAAAATCAAGGGGATCTGCCTAGTTTAGTAAACCTAAGAAATCCCACCCTAACCAACGCTGCTTTTTACCCTTAACCACCACCGGTTAATCCGAACCACCGCCGGTTACCATTTAATCCCAAAAACAACCTTATTTTGAGGTTGGCACATTTCTTGAGAGATAATCACATATTTTGAGAACAAGTGAGGAACCAGAGCTACATGCAAGCAGAACTAGCATTAGTATACACATCAGAGCATCCATAGCCAGCACCTAAAGCAATCACACAACCATCTAGCCTTCACGGAGCATCCGGGAAGCACCAACACTACATCAAGTTCATTCCATTTGATCACCCACTATTTCCAACCAGGCATCAAACATTTTCAAATAGTAATTTTTTTTAACCAACACTCATCTATTCATCATTTGGTAGATCCTTTTACATTTGTTATTATCTTTTTTTCTCTCATTTCCATTCCCCCATCATCTACCTCCATGCAAACTTGACCATATTTTTATCCATACCCTTGCACTACCCATACCTGGACCTTAATCATTCCTGTGCATATCTAGGATCCATACAAATCTTGCCATTGCCCTTCCATCTTCATCCAACCTCGGATATGTCACCCAACCAAGTTTTAATTGAGTTTTCCCGTACCTCAACCATATCGACGCCGGTTACCCACAACCATTTCCTGTTAGCCTAAAATAATACCGGTCATACCAGACTACCGCTTCTTTGTGTCTTTTACTAGAAACCATGAATATAGCTCCTCAATTCTCACCAAATACCCAAAACCACCTGAATCTCACCCTAACCAGATTACGTACCCTAACAAAGACCTTGATCTCTAGATTCAATCATAGCCTAGCCTGTGAATGAATTTTCTTATTGTAGATGAATGAGATACCTAAATCATTTTAACTACAGTAGGATTTCCTTTATTTCTTGCATTAATTTTCTTTAAACAGTGGATTGACAGCCATCTAGGAAGTATCACACTTCCTAGATCTAGCACATGCTAGGCAATCCACTACATATATTGTTTAACTTTTATATGGTGGTCTTGTGTTCCATTTCGTAGTTCCTATAAGAAAAAAGGAATCTCTCATGATCGGGTTTGGATTCGAAGTCATACGTGCACAACAACCTATCCTCTAGCATTTTAACAGCATTCCTCCTAGCCCTTTAACCTTATTTGTTTCATCAACATTCAAAGAAACACTCTAGAATCGGGTGTGAAACACCTTGGGCTCTAAGTGTGGTCTTGCTTGGAAGACATGATCCCCAATCTCCTCTGCCATGCTAATAAGAACCCCATTCTTTTTCTACTCTAGGTCCTTTTCTTATTTCAAGTGTGTGATCTCAACATCCTTGGCCTTGATTTCTTCTCTCGGTGCCTTTATAGTGGTATAATTATCTATGTTCCTATGTACCACCTCTAAAGATACCTTCATCAAGGCATTTCTTACCTTCTCGTTAGACATAATAGTGGGATTCACGGTTATGTGTCTTGCCTAAGGTGCCTTCTTCAACCTTCTTGATACATAGGATTCTTCACATACATCAAAGTTTTGTTCATCCATATGAGTGTGCATAGACTAAGATAACTACTTCCTTGTGTTCATGGTGGCCATGTCTTCATCCATCAATTCCCATCCATATAAATCATGAGGAATCATAGTGCTTTGAAAATGGGTGCGGAAAATTTTACTTGTGTCCTCAACATAGCCCAAAGATGGAACAACAAACTCTCCACTTGTCCTTTTACTTATTTGCCCCTTAGGAATTGGCACACCAAGATTAGGAGCTAGATCTTTAGTTTCTTGAGTAGTATCTTTCTCTGTCCCTCCTTCCTTTATTCCTTCGCTTCATTCTTCACATCTTCATCTTTCATTTCTTCATATTTTGGCTCTTCCACATCCTTTGGTGGTGTAGGAGATCCAGTGCACTCTCTTCAAATTCTTCCACCTCCTCGTCCAAATTTAATTTTCTCCTTCTCTTCTCAATTGTCTCCTTCTATGGGGAGAGTCGTAGTGATCTCCATAATGATTTTTGAGTAGCACCTTGGGTTCTTGTTCTCCTGAATACCATTTTGAAGCGGTGTTCTCCTTGGAATACATCTAGATCCTCATCACCTTATTCTTATACCTAGGGTGGAGTGGTCGCATGCTCAGTTCCTACCTTATCTGTAGGCTGCCTTTGTCCTCTATGTTCCAGACCACCACTATCTTCTCATTTCTCCTCTTCCTCCTCCACCACTATGGTTTCTGCAGGTTTTGGAGTTGGAACGTTCTCCATTGTGTGCTTACCCTTTAGTGGCCCCCGATTTTGAATTCATTCTCTACATATTTATTACCTTCCAACTTAGGCTTAAGTTGAAGGTATACCAAAGGTGGCTCCACTATCTCCAACTACCAAACTTGCAAGATTCATGCTTATCATATATGATATTAACCTCTCAACATAGGTGGTGTGATGATAGCCATAAGTTTTCCTCAACGTGTGGTAGTCATAGTCTACCTTGTTTGTAATGAAGTTCAAATGATGCTTATTAGAAAAATAGTGGATTGATGCCTAGAAGTAGCATGATGTGAAGGCATATGGTAGCTTGCACCAAGGTCTCCAAGTTCCATCTTTCATTACAAAGTGTGCTATGTTAAAGTGTTGGTATACCATGAAATGTACTACCTTTCCCAACACCGAGGGAAAATCCTTAGGAATGTACCCTTGTTCTTCGAATGCCACATAGAGCCTATCATACCACATCTTCACCCTTTGCTTAAATGGTCCGATCATTGACCCATTGCACAAGTATTGGCCAAACCTTTCTGCCAGAGACTTATTTTCCTTGGGGTACTCCCAAACCTTTTCCTTTGGCCCATTAGGCACTCCGATCTCCATAAATACCAAGGACAATAGGATTACGCCGAAACTAATCCTCTCACAGGTGCATGCTTCCTCAACTATGGTCTCCACTATGTAGCCTACAATATTGTAGACTACCCCCTGTGACATCTTCTTTGTGACATGAAGCCACATTGTGTTCACCTGTGACCACCTCTCTTGATCATTCAATTTTGTCACCAGGTGTGCAACTGCTTGTACCACTAGGTACTTCTTCAGCTTATCTATATCCATACTATGCGGTCCCTTGGTATATCCTAACTCCTTCCTTGTCTCTAGGATTGTTGCTTTATCTGCCAATTCACTATCCAAATCTTCTCCTAAGGCCTTTAATCATGTCAATGTCGTAATAATTGCTGCAAGGTAATACTTTCCCTCCATCCTGTGAAATAGAAGAAATCTTCATGTACCCCGCTCATCAGCCATGTTTACAAAGGTTCATACTTGTCAAAGTACGGATCTCATACAACTTGTAAAATCCTATCTCGCTTTTAAAATTCTGTCCAACGTCATCATATACTGGCATGTACTCTATTATACGCTTGTTTATCTTCGTACACAGTAGTGCATCTAACTCCTTTTTGTTATCCAATGTGTAGTGGATGTAATCATTGATTTTGCACTTCCGGATGTGAGACTCCCATTCTTGTCCTACTATTACATTTTATGGGTATTGCATCTCTGAGAAATTACTCTTGGGAGTAATTTCAACCTCTACTTCCACTTTCTTCTTTCCCTTAGTTCCTGCGACAGGTGTTTTCTTTGGTGCCATATGTAACTCATAATTTTCTAACTTCAAATACTCACCTTCTATCCTCTGCAACGTGAAAACCCAAACCCTAGCTTGAATTTTTGTTCCCATGTTGAAATCACGTGCCCTAGCTCTTTTACAATGCTCTCCTTTGCTCAAACCCTTCTCTAATGGGGACACAAGCTTCTCCTATGCACAAATCTTCCCTCCACATATCGTTGCACCAAAATACTCTTCTCATAGCTCTCAAATTACACTTTGGATCTTTCAATTTATTGTGATCACAATGGTAAGAATGAAATCACATCCCATCCTTATATATATTTTCAAAAATTTGGTGCATTTATTGCTCCTTCACCTACAAAAATCCTCATTAAGTTACCCCTTTAAAAATTTCCATGTGGTATATCTACGCGCCTCAATCATAACTTTTTAGCACGCCTTCCTACCTTCTGGCTACAAGCTTCTCTTCAGCACACTTCCATGTGCCTGAGTACCTCATCATTGCACCTTCCCCTGGTAGTCTCCACGACCTCTTCTTACCTCGTGTTATATTGTTCCTTCATTTATCTCCATCCATGGTTCTCATGTCGAAGAAATTTTATTTTCACCAACTCTTTAATATTTGAATAGCACTGTAATAGCTTTGTTCCTTTATGTGTACCCATTTCTCAGAACCATCCCACACAAAGGTTATGTGCAAATCCTCTATGCATAAATTTTTTGCAAATCGTAATTAGCTTCTAGTGCACAAACGCGCTTATTTTACAAAACAACAACTAAATTGAAAAATAATAGTGATGAAAAGGAAATACATTAAGGGAATACATAATTAAAAACCTAATATAAGTAAAAATACCACCTTATTACAAACATCAAGAAGACTTATTTATAATAGGGCTTCAACCTACTCCTGTTGAAGTAACCAGGTAACTATATTCCATCAAGTTTTTCTAACTGAAAAGATTTTGTTTCAAGTATGTGAGTGATAAAATATGGTCCTATACAATGTACTTTGAGTTTTCCCGATGATGCAAAAATTAGAATCATAAAGGAGCATAATTTTTCCCGTCTCAAGCTTCTTGTCCCTAATGTTCCTATCATGTCATGCTTTCTACCTAGATTTTTCTTGCTTTTGACTTCAACATGCTATTGCTCATCACTCATCCAACTTAATTAACTTGTCAATCCATTATCCTAAGGCTTTGTCATGAGTGAGACCTCTAGAATGTGCAATACGCAAAGAAGGTAACAAGAATTCCATAAGAAGAAATGATTTTGTGCCAAACACCAATCAAAAAAGGTTTCGCCTCTTTTAGCCACTTGTATTTTGTTCTATATGCCCAAACTACTACAAAAAATTTATCATCCCAATCATTTCTTACAACATTACAAATTTTTTTCAACGTCCCTGCCTCAAAATATTGTTAAAATCCTCAATAGTCCCATTTTCCTGAGGATGATATGGTGTAGTCTTATGGTGTGTAATCATGAATTCATCCAATAAAATTCTGATTGTCTCATTCATAAAATGTGTGCCCCTATCACTAGTCAAACTCAAAGGACATCCATACCTTGTAATAATATTTTCCCATAGAAACTTGGATGTTATAGTTATTGTAGAATCCTTTATAGGTGCTACTTCTTCCCACTTTATCAAATAGTTTGTGCAAGTAATGATATAACGTGATCTAGTCCTACGTGTAGTTGGTGAAATAGAACCCAAAATCTATAGCCCATTTCTTAAATGGTTCTGCACTAGTAATAGGTCTTAGTATCATTTAATCTCTTTGACTTGGTTTCCCAAGGTGCTAAAATTAATCACAAGCCTTGAAATATTCCTTACAATCTTTATATAATGTCTCCCACTATACTCTAAATGAGTAAAATCTTGCACGTAGTGGCATCACCCGCATAGTGGAAACCCGCAATACCACCATGAGCTTCCTCCATGATATTTGTGCACTCATGTTCTAGTACATAATGGCATAATACTTCAACCAAACCTGAATTATATAGGTCACTACTAATTAACATAAAGGGTGTCACACGTATAGCAAGTTGTTTCTTATTTAAGGATTTCATTCCTTCTGGTGTCATACCTGTTTGTAGAAAGACAAGAATATCCTCTAATTTTGATGGTGCGTGTTTGCAACCTATATAACTATGTATCAGGCATGGTATCTTCAATTACATGTGCTTCTTCTCCCGACTGTATTTTGGATAAATGGTTTGGTCCAAAATTACTGTTTCCTAGTTTTACCACAACTATGAAATCAAATTCTTTGAATAAGAGTACCCATCTGTATATGCACCCTATAAAATGATATTTTTACTAAATACTTCAATGCCATGTGATATTTGTAAAATACAAATGGTGTTTCTAGTAGGTACTGTCTAAATTTATGTAATGCATAGATCATTGACAAATCTTATCGCTCTGTAGTTGTATAACTCTGCTCTGCAGGAGTCAAATTTCTACTAAAAAATAGATAAGATGATCTATTATACCTTCTCCATGTTGATCCAAAACCATGCCAATGGTTGTGCTAAAGGCATCCACATGTACATTAAATTGTAGGTCCCACGAAGGAAAGTGCATAATAGGCATGGTAGAAAGTTTCTTCTTCAATGTTTTGAATGCACGCTATCAGATCTCCCCAGAGAACATCCCTTTTCTGTTAGTAACTCCTCCAAAGGTGCGACAACCTTAGCATACCCTTTATGAATTTTCTATAATACCCAGTGTGACCCAAGAATCATGCACCTCACTTTGACTGGTAGGCTGTTTTAGGCCGATAATGACTACAACCTTAGTAGGATCAACCAAAAACCTTCCTTACAAATGATGTGTCCTAACGGTATTCCAAATGACATAGAAAATACACATTTATTAATTTTCAAGGAAATACTCAATTGTCTACATCTTTTAAACATTAAGCACATATTGTCATAATGATCCTTAACAAGTCCATACACAATCCAATCATCTAAGTAAACCTACAAGAAATTTTGAATAAAATATTTGAGCACTTGAACAATTATGCGTAAAAATACAACATGCGCATTTTTAGATCAAAAGGCATCACATTATAGGAAAAATTTCCCCATTAAGTAGTAAAAGTATTATTTTTCCGATCCTCCTCGACAATCCTAGCCTAAAGATACTTAGAGAATTCATCAAAATAAGTAGATTTTGTGCCCTACAATGCCTTCTAGTATCTCTTTAGTGAATGGTGTAGGAAAGGTATCACCACACATGTAGCATTTAACATCATGTAGTCCACACAGATCCTAATCCGACCATCCTTCTTGATAATGATTACCATTGACTAACCCATTCTAAATCATCCATGGGCTTAATGATTCCAGGACTTCAACATTTTGTTAATCTCTTCTTTGACCTTTTTGCGTAAGTCGGGGTTCATACTATAAGGTCTCTTTCGATTGGGTGAGTACCTTCCTTAAGTTTTATCTTCATCCCCTAATGATTCATGCACACCTTTAAGTTCATGGTATCCTTAAGGGAATAAGTATTGACAATCCTGTAGTAACTCAATGATTTTTTCCACTTTAGATTCAGGTCAATAGCCTCCAACTATGGCCTCCTCAGGCTCAACATCTGATCCAATATTCACTTTCTTTGTCTTCATAGGTTCATGATAGGTGCATGTGGTCTTATCTACACTATCCAACACCTCACACCTACCTATTGAATGGTCTACATCTAGATTTTCTACTTCTTCATCATCCACTAAGTAGACAACTCTTCCTTTTTACTTCTCAAGGAAAGCACACTTAAGTAGTGTGGCATCTGTCTCTGTTTCTCCATCAAAATGCACTCCTGAGTCTCCTTCATCAAATAAATCTTGAATGAGTTCTTTCACCTTGGCACTATCCCCCATAGTTAAGAACTTTATAACCTTTAATGCCTCTTCTACCGGAGGTTTAGTAGAGAAGAATTCAAATGTTTGGGTCATTCTTGTAATTAAATCCTACCAATTTCTAGTCTCTCTATGGAGTTCCACATATACATACAAAGCACGTGTGTAGCCTTGTAAAGTGGAATAAAATTTGTGCACCCAGAGTGAAGGTGGTAAATATTCCTGCCTCTCCATCTAGAGTCTCTCACATTGCTGAATGTGGTGCTGAACAAGTTGATTACCATGATAAGTACACATTTGAGTATGTGCATTACTCTAATATAATTTATTAGTAAGAGAAATCCTAATTTCATTCCATCCTACAAGATTATCCTTATGAACCACCCACCAAAGGCACTACTTTCCCGCATAGGGTATATGCCAAAGATATTCCATATCTCCAATCGGTCTATCCATTGTTCCTCCATGGTGCACAAAAATACCATATGATATCCTTCTCCAATGTAACAAGTTACTTGAGTTGTTACCTATTCTCCTGATACAAGGATGTATGTTATCCCGCACAAATGTGCTTTTTACTTTGTGCCCTACTAACTCATAAGTACTATGAGCCCAATTATCACAAGAAATACTCGTAGTATTGCTAATAGACTAAATAATTCCTTCTTTAGATGGCTCAAACAACTCTAGGTTCCGGAAGCTGCATACATAAATCATGTTCAAGTCTTCCTCACTCAAGGACTAGACATAAGGCACATATTTTCCATCTGTTAAAGGGATAATAACTCTTTCCTCTTTTTCAAATCTGATATAACCCTTCTTGAACTAAAGATCAACATTATTTACATAGTACCAAGGATGCCCTAGTAGAGATGGGAATCTATCTACCTATGCTAGCGTTAAAACCTCATAATCCCAAGTGAACTTGGGTCCATGTATAATAATGGATGCATATTTTAACACCCCGATGGGAGTGGCCTTAGTCCGTTCACTATGAACAATACATTTGAAGATGGCTGCAATGGGGGTCTCCCCATTTGTACCCATGCATCGAAAGTAAGAACATTGACTTCAGTAACTATATCAATCAATATATTACTCAAAATCCACCCATCCACAAAAACATTTAGAGTGATTTACTTGTCATAATCTAAGCTATGAGGGGGAAGATTTGTATGAAGGATATGTCATCTAGTCTCAATACTTGCATGTAGAGTGTTTCCATTTAACCAATTCCCTAATAGTGAAAAGATATTTTCATAGCGCAACATCTTGCACACTTCTTTCAAGTCATCCATATTAGATTGGACCATTTCGATGCTTTCTTTTCTCCATTTTCCATGATTTCTCTTTTAAATACTATATTTTTCCCTAAAATTTTCTCGAGTACCTCCATGGTATCTTCATAAAACTCCTTCGATGGAGAGGATCTAGGTATTATGCATGTAGAACCTCCTCCTTAGTGATGGTAGGATTCTTTTGCAATGTTTCTTTGGCGTGTGCCGCTACAAAGATGGGTAGTGATCTTTACCGGAAATGCCTCAGATTCTTGTTCCAACTTAGGCATCCACTAGTTTTCCATAGTGCATTTTATCCTAACCATCCCTATGCCTTTGTTTTCTTATTTATGCTACTTGCTAAGATGCTCGTATAAGTCCGGGCATTCCTCATAATTATGATTCTTCCCAAAGAAAGAACATGTAATACTCGAGGACATTCATTCCCGTAGTGGTCAAGGGATCGACATGTATAACATATTCCACGAGGGAACTCACCTCATCCACCACCATGGCCTCATCCTCCAAATCCACCATTGTATCATCAACATCTGCCATAACCTCCTTCAAAATGCCCTTCATTTTGATCATAATGTGCTTGATTATGATCTTGATCCTAATGCTCATTCTTACATTTAGAATTATTTGATACCCCTTTTTATTGTAAATTGATATCTATAAAGCATCATGTGTCTAACCAATCAGCCGAAAATATTTCATGTCATGAGTTTTGGACCTAAAATTTTTATAGTAATAAGAAATTTTCTTCCTTATTACGCTAGCGTTGTAATAATGGAAATTGACTAACATCATGGTTTAAATGACATATCTCACATTCCAACAACAACAAGTGTACTAATCTGGGGATAACTATCCTTTTATTGACCTTCCACTTTGTGCACCAAATCCCCATGTGCATCTCATATGATGAATTTTCCGATAGATTCTCCAACTACTTTGCCATAGCTATGATATGTGCTTCTAAAAATGGGCTCACCCGTGTCTATAATCCCGACCGCCTCATCACGTAAAGTTGCTTCAAGTGCTTCATGCAAGTCGATGTATGTTTTATGTGATAGAGCCCTTATAAAAGGAGTAATAAAACCTCCAACGAACCATTGCGCATGATGCCTTGCTTGAATATCATAATTAATTTTAGTTAACAACATTTTAAAATGAACATCATACTCTCTCGACACTCTTAGTAGTGCCTTGCTTAGAATCCTTGAGCACACTTATACTCTTCTGCTCAAACTTAGGGATGTGAAACACTTTAAGGAAAACATCTTTTAGAGATGCTATAGTCTATACAAGTTTGATCAGTGGTCAAGCTTTATGTACCCGATGTGTGTGCGCCTTTGTAACATAGTGATAAATTGACTTGCCATGTACTCATAAGTCATGATTCCTTTTTGTGCCACAATATTTCACACATGTTCATGTGTTCAAAATCATCTTCTATGCCCCTATACTTTGGAAGATGAAAATACATTGTTAGACCTGTTGGTGCCCATTTTGATCCTCTATCATTTTTCCATGTTTCCCCTTTGCTCTTTGTGCTCTGAAATGTTTTTCCTTTATGAAATTAATGATGTGAAGTTGTAATTCCATTCTTGTGCATTGGATTGTTTGTGAACTCATTACCTTGCCCTAATTTTCTAAGGAGAAATGTGTTTTCCCGTTTAAATGCCTCTTCTATTTTTCCCGTGTTTTCCTGGCCTTTGGAGCTTGAAATTGTTCGTTTTATACTTATTTTCCCTAAAATATCCCTTTCCATGGTTTTAAATTTCCTAAAAACACTTTCCATTTGTATTTTGATTTCAAAATTCTTCACCCACGAAGAAAAAATCAATTTTGGGCATCCCTGGCATTTTATGTGTTTTGTGAGGTTAGATGGGTGTCATTTTACCGTCAAATTCATCTTCAACATTCTAGGGCATCGTTGGTAATTTTTGTGTTGTTTGAAAGTCATATGGGCATCCTTTTCTTGTCAAATTTTATCTCAAAATCTTCTCCTATGTGGTTGTTTGTGATTAGACAAGGTTCAGCGGGTCTACTCGAAAAACTTAACGTTTTTTGTGTTTTGGAAAAAAGTGCATGTTGCCCTGCAGCTCCGCATGCCCTAGAGGAGGTACATGTGTCGCAAGTAGAGTGAAGGTGGATGGGTGGGTATTTTTTTTTCTTAAGGAATTTTGGAAAAAGAGTTAAAGTACAAAGAAAATGCCTAGGGCCCGTAACGAATTAGAATGGAACACGTGGTAGCTTCAGAGCGCAGGCCCACAATGAAATAGAATGGAACACGAGGCGGCTTATGAGTGCAGGGCCACAATGAATCAGAAGTGGACACGTGTCATGTTTTCATCAAAATCGAGATGGAAAGCTAGCAGAGGACTTAGAATTTTTTTTTTTTGGTGAATGGGAACAAAAGTTGTGAAAAGGTCGTGGATCCATCAAGCCACTCAGAAGAGGACACGTGGCAGGATCAAGGGCAGAAGGGAGTGCGGGCCATTAGGGAAAAAAGGAAATGTTGCCTTTTTGGAAAAATGAGTTAAAGTGGTAATTTGAAGCATGGCTCCGCAACGAGTCAAAGGGAGACACATGGCAGGGACAAAATTGGAGGTGCAGGAGTGCGGAGGAAATGTTGAAAAATTTCCTTTGGTGAAAAGGAATTAAAGTATGAAATCAGAGTGCTTCCCCTTAGCCAATCATATGAGGACACGTGTCTTGTGGGAGGGTGGAGTGATGGAGGAAAATTGAAATTTTTCCTTTTTCCAAAAAGGTGGAAATGTGTAGAATCAAGCCGCAATTTTGATGGGACCCACCTTGGGACACATGTCAGCACCAAATCTCAAGGGCAGAGGGGTGGAGAAAAATGTCAAATTTTTACTTTTTCCAAAAGTGTTAAAATATGAAAAAGTGATCCCAAACCTGTTGTCAAAAATCCCCCCCGAGAAAACAAGTTTGGGCCAGGAAAAATCATGAAAAATGGCTAAGTCCTAGTCCTCGCAGTCAGTGGGACAGTTGGGACATCTGGGTGCGAATCGGCCGAAAGGCCGCCAGGCAGTCTGCAGAACAAAGGGAAACTTGGGACAGAGGGACGCGGAAGATGCGTAAGACGCGGATAGCCGAAGGAGCCGAGAGCCAATCACATTATGCCACGCATCATCGGCCGAAAGAGAGTCGAAGCCCGAATCGGGCGGATCGGAAGTTTTTGTCCCAGATAGACCGGGATAAGCGGGCTAAAGGGACACGAGGGACGTGAAAATTTGGCAGGCCCGAGGACAAATCGTAACGCCACGTTTCATAAGGGAAAATGTCCAAAGTTCAAAAGGAGATGGCGGGCGTTGGGGGAGAAGTCATATTTTTGGTCAAGTTTTGTCAAAAATCAAAATGGAAAGTTTGGCCCGCATGGCCCGCGACCAATGAAACATCACCACGTGTCTTCACCATCGGGTGTCGATGGAGGAGAAATGTAAATTTTGATAAGTGTTTGAAGGAAAATATGTCGGGAGGTTCAAAAACCCGACACAAAAGGAAAATATGTCGGGGAGGTTCAAAACCCGACACAAAAGGAAAATATGTCGGGGAGGTTCAAAAACCCGACACAAAGGAAATTCAAGTTTTGGTTTTCGGGAAACATGAGACATGAAGCATGCAGATCACAAAATATTTCCCGATGCTTGGGAGTTCTGCAAACTTGAAACACTTCCTAGGAAAATCGGGTCTTGGATTCGGGAAAACATGTCGGAAAGCATGGGGCGGAAACATGTCGAGCCACCTTCCAAACCCGATGCACATGCAGGTCCATTTTCCACCCCCAAAACAAAGGAAATCTTGGAAATACTGGTGGAAGTGGGTTTCGGAAAACACAAGCATCAAACACATGTCAAGGCATCCTCCAAACCCGATGCAAATGCAGAGGAGAACCCCGAACCCGACAGGCAGAAGACCCTGACGCGGGAAACACTCAGATCACCATAACTTTTTACAGGGAGCTCGGATTCACGCAAGGTCGGACTTTTTGGAAATATTGCAAGGTCCTCTACCCAACTACAACTAGATATCTTCACTTGGGTGAGAAAAAGTTCTTCAAAAATTCAAAATACACTTCGCCACTGTTGGGTTGTTGAGTTTCTCACCTACCGCCATAATGAGACGAGTTAGGTGCAGTCTGGAGGTAGTTGGGGTAGTTTTCGAATTCCTCTCTTCTCCCTCTCTCATTCTTCCTATAAATTGTAAGGAGGAGGAGCTTTTTAAAGTGTGGTTCATCTTTTCAGCTCTTCCTCCCTTCTTTTTTCTTCTCTAGGGTTGAAAATGGAGTTCAAACCTCCTCCCCGCTCCGTAATGGCGTTTTGCCTTTTACTATTGAAATGATGTTCTGTACAAACTTCCGGAGCAACAAAAACATGTTTTGTGATGCATCCGTCCATCCTCGCTCATTCTTTTGCTTGTTCTCTTCTTGCCTCTCTTCATTGCAAGTAATTGTGCATGTTCTAATGTTCGTTATAGGTCCTGAGCTGTGTTCATGGAGTTTTGGAACATTTTCTGTGTGAAATATATCTTTGGGTTCGTGATGCATCTGTCCATCCTTCCCATTGCTCACCTCTCCTTGTTCCATGGCAGTTTTGATAGATGTTCAACATTCTCCTTCTCTGGTGTATCACCATTTTAGTGTAGGCTTTTGCTGTTTTTCCCTTTTCTCTCTCTCTGTGTCTCCTTGGTATGGTTAGATTAGGTTTAGATTAGCTTGCTCGCACTTTGGAATAGCTTGTGGCGGGTAGTTTAGGAGGAGCAGGAACCATCCTTCTCTCGAGGTCTATCTCAGGTAGCAAGTCCCACAACTTGGAGATAGTACCCATGTTGTGCAATCACACTGGATACAGAGTGATCAACCTAGAAATCGATCGGCCTAGGGATGTTGTGATTTTGCATCAACAAAACCCATTTCCAATCGCATTATGACACATGAAGGGCTCAAATTGACGGAGAAAGGCGGATCAATGATAATTGTGCATTTTTAGTTTGGCCGCCATTTTTCTCCGGGAAGTGTGGAAATGTGTTTTTACATTAATTTTGATCAAATTTTTGGAAAATTCGTGTCATTTGTGCCTGCAAGGACCAATGCAATCTGGTTTGAGGATCAATTTGAAGATCAGAGATGTTTTTGAAATAAATTTCACCCTAACCCATCCAAAAACATGAAATGTCAAATCTAAATGTTGTAGAGTCATATTTTTAGGGAAATGGATGAAATAATGAAATAAAGGGGCTCTGCATGCTTTTAAGATGAAAAACGTGCCTCCACAATGGATAATGATGCAAAAATCCTCAATGATTCACCTTTTTCGAAACACCTAGCAATTGTTGTTGCAAATATGTTAAACGTCCTTATCTGCGAATCATGATGAAATTTTGTAACAAACTTGATGCTTGGCATATTCTTTTCTTGGGAAAGAAGGATCAAATGTAATAGAGAGATATATAATACATGTTTTGAGACATGTAAAAGGTCAGGAAATTGAAAATCATGAGAAAATTTTGAGAGAAGCTCATCTTCTGAGAAACCCTCCAAAAACTTGGTTAATGTCTTATGTGTTAGATCTTCATTCATGTTGAGTTGGTTATAAGTGTATATCCATCACAGAGCTCTGAGATTGTTCTTGAAACTCTCCCTTGCTGATGAATCTAACAAGATTTTGAATTAATCTATGTTATTTTGGGAAATATGATGTCTGTTATCATGTTTAAATGTCTGCAAATAGTTTTCCTTGTTCTTGTTGCAATCTTGCATTGAAATCTTTAGGAATCACACAGATCTCATCCTTATTAATATTTTAGTGGCATTTGAAATTTCATTTGTCAGAAGATATTTCATCCGGCATTGAAAATAAGCATCTTAAAATCACTTCACCTTTATTTGTTGATAGATATTTCTTGTAAGACTTTGGGGGTACCTTAGGCGTGATTTGATCAAAGATTTTGATGTTTAATTGAGTTCTTTAACTCAAGATTTTGTGTTGAGGTCTCAAATATTGTGTGAAGAGGAAAACCTGGACCTCCATTTGTGTATCTCTTCGGTTGAAAGAACATGCCGATTGTTTTGAAGCATGTTATCTGATAGTTGTTCAAATGTTGTAGAGGTTTTCAAAGATCTGGCATAGTCAAGTTTGTCTTGTCAATATCCCACCAAAAATCATTCTAAACAACTAATCCTACCCCACACTACCCCTTTTTTGACCTGTATACCCACACAAGATCAAAATCCATTTGCTAAAGTATGCATAACATATCAGGATTTCAAAATGTATTCAGTAACCCTTGCCTTGCATTGAGAGTATCTCCATAATCTAGAATTGACAACTTGTGAAAGTCAGATTTGGAGTGTTGATCATATTTTCCCAAGGCTACTCTCATACTATTTGCACAAATTGAGGGATAACTTCATCTCCTTCACCATTTGAGGGTTACAAAATAGGTTCTGTTACCTTCGTTGAAAAGCACAACCTAAAACAATTAGGACAAGATCAAGTACTATTTTAGTGCTATCCATCTCTCCACAAATCTGAGTGCCATTTAGATCACATCCCTGGATACAAAATGACATACATCATGATCTATCTATCTTCAAGCTTCATGCCATATCTTTGATGCTACTCAAATTGAAAAGGAGAACAAATTTGGGTACCAACACCAGTGGCGCCACTGCTAGGGACATTCTTAGTTCAATCTAATCCATGTGCATACATATTTGAGATATTTGAATGCATATCAAACCATGGTAATGTCTCTTGCAAGTTTTGTCTGCAAATATATTGTTAAAGCATCATTCTATACTTAGATTTGTAATATGTATGCAAAGGTTTCAAAATCTGTCTACAATTTTATCCGTATCTAGCAAGAGTTGTACTTAATTTGCATTTGTGGTTGACATATTCAAGAAAAGGGAGGTTTAATCTATAAATTTTGGCAATATTTTTAGTGCTGATAGGTATTTGATAGATTATTTTAGTGCATTTTCACAACTAGGGTGAAAGTCCTTAGTGGCAACTCCATGCTGATTTGATCTTGATAAATACCAGTGTCTTAGCTTTCTGTCATTTATTTTTGTGTTTCTAATCTCTACAAAAATGGAAGGAAGAAGATATCTCTTCAAGAGGGACCCAAGTAGAAAGTTATTTCAAGAATTGGGAAAGACAGTTTTAGAGGAAAGAAAAGTTTGGAAGGTTGTTAAAGGTCATACATCAAGCAAAGGAATATCCATTAGTGAGAGAGATCAGCCTTTAGTAGAGGATTATCACTCTTCTTCCAGTGATTCTGATTCAAGCAATCCTCTCATAAACTTGTTTACTTCAACTAGTGAAGGTCCTTCTGTTGTACGTGGTGAGTTCCTTCTTCAATCTATACGTGTGTGTTTTAATTCTAGTAAAACTTTCCAAGAAAATCAGCACCTATAGAATACCAATCTTGTGAACCACATATGAGCCCCAAAGACCTTGCACTCCTCATCAACTTATGTCACCCCCAAGATCACCACCTAAAAATCATATGGTTTACCCTCCCCATAGACCTCCATTTGTTGTTAACACCTTTGGTCCTATAAAATTTAGAGGAATGGATGGTTACCCAAATTCTGTCCCACAAGATGTGAGGAATAGGTTGCCAAAGTTCCAAGGTAACAATGTAATAACTGGTGATCAACACCTAAATTTTTTTGTTAACATGATGGAGGAATTTTAGATTGAGCATGAAGATGTGTATATTAAATTATTCATTCATACACTAGAAGAGGATGCAAGGGATTGGTACAAGGCTCTTCCTGATAATTCAATTGATTCATGGACTGAAATGCAAAATGCATTCAGATTGCAATATGGTGACAAGACTGATCCTAGATTTCTCTTATGTCTCGAATTTGAGAATATTAAGAAGAACCCCAATGAATCAGTCCATGACTTCAACACAAGGTTTAACAAAAATTTTAGAAGGCTACATGTTAATCTGAGGCCTTGTGATCAATCTTGTTTGATCAAAAATGTAGATGCGTTTGATAAGAAGGCAGCCTATTACCTAAGAGACAAGAACCCTACTAATTTGAGGTAGGCCTTCACCATGGCACTACAGATTGAAAACAATATCAAAGATATTGGGAAAGCTCTCAAGAGAGATGGTGTAAAGTTGATAAAACTTGAAAAACCTCAAGCAAGAAAGAGTGTAGACTTCGAGGAAGTGGTGAAAACTATGGCAGGGGTTGTCAAAGAGATTTCCTACAAGTTGGAAAGAGCTGAGAAGGGAATTGGGTAGACTTCACATGGTAAAAAAGCAAAAACCATGACAGATTTTCCAATCATCCTAGGGGTGATCGGAGATCGATGATACGAGAGAAAGGACCCATGGGGTCTACAAATAGACATCCTCAAGCACATGAAGGAAGAGTGTTACCTGATCCCCTAACTACTAGGTTTACTATTGTTGAGGAAGCTACTGATATTGATTAGTGTGATAGGTTTTTATGCCCCATCCTACATGTGAAATGGACTAGAAATATGGTGAAGCTAATAATGATGATGGTAATGATGATGATATTTTCATGGTGGGATATTCTTCAAGCTCACAAGAAGAGGCAACATCAACTAAGATAATAAGTGCAAGGATAGCTGTAACCTTTTGGGATTGCATCAAATAGGTGCAAGTATTTCTTACCCCTCATACTCTCGAAGTTGATGTAGAGAAAGATTTTTAGATTCCTAACAATGACTTTGAATACTTAATAATTTGATGATTAAGAAATATGATGGTGGTATCCCTTTGGAGGAAGATATAAAATTGTTAATGAATGTTTTGTGGCTCAAGAAAAAGAGTATAACACTAGGAGAAAGGTTGTTAAAGGAGTTGGGCCTCAATCCAAACCTAAAACACCCTTTCTTACAATTATTCCCAAAGAATCTCTTAGAAGAGAAACACCTACCAAAAGCTATGCTATCCTAAGAAAAAATTACAGTCCTCCTCATGCCCAAGCTGCCAAGAATTCCATGCCATCTAATGAATATTTTTGTCTCCCTTCCAATGCTGCCTTGCCTAAGAATGATCCCTATGACATAGCCTAGGTATTGAGCCAAATAAAATTGAGTGTTCCAATCATTGAGTTGTTTAGGATTCTTGAGCACAAGAAGAGAGAATTTGAGTACCTAGGATTGAAAGAAGAAAAGAGTACCCCAAGCAGAAATGTTAATGTTGTTGAAACTCCTCCTCAAATCGTTACAGACCTTGAAACACCACTAACATTAGAGGATATTGGAGAAACATTTGAGGAATACTTGGGGACATCCTTGGTTGATTCCTAATTTAATGTTGATCCATTCTTTACAACTTTGATCATAAAGGATAGACTACTTCACAATTGTATGTTTGATTCCAGTGTATCATGTAATGTCATGCCTCTAGAAGTCATGAATGAGTTGGATATCAAAGTAAAAATAGCATAAGGAAAGTTTACTACCATGGAATCAAGAGAAGTGCTGATAGTTGGTTGTGTGAAGGGTGCAGTGGTGCATCTTGCATCTTATCCTAGGAGGAATTTAAAATTGGATATTGTGATTGTTGATTTCCTACCAAATGTGGTATGTTATTGTCAAGAAAGTGGGCTGCAAGTGTTGGAGGGAGTGTCTAGATGGACATGTATTTTTCCACCATTCCCATTGAGTGAAGCCTTGTCAATCTCTATGGACAAAAGAAGATGTTGCATCTAATTGAGGATCCAAACAATGCTTCTTATGATGTAATATTTGTTGATGTTGATGTTGATAATTTTATTGGGTTTACTAATGGTAAGGAGCACAATATGGATTAGTCTCGAGTGCCTTGAACGGGTAGGTTCTCCTTGGAACTTTCTATTTGATGGAGCTTTCTCCAAATTTGGAAATGGTGCTGGTATAATTCTGATTTCTCCTAGCTTGGAAGAGTTTATTTTTTCCTTCAAGCTTAATTTTGAATGTACTAACAACATTATTGAGTATGAAGCCTTGTTGTTGGGTTTGAGAATTGCATGGAAGTATGGTGTTAAGGAAATTATTGCAAAAGGATATTTAGAGCTAGTTGTCAAACAAATAAGAAAATTATATGCTACAAAAAATTAGCGGATGAAACAATACAAACATGCAGTTTGGGATCTAATTGAGATGTTTGATTCCTTCAATATTGTGCATCATGACAGGAGTTTCAATGCTGCTATTGACAAGTTGGCAGTGTTGGGGTCAAGATTTGGAAATTGCACCATTTCACCTTATTGTGAGTACAATATTGAAGTGTTAACTAGGCTAGTTGTCCCTGACAACATCAAGCATTGGCAAGTGTTTAATGATGATGCTCAAGTGTAAAGGTTCTTACAAAATCAAGGTGAGTTTTCATATTAGAATATTGATTGGGAACCAATGGTGTGTGTGACTGAAGGAAGAGAGAATTTTTTTGGAAAGGATATTATCCAATTGAAAACTAACACCATTCCTAGAGGACTGGTTGCTCTTGAGTCAAATTTTAACAATGTTGATTGCATCATCAATAGAAATATGTCTGCCTCAAGGGATGTGGAAGAGCATAACTTGGGCACTAATGACAAACCAAGAAATTTTTGGCTAGGTAGCAATCTAAACAAAGAAGAAAAATAGTCCTATGTTCAACTATTGAAGAAATAGCAAGACTGTCTTGCTTGGTCTTATTCAAAGCTAAAAGCATACAGAGAAGACTTGTTTCAGCATGATATTCCTCTTGAAACAAATGCCAAACCATTCAGACAAAATTAGAGGCCAATTAATTCACTCCTCTCAAAGAAAATGCAAGATGAATTGAAGAAATTGAAAGAGGGAGGGATCATTCAACCCACAAGGTATTCATCTTGGGTTGCAAACCTTGTGCTAGTTAGAAAGAAAAATGGAGATATCAGAATTTGTGTAGACTTCAAAAATCTAAATAGAACTTCATTAAATGACAATTATTCTTTTCCAAACATGCAAAACATGCTGCATGCTTAGTGACTGGATCTGAATTGTTGTCCACCTTGGATAGTTTCTCTGGATATAATTAAGTTGTTGTCAAGGAGTTACAAAGATTTAAAATTGCCTTTACCACTCCATGGGGAACATATGTTTATGTAAGAATTTCTTTTGGTCTCATTAATGTTGGAGATACCTTCCAAAGAGCAATGGATGTTGATTTTTTTGGTTACATAAATGACTTCATTGTAGTTTATCAGGATGACATGACTTTGTTTTCAAGGAGCAGAAAAGATCACTTGCAACACTTGGAAAAAATGTTGATCAGATGTAGAGAATATGACATTTATCTCAATCCAAATAAGTTCCATTTTGGGGTGCAAAAGGCCAAGTTGCTTGGTCATATTGTTTCAAAGGATGGTGTCATGATTGACCCTAAGAGGGTAGAAGAAATCAGCAAGGTTCCAATTCCAAGAACAAAGAAGGGCATCCAATCCTTCTTTGAGTAGATCAATTTCATTAAAAGGTTTGTGTCTAATTTTGCTAGATTGAGTCTCCCTATTACATGCATGTTAAAGAAAGAAAAAGTTCTCAAGTGGGAGGAGGCTGCTATTCAAGATTTTGAAGAAATTAAAGAAGCACTTAAACACGCACTGTCTTAGTAGCTTTGAATTACAAGAATCCTTTCCAAATATTCCCTTTTGCTTCGAAATTACCATTGCATCTGTTTTGCTTGCAAAAGGATGAAGATGGGGCCGAGAGGCCTATTTCCATCTTTAGAAAGGCTTTACAAGCTGCTGAGTTAAAGTACACAATCATGGAAAAACAAGCATTTTCCTTACTGAAAAAAGAAAAAGGTTTTCGGCCTTATATCTTAAGTTCAAAAGTTGTTGCTTATGTTCCCCACATCATGGTAAAATACATCTTATCAAAGATGGAGATCTCAAGAAAAAGATGTAGATGGGTGAATAAACTATAAGAATATGACATGGATATCTAAACCACAAAGTTGGTAAGAGGTTTGGGTCTTGCTAAGCTCATGGCTGAGAGAAACCTGCAGACAATTGAAGTGAATAAAGTAGAGGAAGAAAGGGCAGATGTTCTTGATAAATTGGTAAGTTCTGAGTGGTACAAGGATGTAATATTTTACCTCGAGACACCTATGTTGTCCCGATCATTTGAATAAAAATCAGAAAATATCCCTCAAGCTAGCTTCTAAAAAATACATCATCACTGACTTTGGGCTTGCTTGGAAGAATCCTGAAGGTGTCCTCTTGAAATGTGTAACGAAGATGAAGCTCCCAAAATAGTTATTGATTTCCATGAGGGAGTTTGTGGATGAAACTTTGTTGGAAGGGTTATAGCACACAAAATTTTAAGAGATGGTTATTGGTGGCCTAATTTCTTCAAAGATGCAACCCTGTTGGTTAGAAGATGTGAAAGCTGCCAACATTTCTCTAGAAGAATGAAAGCTTCAGGCTCCCTTCCTTTGCAGCCTATATCAATTGAGGCTCCTTTCAAACAACGGGGGATGGACTTCATTGGTGAGATCTCAGACCCTTCTAGTGCTGGACATAAGTGGATCCTTGTAGCCATATATTACTTCACCAAGTGGGTAGAAGCAATCCCCACCAAGAAATAAACACACCAAGTTGTTATGGACTTCTTGTTGAATCACATCATATGCAGATTTGGTGTGCTAGTCAAGATTGTTGTTGATAATACCATGTGTTTCAGAGATAAAACCTTAATGGAAATGTGTAAGGAGTATGGAACTAATTTGACTTATGCTTCAAACTATAACCCTCAAGGAAATGGACAAGATGAGTCCATTAATAAGAAATTATTGAAGATCATTAGGAGAACCTTGGAGTTGAACAAGAGAAAATGGGGTGAACAACTGAAATTTGTAGTTTGGGATGATAAAATCACTGCCAAAAGAGCTACTGTAATAGCCTATTTGAGTTCATGTATGGAACTCAAGCTCTGCTTCCCTTCATCTACAACTATCTTCATTTCAGTTTGTTCAAAAATTGAAGATCGGGAGGTCACCCATATGAAGCAAGGATTAATCAGATTGTTGAGTTGGATGAAGAAAGAAGAGCCTCACACTAAAGGCATGTCGATTTAGAGAGAAGTTGAAGAGGTTGTTTGACAAGAAGGTCACTCCTAGGGATTTCAATGTTGGAGATCTAGTTTTTTTGTGGAATAGAAGAAATGAAGATAAGGGCAAACATGGTAAATTTGATGCATTGTGGATGGGCCCTTACTCCATTGATATCAGAATTGGTGAAAATACTTTTTTTTCTCAAGGAATTAGATGGGTAATTTCTTGAACTGCCTAATAATGGTATACATCTAAAGAATTTCTTGGATTAATCCCCAAATTTGAGGTATGCACCACTTATACAGTGTATAGTCTTTGATTTTTGCTCTATTTTTGGTGTTTTGTCAATTTGTGGTTTGCCTTGGTGTGTGACAACCATTTTTGTCAGTTTCTCAGCTAGTTTTTGGTGGCTTTGGCTCATGACTCTGTTTGCCCAATGGATTATTTTGGCACTTGGTATACTTTTGTTCTTGTGGCACTCACTGGGAGTTCCTATCCCTGAGCAGAAGCTGATGTTGGTGCCCATTTTGATCCTTTTCCATTTTTCCATGTTTCCCCTTTGCTCTTTGTGCTCTGAAATGTTTTTCTTCATGAAATCGATGATGTGAAGTTGTAGCTCCATTCTTGTGCATTGGATTGTTTACAAACTCATTACCTTGCCCTAATTTGCTAAGGAGAAATGTGTTTTTCCCTAATTTTTCCCGTTCAAACACCTCTGCCATTTTTCCCATGTTTTCCTAGCCTTTGGATCTCAAAATTGTTCATTTTATACTTATTTTACCTCAAATATATCTTTCTGTGGTCGTCAATTACCTAAAAACACTTTCCATTTGTCTTTTGATCGAAAAATTCTTCACCCACAAAGGAAAAATTGATTTTGGGCATCCCTAGCATTTTCTATGTTTTGATAGTCAAACGGGTGTCATTTACCCGTCAAATTCATCTTCAGCATTCTAGGGCATCACTAGAAATTTCTACATTGTTTGATGGTCATACAGGCATCCTTTTCCCATCAAATTTTAGCTCAAAATCTTCTCCTATGTGGCCATTTGTGATTAGACAAGGTTCGGTGGGTCTGCTTAAAAACTTAATGTTTTTGTGTTTTGAAAAAAGTGCATGTTGCCCCCACAGCTCTGCATGCCCCAGGAGGAGGTACACGTGTCACAAGTAGAGTGAAGGTGGATGGGTGGGTCTTTTTGTGCCTTAAGGAATTTTGGAAAAAGAGTTAAAGTACAAAGAAAATGCCTAGGGCCCGCAAATCAGAATGGAACACGTGGCGGCTTCAGAGCGCAGTCCGCAATGAAATAGAATGGAACATGTGGCAGCTTCAGAGCGTAGGCTTGCAACGAATCAGAGGTGGACACGTGTCATGTTTTCATCAAAAGTGGGATGGAAGGCTGGTAGAGGACTTAGAATTTTTTTCCTTTTTTGGTGAATGGGAACAAAAGTTGTGAAAATGCCGCGGTCCTGCATCAGGGCCATTTGGGAGAGGAC
This sequence comes from Taxus wallichiana var. yunnanensis, assembly GCA_018340775.1. Taxonomy (NCBI): domain Eukaryota; kingdom Viridiplantae; phylum Streptophyta; class Pinopsida; order Cupressales; family Taxaceae; genus Taxus; species Taxus wallichiana. Next base: position 849,820,526 of record CM031234.1, read on the forward strand.
ACGTGGTAGGATCAGGGGTAGAAGGGAGTGTGGGCTGCTAGGGGAAAAAAGGAAATGTTTCCTTTTCAAAAATATGAGTTAAAGTGGTAATTTGAAGCGTGGCTCCTCAATGAGTCAAAGGGAGACATGTGGCTGGGATAGAATCAGAGGTGCGGGAGTACAGAGGAAATGTTGAAAAATTCCTTTTGTGAAAAGGAATTAAAGTATGAAATCAGAGAGCTTCCCCTCAACCACTCATATGAGGACACGTGTCTTGCGGGAGGGCGGAGCGGCGATGGAAAATTGATTTTTTTTCCTTTTTTCCAAAAAATCAGCACCAAATCTCAAGGGCGAGAGAGGGGAGAAAAATGTCAAATTTTTACTTTTTCCAAAAGTGTTAAAATATCAAAAATTGATCCCAAACCCATTTCCAATCACATTATGACATGTGGAGGGCTCAAATTGAAGGGAGAAAGGAAGATCAATTGTAACTATGCATTTTTCAGTTTGGCTACCTTTTTTTTTTCGGAAGTGTGGAAATGTGTTTTTGCATCAATTTTGATCAATTTTTTGGCAAATTCGTGTACGTTTGTGCTTACGAGGACCAATGCAATCATTTTGAGGATCAATTTGAAGATCAAAGATGTTTTTGAAATAAATTTCTCCCTAACTCATCTAAAAATTGAAATATCAAATCCAAAAGTTGCAGAGTCAAATTTTTGAAAGAAATAATGAAAGAAAGGGGGTCTGCATGCTTTAAAGATGAAAAATGTGCCTCCACAATGGATAATGATGCAAAAATCCTCAATGATTCACCTTTTTCAAAAAAATTTGCAACTTTTGTTGTAAATATTATAAATGTCCATGTCTACGAATCATGATGGAATTTTTAACAAACTTGATGTTTGCATATTCTTTTCTTGGGAAAGAAGTATTAAATGTAATAGAGAGATATATAATACTTGTTTTGAGACATGCAAAAGGTTGAGAAATTGAAAATCATGATAAAATTTTGAGAGAAGCTTATCTTCCGAGAAACCCTCTAAAAACACCGGTTAATGTCTTCGTATTAGATCTTCATTCATGTTGAGTTGGTTACAAGTGTATAGCCATAACAGATCTTTGAGATTGTTCCTAAAACTCTCCTGCTAATGAATCTAACAAGATTTTGAATTAATCTATATTATTTTAGGCAATATGATGTTTGTTATCATGTTTATATGTTTGCGAAACAATTTTCCTTGTTCTTGTTGTAATCTTGCATTGAAATCTTTAGGAATCACACATATCTCATCCTTATTGATAGTTTAGTGGCATTTTAAATTTCATTTGTCAGAAGATATTTCATCTGGCATTGAAAATAAGCAGTTTAAAATCACTTCACCTTCATTTGTTGATAGAGATTTCTTGTAAGCCTTTGGTGGTACCTTAGGCATGATTTGATCAGATTTTGATGTTTAATTGAGTCCTTTAACTCAAGATTTTGTGTTGAGGTCTCAAATATTGTGTTAAGAGTGCAAACCCGAGCCTCCATTTGTGTATCTCTTCTGGTTGAAAGAACATCCCGACTATTTTAAAGCATTTTATCCGATAGTTGTTCAAATGTTGTAGAGGTTGTAAAATATCCGGCATAGTCAAGTTTGTCTTGTCAATATCTCATCAAAAACATTCTAAAAAACCAATCCTACGCCACACTACCCTTGTTTTGACATGTATACCCACAAAAGATCAAAATCCATTTGCTAAAGTATGCAGAATATATCAGGATTTCAAAATGTCTTTAGTAACCCTTACCTTGCATTGAAAGTATCTCCGTAATATGGAAGTGACAACTTGTGAAAGTCAGATTTGGAGTGTTGATTATATTTTCCCAAGTCTCCTTCATAATATTTACTCAAATTTAGGGATAACTTCATCTTCTTCACCATTTGAGGGTTACAAAATAGGTTCTCTTACCTTGGTTGAAAGGCACAACCTAAAATAGTTAGGACAAGATCAAGTCCTATTTGAGTGTTATCCATCTCTCCACAAATCTACGTGCTAGTTAGATCACATCCCCAGCTACAAAATGACATACATCATGATCTATCTATCTTCAAGCTTCATGCCATATCATTGATGTTGCTAAGAATGAAAAGGAAAATGAATTTGGGTACCAATAGGGCCCCTAGAATATTGACTAAGTACAAAAAGTCGCGTAGGCGCGTAAGGTCCCAGATTAAAAAAAGGGGCACAAGGACAAAACACGCAAGGCGGGGTTTGAAAAAATGTTTTAAGGAAGCTCGTGGCACATGCGACATGTGTAGAAAAAACCAAGGGTTTGGGACTTAGAAAAATTAGACATTCGGGAAGAACACATGATAAGCATGACCCGACTACACATGGATAAGATGACAGCCTTACAACAGTTTGGACCAGGTAGGAGCATGCCTGCGGTAGAATCTTCTAGAAGCACATCATGGGATAAAGTGGGAAGCTTAGGCTTGGAGGAGCATGCTCGCATGGAGAACCACATTCATACACTTGGCATCAGATCTAAGGGCACTGGAGGATGAGTTGGTAGTTTAGAAAAGCTATAAATACAAGCACCTGTAAAGTAAACAGAGAGATTTAGAGTGTGGGTGGAGCTCTGCAGAAATACTACAAGAACTCTGTTAATGGGTAATTACATTCGGAAAGGATGTATTGGGCATGGGGATTGTAATTTTTTTCTTTTTGGTAGCTTAGTTACATTAGTCTAGTTGCAATGCATGACTGCGGTCTGCTTCTCTATGACACTCTATAATGGCTCCATGGATGTAATGAGGTTACCTATTATATATACATGAATATCAATGATTCTGATGCATACTTCTCTCTCATGAGTTCTCTTTCCTTTTATGCTAAGTATGGATGCTTGTATGCTTCTTTCTATTATGATACATGTTATAGATTCTATTAAGTACTCTATCTGAAATGACTGCAAGGATCTAGAGGTTGTTCTGAGCTCTATGGTTCTTGTATGTCCTAAATCCATTTGAAAGTATTTTAAACACAAATCATAGATGATGTTTCCCACTAAAATCACATAAAAGAGAGACTCGACACCCGTGCATGCCTCGGGTGAGTGCCCAACTTTCATTGGGTGATAGGCCGATGTGCATGGGGTTCCTTTCTTTTGTGTTAAGGGAAAAAATGACTACATATTGGTTCCATTGCACTGGAAACTTCAATGGGAGTAGGTTGAAACCCTAATATAAATAAGTCTTCTTGGTGTTTGTAAATAAGGTAGTTTTGCCAGTTATTTTAGAATTATCCTTTATGCATTTATTTTCTTATGTTTCCCTTTCACGTTGTTGTTTTGTTTTGCACCTTGGGCACCGGTAACCTTATTGCTACTTTTTGAGAATTTGTGAGTGCCTGAGAGGACCACACATCATTTTAAGTGTGGGGTGGAGTAATGTGAAGGAGTGCATGGTTAAAGTGCCAAGGAAGTTTGTGTTAAAAAGCCCAGTTGAATGGCCCGGTTGAAAGAGGTGTATGGAGAGAAAAGATAGAAAAAGGATGGTTGGTGCCAAGATAAAGCTACTTATAGATCCCACGTACAAAGGAGGAGAAAGCGCATTAAGCAACATGAGGTAGGTGAGAGCAAAAATTAGGATAGAAGAAGTGCCTTTGGCACTAGTTTTGCACGTGTAAGAGTCTCCTGTCAGGTTGGATTGGTTGCACGCCAGAAGGTTGGAGGATTTTCCACATAGGTTGGGTGTGTGAGGGAAAGCACTTAAGTCAGGATTTGTTTGAAAAATCCACATTAAATGAAGAAATTATGGTGGTAGGTGAAGTAGCACTTAATTCTCAAAAAGGGAAAAACTATAAATAAGGGGGTCGGGACACTTCATTTTTCACTTTGCATATAAGAGAACGAAGTACTTTTTGCACCTTTGCAAACTAGGGCTTCAAAAAAATTGATCCATGTGAAGAAAAATTTGGAGAAATTGAAGCGTAAGTAGCTAGTTCAGATTTATGAACCAGGAGGAAGGGATTTCACGGGCATGGGAGAAAGTGTGAGAAGATGTTGTCTTGTGAAGGGAGTATCCCAGTTAGGGTTTGAAGAACTAGGGCACGGGTTTAAGTAATTTTCTTCACAAGTTTGAGATCTAGGGTTGGAGAGAGCGGAAGAACAAAGTAACATAAGTGATTGAAGTGGGTAGAAGACCTAGAAAATGGCACCCAAGAAACCAACTAGTACACCTAAGAAGGGAAAAGGAAAGGGCAAGGGCAAGCAACAAGAAATTGAAGCAAGCACAAATGAGGAATGGTATGTAGAAATGCAGTACCCAGATGGAGTGTTGTTAGGGAAGGAGTGGGAGTCCCATCTTAGGGATATGTCTGTAAATGATTATAATCATCGAGACAAGAACAATTGAAAAGGAGTTGGTGTTAGAGTTAGTGTGCCCAACAAACAAGAGGATGCTAGAAGGTTTGCCCATATATAATGATGACATAAAGGTCAAATTGGAGAAGGCAAGGTTACTAAAACTCTTTGAGTTTCCCTACTTAGGAAACTTGAGTGATCGTATCAATGGCCAATGTCACGCATATATGAGGACTATTTCCACTTCGTGGGTGCAAGATGTGCATAACTCCTCAACTCATTTCACAATTCATAGGCCTCATCTATGAAGGAGATGGGTTAGAAGATGACTTGACAGATAAGGAAGCGATTAAGGAAACTATCACCACTTTTTCTTGCAAAAAGGGGTCAAGGTATTATGATGTCGCAGACATCAAGGATCCAGTAATGAAGATGGCCATGCACCTAGTGTCAAAGCTAAATGGCTAGGAGAGATGGACTCAAGTTAGTAAGCCATGGTTAAACATTTGCAGAAAGATTTCAGAGGGCACCATCTATAATTTGTCTGCATTCATCGTGGATGAAATTATCAACTACGCGAAGGAAGGTGACAGGATCCTTTTTGGAAATGTGCTGCTAACCATCATGTTCTCAGAGATAGGGTACCGAATGCATCAGATAATTTTGTATGGGAGTACCTTGATGAAGACCCCTCACCGCCAAAATATTTGAGAAGTACGCTTGTGACACTATGACAACAGTGCACAAGGCGTGCTTGGAAAAGTGGTACACATGCCTAAGGAACATGTTTGGGGCAGAATGGAGAATTTCGAAAAACTGCCAGCAGCCACTAGGGGAGAGGTAGAATTTTCTATGTACCAACATTACTTCTGGGAAGATTCAAGTTGATAGATGACTCATGGAGCCCATGGTGCAAGCTCCCCTTTTCCTTCACAGCTCAGTACTTCCAAGTGGGAGTAAACAAGTTCAAGGAGTCCAAAAAGTTTAAGTTAGACCTTGGTAGTTTGGAAAAGACCACAGGGAATTGTACAAAGGGTTGGTCTACCCTGGAAAGTGCACGTACATAGAGCAGTACATGTCACATGAAGTGAAAATGACAAGGCCCATGACTCTGCCCATTATAGGAGGATCCACGGTGCGCGTTTACATTCACATAAGGCCCAAGTCGAGAAGGGCACATACCTAGAAAATGAGGTATCTATACCTCAGGATCCAACTGGGAGGAAAATACCCACACCCAAATGGGAGGAAAAGAACCAAAAAGAAAATCCCAAGTGTGGTGGAGACACAGGAAATAGGATCCCCCGGGACAAGTGCCAGTAACGAACACATACGTGCACAAGAAAAAAGTTGTAATAAGAGAAAAGACTCCAGAGCCAGAAGAGCCATCAGATAAGGAGTCATCAAGAAGAAGAAATAGAGTCACCTACACCGGAATCTCCAGTTAGGAAAAAGTAGAGGGTAGAAGAGGAGACCACCTCGGAAGAAGCTGGAAGTATGGGAAAGTACATAGGAGAGAAGGATGGTAGTGAAGAAGAAGTAAGTGGGGAAGAGGACCTAGGAAAGATCAAGGGCTACCTATCTTCAATATACATGATTCAGAGGAGGAAGGTGGAGAAGAAGAACAAGGGTTCCTTTTTGTGTGGCACCAGGATAGTCAAAGGTGACGAAGCACCCAGGACATGGGAAAAGATGAAGAGGCTAGCGCGTAGAAATAAGAGGTTCCAAGCTCGGCACAAGAGAAAACAACCAAGGTGGTAGAAAAAGAGGAGATAAGAGACATTGAGAACCTGGTGGAGGATAAGGTGGAGCGCCAGGCTCGAGCCGAGTTGAAAAAGGAGAAGGAGAGCATAGAAGAGGAATGTGGCAGCACTAGAGGCCCGGTTTTAACTGTAAGTATACCCAAGGTATGCGCATGGGAGGAAGGTGCGCAGAGGAGGGAGGCCAAAGATGGGTTATATTGATGACCCCAAGAAGGTGTTTTACGTACGGTTCCAGAGTACACTTCCGGTGGAGGAGCTTGTATGCATGTCATCTTTCGACAAGGAGGCTACCTACCCGTAGACAAGGAAGATGATCTCTTGGGAAATTGAGTCCCACCTTGATGAACTGGAGTTTGAGGTAAGCCAAGGGGAAATAGTAACATTGCCAAGACCAAGAGAAGATAACCCAGTGGTGGATACCTAGCAACTCTTGGATGAACAACTGAGCAATGCACTTAACAAAGTCTCCATTGAGATAGAAGCTAGACTCTTCGGGTGAAATGATAGGATCAAGGATCTGGAAGGGGAGCTGAAGGAGAAAGAGGAAGAGCTAGCTACATTAACCAAGGAGCTGAGCCAGGAAAATTTAATCAGTGCCCAGTGGTAGCAAGAATTGAAGGATGAAAAGGCCAAGGTGAGCGTTGTGTACAAGAAAGTAGAATCCATCAACGGGCCATACTATTAAAGCATCCGGACCTGGCATCACCCGCGTAGAAGTATGGATCTACTTTGGGATGCCTAGAGGATTTAACAAGGGTCCTCACCATGGAAAGATAGCTGCCAGCCTTGGAGTTTGTAGAGGAAGTGGTCGTGTGCCTAGAGAAGGAAGACAAGTCGAAGATCATAGCACTCATTGTGGAGTACAACAAAGTGCTTACTGATGTAAGGGTCACTTTCCAAACTGCTGAGGCTACATATGATAATTACATGGATAGAGACAAAGTGGCAGGCACCCTGGTTGCCACTCATGAAGCGGAACTCAAGGAGTTCTAGGAGAAAACAAGGGGAATAGGGTGGAAAGAGACAAAATCCTTGCCAAGGTTGAGAAGAAATCAGAGGCCATTGAAACCTTGAGGGCTTCAATCAAAAACCGGTTGAAGGAGCTATATCCATGTATCACATGAAGAATGGATGCATTGGAGGATATATGCAAGGAGTTGGAGAAAATCATAGATACTATGAGTGTGTAAGGAGATGGACTAAATTTTGGGGAGGTAAGCACCCTGGTCGGTGACCTCTGTCAAAGAGTGCAGGACGAAGTCGATGCCTGGAATAAATTGGAGGCTGACTTGCAAAAGGATTTTCCCAGTCTGTAGTGATTCTTTCACTCTCCCATTCTTTCTTCTTTCCCATTCTTTCATCCTCTTATTATTTTTCCTAGGCGTAAGCCTATTTGTATTCTTTCTCTCACTAAGGGAAGTGTTCCCACGATGGAGAATAGGCATAGTGTGGGGTGATGTTGGGCCCCTAGAATATTGACTAAGTACAAAAGGCATGTAGGCGCGCAAGGTCCTAGTTAAAGAAAGGCACACAAGGACAAAGCGTGCAAGGCAGGGTTTTAGAAAAGGGTTTAAGGAAGCCGTGGCATGCGTGCATGCGGATAGAACTAAGGGTTTGGGAATTAGAAAAATTAGATGTTCGAGGTAGAACACGTGAAAAGCATAACCAGACTACGTGTGGATAAGATACCATCCTTGTGATAGGTTGGACCAGGTAGGAGCATGCCTGTAGTAGAATCTTCTAGAAGCCTAGAGGAGCATGCTCGCATGGAGGACCACATTCAAACACTTGGCATCAGATCTAAGGGCACTGGAGGATGAGTTGGTAGTCCAGAAAAGCTATAAATACAAGTTCCTGTAAAGTAAACAGAGAGATATAGAGTGTTTGTGGAGATCTACAGAAATACTACAAGAACTTTGTTAATGGGTAATTGCATTCGGGAAAGGATGTATTGGGCATGGGGATTGTAATTTTTTTCTTTTTGGTAGCTTAGTTACATTAGTCTAGTTACAATGCATGACTACGGTCTACTTCTCTGTGACACTTTGTAATGGCTCCATGGATGTAATGAGGTTACCTATTATATATACATGAATATCAATGATTATGATGCATACTTATCTCTCATGAGTTATCTTTCCTTTTATGCTAAGTATGGATGCTTGTATGCTTCTTTCTGTTATGATACATGTTATAGATTCTGTTAAGTACTCTATCTAAAATGACTGCAAGGATCTAGAGGCCATTCTGAGCTCTATGGTTCTTATATGTCCTAAATCCATTTGAAATTATTTTAAACACAAATCATAGATGATTTTTCCCACTAAAATCACATAAAAGAGAGACTCGGCACCCGCGTGCCTCTTGGGTGAGTGCCTAGCTTTCACTGGGTGATAGGTCAGCGTGCTTGGGGTTCCTTTCTTTTGTGTTAAGGTCAAAAATAACTAAATACATGTCCATGTAAATATTCTAGGGTTGGTGTAGACCTTGCCCACCTGATCTAGAACCTCCTATGTTTCCTTTGCCCCCAACCACCGGATCCACTGGAACTAGAACAACCTATACTTCCCGATCCTAAACATATAACCGGAGTCGACTGCATACAATGTACTTCCCGTGTCTCAACAAGTACTAAATTGCACCTCTATAGTCTATGAAGTTTTACTACTCCTAAAAGAGAGTCCAAAATTTTGCGCACTAGAATTTCTCGCATGGAAGATACACCTAAAAAGGTTCCTCTAAACAACAACGAAGATGTTTGCATTTCCATTGATGTGCTTGTTATATGAATTACGCCTTCTCTCCTACTTCCTAAATTATCTTGCTAACTATTTTTCATACTAGATATTGGAAGACCAAGTGCAAGGGAAATGTTTCTAGGTAGACTCGGCTTTGCACCCGCGGCCCAAGTTGTCTCTACTATCACACTTCTATGTGAGGTTGAGGAGGGTTCCATATCATGCTTTCCCAAATGGGGGAGTTACTAATTCTCTAGATCGACGCATTCTCCATGAACTCCAAATCCTTCATGAGCCATATCTCTCCTCAATGTCATTCACTCTATAACATCCCATTGCTTCTCTATCTCCCTCTTGTGTGCCTCATTTTAGTTAAGTCACCTTTCATCTTTCTACCTCTCTATCGCTAAGTCACCATATTTCACCAAACTCGCTTCTACCCCCACACGTGGTGGGGTTTATTTAGGCATTGGTTTTCTCTCCAAGTTCATGGTTACCATCAAAATTTTGATCACCGATGGAATAACTTGTAGGTAAGTTTCCCTAGGATATCACAAAAATTGGAATTCTACTACCTATGGGAAATAATAAGTGGAAATTGAGTACTCTAGAATATAGATGTTCAGAACACCATGAAACCAAGTATCCACAACACTTGTCCAAATTAGATCAACATTATAGAGGGACTCAAATTCTTCTTATGTCAAAATAAGTACATGATACCTCCAATTCCTTTTAGATGCATAAGCAATCAGCCGCTCGTATATCTCTACTGGAAAAATGATGAAGAAGCTCTCATACAAACTGTCATATAGATTCTATTCCACCCATGCACGTGCATTAAAATCAGATATGATATTGAACCACCATGCGTATTCTTCTTCTAGATATTGTATCCACTCTTCAAAACTTTCTAGGGTCAACCGGTATGTCTTCATCATGAACCATCCTGAAAACAATTGAAAAAGAGGTCCCAAAAATAGAACTAATGATGCATCCTAGAAGTTACCGAAACATCCCGGTGTGCTAGCACATCACTTAGCCTAGACAGAGTTCTCACCCAAAGCATCGAAAGGTACCCAGCCCCTCTTTAGGGTCGATGTTTCAGGATGTTATAATGATGAAGAATTAATACATTTAGATCCATAATTAATACATCATTCTATAGTGTATGTTCATATATAGATTTAAAGAATAACATATTTAAACACTATGATCCAGCCAATACACTCCATTATATTAAGCATGATAAATACACAAAATATCATTACAATATATAATAACATCAGTTATGCGTGCATCAAATTTGGTAGCATAACTTCACAATAATTTAGTTCTCACTCTCACTATACTACGTAGATCATTACATATTTATAAGGGTGGGGACTTTCCCTTCACCGCTTGCATAATTCCAAAAATAGGTCACATGATGAAAATAGCCATGCACCTTTACAATCACAACCACACATGTAAGTGTGCTAACAATAGACCTCTTCTAGTTGGTGATAGTAGTAAATGTATTCTTATCCTACACCCATATAAAGCACTTCGTAGCCGCTCCTCCAAAAATAGCTAATGCGTGTTGTGTAAGTCTTTACCTGGTTTGTGTGCTCGACATGCTATCTCCAAAAATAGCTCATACATGTGAAAATAGCTAAGTCCCAAATCCACCCTTATATTTCATGCGTGTGTTCTCCCCTATCCTTCCACGCCTTTGACTTCACCCTGTTCTCTCATGCAAACCTTTTGCATTCCTTCTACTAAGTATTATGCTCTATCCTCCCAAAAATATATAAATTAATATGTCATAAGATGTTTGTTTTAATGTAAGGAATGTAGAAAGCGTGTATCATAGGAAGTAGGAAGGGTATTATGGATCAAATGTAAATGATTATAAAGAAAACACTACAAAAATTTCATAATTTAGATACTAAATAAAACACTAAAATATTGATGATAATGGCTATATTGACCATAGGGACACCTTGAGGTAGGTGTAAAACTTTTCCACATGGAAAAATTATAATATAGTGAGGCACTCTAAACATGGATCAATATGTGGGCAATAAGGTAAAAATTCCACCCCCATGTTCCATTATCAACATAAGTTTAAAAATCATTCAAGGTCTTTTTGTTATTAGTGAATTACAAGTAGTTTGTAATCATCAACCCAAATTCCATTACTACTGAATCCATTAAACACTTTTAATAAATGGCCGTGACGACACCTTGAGGTAGGGTTTGAACTTCTCTATGTATACTTTGGTAGAACACAATAGGGAACTACAAATGAAGATCACCCAAGATCCATTAAGGACCCAAGCTCATCCTCATGTCCAAATTTGAGAGAGTAGTCCTCCACCACTCCATTCCTTAGCTCAAGTATAATAAAATTCTTTACCATCATATTTTTTTATGCCACAACAATAATTCATTGCATTAGTGAGTTCTATTTCATGGGTTTGATTCTTGATTTACCTGTAGTGTATGGAGTTGGGAATTTTCACATCACATAGAGGTTATAGTGGTTATAAGGACACATTGAGGTAGGGGTAACACATCTCCATATGAACCAAGATTAACATAATGGACTAGCCTAAATTTGGATTGTTCGATGGATATTAAGGACCAAATACCACCTCATTTTCATCTACCACCATCATTTATTTAAAAGACTTTTTTTTCCATCTTACTTAAATTTGATGAGGAGTGATGGGAAGAGAAATGGAGCTAAGGTTTGAGGAAGTAGGTGTGATTTAACCTTAATGGTTAAAATTTTAAGGGGTAGTAACCAATGGTAGATTATCATAATCATTTAGTTTCCAAGGATAATTACAATAATATCATGAATAATCATTATATAAAGTTAAATAATGATAAACAATGCAACCAAACATTAACAATGAGATGGAGAAGAATAAGTAGCCTATATCCTTATCCATGTGCTAATGTAGGGTAGTGTGATGATTGGAAATGAATAGAAATGATTCGATAAAGACTCGCTATTACAATTGTGACTTGATCATCTATCTAGACCAGGTCGTATGGTACGTACTCAAAGTGTACCCCGACTATGGAACTTTCTATATACTTTGGTATTTCTATAATTTCAAACTCTACAAATTCTTGTGCCTATTCAATACTTCTTATTCCACTCTTGTATTGAATGTGGACCTTTGACATTGTGTGATTCTCGATGTACAACTATCCAATCTTAAAAATCTAGCCGGTGAGAGAGAGTCTTACAAAACAAATGTTAGGTTGGTTGTGGGCATCCATATACACTACCCACATAGAAACTATACACTACTCAAGTAGACACTACTCTAAACAGGGCTTGAACCACATGTTGTTCTTTCCTAGCATGTGATATCTAGAATGTATGTAACTAAACCGATAACCATGATATTGGAAGAATTTAATTGTACTTGATAATTTCCCTAACTTGATTGGAATTTTGTTTTGTGTATTTTTTACTTACAAACTTGAGTGTATGACTACCCTAAAATGAGCATGCATTGTATGCATATTTTAAGGAGTCTTAGAATAGATTTTCTTTTGATTACTCTTAGCGTTTGATCATTATAATGCTAGATGTCAAGTAGAATGAATTCCATGCTCAATGGGAGATGAATAATTTTCTTATATATGCATTTTGGAGCTAGAAAACTTGAATAAAGTCATTAAGGAATTTACCACATGGATTCATATTAGAAAATGTTATCTTATGGAAAGAGGGACCAAAGTGGTTAGGTTTCCCCATACATATGGGAACTATGGCCTTCTCTATCTTTTATGGTCCTAGATGCATGTTTGGGTGATCAAAAATTTGGAATTTTGATATGCGATGACATAGCCTAATTTGATGAATTGATATTAATGTTGTGTGAAAAAGTAAGTTTTTTTAATCAATAAATAATAAGTGATACATAGTTAGGGATATCTTAATTGGTCCAATTGAATAAGTGTGTATTAGTGCAATAACATTGTATATTTTATATTTTTGTAAGACAAGAAATTACAAAAATGAATGTCTATCTTTCCCCCTTAAGTATAAAATTGGAAATTGTGTGCTTAAATTTAAAGTCACCTAAGTGTGTAGACACAATTTTTCTTCACTCGAGAGAACCTTGTGATTGTGTAAGGAATTTTATTTTTTTAAGTTGTGTCTGCTTTTTCTAGGATGAGTACTTGTAGAGAAAAGATTGTACTCAATTTTCATAGTATAGGAAATAAAACTTTAACATGAAAACTTGAAGTTAACATGAAAATATAAATATGTATAGTAGAAAATAAAAATAAAGGAAAGAGTACACTGATTATTTTGTGAGATAGGGAGAGAATAATTTGAATACTGTTTCCATGGAGATTTTATAAACTTTGTGTTAGATATGGTTGCAAGGACATGGGGGTTATCAGGTCCCAAGTGGAATATGCCAAGAAAAATAAAAAGTGAAAATGTACCCCTCATGGTGAAGAGAACTTTATGCAGAGAGTTCTAGTTTCTCTACATCCCTACACAAAAATATGAGAAATCTGATGTAAATCCTATGAGGATAATAGTTAGTGTGGCACTTCCTAAGACCCATAGATAAGTTCCACAAAAATGAACACGAACCCAATTGATTTGTAAATGATGAAATAATTATCGGGTAATGCTAACTTGCACATACCCTTGGTTTCACTATAAGCTAAATTGTACCATCCATTCTATTATTGAAATTGAGTGAAAGATCTCTAGATTCCCTAAGAATCTATACCAATTGATAAAATTATTGCATATTCCCTTAGGACTAAATCATATGGAATGACCCATAAGATCCAAACATTATGGAACTTGTTGTATGTTTTTTCCCTATGTTTTTCTCGACCCAATTTTTTTGTTGAGGAATTTTCTACACCTCTTCTCTGTTCATTTATTTAAGTGTTATTTTTTTCCTTAGTTTTGAGTTATTGGGAGGGTGAAATATCACTCAATGGTTTCCCCACTTATTTGGGGTGAGCAAGATAGAAAAATGTGAGCGTGACCCAAATAAAAGGACCTATAGTTAATGTGCACATGTGTTTAAGGATTCTTGTAAGGGGTAATAGGGGAGACTCGCATGGTGTATACCATGGAAAATACATAGTAATATAATAGGAAAACTAGCAAAGTGTTAGTAACGCAGTAATATGAAAACAACAGAGTGGATGTAAGTAAAAGCATCCAAGGAAACACAAATATGAAATTCATGGTAAATAATATGTCACATATATGGAACACCACTTAGGATGTCACATAAAAATTGAGGCATCAAGGAAACCAAGAAACAATCGAGCAACATAGGGCATTTCTTGTAAATAAGTGAAAGTAAAGAGAAAAGATATAAAGTAAGAAACAAGCCATAGTATGAAAATGATCTCAACTTGGAAGTGACTAAAGAAAATAGATAATACACATGAAGCATCCATTAGTATGTTGAAGTAATAAATGTATGAAATTATGTATGTACTAATTGAATGAGGTAAGTAAAACTAGAGTAGTAAATTTTGGAAAGAAATTCTCTTGTATATGAGAAAATGTAAAAACAAATTCCCTAGTAGTTACGTAAGAACTAGTGAAGAGAAGTTTCAAGTAGATCACATCACATAAAAATTTGTGTGTAGCATATATTAAACTTAATGTACCATGTGAACACACATGTGTATGGAAAAATGGCATATCATATTATGTATCAAGTTAAACATGATAAATCTTTGATTGAAGCGCGGTCAATAGCCATAGCAATTCTAGTAATAGTATTGATAGATCTTTGATTCAATGGCATCCTCCTGATTTTAACTGGTATAAGTTGAACTTTGATGGGGCCTCTAAGGGTAACCCTGGGATTACGGTAGGGGAGGAGTGATCTAGGATCATAAAGGTAGTCTGATTTCTACGTATGCTGGAAAAATGGGAATTCAAACCAATCATTTTTCCGAAGCATTATCTGCTTTATGGGGTCTGAGAATTGCTTAGACTCATAATATCCAAAACCTCATTCTTGAAGGGGACTCCTGAATATCATTAATCATCTTAATCAATGCTCACCTCCAAGTTAGAATATCAGGGATTTTATCTTAGAGTCCATAAGTATCTGTCAAACCTTCAATAAAATTTGGATCATGCATACTTACCGGGAGGGTAACAAGTTGGCAGATGCATTAGCTAATTATGGCATTAATGTTAACCACATTGTTTGGGATAATAATAGCATTCCTAAACAGCTTCAAAGCAGCATTCAAGCAGATATCTATACACATGTAAATTCATGATTTGGGTTATGATCAATGGGAGTGGATTAATAAAACTCCCACATGTGCTGACTTTAAAACTAAGCTTATACAAATCTTGTCGAACAATCAAGATTGTATGAAGTATAATGGAAAGTTCAAGTGGATTTATATAGAAATGAAAGTCACGCATGCGAGCAACATTGTGCTCTCTACAATCTAGTTACAAGACTCTACGGATCCCCAAGACAGAAATAATGTTAATGATGATAGGGAGCGGGCTAGCAAAAGGGCCATAGTTCCCACATGCGAACTTCCACAGGTTCAAATCAGCAGTCACACGGGTATTTTTGGGAAAAGCAATGGCTATTCTAAATAGCAATTTCACTACGCAGATAACAATAGTGAAAGACAGACTGGTATTAGTGCTCTTAAGTTTTCTAAAAAAATTGCAAGTAGTTAAGCACGGTGAAAATGGGGGGCCCCTCTTGCCAAATTGAACCCAACGTGGATTCGGATTGGAAGGATAATGTGGAGATGTGGAATATTCTCATCCTGGGAGGCATCGCCAACTTTATGGAGAAGATTCAGGGCCATGACCAAAGTATTTCAGTGCATTTTGTGAAGGAGCGGAAGGATCAAACTGTGGATTATGGGGGGCAGAAGATTTCGATCGTGAGGAGTTAATTGCTGAAGCAACTGGCCTTGGCATGGAGGGGTACCATTTTTTTAATAAAAGGGTTGACAGAGAAGCTGAGGAGAGGAGATTTGTTGAGGGAACAGAGAAGTTGATCTTTGTCACGGCGGGCCTGCTTGTTAGCTCGATCCCTTCACCTTATGATGAGGTTACCCGTATGATGGTGTGCTTCATTTCTTTGGAAGGGAGGTTCATCACTGTGCCAGCTAAGCATCTTGTCTTCCTCAACCACTTCCACAGGAATCGCACGGTATGTTTCCCCCATTATCTACTTAACTCTCTTGAGCGCTCCATTTTGGAGTTTCAAAAGCATGCTCGTGCGGTTCCTTTGCACCAGGGGCTTATTTTCTTGCTGCATAAATTATGTCTTCTTTGGTCTCCTAGTTTCCCTCCCTCCCCCGGCTCTGTTCCCCCTCTGCCCGGTTCAGCGGCCGCTAGCCCCATCTCTCCACATTCTGTCCCCGCCACTGCTATTGTCACCCCTCTGCTAGCCTTCCCGGTTCCATCTCCCATTCCCCCCACCTCTTCTCCCACCCCCTTCGCTTCCACTTTGGCTAGACTGTTTACCAAGTCCTCTAGAAGACTGAACCTTGATACCCCTGCTATGGGGAAGGATCCTCAAGGGATTGAAATTTCCCATAACCTCCTTCATATTAGCAGTGCTAGTTCTCAGGAAGCATATATGGAGAGCTCCACAAAAGGGCTGGAAGCCTTAGAAGCTGACATGAAGCTGTTGAAGGAAGAGGTCAAAAACTTGGCAAAACAAAAAGGTAAGAGGAAGAAGGAGGAGGAGGTGGCTATGAATAATAGCTAGATTGAAGATATTTACAAGAAGCTGAACTCCTTAGACTCTGTTTAGGGAAGGCCAAGACTCGCCATGATTATAATATGGCCATTTTTAATGCAATTGAAGAGTTCATTGAGCAACATGTCCGTAGTGTCTCCAATCTCAGCGGGGTTCTAGCAACCCTTTGGGGCACTGATAAAGAAAGAAAAAGGACCATTGATCAGCTGGATGTTACTGACTCTGCCCACATGACGACTTTGGCTATGTTCAAATCTTGGCAGAGTATCAAAACCAGCATCGACAAAGCCGCCAAGAAGTAATTGTGGGAGCTTTTGCTACACTTCTTTGTAATTATTGCTGTTATTTTTCTATTTTTCTGTAGTGTTCGTGTTGTTTTTGTTTTGATGGGGGTAGCTTCTCTTTGGCTACTTTGGGCTTCATTGTCCCATCTAGATTTTGATCCTT
The DNA here is from genome assembly GCA_018340775.1 of Taxus wallichiana var. yunnanensis. Classification (NCBI taxonomy): domain Eukaryota; kingdom Viridiplantae; phylum Streptophyta; class Pinopsida; order Cupressales; family Taxaceae; genus Taxus; species Taxus wallichiana. The sequence continues at coordinate 849,837,561 of CM031234.1, forward strand.
TCTGTTCTGGTTCTCTTTCCTATTCTGGCTTCTAGGCCCTCTTTTGTTCTCAAGGGTATAGTCCCTTTCAAAAAACTATTTGCCAAAAATAAAAGAAAGTTAAACATGATAAGTAATATGCAACATAAATAATATAAGCATGCAATAAAGACAACCAAGAAAGAGTGACGATTTATTTTTTTATGTTTTGTATTTATTTGAATGTTTTTTATTTTTTAGCATGTGTGATTTGTTTTTCTTTAACCCCTCAAGGGAATATATGAAAACATATTCTCTGAAGATAAAGAAGGGTGATCTGATAATTCTTCTAGGGGGAAAATATTTAGGTTTTTGTGGATTTTTGATTAATATAGATGACACATCTAGAGAGGGGAAGAAAGGTTTCCCCCATGTGTGTTTGTGTGTGTGTGTGTGTGTGTGTGTGTGTGTGTGTGTGCATGTGTGTGTGTGTGTGTGTGTGTGTGTGTGTGTGTGTGTGTGTGTGTGTGTGTGTGTGTGTGTGTGTGTGTGTGTGTGTGTATGCAGCGCGCGCGTGTGGGTCTGTGTGTGTGTGTGCACGCGTGTGCGCGTGCGCGCAGTGTGTGTGTGTGTGTGTGTGTGTGTGTGTGTGTGTGTGTGTGTGTGTGTGTGTGTGTGTGTGTGTGTGTGTGTGTGTGTGTGTGTGTGTGTGTGTGTGTGTGTGTGTGTGTGTGTGTGTGTAAAGTGAGGTTTGAGTATGTAGCCTCTCCCTCAATAATCAATTTGAACCTATAAATAGAGTGCTTCGTCAAAAACAAGAGGGAAGAGTGTATGCCCCTAAGGGTATGAGTAGCATATGAATTATCTAATGAGAACCTCCTGAGAAAGTGGAGAATATCTTAGGGAAGATGGAGGATTGGGCCTTAGTTATACCAAAGAATGTAACACAAAGGCATATGCTATAGAAAATTTAGGAGAGTAGTAAGATTTAATAGATCCAAAATAATTCATGTGTGACTTAGATGGTTGGTGGACATGAGTATGAAGATAAAACCCTATAGTGACAAAAGGATAAATCATGCATGAATTAAGAACTAGTATATTATCAAGATTAATAGGAGGATTGATAAATATGCAAGATACTTAACACAATGAGGGTAGTTTGTATCATCCTCAAGAAGGGGGAGATACACATGGATGAAAACAAGTATAAGAGGTGATCTAGAAGCATTAGGACCATTAAATACATACTAAGGTATGTCCAAAGTAACAAGAGTAAGATTATAGCCAACCACTAATTACCTAAGTAGGATTCTATAATGGAAGCAGGAGCGCGAGCGGAAGTAGAATTTTTAATGCAAGTAGAGGTAGGAAATCCTTTTTGAATGGTGGAAGCAAGAGAGACAGAAGCCTGCTATGGATTCAATGAAATCTATAAAGCCTCATGGGCATTACAGAGCACGTGCTGAACCGTAAGGACAATAGAATGGAGTCACTTGTGTAATCCACATGGGTAGAAATATTGGTCGAGAAAATCTGGACAAAAATGCCTTAGAAGGATTGGAGCCTTCTAAAGATAAGGGCCTTCGGCTCTTAAAATACCAGATTCTCTCTTAGAGTGAGCTAAGGAAAATATGGAAGGAGCTTTATTTACCAAATGCTTGGGATCTCATCCCAACATTGATTTCTTCTGCAGTTGGGCTAAGAGAAGATGGGTGCAAAATGGATCTATTGAGGTAACTGCATATGTGAATGGTTTTTCTTAATTTCTCTTCCTAGTAAAGACCATGTCTTAAGAATTATTTCTAGAGGGCCTTGGTTCATTGGTAAATCCCATGTGGTGGTGCAACAATGGGAACCAACTTAAACCCCTTTACAAAAACCTTCTCTAAATATCCTATTTGGGTAAATCTCCTAGCTTACCTCTTGATTTCGCAAACCCGAGGTCCCGATCAAGATACCCAAAAGTTTGGGAACCTAGATAGTGATTGATCCTATTCATAAATCTAAAACTAGGATTACGCATGTGAATTTTTGCATTAATATGAAATAATAAGTTGTGATGGAAGAATCTATCACTTTGATCTCAAATTTTGGGGATTGGGTACAAAGATTTGAGTATGCTTCATTCCCTTTTGTTTCTTACAAATGCAAATCTATAGGGAATGATCCTCAAAGTACACAACACTCAAGAAGAAGTAAGAATCAGGTCCAAGATGTCATTCTACGGGTCCAAATAAAGATAACACAAAAGGGAGAATAGTTGGGAAAAATGGAAGGAGAACTTTCGGTAGGACCACGGAAGGGACCAAGAGGTTGTAAAGGAGACTATAGTTGGTGAAACACAAATTGTGGCTGAGGCTAAAGTTGAAGCTGAAAAAGATGATCCAAAAAACAAGGTTGAATGGGGTAAATAAAAAAAATGAGAAGATGTATGAAGAGGTTTTTTCCCCAAATATAAAATGGAAGGAAGCTGAGCATCTATCTAATTCAGAAGGAAACTATGCACTCAAAGTGGCTCAGGGTCTTTCTCTGGAAGATCTATCCACGATTAGACAAAGCTCTTTCAGCCAAAGATAGGAGGAAGGCATATTGAATTCTAATGATTTTGACCTCTTGATGGGAGGTATTGTTCTAGATTATATTGATCCAGTGTCCTCCCTATTACTCGCACAATAAGGTCCAAGCCTTTACTAGAAGTAATTTCGAGCTGATGTGGGTAAAGATTTAACTCCCAAGGGAGTAAATCTAACAAGGATAAGAGAGAGATCTTGGTTAAGAAATACATGGATAAAGGGATACAAAAACCACTTAGGTTTCCTCAATCAAAGAATAAATTATCTTACTCTCTTGGAATGTTAGAGGGTTGAATAACCCCAATAAGAAAAGAATCCTAAAAGATTTTAGGAACAAGTACAAACCTGATATCCTGATGATACAAGAAACAAAGATGAGTACGGAAAGATTTAAATAAGTGGGAAAGATGGTCTTTGGTATGGGGTAAGCTTGATGGGGATTTAGGAGTCATTTTCACCCTCTAGAATCCCCTCTTGGTTAAAGGCATGGTGCTCCTGTCATCGTCCAACCACCTAACCATGGGTTTTACTGATTTAACTTCAAACAAGTCTTGGATTATTTCTAATTAATATTCCCCTAACCATGTGATTGGTAGAAGGAATATTTGGATAAATGGTGATTGTATTGTTCGAGGATACTTTAACACCATTCTTTCCTCGTGGAAGAAAAGGTGGATCCATTTCCTATACTGAGATAGCATGGATGAGTTGGCTAATTTTTTAGTTACTAATGATCTTATTGATCTTGAGCTTGGAGGGTCCAAATTTACTTGAGAAAACAATAGATTTGGAAAGGACCTTATATAAATTAGACTAGACATATTTGTGGTGAGCCATTCTTGCATGATTAATCAACTCTACTCTCTTTCCACCTTTCCTAGAATTGGATCTGACCATAACCCGATCATTTTCAAGCCGGATATGGCTATTCCTAAAAATATAGACCTTTCCGATTTGAAAAATGTGGGTCTAACATCTCGAAATCCTCTTGAGAATTCAAGAGTGGTGGGGGATCACGGTCCATGGGTTTCCAATGTACAAATTATGTTTAAAGTTGAAGCATGTTAAAAAAAAATCAATACTTAGAATAAGGAAATTTTTGGGAACTTTTTTTAGTCTAAGAGCGAGAATAGAGGAAGATTTAAGGACTATTGAGGAACTAATGGAGGAAGATGGGCTCAACTAAGAACTTGAAGGTTAAGAGAAATATCACCCTCCTTTAGCCATTTAACTCTAGATTTTTTCTTCCAGCTTAAGAAATATCTAGAGTTAAATGGCTAAAGGAGGGTGATAAAACACTAAATTATTCCACTTCTCTACCACCTCCGGGAAAAATCATCTTAAGATCAAGGATATCAGGAAAAATGATAGTACTCTCACAGAAGATGAAAAAGAAATCATTGAAGTTATTGTCAATTATTTTAAGGACCTCTTCCTCCCTGAGGTTGGTTCAAATAGAACATCTTGGGATAAGGCCCTTAGACTCTTCGAATGTGATTTTGGATCAAGAAAATAGAGACCTCATGATCATTCATGAGGAGGAAGAAATCAGATATGATGTTATTGACATGGAACCAGATAAATATCCTAGACCGTGATGGGTTTCCAACATTATTTTTTCAACAATTCTGGGAAGTGGTCAAGAATGAGGTCATTGAGATGATCTAAAATTTCTTCAGTAATGGTCAGATTCTCAAACATATCAACATCACTTTCCTAGTCCTTATTCCCAAGATGATAGGGGCTAAGGATGTGAAATACTTTAGACCCAACAGTCTATGTAATAAAAGCTACAAATTGATTACCAAAATTATCACTTTCGTGCTCGTGAAATTTTTGTCCAATTTTATCTCTCCTAATCAAGGAGATTTTGTTCCTGGGAGAAAAATTCTTGACAACATTGTGGTCATCCAAGAAGCCATTCACTTTATCAAAATTTCAGGAAGATTTGCCATGTTTTTCAAGATGGATATGCACAAAGAGTATGACAAATTTTCATGGGTCCTCCTCCATGCCATTCTATCCAAGTTGGGGTTTGATGCCTTCTTCATCAATATGGTTATGGTTTGCATTTCTTCTGATAGTTTCTCTGTTATGATCAATGGTAAACCAGAAGGCTTCTTTAAAGCTGGTAGAGTTCTCAGAGAGGGAGACCCCCTATCTCCCTTCCTCTATATGATTGAGGCGGAATATTTAAGAAGAGTCTCCTGCAATCGTGTGGTTTCCCTAACCTATTGCAAGGTCTCAAAATTTATAATGGCCTTCAATCTACCTACCTAAACCAATTTTTGGATGGTAATTTCTTGATGGGGAAGGAATCTATACAGGAAGCCTATATCTTCAAATAGGTTATGAATTATAATGAGGAGGTCTATGGCCACCGGTTAACTTCCTCAAAAGTGCTATATTCTTCATAAATGTGGAAGAGCATTTCCAAGAGAGACTGGCCCACATTTTTTGTTGTAAGATAAAGAATTTTCCTGAATCCTATTTGGGAATGCCCCTCATTCACAAAAAATCAAATCATTCCATCTGGAACACTCTACTCAAGAGAGTTTCCAATAAGTTGTCTTCTTGGAAAGGGATTCTCCTATCTCAAGCTGGAAAAATTCAACTCCTCCAAATCTCTCTTCAAGGTGTTCCAATCTATGTCATGTCCCTTTTTCAGCTTCGAGTAAGATTTTGGAAGCTCTTGAAAAAATTCAAAAAAGGTTCCTGTGGGTTGGGGCTAAGGAGAAGTTCAAATTTCCTCTTATGGCCTGGGAAAAAGTGACCAAGCCTAAGGATTGTGGGGGGCTGGATTAAAGAATATGAGACTCATGAATGAAGCTCTTATGGCTAAAGCTGGTTGGAGAGTGATAAAGGAAGAGGGCCTATGGATTGATATCATCAAAAGGAAATATTTAAGAAATACTTGGCATAATAGAGACTTTCTTTTTGTAGGAAAATATCCCTAAGGGATCATTATTTTGGAATTATTTTCTCTTTTCTAGAGATATTTTGAGATGGGGTATTAAATGGAACATTGGGAAAGGTGATAGAATTCAATTTTGGAGGGATTGTTGGATCTTTGATAAACCTCTTGTGGAGGATGATCTCGGGAGAAATATGGCACAGTTCTTTGAAGACAATGGTAAAGTTTGGGTTAAGGACTATTAGAGCTTCTCCAACAATCTTGTTCTTTGGGAGAAGGTGTTTCCCCCTCCCAAATTCATTGGAGACACTCAATTTTTGATGACCTCAACTCGAAGTTAAAAACATGTATATTCCTCTTTTCTAACAAAATGAGGACTCTATTATTTGGAAGGAAGAGGATTCTGGAAATTTCTCTATTAAATCTTCTTACCTCCTTAACTTCAAGAATTCTAGCCAAAAATATTACTAGAGTAAACTTTGGGTAAAATACCTTCTACCTAAAGTTAATATTTTCCTATAGTTGGCTACTCAGAATAAAATCCTCACTGTGGAAAATTTGAGGAAACATGGCATGATCCTCCCCAATAGGTGTGTCCTTTGCAAAAAAGAGGAGGAAAGTGTCAACCAAATCCTCATCTCATTCCCCTTATCTCAAGTGGTGTTTTCCAAGGTGTTGGAGCTTTTCAAGGTCTAATGGGTCTGTCCTAATTCTATTGAAGAATGTTGGTTACAATGGGATTTCCCTTTTAGGTATCCCTTTCTTATGGATACCTAGAAAATGGTCTCTGCCACACTTCTTATGGAGCTTATGGAAGGAAATAAATGCTCTCATATTTAGAAATCAGAAGGCCACTTATAGTAGAGAAGAGGAAGTGCTCAAACATTTTCCTTCGTTCTACCTCAAGTCACTTCCCATCCAATAAAATTAAATGGTCCAAATTGGAAAGGGGAATAATCAAACTTAATTTTGATGGGGTTTCTAAAGGTAACCCTGGTCTGGTTGGTGGAGGAGGCATAATTATGGATCATAATGGGGATTGGATCTTAGCCTATGTTGGTATTTTGGGGACTTGGAGAAACAATGTGGCTGAAACTCATGCTCTTATATGGGGTGTTAGTCTTGCAAAGGAGAAAGGAGTTAAACATATCCTTATTAAGGGACTCTCTTCTCAGTTTAAATGCAATCGTAAGACTAGCCATAATAATTGGATCTTGGGAAATATTATTAATGCTACTAAAGGAGACATTAAGTACTTTGATTCCCACATCATTACTCATATCCCTTGCATAAGCAATGCTTGTGCAGAAAAATTAGTGAATGAGGGAGTTCAAAATAATGATTACAAAGTGTGGAAAAAAGGTGAGGTCATACCTTTGCATATTAATGATATTAGTAGTCATGAAAAGTTGTAAGAACTTCACCTTAAGCAATGCGACGAAGAATAATGGGTTCATTTTCCAATATCTCAAAATCTTGTTTGGCTTAAGTTATTCTTGTTTAGACAAGTCTAATTTCAAAAATTGTAAAGCTCAAAGTGATGTGCATTGTCTGGCTGCCATGGGCGGTGATAGAACCAGAGTTGATATGTCCAACCATGGGTGTATCATGGAGGATAAGTCTATGTGGAACCTTTTTCAAATTGGGGGTTTCATGAATTTCATCACCGAGAATCCAAGGGCATGATCCTCGCTCACTATGGAGTTCGGGATCGGTGTGGAAGGAAGGAAAAGTGATGATTAGTGACATGGAAATAGAAATGTTGGAGGAAGCCATATCCCGTGCTACTGGTATGGACATGGAAGGTCTAAAAATATTCAAGAATAGGAATAAGAGATATCATGAAATCAATACTTTCTTTGTCGGGAAGGAAAATGTCCATTGCTTCACCAATGTTATTATTTGTGCCTACATTCTTGGGGTGTGGAGAGATGTCTTCCTACACATCATGAAATATCTTACTCTGGAGGGTAATTATTGTAAGATATATACCCACCACTTGTCATTTTTGAACATGTTTAGACATAAGAAGTTTCTTAGTATCCCCTTCTATCTTTTTATGTCTCTAACCACCTCAGTGAGGGATTTCAAATGGATTAAGGTGGAGTCTCCCATCCAAGAGGGTCTCATTCTTCTCTTGTTTCACAATGGTAATATGACCCGGGATAAACAAATGCCCCCAATTAAAGAGGAGGAAAATATTACCCTAGTTGATTCTAAATCTAGATTCTAAGAAGATGGGTGGTAGGAAGAATGGGGAAGTGATGGAAAATCAGGAATTCAGTTTGTCGAAGGGGAAGGATAAAGTTACCTCGGAAGGAGAGCATGGTATTGATATGTGGAAGAACAAAGTTGAGTACTTGGAGATGGTTGTCCAGAGTTCTAGAAGAGACTAACTCGGTGGTGAGAAAGGGAATGATTGAAGGTATTGAAGCCACCAAGTAAATTTTCTTAGCCCAGAAGAACATCCGTGGGGATATCAAGCAGTTGGATTCTCTAGTTCGAGATTTGGGTGTTCATCTGGATGCTTTGTGGAAAAGAAAAGTGGAAAAGGAGGTGGATTGATTCGATGAAGAGGAAGAGGAAGATTCCGAGGTGGAGGAGGAGGTGTCTCGAGGAGGACATTGAAGAGGATGTCAAGGAAACCCCCTATATGAAGCTGAATTCAGATTCTAACATGAAAGGGGAGACTAGGGAGGTTAACCCCTCGAAAAAGTAAAGCTAAATAGTGGAACTTCTTCCAAACTGTCTGCAGACTTTCGGGGAAATTTCTCTATTTTTTCTTGTTTAATGGATTAGTTCTCTTCTGCTCACTGTTTCTTGGACCCCCTTCTCTATTTTGGAGTTAAGTCTATTTAACTCTAGGGGTCCTTTTCCTTTTTTGTCCATCTTTTCTTCTATCATGATGTAATATTTTGTACTCGGCCTCTGGGAGCCTATCCCTACTTTTAACCTATCTAATAAAAGAAAGACTAAGAGTATCATGAGTTACACCATATATATAGGTATTGGCCAATGGAAAATAAAGGCGTGCATCAATTGTAGTGGAAGGAAGCTTATGAACCTAATTTTGTAAGTTACCTACAACATGCATTAGAGAAAGGACTTCCTATGTAGGAATAACATAGCAGAAGAGGCTTATTGAGTGGTTACATCTTGCCATTCTATGCATCCATATGGAAAAATTAGGTTGGAATAGGATCTTTGGGTTAGCTAGTGGAGAAGTTACATTGGCACTAGGAGGACTATGAGAAAATCTAGAAGGAATGGGAGCTTGGACTCCATTATTGAAAAATTCCTTAGCATGGGAAGAAAAAGAAGAAATACAAACATCATTATGTTCATGATTATGTAAAATATCCTGTTGCAAATAAATAGTATAAATGCATTCATCATTTGTAATAACATTTAATTCACAAGAATATAATACATCATGTTACAAAGAGAGAGAAAAATCTTTGCATCATTTGCAATAACATTATGTACATGAGTAAATACAATATCATTTCGAAGAGGAAGAGAAGAAACACATGTATCCTTTACAACCATATTTTTCTCACAAGTATTTGAAAGAATATTTTGAGAGGAAGAAGGGATGTCCCAATCAAAAGGATGTATGAAGGAGTTCTTATATAATATCCCAATTATAAATATGAGTGGAGCCTTGATGAAAAAATTGTGGGCTAAAGGGTGCTAAGGTGATATGTGTAGCATGTAACGAGGTCACCAAAGGAGAATATTATAATTTATATTATTAGGCATGACCTGACATGGAACATTAAAAGTACAAGGAATGATGGTAATTAGAAACATGATCTCCTAAATAATTTCTTAGTCTTGTTCGTAAAGCGTGAGAATACATAAGGTAGAGGAGTTAGGTCATTAGCAGAAAGGCCAATTTGATGTAGAAACAAAATGTTACATATGTCAAGATTAGAGATATTATCAACAAGAAAATATATTACCAATACATTATAGATTTTTACTTAGATATACAATGGAGAAGCCTCAACCATGATGTGAAAGGATAGAGAATTGTCGAAACCCTATAACCTCCAACTAGATATAAAAAGGATAATAAGCATATATAGGGTCAAAAATCAAGATACCATGAGGATAAAACCCAAAAGGTGATGTGGAGAAAAACATGGCTATAATCAAATGAATAAAAATACCATTATTGAAATAGAATTTGTATTTTACGCTTTTTTTTTAATTTGATAAATTGAAAGAGAAACCTCGAAGGTATTTTTCCAAAATTTTATATTATTTTGATTATGTTCTAACTACTACAAATACTAATTTTGAATTTTTGAAAAGTGTGATAAAACTAGATTAAACAATAAATGGTTTCCTTTGAATATGTAAAAATTAAAAATAACCTCAAAGTAATTGGAAAATAGATTAATTATGATTGATATATGAAACAAAAAGTTATTTGACAATTAGGAGCCCTAGAAAATGGCTCAAAGAGGAAGATTGGCCATAAGACCTTCAGAATAAATTTGAAAATTAGTTTAGGATAAAAATGAAATCTAAATGTAATCTAAATATAAACACTAGAAAAATTTAATATATCTCAAACCATGTAAGAAAAAGCCCCAGGAAACTAGGGTTCACCAAATGATTTTATCTAGAAGGTTAATGTAGTAGGGGCTAGTGACTAATGGTAGATTATCTTAATCAATTATTTTATAAGGATGATTATAGAAATATCAGAATAATCATTAACCAAATCTAAATATTTATAAAAAAATGCAAGTAAATAATAAAAATGAGAGGGGGAAGAAGACATAGCTGATATATTTATTCTTATGTTGATCTCGGGCTAGTATAATGGCTAGAAATGGATGGAAATAATCACATAGATCCTCAATTTTAAAAAAGTGACATGCATAGTTATTTGAACCAGCGCATATGTTATGGCCATGTTATGTACCTTTTTTTATGTTTGTTTCCTTTTATACTTTCAAATTTTGTAACTTCTTATTCCTATTCATTACTTTACTTTCTAGTGTCCTGTACAAAAATTTAGGTGGGTTTTGGGCACCTTTGTGCACCCCCGAGATAACCACTACTCGAAGAGGGATTAAAACACATGGAATTCTCACCTATCATGTGATATCTAGATGGTGAGATAATGTCCTGTAAAAACATTTAGGTGGGTTTCGGCACCCTTGTCATCATGTATACAATGGTATAAAAATATGGACTTTGTAACTATAAGAGTGAACCACGAGAATCTAACGGAACATGTGCACATCAAGATCATAGTACTCCAACGAAACAAACATGTGCTCTAATTAATCAACAAGAAATTAACCATAAACAAGAGATTCATGCATAAGGGAAAATCATTCTAGAATTCTCATAGATCAAAAAAGAGTATAAGTAGGAGTGTTGTGTAACTCCCAATGCATGAATCATCATACCTCCACAAGGGAGAAAGGAGTTACAATTCTAGAAAATGGAATGTAACTCTTATATGACGCATGATGAAACATATGATAGATTCTATGAGAAAATGTCTCATATCTCCTAATGAAATCTAATACCTATGACTTAGCTAAGAGATATGACTTACCATGGGTGAGGTGAAAAAAATACCCCATAGGTATTGAAGGAAAAAATTATACCTACAACCAACAACTCCCTTCATCAAATATTAGGTAGAGGCATGGAAATCCAAAACAAGAAAGAGTGCTCCCCTAAACAACTAAGAAAGATGTGTTAAATGGGTCCCGATAACTAAATGTCTGATGAGGTACCCATGTTCAAACTGCAATCTTTCTAGAAGAAAAATAAGAGGAGAAAAGGAATAGAAATCTGAAGAATATGAGTAATGCTGAAGAGCTCACGACAAGAAGAGAGTGGAAGTTAAGGAACTTGGATTTAGTGAAGAGTTTGGTAAACATGTCTGAACCTAATCGGAAGTATAACAATATTGCAAGTCAATGATATCTCCATAGAACAAATCCCATATGAATTGTATGTGGATCTCAATATACTTTTTTTGCTTATGCTAAACTAGATTTTGGTAAATAAAGTTAGTGCTCATGTTGTCATATTAGATGATAGTAAGTCAGAAAGTGAATACCAAAGTCCTTTGAATCCTTGAAATGAAACAATTTTTTTGGTAGCATTGATTACTCCCATGTATTATACCTTTATATAATATTTCATAATGAATTTTTTTTTTTGCTTGACAAAATGACAAGAACCAAACCAATAGAAAAGTTTTATTTAAAGGTAAACTTCCATTGATCAAGATCATCACCCAATGAGAGTCTGTAAATCTAACTTGTTCAATCTAAATCCCTCATAAGTAGTGAATAAATTTGGTATGAGTTAAAAAAACATAGTGAATTATCCACTTTGTAGCTATCCAATACAGTTCACGAGCATCCTACATAACTCTGGACATGATGTCAACATCGTACAAAATATAAAGCTAAGTATGAGTTAGATAGATCAATCTGCCCACCAACTGATGATGGAGGGTACCATCAACTAAGGGAATGGAGAAATCAACAACTAACTTAATCTTGAAAAGGAACGAAGTGGGATATGTCTTATAATTAGTCATGGGAAACCTAACTAGTAAAACAAGTGTGTACTTAGGTTGAGAAATCATAATTCCCAAGCCGATTGGGTAATCTGTATCCTAAGGAAGTAGTGAAGGAAAACTAAGTGATTCACAGAGAGAACTTGTTGGCTAAGGCGGTATTCAAAGAATCAATGATCGAGAAAGAGCTACTCATAAGGAACAAGTCATCAATATGTATAAAAAGGATGAGGATGGATTCATGTTACTATAGAATATAAAAATTAGGGTCAAAATGGCACCTAGTGAACCTTGATGCTAGAATAAAGGATCCCATCTTAGCATACCAACCGCGAGGGGATTGTATAAGGCCATAGAGACACTTATTTAACTTGTAAAGGAGGGAGGAATAATAGGAATAACTTGGAGTTTGTTCCATATAAATTTATTCCTCTAGGCACCCATGAAGGATGGAACTCATAATACCCATTTTATGGACTTCCCATCTATTCACGGTAGCGATAGTGAGGGTTAGTCAAATGAAATTCATCTTCATAATGGGAGCAAAAGCCTATGAATAATAACTTCTCACAACCTAGGAGAAACCCTTATCTATAAGTTAAACTTTATACTTCTTGTCATTCCCATCAATGTCATACTTTTTTGGTACACCCACTTACACCAAACCATTTTATTCCTTTTGGAAGAGGGGAAAGATCCCAATTATTTTTCTTCATTAGTGAGGAATAATCCTCATCCATTACATAATACCAATTAGGAATCCTAAAATCCTCCCATAAATATTGAGGGGAAAGAGAAGAGGAAAAGAAAGTGTGGGTTCAAATGAACTTTGAACGAGTTTGTCTCTCACCCAAAGGATTCCCTATCCAATCTCTAGAACTCTAAAAGGTCTACCTATCCCAACAAGGACCATGAGGATTTTCAAGCTCAAAATATGTAGATTTTTCACTCGAGTGAGAAGGGGTAAAGACCTCATTATCACTACTATAATAATAAAAATATTCTAAATCATGAAGAGTAGGAGGATCAAGGGGAGGAAAAATAAGATCATAATCAAAAGAATTAAAATCAAAATCGAGAGGGGCATACGATCTCGGTGGGTGGAGAAGTGAAATTTGAAGGTGACTCATCAAACTTCACACTGCTCTCAATATAAAGTTGATAATTAGTAGGGTTTAAAAATATATATCCCTTCATGCCATTGGGATGACCTACAAAGATAAAAGGTATGGATTTTGGTTCCAAGTAAATACATCTTGTTTTGGGAATTCGAGCCATAATAGTTGATATGAAGATGTGAAAGTGATCAACGATAGGTTTGTATCCATACAAGGATCTAATGGCTGTCATCCCTTTTACTACCTTATACGAGAATGCGGTTGATTGTAATAAGTATAGTTCATGGATTTTTCCCAATACTATAGAGGAAGGGATTTAGAGTGAACCATACAAGTGGCCATATCCTTAAGCATTCAATTCTTTCTTTCTGCAACTAAATTTTGAAAAGGGATGTAAGAAACTATAAACTAGAAAAATCCATTTTGAGGTATAAAAATCATCAAACCTATTTCTCACATACTCGCCTCCATTTTTAGTTCAAAGAATCTTGATAAAAATTTCATCTTTTTTCTCAGTAAGATCCTTAAAGTCTTCAAATTAATCAAATACTTTAGGTTTATATTTGAAAAAATACACCCAAGTGTAATGTGAAAATTCATCAATGAAGGTAACTATATAGAGATATCTAGTAAACAAACGAGATGGGAAGGGGCAAAAATGTAATTACAAATAAGATCAAAAGGACAATAAGATCTCTAGGATTTTCCCTTTCCAAAACTTTGTTCGGGGTGCCTCCATAAGGAATAACCCTCACAAATACCCTTAGAAATATTTCCTTAAGGAAACCCATTGACCATATCATATTGGTAAAAATATCAAAGTAATGATAGTTAAGATGACTAGGACACTCGGTCATAGCTTACTAACCTTATTTGCATCAGCGAGAAAGGTAGTGGGCGAAGAATCATAATTAAAATGGGATAAGGTGTATAATCATGACTAATGATTCACCTTTCCCTCAACTACTATAGACTCAATGTGAAGCTCACGAATAATCACCCAGTTAGGATTAAAGTACATTTGCATTCATTTAGCAATATGATTTCTTTTTTAAACCAATAGGATATTGGTAGAGAGATCAGCAACACTTACAACATTGTTAAAGGTAAAACCATCTACTTCTACCGATTCACTACCAAAAACCGATACTATAGTGTTATTACCCAAAGTGATTTGAGGCATACCACATGGTTCAATGTTGGTGAAATCAAGATGTGAAGAACCCATTTGGTGTAAGGAACCATAATCTATGACCCATTTCAAAGAAGGAACAACTATATCTACAAGAGCCGTTCCTTTTTTCTTCACATATTTAAAATCCTTTGCTTTGGAAGACTTGGGCTTTAGATCATTTTCTTGATAGACTTAGGAACATGTAGACACAAAAATTTGGTATCTCTACCCTTGTCCGATTGCGTGTGCATTTTTTCAACATGGTCCTACCTAAACCCATTTCATTTAATTCACCTCATTTATTTAAATGGCCATCTACTATCCCATCACCTTTAATTATTAATTAATTCTTATTAATTAAAATTAAATTAGCCAATTACCCCTAATTATCTTTCATCTCTCCCTATTAGCTAATTACCTCTAATTAAATTTCCTTTTGGGATGATTTTATTCCTAACCACATAAATATACATCCCTATGTTTTTCTATCTTTTATCCTACCCATCTTTATCTCCTATCTACCCATGACATTTCCCCAAACAATCCTTACCCGCCAAAATTCTTTAAAGTATTTATCCCAATCCCTAAAGCCCCAAATCTTGAGTAAATAAATGATTTAACCATCTAAAGAATGGTTACCCGAAGTCGGCGGAGACCTAATCGGATTACCGAGACTCTATAAGAATGATCTCTCCTCCCTTCCAAAATGAGACACAACCTGAGCTTTCTTGCACTATGTGAACTTATCTTCAAATTTGAGTAATCTAGTAGTTGTGCCAACCATCTTGTAGTCCCTTAGATCTTGTTATACATCACTTGCATGAATTTGGGAGGCTTATTTAAATTTTGTGCTTATCTATATTATCATATGTAATTTTTATTATTATCTTTTAGAATCTAAAATTTTGCAGGTCCAACCATTGTTGAAGCTTCATCATGAGGTTGTTCTTTTCCAAGTTTTATGTTTAACGGTCACTCATCCTACCCATCTACCTTTGGATTTTTTCATGCTACTCGAGTCTCTATCAACCTAACCCTCTGTCGGCATACTTTCTATTTGCATACCTTTCCCCAGTGTCTTCTAGTACTTTGTTTCGTATCGCTTTCTAGATCTTCCATTCTTCTTGCCTATTACACCAAACTTATTTTATCTACACCCTTTTCACTATTGCCCACCCCGGTCACCGTCAAACCGAGACTGTTTGTCATTAAATCAATCCAAATATCTATTTTTATGTATCCATTTTTTTCTTTTGTCTCAGGTCCATCTCTGCAAGTCACTTCCATTGTCTTCAGAAATCGTGACCACCTTTTGCATCTAGATCTTGACAAATTTACATTATTGTCTTGTTTTCTAGATTCATCCACTCAGTCACCATCAAATCAAATAGGGGTCACCTTCTGCATTCTCTCTAGTTACTTATCATTTGTTTCACTTTATTTTATCAAATGGGGGTTGAAATCCATGAAAGAAAGGTAACACTACTTAGAATCGGCCGTTGGGTATCCCGACATATACCATCTAATAATTTTTCTTCCGATTATTCTCGTTTTATAGATTCATCAAATTTGTAGCAATATCATTCACTTTGTGCCCTTCTTCTTGTATTCATCACATATATATCAAAATCCTCCATTTTCTTATTTATTTAGTTTGCTTTAGTACTAGATCATTAACTTGAAAAGGAACAAGAAAATTAAATCAACATAACACATATATTAATATGATCAAGTAAATGATTTTGGTGATGCATCTTTTTCTCATGCATTAATGATCTTTACTACCCACCTTCTTGTAATAGGAACACTTGAACTTTCCTTCTTCAATTTAGGCTTAGAAGTAGAAATGTTTGTGTTGGATTTGGTTTAGGTTTGGTTGGTCTCAATTTTTTCTTACGTAGGGACTTCTTCTCTTTCTTATTTTCTTGTTTCTTATCATTTTCCTTACCAAGACTTGCTACAAAAGCATGTGAATTAGATTTGAGTGCTCAAATTTGAATTAATTTGTCCTATTTTTAAATGAGTTAGGATTAATAATTCTCAAATGAGGACATCTTCCAAGAATTACCTAAATCTTCTTTCCCGACATGGAAAGTAGAAACAAAGATGGAGTATTCAGGATAAGCTTTGAAATAATGGAAAAGATCAACTCGCATCATTTTTCTCAACTCCACATTTTTCCAACAATAATCTAGTGTGGAAAAACTTTGAGAAGAAGGCCTATAGGTTATCAAAGTTACTATGAGTTAATCCTAGTAGTTCATTCTCTAACTCATGGGCTCTCATGTCATATTGTTTTCCAAACATTTTGTCGATAATTTTCCAATATCCATTGGGTATTATGGAAGATAAATTTGAGACATAAAGACATACAAAGAAGACCTAATGCTTTGTCACATTGGTTAAAACCACTTATATTTTTGGTTTCAATTGTTAGCTCGTTTTCCACTCCCATAGTAATATGGAACAACCCTTTACCCCGTAATGTCATAATCATCTTTGATCTCCATTCAAATAAGTTAAATGACATGAGAAAAGGAACTAAAATAGCATCCATCTTGAAGAGAGAGGAAGAAAGAATGTAGAAAGTAAGGAAACAAAAACCCTAGAACAATATTTTCACCCCCTTATTTAAATCACTTTATTATTTAGTGTGATGATTACAATCATATGTGATTGTGCATCATGAAATATTTTTCCACTCACCTTGCAATCAGAGGAAAAATGTGAAAGTGTTGAGACAAAAAGAGTTTTGAGTGATCAAAGAAAATTGACATCATAAAAAGAACGAAACATGGTGAAAACAAGAAGAAGGGAAATAACTAAGTCATATGTGTTATGATCCTAATGTGTAGATTTCACTAATGCCTCAAGGTTTTGATGTAATGGTTCATTAAATTTGGTATTAGAGAAACCACCTTGGTTTGATTCTCGGTACAAGTGGCTACGTTAATACAACAATGTTTTCTGGGGCATGTATAGGGTATGGATGGGTCCTAATATACGAGGCATAAATCTGCCTAGGGTTCCAAGATACATAAGTAGGATTGTATGTTATGATCCTCATGTGTAGATTTCACTAATTCCTCAAGGTTTTGGTTTAATAGTTCACTACACCGTGTGAGAAATAACATCTCACGTCGTGAGGAAATCCCTTACCGCAAGGATGTGGAAAACACCCTCACTAACCCACAAGTAATAACAAGAGTTTTATTATAGGTAAAAATGAATCCAAATTGAACCAATGGACCTAAAATGAGAAAAATGCTACAAAAAGTGATAACACACCCCTTCACAATCACACGCTTAGGACACCCAACAACTTTATTTTTCAAACAATTTTTCCAAATTAATTGTATTACTAGAAATGATAAAACAATTAAAAGGGTTGAATTTAAGAAATAACTACCTCATATTTAAAATTACCTACTTCAAAAAATTCCTTCCTTTTAATTTTTTTAACTAAGCCCTAAATTTAAATTTATTAATATAAGCTAAGCTAGTATTAATTAAACTTAGGCTATATTAAATAAACCAAGTGGGCACAATTTGGAAAGGGGGAATTTTTTTTGCAAGGATCAAAGGAAAGGAATGACACTCCACATAAAAGAAGAGGGGTAAGATGCAAGGAACAACTTGGGTGGTCACACTAATGAGGCAGAGGTCGGTAGGGACTACTCCAATGTAGAGATAATTACAACATCGTGCGGGTTGAAACATTCACAAGCGGGAAGGAGGATATGGATGAGTCAAGAACACTCACAAGCTAGAGTGAGGAGGAGACAAGTGAAAGTAGGGTTTCTTTATAATGGTGCACACATTGGAATGATTGAGCAAGGAAGTGACTGAGCATGTACGGTTTCTAACACAAATAGGTCTGAGTTACCAAGGAACCCAAGCGAGGAAGAAAATATTTGAGGTTTTAGGTAAGGAACCCACGCGAGGAAACGAATCTTGGAGGGTTTACGCGGTAGGTAGAGGCTTCAAGCGGTTGAAGATAACCCAACTTGAAAACTTGATAGCAAGGTCAAACATGGTTTAAGTGGTCAAAGGGATCATGTAGCCAAGATGGGCCGAGCCCAACATAAAATCACAACCTAATTTTGAGATTGACATGGAGCTCGAGAGAAGAAGGGAGGTTGAGGAGATGCTTGGATCAATCCAAAACCAATTTAGAAAGATCTCGAAGAAGCTCGCCAAGTGAGATAGAGGATCTCATTAAGGATATCCTAAAGAAGAGATCGAAGACATAGCCAATAGCACCCGAGACAGTTGTTGAGCTAAGGAAGAGATCGGGAGGTATAAGGAGGAGCTTGGTAGTGAGAGAATAGAGAAGGACATAAGGGAGGTAGGAAATTTCAGTTTGAGGGGAAAAAAATAAAAATGTAAGACTTAATTTAATGAAAATTCCCAAACACAAACTAGAAACACATAAATACCTATATTTCAAGGGAAATATATGCTAGAATATGAGATAGAAATGAAAAATATAACAAGATTCTATAATAAGATGGAAAATATGCTTATTTCACTAAATCTAGACATATTCTTGTGAATATGGACTCGGTATTACAATTTTTGTAAAAATTCATCTCCATTTTTGCATATATTGGATTCCATTTTTGTTTATACTTTGGATTCCATTATTACTTTTATTGGATTCCATTAGTATCAATATTGGATTCCAATATTGTCATTATTAGACTTATTAGAGTTCCAATTTCACTATTATTGGATTCTAATTTAAGTATAATTGGATTCCAATTTCCATATTATTAGATTCTAATAGCATTATTATAAGATTCTCGTGTTGCCACTATTGGAATCTAATTTCTAAATCCTAATTTTTTGATTTCAATTTTTCTATTTTAGGATTTATATTTTGTTATTATTTGATTCCCCCACATAAGCCTAATGGCCTCTATATTACATAAGCCTACCATTTGCTAAATTACAAAAGTCTAACAATCGCTATCTTACATAAGCCTAGAAGTTGCTAACTTACCTAAGTCTAGCAACCGCTAACTTACATTATGAAAGCACATACTCAATGAAATAAGCCTAGTGGCGTCAAAGTTACATCTACCTTGTGGCTACTAAGTTACATCTACCTTGTGGACACTAAGCTACATAACCCTAGTGGCCACTAACTTACATAATCCTTGTAGCCACTAAGTTACATAAGCGGCCAAAAAGCCGCATAACATCAACTATGATACATCTTTTCAACACTTATTTGATCAGTTTGTAAAATGGAAATCATTGTAACAAAAATTAGCGATCGCTAGGAATTTCCAAATCGAATATAATCCAGAAAATGTGAACTAATTTTTTTCTTTTCTAGTCTATAAATCATATAGAATAACAAAGAGTTAAGAATTACGTTAAACATGTTGTTTTGAAATATGGATTTCATAGTGTATTTTCTCCTACCTATGGCAGTTACTATACCTTTAACCACAACTTATTAGTTCTTACAATATCTTCCAATCAAAGACATTTTTTTATCTAGAATCTATATTTTGAATGTTGGAATATAAATTAAAAAATTCATAATTTTAAAAAATCAATAAAATTGATTTATTTGATTTTTTATTGGTTACGTTTTCATGATAAGAAAAATTATGGGTTGTATTAAAGTACATATTTTTCAATAATATTTTAATGAAAAATATTCAATTAACAAGTGTCACAACAATTAATAAGTGTACAAATGAATTGTTCTTCATTTTCAAAATAAAATATTAATAAGTACATGCCACCTATTCAAGAATACATGATGTTATTATATTTTTTTTTTTTTCTTATCAAACATGTCACACTCAATATTTTTCTAAATTGTTTATCATAATTTTATTAAATTATAATTTCATTAATATTTTGAATTATAATTTCCCACTTTGATATATATTTATATATTAAATAATTGAAACATTGAAAGTACTTGTAATTAATTTTTAAACAAAATTTTAAAACTTCCCTTGAAAAACATTTTTTAACAATTTAATAAATTTATTGTTACATTTGAGAATAGAATATGTGTCACAAATAATTATTTGATCTCCTCTCCATATTTTACTTGGTGTTCATGACCGGATGATGTTGTCTATATTGATGTTTCCCTTCATGTTGGCCACCATTGCATTTTCTTTTAGCATTCCCGTACCTTTCTTTTTCTCGCATTTTATTTTATTGTGGATTCTCACCAACTTACCATTACCTATTGAGCCTTTGTGTGGACATCATGTATTGGAATTTGTTCTATCTTTCCCATCCATATAGGTACATTACCGTCAACTATTCTTACTAGTATCATATTCCCATCATGTATGACATAGTAAGTTGAATGACAATTTTTGAATATAATGAATTTTCCATATCTCGACATTGATCTACTTGTGCCAATATTTCGGAGATAAAGTGGATGCACGTTTGTCTAGATTCGGCCCATAGATTCTATAGATCGGGACTACTATCTAGAGTATCTATAGTCAGGACTCTCTAGAATAGAAACCGTTGATTGAAAGTCGGAACGGATATTGGTAAAAAATGATTGGAAAATTATAACATACTCAAGCATTATCGTTTAAACATTTTCTTGGTGCTTTAAGAAAAAATAAAACCCTAAATATGTACTTAGGTATTTTCCTTTGCTTCTATTCTTAGCTGTCTAAAAATATTTCATTGAGATTAAAAGGCAGTAATTTTCTTGGATTCGACAGACTGCCATCCAAGAACATTCATTTCTTGAACTGTCATAGTTCTCGAACTGCCATAACAGATTTATGTAAAGGACATACAATCTACATGATTAGATCTTGAAAATATTAATATAGCAAAAATATGGAGCAAACTCTGATTGGAAAGAAAGACATTTTGGATGTCGGGTGGATTCAAGAGGGAGAATGTGGTCAAAGCTGGGAAGGCCATGTATACTCTTTCTATCATAACCCCAAAGAACCAATTCCATTATATTTATGAGATAAAATTATATTTATGTCTCTATGTTTTGTCTCAAATGACCCCCCTTGTAGTAGTGGAAGATCTTGGATGAGAAAGGTATCATTGGTAACATTGTTAACTACTTGAGTTGTGTCTATGCACATTTGAATAAAAAGTTGTTCTTGGTGATTGAAACATGGAAAAAATCTCCCACTTAACGAGATATGTGTGGCAATTTATCAAAAAATTTCTCCACCGTTATGGATATCAATGAAATAATTGCAACACTTCTTGGTAGTTATTTATGTTTCATTGTATTTCTATTTATTGCCCTTTGTGTTTTCCTGTATTTCCATTTACTTCCCTCCTCTCGCCATTCATCCAAGATTGTTTGTATCCATAATAGGGTGCTCTTTGGGATTCCATGACATTAGTACAATTATCCCTTGTTTTCACTTTCTTCTAGGGTTTCACAACCATTAATTGTGTATGGCAGTCTCACTCTACCATTAAATACAATACTTATTGTGATAGTGAATAAGCTAGACCCCATTTCTCTATGCAATGGAGTGTAGTTCTGGATGGATATACTAGTCCCTCTGCAACTATCACACCTTTGGAGGGTAAATCCACATATGCTCCTCCTTCGAATACAAAGTTAATTTTCAACTATATCCACACATAAAAAGAGAAAATTAGTAGCATGGCCACTTAAATCTTAAACCTAGTATGGAGAATTTGAAAATGAGAAATATCAATAAAAATTCCAAGGTTAAATCAAATGCTTGAAATCACAATGAGAAAATAAAAATAAACATATTAAATAATCATCTCTTAAACCTCCTTTAATGGAAATCTTGAACAAATGTAGAATTTGGGTTTCAAGACAAAGATGCTAAGTGATTGTTCTCATTTATGCCACATATCAATCTTAATATCATCATATATATGACTATTTAAATTATACTCTAAGATATATGTCATCATCTATTTTAGAACTTAACATCCTTGAATGGTGTTAAATTTGTCGTCCATTTAGACGTTTTTCGTGATTTTAGACGTAACATACTTTTAAATTTTTATAGAACTGTCATGTGTGACTTGCATGTTTAAAATGCGACCTTCAATTTTTATATACATTTATATAAAAAAATTATTTGTATATAGTTAAAATAATATGGAATAGTCATTTATAAAAAAATTTAGTGTATAAGTAACATTGTTTTATACATGCACTCATGTAGATAATTATTAGATTGGAAAGTAAAAATGCGAGTGATCGCACTTACAAGTGTGATTGATCACACTTTTAAGTATGATCCTCGAGTCTCACTTCTCTCGAATCGCACTTCTAAATGCGAGCCTCAAGTTACACTTATATCGACTCGCACTTATGAGTGCAAGTCCCGATATGCACATTTAAGTGTGATCACTCAACCATTTAAGTGCAAGAACAAGAATTCGTGGGCTTTATTTTACCCAAATTGTAAAGGTATTCTCATTTACATTAAAAAAATTATATTATAAAATTCTTACATTAATTATTTACAATACCAAATGTAGTATTAACGAGAACCATTTTGTAAGGAAAAATGCTAATTAATGTTGTAGTTTCCTCAACATTAATTAGCCATTAAACTCGAACTATGTAAAATGTGCCATTTAAAAGTACATGCACCATTTGAAATATGTGTGATGTTTGAGCATGTAACTTTTTTCAGCCATTAATTAGGCATTTAATCTAAAGCAATGTAAAATCATTCACGTTCCCTCTTAAATTCGCATGCTAAATAAATTGGCGGTTGGATTTTTTAGTTACATATCACTATAAATAAACTTTTTTGAGTTTATATTTTTAACATTTTCCTTTCTATTTTCTTTTTAAATGCATAAGCGAGACACTATGTTCATCAATAGAAAACTCGAGAAGGGAAAGAGTAAAAAATTTTGTTCTCAATTTCTGGAAACTTTTTTATTTCCTCTCTGTGCCAAAAATTGGTATGCATTCTCATATTTTATAGAATGTAGTTTTTTTATCAAATAAAATATTTCGTAATATATTTAACAGTTAGAAGAGTAGTGAAAGAGGACATAATGGAGCTCATCTTAGAAGATAAATGACACAGATTAATCCATAATAACATGAGAGGAAGATTTGCAGATTTTTTACAAACCCATAACACCTGCAAAGAACTTGTTCTATTGAGTTTTTAAAAATAATCTTGGTGGTATGGATGGTGGATCAATATGAAAAATACAAAAGTGAATATCAAAATTGATTTATGGTCATCGTGGTGCATAGGAATCGATGAGAAGATGAAGTTGATATTATTTTTTTGGCCTAATATTTGTCCATAAATAGTCCTCTTCTGCACGTACTCAGTAAAATTCAATGGCTATGATGTCATTGACATTGTCAATTACAATATTTTATAAGATATTCATGTTAAGAATTTATTACCAGACAATGTGTTGGTGTTGGATTACAGTGAGGTATTTGTGAAAAAATATGGTAATTCAAGAGTGGGAGAACCAAATATATTTTGGAGAATAAAAGAACAAATAAAGATTTATGGAAGGAGATTTTGAGGAACAAGGAAAATATAAGATGTTGTTTATTATTTTTAATAGAAGAACCACTATTGTTACTGTGGAAGCAACAACTATCCTCAAAAATATTCACAAGATGTAAATTTACTTCTTTTGGGTCATTTCTTTGTGGCCTTTTGTCTTTTTCTGCCAATGGAACTTTTCTCTTCTATGCTTCAATGTCATATTCTTCCTTAAGAGAATTTTTGTAAAATGATGCAGTCCTTTCAAAACCCATATATTTACCCTTTTCCAAAAAATGGACATAGTAGATGTACATCAAAATATGTTGTTGTGGTATAACCTAGAAGACTCTAGGATGACAATATCTTACTTTATTTTGTTAAATCCTATCGATCACTAATATCCAATTACTATGGTGTGGCATAAGCTAGCGGATGCTAAGCTAAAAATATTATTCTTTGACATGTTAAATGTTAGAGATCCATAAGATAAAAAATATTATTCTTTAACTTGTTAAATGTTAGTGATCACATCAACATTCCTAAGAACTTCTTGAATAGAGAAATATAAAAGAATCAAATGGAGATAATAGGTAAGTTTCTGGGTCTTAGACCTAATATTGGTGTTTTTAAGAGATGGGTTTTAAGGAAATGGTGCCCTCTCAAGGATGTGACTATCTCATCCATGGCCAATGGATTTTTATTTTTCAAACTTAATTTGTAAGAAGACATGGACATTGTACTTCTGGGAGGAACCTTGGTGCCTTGGAAACATGGGATTATTTGTGAAGCGGTGGTACTTGGGATTTGATCCCTTTAAAGAAAACATCAACACCATACCTCTTTTGTGCAGGATCCCCGGTCTCCAACTGCAACTATGGGATGATGAGATTCTGATAAACATTGCAAGACTGATTGGATCTCCCATCAATCTAGATAATTCCACAACAAATTGATCAAGGTTAGCTTATGCCAGTTCTTGTGTTTGTTTAGACATGGAACAAGATATTCCTGATCAAATTTTTCTTCAAAAAAAGTTTGGTCCTTAGACTCAAGTGGTGATCTATGAATCCTTTTAGATGAGGTGCGCTCAATGCCACAAGCTAGGGAATTTCAATAGGAAATTTCCTAATCTCAAAGCTCTCACTAAAATCAATAAGAATGTTGAAAAGGGTGATAATCAAACAAAAAAGGGAGAGTAACCCCAATAAAAATTCTTCAAAACTTCAATTAAGAAGTAACCAGTTCGAAGGACTCTCTGGGTTCCCAAGACTCTGGCTAAAATAGTAGATCTACTCAAAGGGACTTTAGATGCTAAGAAATCAGGAGAAAATCCAGTTGATCTTAGCCTTCAGATTGATGAGGAACTCTAAACAATCAAGGTATTCCTTAAACCTTGCATTGTAGGACAAAATGAAAATATGGGTCTGACTCCTATTCATGAAGAAATCCTTATCCTGAAGATCCCTCAAGAAGTCGAGTCATTGACTCTAAGAGGTAACCCTTCTACTAATTTGGAACATCATGTCTCTCGACATTGTCAACATACATAGCATCCCAGCCTCTGAATCTTGCTAATCAATATGGGGGAGAAGGTTTGTGTAGCTTCCCTACCATTAGCTTTTCTCGAATGCCTCTGCAGCCACAACATCACTATTAGGTTGTGGAGCCTATTTTCATGTGAGAAAGTGTTGAAGACTGTACACTTTCCACAATTGTATCATAGGGGTTTAGGGTCATGCTAGACCTTGAGAAGGGGTGTGGGGGTGGCAACCATCATTTGTTGTGCCCTCGAATTTGTTTTTGGAATTAAAACATGCCCAATATACCATAAACGTTATTTTCTCATATGGGTAGGATTTTTGACCCATAGGTTTATGGGATGGTTTTGGCCCATGGTTTTGTAAAACTACTTAAGTAGTTGTCTATTTATATGGTTTTATGCATATGGTAGGGATTATGTAACATTGAAGATGTGTTTTGAATTCGGGTGTGAAGTCTCAGAGAGTTTGTTGAGCATAGCTCCAAACAAATCTGGGTATTGTATTGAGAGAGCAAGTGGCTTGTAATAAAATATAAGAAAGTGATTCTTGGTGGACATAGCCCAAATTGGGTGAACCATGTTAAATACTATCTCTTTGTGTTGTGTTATTTTATTCTGCACTTTTATTTGAGATCTATAGTATTTTCTACATATTAGTTTCTACTGTTGCGATTCTCGTGGGATTATTCCACATATTTTATCCCTTATTTCCTAACAATCACCCTCGCCTCACTTAAATAATATTTTAAAAGGAGTACATAAGTCCCCAGCCCAGAGAAAAGGAGGAGGGTGAACTCACTCCTCCGTAAAGAGCCCCATTTTTAAGGACTCTGCTAAATCCCCGAGTTTACTCGGTATGCAAAAAAAGGAAAAAAATCTAAAGGCTTTGAAAACATACCAGACGCCCTATTTTTTGACAAGAAAAAGTCTCCAGGAAACTGGGTTTCCTCCACTTCCAGGGTGACCAGATCTTCCATAAGATAAGCAAATATAAGTGTCAACACTACAAAAGGGAGACCTTCTAAAAATGATCAAAGGAAAAGGGAGATCAATAAAGCACTTTGGTGACGGCACTCAGTCTTCTCTAGACCACCTGGTCCAATCCTCCCCTTGTATATTTTAATGAAGATTATTTCTTGGAATATCATAGGCCTTAATGGTAGTGGAAAGAAACACACAATTAAATATTTAAGAAAGAGTTGTAATCCCGCCATCATGGCTATTCAAGAAACTAAAATGGGTTTTGAGACTTTAAAGGTATGTTGTAAAAAAGTATGGAAAAGAGTAGAGTGGGCGGAAGTTGACTCAAGAGGAGCCTCAAGAGGTTTGGTAGTCTTCTCAGATCCTAAAAATTTAATTCGTAAAACCATTTTTACTTTGCATTCTAACCTTTTTATTTCCTTCCATAATCCTAATAACAAATACAATAGGATCTTCTCAGTCATTTATGCACCAAACACTCTACATGGTAAAAGGCAGCTCTGGAAGGACCTACAAATCTTTCAAAACACTTGCTCTAGTTGAAATTGGCTGCTCATGGGGAATTTAATTCTCCCCTTTCCACCGAGGAAACAAATGAGGTGCTTCCAAGAACACGGTTGGGACAAACGATTTAGCTAATTTCATATCTCATGTTAATCTACGGGACCCTCGAATTCCATGGAAACCCATTTACTTGGTCCAACAAGAGACTAGGTAACAATCTCATACAAGTTCATTTAGATAGAGATCTCATCTCAGCTTAGTGACTCTTAAGACAAGAGTTCCATATTTCCTCTCTTCCTAGGATCACCTTAGATCATAACCCCATTGTCTTGAATTTGTTAAATAATGAGATACCTACTCAGTCCTCATTTAAATTTGAAAAGATGTGGTTTGATCATCCTTAACTCCTCGAAAAATTAAATAATGGTGGGGGATTCAAGTTGAGGGATCATCCCAATACATATTTGGACAGAAACTCAAAAACATCAAAAGGAAAGTTCGAGCTAGGAACAAAAACGTTTTTGGAAACATTTTCAATCGTAAAAGCCATATCAAAGATGATAGGAAGCCTTGGAAAAGAAATTTGTTTTTGTTGGGATGAATGAAGAATACCATGCTCATGAATAAACACTTATAGGTGAATTCCATACCATTTTGAAAGGAGGAATCCTTTTGAGGCTTGAATCCGGAAAAGTATGGCTTAAAGAAGGTGACATGAACACAAAACATTTTTTCACATGATTTCCCTAAAGCATAGGGCCCACAACAAAATTTCTAAAGTAACTAGACAAAATGGAGAGACAACATCAAATCCAAGATGCATAAGAGAGTAAGATGTCAATTTATACAAGAACCTCCTAAATGACACACCCTCTCGACTTCTATAGCTCCTAACACGTTTTTGGATTCTATTCTAAACAATCTTTTGAATGATCCGAAAATTGACCAAATTTTTTCCTCAATCACGGACCCTTATAGGCATTAAATTATTTTCCAAACTTACCCCATTAAAATCAACTTAAAACAATGCAATAATTGAATTAAATTGCACACGAATGATAATAAGAGTTCAAAATAATGCATACATATCCTGTTTCCTTAATAGAACCGATATATTATCAACTTCAAATGACTGTAATAAATAATACAATCTAAGCATGATAATACTGAATACATAAGAACAAGAATCTTTATACCAAGTAGTGACCCTAGCTGATAGATTTGATTAGATATTATCCTTTAGGAATGATTTCCTTAATTTTTTCGATTGGTCTTCCGGATGGCTCTCCAGTCAATTCTCCAGCTCTGCATTCTGAAGTGTGGCTCAAATGTGGCCTATTGGGTAGTTTTGTAATAACTCCCAATTACAATTTTTCACCTATTAAAATAATAGGTCTTATCTTTACTTTTCCAATAACAAATAATATCGGTACTTAATGAAGACAATGCCTATAAGATATAGGTATTAACTCTCCATAATGCCTATTTTAAAATAGGCCTTTAGTCTCCATAATATCGCCTCCACAATCACCTTCGAACTTCATGTCGTCCTTCTTGGCTCGGGCTCAGAGTATGTCTTCTCGGAGAGAATTCAGAGCTACAAAATAATATTTCACCTATTAAAAATAATAATAATTCCTATAATGATAGGGCTTACATATTTACATGCCTATAATAATAGGCCTTAGCTCCAAATGTGCCTATAATAATATAGGACTTATTTCTAAAAAATGTGGGCCTTCACATTTTATTATGGCCACACATTATAACACCACCATATTTTCCTATTAAAATAATAATAATAGGACTTATAAATATTTCTCCAAAATATTATCCCCCTCCTTTGAGCTCCAAGAAAATATCTTAGAGTTGTGTGTGTTTACAATGTACCCGAGTCCCCTATTTATATTGATTAGGAGCTTGAAATATAAGGATATTTGATAATATCCATGGCTTATTTTTAAAAGATCCCATAATAATCCTCAATGGATTAGGCTTAGCCAAATTCTCCATGGCATAAGAATAATTTAGCCACCAAATATTTAATCCACTTCAAATAATAGCCTTAATAGGCTTTGAGCGGGTTATAAGGGATTAATTCTTTTTTAAGATTTTAAATAAGCTTAAGCCATATTTTTTAAAACTCAACCCCATAATAATATCCACTCTTCATGTGGATGGAGAAAATTTATGTGGGGAAAATCCCACATTATATGCAAGCCTTTTTAATAGGATTTATCCACCAAAATTTATTCTCACGTGGACTTTTCCTCTCTCTTTCTTTTTATAAAAGATTATAAAACCTTTTATGTGGGTAAAAACCATAAACCCACCTTTAATGCCACATGTATAAATAATAAATCCACATGGTCACATGTAGATTTTCCACATGTCAAATGCAGCTGTGCAACTATGCCACATGTCACCATGTCATTTGTCCATTTGGCGGTTTTATCATTCCTAGGCACCCAAGTCAAATCCGCCAATTTCACCCCTATTTGATGTCAAATTGGTCCCCTAGTGATTTAGGAAATTCAATTTAATCCCCCAGTGATTTTAGGAAGTTCTGAAAAGATGTTATCTTCTTGGCAATATTGGGAAGGGCTATCATTGGCCTTCCCAAGACTGGATCAACCCCCCTAGAGTGGAACAAAAGGGAAAAATTCAACATGGAGGTGAATTGAAGTCCTTATAACATCATGGAAATTATTTTGGAAGGTTTGGGAAGTTTTGAAAGACTTGGAGTAGTCTGAATGAAAAGTAGGTTCACAAGCCT
The DNA here is from genome assembly GCA_018340775.1 of Taxus wallichiana var. yunnanensis. Lineage (NCBI taxonomy): Eukaryota > Viridiplantae > Streptophyta > Pinopsida > Cupressales > Taxaceae > Taxus > Taxus wallichiana. Next base: position 849,867,164 of record CM031234.1, read on the forward strand.
AGGTAGTACACAGGCCTAAAACAACTCTTGAGCTTCAAAAGAAGATTCCAGGAGCTCTGGATGGAGTTAGAGTTAAAAAAACATCATAGAAATATAATTCCAATACCTAAATGATGGTGAAATCATATTTTTCACAACACTTTGGCACATCAGTCTGTAGTTTTTTCTTAGGCACAAGTGGAGTACCAAATCACAATTCTAATTTTTAGAGATCAAATGGATGAATCAAGACATGATACCCACACCATTGGATTCAAAAGGAAATTTACAATTAGGATCATATAAAATTTCACCAATAAATTCCACTCGAGATCTCAAGTTATCATCGTTCCAAGTTACCCTCTTGGAGACAGTTCAGAGTTACCAATTTTCAGAGGACACATGTGTCAACACTAGATCTTGGCGGATTTTATGTCCCCAATGTCCCTGAGGTCAGGTACACCAACCTTGGAAAATTTCCCAACCCCCATGTGACCTCTGGGACCCTCATGTGACCTTCAAACTTGACAGTTCAGCCCCCAGGTGCATTTTTGGAGCTCAAATTCCCTACCGTTCAGATCAGGACACGTGTCAGCTCCAGGACCACCATGGAATTTGATGTCCCTCACATCCCTAAGGTCAGGGATAAAAGACATGGAAAAATTCACCCATCCCCTATGGGGAGTCCTTTGGTCATCCACGTGACCGACTTTCATCCCTTAGTGCTTCTGTTTTTTTCAAGTAAATCCCCTTCGCCGATCGATCGAGGACACGTGTCATCCTCTTGCTCACCATGGAATTTTATGTCCCTCACATCCCTAAGGTTAGGGACATCAGACATGAAAAAATTCACCCACCCTCCATGAGCATTTTTTTAATATTCAAATCCGTCACTTCCATCATTCTTTCCCCTCATTTCTCCTTCACAGCTTCTCACCATGCCATGGCTTTGCTCAAGCTTATCCAGACACCCAGTCCACCATTGCTGATCCAAACCAGCTCCACCATGACCCAAAAATACTCTACTTCATGAAAACACAAATAATATCAAAGAAAAAAAGTGATCAAATAAATGAAGAACGAGAAGAAAATGAAGGTTTTTTTCACAGATAACCGTGAAGTCACCCGATCGAGAAATCTTCATATCTCACAAGATACAAGTCGATCAAGGTGCCATCTTATAGACTTCCAAATTTTTCAAGATGATCATGATGCAATAAACTAGAGGTCAAATGGTGCCTAGAATTATTTGTTCCAACAAAATCCTCACTTCATGCACCGACTCACATTCATCGATTTCCCATCATTCCAACAATGGAAATGAGCTAAAAACTTGCACACAAGCTCCAAATGAAAAACCTATCACAATGGAGTTGTTTTCATCATGAACAGAGACAAAAACTAGACTTACAAATTTTGAGCTCCATTAATGGCCACCATGGCAGCTCCGTGCTCAAGCCACTTGCTGTGAAAATTTTAAATTTTATTTCCTAGCATTCTAGTGGGAAAAATTATGTGAAATTCAGAGGATGTGATCATGATGATGAGATGAAGTCCAAAAAAATATGTTCCATCACAAAATCGAGCACTAAAACACACTTTCTAAAAATAGTAAGTTTTCCTATACATACTTGCTATGTTTGGAAAGTCATCATCAAAAGTAGTTATGGGAAAAAGTAGTGTGTACCCAAGACCTCCAAGAAGCCAGAATGATTATCCAGAGCAAAAAATAGTGAAAATGATCACTTACTAAAAATAGTAAGTCCCTTATATAGGTGCTTACTAAAAATAGTAAGTCACCCCAAGAAGTGGTCAAAGAAAAGGCAATGTGCACAAGATCGAATGAGGGAGTTCATCACATCACGATGGTCGAGAAGAGGAAAAATCACCTCTCACTAAAAATAGTAAGCCTTCCATCTGGACACTTACTATTAATAGTAGGTTGTTCTCAAAGGGAAAGTTTGGCACAATGAGACATAGAGGGGTGATCATCTCAGGGAATTGGACAATTTTTTTTGACACTCACTACATAGTTTGGGTCACAGGTATATCATACATAGCAGGCTAGGAGTTGCGGTCATCAATAGAACAATTCACTCAACTTGGCAAGAGCATTCATGAGCTAATTTGAAGGAGTTTCACAGTGTGCAAGGAGTTTGAAGATTCAGAGTTTCACTGCATTTGGAGCTTTCCATCAACGAGGATCAATGGAACTTCATCGGGAATGACATCTCCTCTTCTTCTTCTCTCTCTCTCTCTCTCTCTCTCTTCCCCCAAATTTCTCTCACTTTCCAATATTCTAATTTTGATTGGGGTTGCACTTTTTCATATGTCCTAATGTTCCTAATGTAATAAGTCACCTTTATGTTATAAAAAGGGACTTAATATTCTCCTAGGAAGTTGAAAAGTTTTAAGTTGCACAAGGACATATGAAAATCCATTGGGGGTAGATGATAAGTCACCTCTCATTCTATAAATTGTAACACCATTCCCATTTCAAAGGGTTGGTCATTAATTTTGTAAGCTCAAGAGTGCATTCTACCTTGAGAGAACAAAGGAGATAGCCAAATTCTTCCTTTCCCCACTCTCTATTTTCCTCCATTCTCATACTATGTACAACTTTGTTTAAGAAATCAATACAAGAAGAAGAGTTTCTAGCTTTCTTTGACTAAGGGATTTCTTGATACTTTGTCATCAAATTTCATTTGGTCTTAATTGTTATTTACAAAGTTGTTTCTTCTCATTTTAATGCATGTGATGAAAAATTTTAACTAGTGTGTGTAGGAATCTGATTTTCTACCTACAACATTAGTTCTCCTACCTAATTTCTCACTCCCTTTCCCTCTCTTTAGACAAATTCTTCCTCTCTAGAAGTTTTCTAAGATTTTCCATAGGTCAGTGGAGTGTCCCTATTGACCCCAACAAAAGGCCACCACATAAAATCCACCTTTTCATGTGCATGCATATACGAAAGCTACACCGGTTAAGTAGAGGGACTTAGATTCCCAGAGCATTGGCAAGAAATCCACAAGTTTTTCCACCCAAAAATTTTCTCACCAACAGTTTTTGGTGCACCCACCGTGGGGTAGATTTAGCAATATCTACACCCAAAATATGACCACAAGGTCCCAAAATACAAAAAAATTATTGAAAAAAAAAAAATTCATGAAAATCCATTAAAAGATACATATCAATTTCTAACTGATTTTCATATTCCATAATGTCTTTTCATATTCCCACTTCAAGAATTTCAAGATACACCAAGTTGAATAGGTCGAGAGGTGGTTTGTTTCAATTTCCAGGCTTTTTAAAATCAGCAAGAAATGAATTAGAGATAATCATACTTTTCATATTCCTATTGCAAAGTTCACCTTTATCAAAACTCCTAAAAATTCTCCCATTTTTCCATCACCATTAAGCAAAGAGTTCTAAAAGAAGAGTAAGAAGAATTTGTAAAAAAATAAGAAACAAATGAAGGTAAAAGAAGAAATACCTCAACCCATTGTTCCATGGGGAAAGGAATACAGGCCCACTTTCTCTTGAACCCCCTCTTCATGATCTACCAACAAGTTCCCATAAGAACTTTCCAAAGTTCAAAGGTGACAACACACAACATCCTGAAGAACACATCATTTCCTTTCATGACATCATGTGGAATTCTTGGTGTCCAACATGAAGATGTTGTTGTAAGATTTTTCGTGGAGTCCCTCCAAGAAAAAAAATAGCAAATGGTTTTACCTCCTTCCTACCCGATCCATCACTAGTTGGAATGACATCAAGATGCCTTCGAGGAAATATTTAAATCAACTAAAGACTATCAGACCTCTTGGTGTAGTTGGCTCAAATGAAGAAAGGAGAAAGTGAAACTATGAGAGACTTCATGGCTCATTTTGAATGGTTTCTTCATAGATACTAGAAGAAGATTCACCATCTGAAAACAATATCAAGAGATTCTTCATCAATGCTCAATCATCAAAAGTAGGATTTTTTCTATGAAGAGCCCAACCAAGGAACATTGTAGAAGCACAAAAGGATGGCCATTGAACTTGATGATGATCTCATCCTCTCTGGAAAGATCAAGAATCCATCAAAGGGAAAGGCCCAACATCCTAGAGATGAGAGAACCAATCCATCACTGCAAAATTTGGAAAATGAGATGGCATATTTGAAGAGGGAATTATTTGAATGAGTTTCTTCTCAAAGAAGCAACAAAAATCAAATTGTAGGAGCACCCCAAAGGCTTTCCTTAGAGGCCCCACCCGTGAACATAAATTATAGATTTCAAGAAAGTGAAGAAGAGCTTGAACAAGAAAGTGAAGGTGGAAACTTCCTAGAGATCAATGAACTTGAGAATGATAGACAAATCAGATTTTGTGAGTATTCCAGAGGTGATGAAGAAGATGAAGAGATGCACCTAGTTTCTCATGTGTATTTCACTCATTCTCAATCCAAGAAAAGAGCATCTCCCTCCACTACTTTGTAAAAGAAAAGAAGGTTGATGATCCTCCTGTGGTGACTCCAAAAAAAAAATAATCAATCGAGGATCCCCACTTCCATCTTCCATGAAGTCTGCATTGTTGGATCCTGATCCCATAGCAAGTAAGAAGAATCCCGCAATCCCAAGTAAGTCTTTCAATGTCTCTTCCAAGTCTAAATCTAAATCTTCTCCTATAAAATCTAATACTTTGAAAGCTCCTAGTGTACCTTCAAAATACCCTCCATTCCCCAAAAATCAAATCCTTCTCCCAAGCCTATCCAAACTCAAAAATCAGTCCCTTCACCCCCTTTTCTCACATCTACTCCCTTTGACTTCATAGAATATGCAAACAAAGCCAAAGTGCAGATTACCAAAACCAATATTTGCGGACTCATCCTGAACAATTTGAGAGGTTTGTTCAATATATCAGAATGGTAGTCTAACACCCAATGATGTAACTTCTAGTTCTAAAGGCATACTACCAAACCCACCTACACCTCCCTCACAAAACATGATTTCTTTGAGTGCATCAAAGACTGATAAGGTTGAACCTTTTATGTCTCCCTTCTTGTTGGAGAATATGTATTGAACAATTACATAATAGATTTGGGTGCCTCGATAATGTCATGCCCGTGAAGGTTTCCAAAGCTCTCAAACTTACCATGACTCCACCCAGTGGCTCTTGTTACTCTTTAGAGTCAAAAGAGGTCCCACTTGTAGGGAAGATCAAAGATGCACAGTGGCTCTCCATATTTCCAGACAAGAAAGTTTCAATGATGATTTTGGTAGCAGATGTCCCAACCTCATTCGGAATGTTGTTGAGTAGAAGTTTTTTCCCAAGACTTGGGAGGGAAAATTCAGATGAATTGGTCATCCAAAACCATACCAGTGAAGGGAGACATGGAGAAATTACTTCCCGAGAAGAAGATGAGGTACATGGTATAAAATTCTAGAAGCCCAAAGCTAACATCTTGTATCAAGGTAGTAGGAAGATGAATCACTTTGTGGCAACCAAGGAGGAAGAGGATATCCCCATCTTGATAGGTCCAGACATGCCTTCCTAGAGAGATTTGGATTTTGAAGAAGCATTGAGGAGATTCGAAGTTACAAGAGGGCAGCCCCGAATTTCTAGATGATGCAAACCATGAGAAGAGGAGATGGTTCTTGATGATTTTCAAGAAGAAAAATCAGCTTATATGCTTATCCAAGATGAGGAGTTATTCTCATTCCCATTTGGGGATGAAGATGATCTCATCCAGGCCATCTATGGAAGAGACAAAATCAGCTTGTGATGAGCCCATGAAAGGTTTGAAAGAAATGTTTTTATAAAGAACTACTTAGAGCCACAAAAAGAAATAAAAGACCCTAGAGATCAATCTTGAACTTTTAATGCAAGCCATGAATCTGGAAGACAAGCATGAAGCTGACTTGGAAACCTCAACCAATGTGAAGATGGGCTATGTTGAAATAAATCTAGATGAGAAATATGATGTCCCTCTCGAGCTAATGGTTGGTGGATATAATGATGAAATTGGAGGTATTTTCTTTCCCATTTGAAGAAGAATATTTCCATGATGAAAAAATTAAAGCAAGAAGTTTTGAGGCCTTTGAAGATGAAGCTCTTTTTGATGAAGGATCGGTAGAGTGCAAGTGATTCCCAAGATGATGAGGTAATCCCTCTAGATAGTTTCCTTGAGCTAAAAAATAAAGATTCTTCAAAGGCGTATAAAAGAGGAGCTAGAGAAATGATGAAGCATAACTCCATGCAAGAAATCTTGATGTAGTAGAAGTTTCAGGAAGACCCCGAGCTGATTCTTGATCTCTTCACTTGTGTCATGGCCATACAAGACAATTATGAGGTCACTTCCAATCCTTCCATCAGTACTCAAGCACCTCATAGTGGAGTAAAGGAAAAGGATAAGTCTAAGGTTTCTCATGGAAAAGAGGTCAATGAGCATAGACTGGGAAAGAAAAGAATCCAAATGTTCAAGTAATTTGAATGAAAATCAGCCTTGGGGCAGCGATGAGATGCTCAATGAAGAATCAACTATGTGGATAAACATGGAAGGCAACTGGCACTATGAAACCAATTTCAAAGAGGATAAAGGAAATGGAATTTCCAAGTGAAAAGACCTGAGCATCAAGAAGATCACATGGAATCACTCCTACAAAGTAAAAGGACAAAATCATGAAAGCACTTGGCTTCCATAAAAATTAAGGAAAGGAGGTTACTTTCTGGAACCAGTCAATGGCTTCACAGAACAACATCACTCAATGTTTCCCACTCATGGGTAACTTTTAAGGAATGAAAAGTGCTTCAATGAAAGTGGTTGTCCCCCACCTTACCATAGGTGATTTCTAGGTGTGTTTTTCCCTTTTTTTGTGTGTTTTCCTTCTTTTGTGTTGTGTGTGTTTCTTTTTCTTTTGTGTGTGTGTTGTTTCTTCTTCTCTCTCTCTCTTGTTGTAAGTTGTACATGACTCCACAGGGCCCAATGGATAAGGCACTAGTCAAAAACTATATGGTCTAAAATTGAGATTCTAGATTCCCATGTCATGTCTTCACTATGCTCATGTCCATGCCATGTCCCCAAGCTAGAGCTAGCATTTTTTTGTGTGTAAATGTGCAACAAGGAAATTGACAATTTCCGAGCATGAAAACTATACCCCATGTGCCAAAATTTTCATGTTTTATCATTCCTAGGCACCCCAGGTCAAATCCATTCAGTGGTCACCCCCTATTTGATGTCAAATTGGTCCCCTAGGTGATTTAGGAAATTCAATTTAATCCCCTAGGTGATTTTAGGAAGTTTTGAAAAGATGTTATCTTCTGGCAGTATTGGGAAGGGCTATCATTGGCCTTCCTAGACTGGATCAACCCCCTGGAGTGGAAAAAAAGGGAAAAATTCAACATGGAGGTGAATTTAAGTCCTTATAACATCATGGAAATTATTTTGGAAGGTTTGGGGAAGTTTTGAAAGACTTGGAGTAGTCTGAATGAAAAGTAGGTTCACAAGCCTAGCAGTACACAAGCCTAAAACAACTGTTGAGCTTCAAAAGAAGATTCCAGGAGCTCCAAATGGAGTTAGGAGTAAAAAAAAACATCTCTAAAAATATAATTCCAAGACCTAAATTATGGTGAAATCATATTTTTCACAACACTTTGCGCATCAGTCATCTATGTAGTTTTTCTCAGGCACAAGTGGAGTACCAAATCACAATTCCAATTTTTTAGGGATCAAATGGATGAATCAAGACATGAGACCCACACCATTGGATTAAAAAGGAAATTTCTAGTTAGGATCATATAAAATTTCACCAATAAATTCCACCGGGAGCTCAAGTTATCATCATTCCAAGTTACCCTCTTGGAGACAGTTCAGAGTTAGTCAATTTTCGGAGGACACGTGTCAGCACCAGGATCCTGGTGGGATTTTATGTCCCCAAATCCCTAGGTCAGGTAAATAACCTTGGAAAAATTTTCCCAGCCCCATGTGACCTCTGGGACCCTCATGTGACCTTCAAACTTGACAATTCAACCCCTAGGTGCATTTTTGGAGCTCAAATTCCTCTCCGGATCGAGGACACGTGTCAGCTCTAAGACCACCATGGAATTTGATGTCCCTCACATCCCTAAGGTTAGGGATAGAAGACATGGAAAAATTCACCCAGCCCCTATGGGGAGTCCTTTTTGGTCATCCACGTGACCGACTTTCAGCCCCCAATGCTTCTAGTGTTTTTTCAAGCAAATCCCCTGACCGTCGGATCGAGGACACATGTCATCCTCTTGCTCACCATGGAATTTGATGTCCCTCATGTCCCTAAGGTTAGGGACATTAGACATGAAAAAATTCACCCCCCCTCCATGAGCATTTTTTTAATATTCAAATCCGGCACTTAGCCATTTTCTTCCCTCTCATTTCTCCTTCCATAGCTCTCACCATGCCATGGCTTTGCTCAAGCTTATCCAACACCCAGTCCACCATTTCTGATCCAAACCAGCTCCACCATGACCAAAAATACTCTACTTCATGAAAAAACAACAATATCAGAGAAAAGTGGATCGAAGAAATGAAGAACGAGAAGAAAATGAAGGTTTTTTTAACGATAACCGTGAAGTCACCCGATCGAGAAATCTTCATATCTCACAAGATACAAGTCGGATCGAGGTGGTCATCTTCTTATGCAGACTTCCAATTTTTCAAGATGATCATGATGCAATAAACCAGAGGTCAAATGGTGCCTAGAATTATTTGTTCCAAAAAATCCTCACTTCATGCACCGGCTCACATTCGTCGGATTTCCCATCATTCCGGCAATGGAAATGAGCTAAAAACTTGCACACGAGCTCCAAATGAAAAACCTATCACAATGGAGTTGTTTTCATTGCAAATGGAGACAAAAAACTAGACCTACAAATTTCAAGCTCCATTAATGGCCACCATGGCAGCTCCGTGCTCAAGCCACTGCCAGGTGAAAATTTTAAATTTTATTTCCCAACATTCTAGTGGGAAAATTATGTGAAATTTGAGAGGTTGTGGTCATGATGATGAGATGAGTCTAAAAAATATGTTCCATCACAAAACCAAGAACTGAAACACACTTTCTAAAAATAGTAATTTTTCCTATACAAACTTGCTATGTTTGGAAAGTCATCATCAAAAGTAATTATGGAAAAAAGGCAAAGTGTGTACCCAAAGACCTCCAAGAAGCCAAAATGATTATCCGAGAGAAAAAATAATGAAAATGACCACTTACTAAAAATAGTAAGTCCCTTATATAGGTGCTTACTAAAAATAGTAAGTCACCCCAAGAAGTGGTCAAAGCAAAGGCAATGTGCACAAGATCAAATGAGGGAGTTCATCACATCACGATGGTCGAGAAGAGGAAAAATCACCTCTCACTAAAAATAGTAAGCCTTCCATCTGACACTTACTATTAATAGTAGGTTGTTCTCAAAGGGAAAGTTTGGCACAATGAGACATAGAGGGGTGATCATCTCAGGGAACTAGACAATGTTTTTCGACACTCACTACATAGTTTGGGTCACAGGTATATCATATGCAGGCTAGGAGTTTCACGGTCATCAGTGGAATAGTTCACTCAACTTGGTGAGCATTCATGAGCTAATTTGAAGGAGTTTCACAATGTGCAAGGAGTTTGAAGATTTAGATTTTCACTACATTTGGAGCTTTCCATCAATGAGGACCAACGGACTTCATCGAGAATGACATCTCCTCTTCTTCTTCTCTCTCTCTCTCTCTCTCTCTCCCCCCCCCAACTTTCTCTCACTTTCCAATATTCTAATTTCACGTTGGGGTTGCACTTTTTCATATGTCCTAATGTTCCTAATGTAATAAGTCACCTTTATGTTATAAAAAGGGACTTAATATTCTCCTAGGAAGTTGAAAAGTTTTAAGTTGCACAAGGACATATGAAAATCCATTGGGGGTAGATGATAAGTCACCTCTCATTCTATAAATTGTAATGCCATTCCCATTTCAAAGGGTTGGTCATTAATTTTGTAAGCTCAAGAGTGCATTCTACCTTGAGAGAAAAAAGGAGATAGCCAAATTCTTCCTTTCCCCCTTCTCAATTTCCTCCATTTCTCCACTATGTACAACTTTTGTTTGAGAAATTAATACAAGAAGAAGGAGTTTCTAGATTTCTTTGACTAAGGGATTTCTTGATACTTTTGTTCTCATCAAATTTCATTTGGTCTTAATGATGCTTACAAAGTTGTTTCTTCTCATAAATGCATGTGATGATACTTCTAACTAGTGTGTGCAGGAATTTGATTTCCTACCTACAACATTAGTTCTCTTACCTATTTTCTCACTCCCTTTCTTGCTCTTCTATAAAAATATTCCCTAGCAAGAAATTGCTATATTTTCCTTAGGGTCATGGAGTGCAAGTTCCCGACTCTTAGTTAATTCCACAGAATTCAAACTAGTTTTAAGGAACTCCATGTTACTTAGAGCTATGATTGATCTAATGTCAATGATGGAAAATGACTTGTTAGGTACCATCCTGCTATAGGGTCATAAGAGACTCTACACATAATGAAGTTGTGACCTGATGTCATGTCCCTATCAAGAATTTAATGCCTCCAATTCACAATGCTAACTCTCTTTCAAGACCTCAACGCTTCCAATGCATGATACTAAGTTTGAAGATCATCTACCATTTTAATGTGTGGTCACAATTCCTTGACACCAAATGATGTTCCAAGCTAATATTTTGAGAGCTCCTTTTGTTGAAAAACAATATCAGGCACCATTCTGCTAGATTTTCATGATGGAATCTTCACAGATCAAAGTTCGACTGACGTCAATGCCAATAGTGATTCAAATACCATTTTATTGTACAGTCATTATGCCTCTACAAATAATGAAGTTCTGAGATGACATTTACAAGCTCCATTATCTGCAAAAATGGCTAAAAAGTCTCCAAACTCATAGATATGAGTATCCAACTATAATGGTCACTCAAACATTTGATTAGGAGATATGTGCCCCTAATAGGGTCTTTATACAACTTTCAAATACAAGTGTAAGGGAAAACATTTCCTAATACATCATGCAAAACTAGTTGTAAAAATGCTCCATTTTTTTAGTCTTGTACAATAAGCTTAAATACCAATTTTATAGGAAATAACTTCGCATGATAAACCTGTCATGAAAATTTCTCCTACTCGTGGCTTATGTACTTGGTCTTCTCCACTGCATCGCAATCATGGATTGACCTAGTTTGTCTCTTCCCTATTGGACAAATAACTCAACAAGGACCAAATATACTGCATCTCCTGGTATTAGCAATTTACCAAAATAATTTCCCTCTAAGGGGTCTTACTAATGCAAGTATAAAAGAGTACAAACATTGCCCAAAAATTGGGTCTTTGACTAATGTGTTATGTGGATCATCAAATGATCTATCATCTGCACATGAGTCATAATGGAATAAACCAGATATAAATGTGAGAAAATTACTAAGGATGTTAAACCTTACCCTTAGCCTATCCCACCAATATGGACTCCATAAGTACAAGATGATGCCATCACTGTCTACTCGGCCTGCATTGATCAACCTGCTTGAAGAATAACAAGTTTGCAAGTGCGATCACCTTCTCTGATACCAACTTGATCTGAAAATTGACCAAAATTTTTCCCTCGATCACAGACCCCTATAGGCATTAATTTGTTTTCCGAGCTTACCCCATTAAAATCAACTTAAAACAAAGGCAATAATTCAAGTACACTACACACAAGATGATAACAGAGTTCAACAGAATGCCTATGTGTCCGGGTTCCTTAATAGAACCAATATATTATCAACTTCAAATGATTGTAATAAATAATACAATCTAAGGACGATGATATCAATACATAAGAAGAAAAATCTTTATACCAAACAATGACCCCGACATCGGTTCTTGTGTAAACTGCAAGTTGTAAAACATGTTATTTGTGAAGAAATACTAGATGCAATAAATATGTAGGTCATAGGTCTTATGAGTGTCCTAAAACCCCTCAACCAGTCAAGAAAGAGGTGCTCATGTGGCTCAAGGTGAAGAGGAGGAAGAAATGGAAGAACTAGAGGTTCATGAAGACTTACCAGAAGTTGGTGAATCACTCTTGATGAAGAGGATCTTACTCAAACCAAATAAGGAAGTCATGGAACCACCTCAAAGGAAGAATTTTTTTAGAACTACATGCAAGAGAAAAGGAAAATGCTACAAGATTCATCATAGATAGTGGGAGTACAAACAATCTTGTCTCAACAGAGATGGTGGAGAAACTAGGCTTGGAAAAGGTAATGCATCCTACTCCCTACAAAGTGTCATGGTTACAAAAAGGACATCAACTCTTGGTTAATGAACAATGCAAGGTAGATTTTCAAATAGGAACTTATAAAGATAAAATAATGTGTGATGTTATGCCCATGGATGCTTTCCACATTCTACTTGGGAGACCATGACAATATGACAGAAAGGCAGTACATGATGGAAGACATAACACCTACACCTTTGAGAAAGATGGAAAGAAACATGTTCTTACACCATTAAAAGGAGAGCATGTTGTTGTTGAATCAAGATCTACAGTGTTGCTAATGAGTGGTAAGTAATTCCTACATCAAATGAAGAAGGAAGAGGTAAATTTTTCTTTAGTAGGTAAGCCTAAAAGTGTTGTCACTAATACAAAGCTTGTTGATTTGCCTCAAGAAATCCAAGATATGTTGAATGAGTATGTGGATATTGTAGTAGATGATCTTCTTGATGAATTACCTCCATTTAGAAGCATTAACCATCACATAGAATTTATTCTAGGTGCTAACCTTCCAAATAAGGTTGCTTATAGGATGACTCCAAAGGAAAATGAAGAGATCAAGAGGCAAGTACAAGAATTATTGGAGAAAGGGCTGATAAGGGAGATTTTAAGTCCTTATGTTGTTCCTATAGTTTTGAGTCCTAAGAAGGATGGAGGATGGATAATGTGCACAAATTCTAGAGCAATCAACAAAATCACTATCAGGTATAGATTCCCATTGCCAAGAATTGATGATTTGTTGGATTTTTTAAGTGCAGCTAAGTATTTTCTAAGCTATATTTGAAAAGTGGCTATCATTAGATTAGGATTAGAGAGAGCGATGAGTGGAAATTTTTTTAAGACAAATGATGGGCTTTATGAATGGTTGGTTATGCCATTTGGCTTGAAAAATTCTCCTAGCACCTTCATGAGACTTATGAATGAAGTGCTTAAAGATTTCATAGGTAAATTTTTTATAGTCTATTTGGATGAAATTTTGGTATATAGTCAGTCAAAAGAAGAGCATATTAAGCATTTAAGATTGGTAATTGAGAATTTACATGAAGAAAAGCTACTAATCAATCTTAAAAAGTGTACTTTCTTGAAGACATAACTGATGTACTTGGGGTTTGTGATCTCAAAGGGATTTGTAAGAAATTTATAAGAAATTTCAATGGGATTTGTACTCCAATAGTGGATACAATTAGAGGAGATAAGAAATAATTTCAATGGATTAAGGCTATTGATAAGAGTTTTTAGTTGCTTAAGAAGAATATAACAAAAGAACCAATCTTGTCCTTGCCTGATTTTACTAAGATTTTCCAAGTTGAATGTGATGCTAGTGGGAATGTTATTGGTGTTTTTTTAAGCCAAGAAGGAAAGCATATTGCTTACTTTAGTGAAAAAATAAATGATGCAAAGAAGAGGTATTCCACATATGACCAATAATTCTATGCCATCATACATGCCTTGAAGAAATGGAGACACTATCTCATGCCTAAAGAGTTTGTTTTGTTTATTGATAATCATGCTTTGCAATTTGTGACTAGTCAACATAAGTTAAGTCAAAGGCATGTCAAATGGATTGATTTTTACAATTTTTTACTTTTTTATCAAGCACAAGAGTGGTCAGTATAAAAAAGTTACATATTCTTTGAGTATAATTTTGATCATGCAAGAATCTCAAGTAAGCATATTGGGATTTAATGATCTAAAAATGATATACAAAGAAGATGTTGATTTCAGATAAGCCTCCCTTATAGGCATTAAATTATTTTCCGAACTTACCCCATTAAAATCAATTTAAAAAATGTAATAATTCAAGTACATTACACACAGAATGATAACAGAGTTCAGAATAATGCATACATATCCAGGTTCCTTAATAGAACCGATATATTATCAACTTCAAATGAATGTAATAAATAATACAATCTAAGCATGATAATACTAAATACATAAGAACAAGAATATTTATAATAAGTAGCGACCTAGCCGATAGATTTTATCGAGATATTATCCTTCAGGAATGATGTCCTTTGGTTTTTGATTGGTCTTCCAGATGAATCTCTAGTCAATTCTCCAGCTCCGCATTCGAAGTGTGGCTCAAATGTGGCCTATTGGGTAGTTTTGTAATAACTCCTAATTACAAATTTTCACCTATTAAAATAATAGGTCTTATCTTCACTTTTCTCGATAACAAATAATATTGGTCCTTAATGAAGATGATGCCTATAGGATATAGGTCTTAACTCTCCATAATACCTATTTTAAAATAGGACTTCAGCTCCATAATATCGCCTCTGCAATCCCCTTTAAACTTCATGTCATCCTTCTTGGCTTGGGATCGGAGTATGTCTTCTTAGAGAGAATTCAGAGCTACAAAATAATATTTCACCTATTAAAATAATAGGACTTAAAAATCATAATAATGCCTATAATGATAGGGCTTACATATTTTAATGCCTATAATAATAGGCCTTAGCTCCAAATTTCCCTATAATAATATATGACTTATTTCCCAAAAATGTGGGAAATAAGTCATATAAATAAATTTAAAACAATGCAATAATTCAAGTACATTACACACGAGAATGATAAAAGAGTTCGAATAATGCATACATATTCGAGTTCCTTAATAGATATAACATATTATCAACTTCAAATGACTCTAATAAATAATACAATCTAAGCATGATAATATTGAATACATATGAGGGTTTTGTACTCTGATACTCGAATGTTTAAATGAGATCAGCCGCTAACTCTTGCCAATTCCCTATCTGGCGGCGTGTCTCAGCGTGAATGTACCATGCACGTGCACAACCTTGCAATGTAGAATATAGTTTGTGTACCCATAGGGATGGTGGTAAAGCCTCTGTGCCTTTGCTCCGTACTATCTCACAATCCTGGATATGGAAAGAGGTGGGTTCCTTACCATGATAATATTTGATGGCGGTGGGTAGGTTACTTCTAGAGAACCAAATAGAGAGGGAAATTCTCACCTCGCACCATTCTAAGAGGTTTTCTTGATGTGTAGCCCACCACCATACCACTATCTTTGAGCAGGACATAACTTAACATCCCTCTTCGTTCATTCTCCTCCTTCCACCGAGCTTCCATCTCCTATAAAAATATCTCAAGGAAGACTCTTATTGAATACTTTGGTAGCTTACTTACCCCAAGGTGCTAGATTGTACATGCCTTTATCATGTAATTCCTCGCCTCGAGACACCGAAACCCGACCAAGAGAAGTTGCTCAAAAAAAAATTGGGTAAATATTTTTAAAAAAGGAATCTACTAACCAAACATAACCGATTCCCGATATTTTTTAAAAATAAATTTATTTACCCAATTATTTAATCATTGTCCCTATACAAATTTATTTATTTAATTTCTATTATGTTTTCCAAGGACACCCTAGAAAGAATCTACACCCCTTTTAAAAATAATTGTTTCCCCCTTTATTTAAATTAGCCCCACACACATCCTAAACTTTATTTCCCATTCCCATTTAAAATAGCCATGACCCAAAGTATGTAGGGTTAATTGTGGACCCTAGGATCAAATAGATCTCAGCCCTTGATCTAATTTTTCCCTAAACTTTCCCTAGCACATCTTTATCTAAATCTTCTTTTCTTTCTTTTCTCTTTCATTTTCTTCATTTTGTTTTGCTTGGTCATTTGCAGGTTGCTTGGAGAGCCATGGAACTTTGGTCTCATGGAGAAAAATGTTATTATCCTTATTGCCTCCTTATTGTTATTTGTTTTCTTGTGTAATTTTCTACCAGATGCATCCTCTGGTTTGCTTTGTAAACACCCAAAATCTATTACTCGATCTTGCTTTGTTGAGAAGGCAACTCGCCTATTTAGGAATTTATGTAAATCTAAATGAAGGATTTGCAAGGGCATTGGTACTAGTGTGGCCATGGTTTAGGAGAGAGGGGGCCTATGCAAAGAGAAGGATGTGTGGGGGTGGTAAAGAGAGAGAAAGTAGGGTTGATGCGTAGATGTGGAGGAAGGTGGCAGGGTGTGGAACCTCTTGTGGGAATGTGGCTACACAGGAGGCGGAGGAGGGTGTTGGGGCCGTGTGGGGAGGAAGGGATGGTGGTGGGGAAGTGGCTGCCATGTAGGAAGACAAAGGAGAGTAGGCAGCATGGAAGGGGAGGTGGGCTGAATGCGCATTTGTGGGAAGGATGGTGTGGGCTTGGCATAGGGTAGGGAAGTGGTGGTGGTCTCGGTGGTCTATGACATAGGGGCGGGGATCGGCCCTCCTTACAACCACAATCAAAAAATTTAAAACCAATGATCTTCCCCTTTTTTGTTTTGTTAATTAGCATTTGTTTTGTATATATATATATATATAAACTATAATAAAAAAAGATAATATATTTATAAAATGCTTCCAATATATTATCTTGTAATATATTCTTATATTAATAAAACAACTAATATGTAACTAAATTTCAATAAAAGAACCATTGAGGAGCTTGATAAGACTGATGCTGCCCATATGACTGCTTTGGGTATGTTTCATGCCTGGAAGAAAATCAAGATCAGTATCGATAAAGCTACCAAGAAGTAGCTCTGGGAGCTTCTGCTGATTTTTGTTGTTTTTCTGCTGTTTCTTTGCGGTCGGTTTGCTATTTTTTTGTTGTTGTTTTGCTGTTTTGTCTCGGTTGAGTAGCTGTTTCTGAGCTACTTGGAGCTTCATTGTAACACTTGGATCTTGATCCATTCTCTCTGTTTCTCACTCTTATTCCGGCTCTCAGGCCTTCTTTTGTATTCAAGGGTATAGTCCCTTTCAAAAAACTATTTGCCAATAATAAAAAAAAAAAACTAAATTTCAATAAAATATAGTTATATCATAAATTATAACTATATTAAATATAGATATATTTTTAACATGTTTATAATATTTGTAGAGTGAAGAAATATTGAACCAATTTGTAAGACAACAATTTTCATTTTGTTTTTTGTAAAGTATGGAACATGAAACATGTTCAATATATGATAAAACATTTTAAATAATTTTCTGATAAGAAGAAATCTAACAAGGCTTTTCAAATGGTAAAATAGGTTTTGAAAATAATTTTGAAACAATTTTAAAACTATGTGAAGAGAAGTAAATCCACATTGAACTTCCTACTACAATCACTGTTAAGCATTTATGTGGGAAAAGAAGTAAACTGAAAATTTATTTCATTGTAGTATGCTACTAAAATATTCAAGAAGAGAACTAGTAAATGGGTGGTAATATCTCCATTTAAAGACAATCCTAAAGCTCTATGCTATGGCTAGATTTATTTTCCAATGTTCATAGTAAAACCCATATTTCTTATTTTCAAGCAATTACGATCTCCAACCAAGCAATATATATATTTTTTTGTAGAAACATACTTCTAATAATCCAACTTTCCTTTCATAATGTACTTTCATAATTTTCATATTAAATGGATCATTCATCTTACAACATATTTCTTTTTAAGGAGATTGAGATCACAATCACACCACGATTCAAAAATATTTAAAATACATAAGAGTCTAGCATTCAAGTCTTCTTTCTAGGAATGAATAAATGTTACAACAACCAAGGTTACTCACGTTTTAAAGATGAGAAATATCCCACATAACCTTAACCATAAATTTAAAATAAGAAGGATATTCACAAGAACGAAGAAGGAGAATACGAGAAACCAAAGTGACAAGATACTCCAACCAAACTACCCGCTTGAGCTCCAACTTCAAATGCTTCACAAGAATCTAACTCCAAGAGAACAAGGCACGATTAACTAGCCAATCTTTAGGCATCATTACATGTCTTTCCAAGGTTGGAAGACATGTTAGCCTCCCCCAAGCCCATGGGAGAGAGAGCTAGCTTCCACAACTTTGTGCACAAGATTTAGGGAGACAAACACCACAATATTTTCACATACAAGCCAAGACCATGCACTAAGAAAAACACAACATTTAGCAAATAAAAGAAAGGAGGAGAAAGCCATATTCATCCTCTAAATTGGGGAAGAGTAGATGAGATACCCGAAAGTTCCATAAGGTGTGATCCAACCATAGGATGCACACAACAAGATTCTTCTAACCCTCCTTATTCCTCTGAATCAACAAAACCCTCCTTATTGCTCCACCCAAACACCAAAATCCTTCTTGGGAGGATTTTCAAACCCATTGGGTTTCCTCTCCAAGAATGGGGAAGGGGTTCAAACCATATGAACCACCTTACCCACCTCAAACCATATGAGGGGAGTAAAAGGAACCTACATGGCTTGCTCATCAAGCCATGAGGTTTGAGAGAGAAAATACCTCTCTTCCCCCAAAGAACTCCAACATCCATCAAACCATATGATGGATGGATTAAAATAAATACAACAACCATACTTAAGAAACAAACCATACAAACAACTAAACAAACATTCCAACTATAAGCAAGCTAAGATCTAAAAAAATACAACATAAAATGAGCTCAAGAGCCTACCTCCAAGAGCTCTCCAAAACAAGATTTTCCAACTTTCTTCCTCAAGCAATTCTCTAGCTCCAAAATCCTCAAGCACCAAGCCAATGCTCCAAAAAAATGAACCAAAAGTCCCATCTCTCTCTCATGAGGGAAATTTTAAATAAAATTCAATCCAAATTTATTTTCCAATGAGGGGGTGACATGTGTCACCCCTCTCTTCCCTAAGTCAAAGATCCCCCAACAAAAATAAAATATAAAAACATATAAAAATACCCTTCTCCCCAAATCACTCAAAAGAAAGGGAGACAACTCATGCAAACTCCCACAACACACTCATTCCAATAAAAGTGGGGACAAGAAAGAGGCAAAATGGGAGGGAAAACCCCTTTTCCTTGAAATTAAGCCCCCCCTACCCCATAGGTAGGGTCCAAGGACCTAATTTCATGCTAAGTGACTCCCAAAACTAAAGGGAGGTCACATGAAATGTCATAATAAGCCCAAATTCGGGTTTGACACTTTTGGGCACAAGGGTAGAGGATGTGGGGCCCACCCAAGGGTTCACATGTGACCCTAAACCCCTCTAATTAATACAAAATAAAACAAACCCAAAACTTAATGCAAGTGGGGACCATTAAGCCCCCAAACCTAATTTATTTATCAAAAATAAAAACATTCTAAACAAAATAAACTTTACATGACATATTACAATCACATATGAGGGTCACTCATGGTGCCCAAAATACAATCAAACTATACGGCCTCAAATAATTAACATGGTTAGGACTTAGCCCCATGGGCTGCTTGTGCACGATTTTTATAGCCACCACCGAAACCCACGTTCTCCTATGACTGTCACCCGCACACTCATTACACACATTAAAATGCACCTGTCCAATATAAGAGTAACTAACTACTCAATAAACAAGCTTAGTCCAAACGTGAATTCTATGTCATCACAACATCAATGTGGAACATAATTGAATACACATGCAATAATTTTACTCAATTCACCATGAATTAGCCATAAAGATAATTATAAAGGACGTACATCCAAGCTATCATATGTACTCATCGATAAACAAATAATCTATAACATTAAGACATGCAACTAACTAAGTATCCAACATACATAAATTTGGTCCAGATAACATCACAATATGTCAGTATCCACAACATCAAATGAAATATGTCATAATGTTAATCAACGATAAATTGGCGCTATGCACCTGAATCACCATACATGTCCAAAATATGTCTAATCCCTATCAAATCATGTCTATGAATAAGGAATTCAACAGATAACTGAGGCTATAAAAGTGTGGGCACTATATCCCCTCTCTAAAATTAGACTTCCTCCTAGAAGTCACTGAAAGAGATAGGGATATCTAGCCCTCAATGGTGTAGCATCCTCCCATGTAGCTATTGTCTCATCATATTTGTCCCACTACACTCTAACCTGGTCCAAGTCTCGACCCCTGAAGGGCCAACCTCTAGTGCTCCAATATATGTATGGGCTCTAGCCTCCATTATCCTATGTCCTCTATCCTCTACCTATAATGCCAACCAATCCAAAATATGAGAGATATCAGGTACATATCTATGTAGTATAAAACATGAAATACATCGTGGGCATGCACAAGGTGTGGTGGAAAAGCTAGGTGATAGGAAATTGGACCGATGACCTCTAAAATATCAAAAGGCCCCATAAAATGAGGTGATATATTATAACCCTTTCCATAGCGTATTGGGCTCTTATGTGGATGAAATCTCAAGAAGACTTTGTCACCCACTGAGAAGTGATGATCAGTCCTCTTGTGTCTCCATAGCCTTCGGCATGCTCTAGCTTACTCAAGACATTGTCTAATTAGAATAACCTACTCTTGCTCTAAGTCCGATACATAAGCTAGTCCCAGGATAATCCTGTCATCTAATCAGTCCCAAATTAGAGGTGTCCCGTGTAAGGTCAACCATATAAAACCTAATAGGGAGCCATACCAATGGAATTGTGATAGTTGTTGTTGTAGGAAAACTAAACTAAATGAAGATAATCTTCCCACTTATTCTGTTGATCCATCACATACATCCTCAACCAATCCTCCAATGCCTGATTAACTCTCTCTTGTCATCCATCTCGTCTCTCGGATGATATGTGGAGCTGAAATTAATCTGCATACCCATAAGTGGCCTGAAAGGAAGTCCAAAAGACTAAAGTGTAAATGGTATCCCTATCATTGATGATGGTCTTTGGAATCCCATGCAATCTGAAAATGTCCTCCATAAATACTTTGGTGATGGCCTGTATATTATAGGTGACCTTGGTTGGTGAGAAATATGCAACCTTAGTCAACTTATCCACAAAGTGACCATAATGGCATCATGATGATAAGATCACATCCTACTATAAAATCCATGGAGATCACATCCCATTTCCATTCGGGAATATCATGGGGATGTAAGAGTCCTACGCAAGATGAGAATGCTCTACCTTGACCCTAAGGCATTCAAGGCAACATGCAAGAAAATATGCTATATCCCATCAAAGACCAGGCCAAAAATATAACTCTCTTAGATCGGCATGCATCTTCTTCACCCTTGGATGTGCTGCATATGGAGCTTGATGGGCTTCTGAAAGGATAAAGCTATGTAGATCCCTTGACATAGGCACATAAATGCACTTACAGAACCGAAGTAACCCATTTGACTCTAAAATGCACCCCAAATATCTACCCTCTAAAGAACCCTGTAATTCTAACATCTGTCTAGCACCCTCATAAAACCTATCCTCGGGAAGGTGTTGATAAATCCTTCCTCTCAAATCTGATTACAAGTGTCAATGATGCAAGAACATGTCGTCACCTACTAAGTGAATCATATATGACATTTTCCTTTCCTTTGATATATTGCACCTCCATGTCATACTCACATAGGAACTCCATCTAATGCCACTAATGAGCATTGAGGTTAGGCTATGAAAAGATATGCTATAAGCTACAATGATCTGTCCTCAAAATTAAAGTTCTACCCAAAAGGAAATGACACCAATGCACAAGCGCATGAACAACAGCTACAAGCTCTAAATCATGGGTAGGATAGTTAAAATCGTAATCATTGAGCTTACGTGAATCAAAGGCAATACCCCATGACACTCATGCATAAGGATTACTCCCAAACCCTCTAGTGATGCATCAATACAAACAAAAAAATCATTAGTTTGGTCCGGAACTGCTAGGATGGGAACCATGGTTAACCTTTCCTTAAGCAACTGAAAGGATTTCTCACACTTATCTGACCAATCAAACTTTTTCCCTTTTCTCTAAAGGGAAGTAATTGGGTGATAAATCCTGAAAAGTCCTAAAAAACTTGCGGTAGTAACTGATAGACCCATAAAAATGCTCACCTCGGTGACCATTGTGGGTGTTGGCCAATCCATAATAGCCTGTATCTTAGAGGGATCTATGTAGATACCCTCCCCGATAAGATGTATGCCAAGTACTTGAATATATATTTGAAAGAAGCTACATTTTTCCAAGTTCCCAAACAATTTCTTCTCTCTCAAAACCTAAAGTAATTGTCTCAAATGTTCCTCATGTTACTCCTCGGAATGAGAGTATATTAATATATCATCTAGGAACACTAGGAAAAAGTGATCCGTAAAAGGTCTTCGATACTCTATTCATGAGACTCATGAAGATAGTCTGGGGCATTGGTCAAACCAAATGGAATAAATGTGAACTCATAATGCCCTTAACATGTACAAAAAGTTGTCTTATGAATGTCTACATCTAAAATGTGCAACTAATGATAACTTGACTTGAGATCGATTTTGTAGAACACTCTAGCTCCCCGCATCTGATCAAATAATTCATCAATCCTAGGAGTGGATAATGGTTATTTATTGTGACTTTGTTGAACTATCTAAATTCTACAAAAGTCTAAGAGAACCATCCTTCTTCTTCACAAATATGATTGGTGCTCCCCAAGGATATACACTAGGGTGAATGAGACCCTTCTCCAATAACTCCTCTAACTGTATCTTGAGCTCATGAAGATTTGGAGTCGTCATCCAATAGGGTGCCCTAGAAACCGTGTGTGGATCCCGACACTAAATCAATGGTGAAATCCACCACTTTACGAGGTGGTAACCCTGCTCACCAGAAACACATCTGCATACTCCTCAAAACTACATGATCATCTAAGGGAGAATGCTCTCAAGTGCTCTCTCGATCGATCACTAAAGGTGATAGAAAATAACTAAAAACCTTTGTGCATGCTCCACTTGAGTTTATTAGCCTATATAATGCGTAAAGAGATAGGCCTCTACATCCCCTGAAACCACCACCGCACTCTAGATCATCCCGACACTCAATGACCTTATTTTTGCAATCCACCTTATCCGATGAGCCTCGAGCCAATCCCATACCCAAAACTACCTGATAGGATCCTAGAGGAATGACTCGTGAGGTGAAGTGTAGTGGATAAGAATCCTAAATCAAGTACATAACTCTCCACATACGAGTCCATGATGAGTTTTTCCCCAAAGGCCAACTCAACCTGCCAACTATCTAGTTGCCTAGCCACCACTAGCCCACACTGGTCCACTACATAAGGAGATATAAAAGAATCTGCAATACCTTAATAAAAAGTACTGAGACAGAAATACCCCTAATAGTACATGTCATCTCAATGACTATTACCTGATGCTCAGCTTGGCAATTGTCAACCACTGCATAAACACAATGGGAGCGTCCTATATCGCCCGATGTTTTCTCAGATCTAGGATCTCTCTGCATATCCATAGTAGTGGGTTTGTGCAGACACATGTGCACATAGTGATCGGGGACCCAAATAAAACATCCTCATGTACCCCTCTTAGATGGGGTCCTTGCTATACTCGGTGAATCGATCTCCCGCCAATTTGAGTACCCGACCCTACCATACTACTGTGTGTGGGCAAGTTGTACCTTTGAGTAACATGTCTCATATCCCCTGGCTCCACAAAAAACCTCCTCTAGTACCACCTCTCTGTAAGATATGAGTCTATCTATCCCTTTTCTATTGGTGGACTAGATGTTATGTCTAGTGGAGCTCTCGATATCTGGTGGGTGCCATGATCCTCCTCTAGGGGTGGTGCCGCACCCCATGACCGCTACCTCTCGAAAGGATTAAATCCTATCCTAGAACTTTCTCTTGTTCATATCTCGGTGCTCCTGTTCCCTGGTCCTGTTCTCCTTAGCCAAGTAGGCCTTCTCAATAGCCTTCTCAAGCGTGGGAGGAGATAGCATCCTAACTACTCCTGCTATGTCTGTATTTAGGCCCCAAATAAACTTGTTAACATGTAATTTTTCATCTTGCAGGTAGTCCACATATTGCAGAAGATCCAAAAATCTACTATCATATTGTGCCACTATGGCAGAGCCCTATCGTAAGTCGTGAAATTAATCAATTCTCTTCTTCACAAAATTCTCTGACATATGGAAAGCCCTGAAATGATCCTTGAATAACTCCCAGGTGATTGTGTCTCGAGTCAAATGGAGCTTACACTCCTCATTCCTCCACCAAACGCCTATTGCGTCTCAAAGAAGGTGTATGGAAAACTTGGCTTTGACATTTCTCTCATAAGAGTACAAGCCAAAGAAGTTATCCAAAGCAAGGAGCCATGACTCAACCCCAAGCCATCTATAGAGCCGTGTATGTAGGTGGATTCAAGTGAACCATATCCCTAATCATACTACTTGTATTACGATCCTAAGCACTACGGCCCAATGGGTGAATAAGGTCATCTATGTCCAAATGGTCCCTCAAAGCAAAGAGAATGACTACGATGGTATGAAGCCACCCTCTCATGGTGTACGAAAGGGATACACAACCTCTCTCACCTAGGGGTTTCGTGCTCTGTGGCTTCGAGTGTGCCCTTGCCTTATCGGCTCCTCATCTCCTAGTAGAATATCCTCCTCTCCCACCTCCCATGGTGGGGGCAAGTGTTGCTACACAACACCGATCAACTGTTGAAGAGCCTCTAAGATCTATGGTCCAAACTCGGGTGCTCACTGCGGCTCAAAGCGTAGGTGAACTACATCCCAAATTTCTAATAGATTGATGTCTCATGAGTTCATCTTGTGTACGAGATAAGAAAGTGGAAAATGGATTATTAAATTATAACGATTGCAACTTGTTAATTATTTTTGTTTTAATGTTAATAAAGTATTAATTAATTATTAAATGTTTTACCTAGAGTATTCGTGTGTGCGAACCCCAAGCTCTGATACTAAATGTAATGCCCCGCCTCGGGACACCGGAAACTTGACCAATAAATTACTAAGCAAAATTTGGGTAATTTTTTTTTTAAAAAGGAATCTACTAACCAAACATAATTTATTCCCGATATTACTATTTTTTGTAAACTAAATTTATTTACCCAATTATTTAATGACTAGCCTTAGACAAATTTATTTATTTAATTTCTATTACGTTTGCTAGGGATACCTTAGAAAGAGTCTACACCCATTTTAAAAATAATTGTTCCCCCCTTTATTTAAATTACCCCATACATATCCTAAACTTTAGTTCCCATTCCCATTTAAAATACACAAGACCCAAAGTATTTATAATTATTTCCTAAGGACCCTAGGATCAAATAGATCTCAACCTTAGATCTAATTTTTTTCCCTAAAATTTCACTAGCACATCTTAATCTAAATCTTCTTTTCTTTCTTTTCTCTTTCATTTTATTCATTCTATTTTGCTTGTTCATTTGCAAGTTACTTAGAGAGATACCCTAAATTTGGTCTCATGGAGAAAAATGTTATTATCCTTATTGCCTCTTTCTTATTTTCATTTGTTTTCTTGTGTAATTTTCTACCGGATGCATTCTCTGGTTTGTTTTGTAAACACCTAAAATCTATTACTTGATCTTTCTTTGTTGAGAAGACAACTCTTCCTATTTAGAAATTTATGCAAATCAAAATGAAGGATTTGTATCGGGGAAAGACCCATCCCTAACTTTGTGTGTGGTGTGGTTTTGGAAAAGGGTTGGCCATAGTTTAGGGATAGGGGCCTGGGAAGAGAGGGATTGTGGGGGGTTAAAGAGAGAGAAAATAGGGTTGATGTGCATGTGTGGAGGAAGGTGGCAGGGTGTGGAGCCGCTTGTGGGACAGGGGGCTATGCAAGGAGGTGGAGGAGGGTGTTGGGGCCATGTGGGGAGGAAGGAAGGGATGGTGGTGGGGCCAAGGCTGCGTGGAAGATAGAGGAGAGTGGGCAGCATGGAAGGGGAGGTGGGACAAATGTGTAGTGGGGGGGGGATGGTGTGGGCTTGGCATGGGGGTAGGGGTAAGCAGGTGATGGTGGCTCGGCGTTGTGGCATAGGGGGGGGGATCGACCCCTTTATTTTTTTGTTTATTTTTATTTTTACAAAAAAATTTAAAACCAATGATCTTCCACTTTTTTATATATTTTGTTATATTAGCATTTTTTTGTGTTATATATATATATATATATAAATATATAAATATAATAAAATATAATATATTTGTAAAATAATATTCCAATATATTATCTTATATTAATATAATAATTAATACGTAAAATCTACATTTCATTAAAATATAGTTATATCATAAATTATAACTATATTAAATATATATATATATATATATATATATATATATATTTAATATGTTTATATTATTTTTAGAGTGAAGAAAGATTGAACCAATTTGTAAGATAAAAGAACACTTTCATTGTGTTTTTGTAAATTATGGAAGATGAAACCTTCATATATATGATAAAACATTTTAAATAATTTTTCAATAAGAATAAATCTAACAAGGCTTTTCAATGGTAAAAGAGGTTTTGAAAAAATTTAAACTATGTAAGAGAAGTAAATCCACATTGAACTTCCTAATATAATCACTATTAAGCGTTTAAGTGGGAAAAGAAGTAAATCACTAAGATTTATTTCATTGAAGAATATTACTAAAATATTCAAGAAGAGAACTAATAGATGGGTGATAATACATCCATTTAAAGATCAATCCTTCAAAGCTCTATGTTATGGCTTTATTTATTTTCAATGTTCATAAAAAACCCATATTTCCGATTTTCAAGCAATTACGATCTCCAACCAAGCAATATATTTTTTTTACTAGTGTAGAAACATACTTCTAATAATCCAACTTTCCTTTCATAAATTTTCATATTAAATGGATCATTCATCTTAGAACATATTTATTTTTAAGGATATTGAGATCACAATCACACCACGATTCCAAAATATTTAGAATACATAAGAGTCTAAAGCATTCAAGTCTTCTTTCCAGAATGAAAAATGTTACAACTACTAAGGTTACTCAAGTTTTCAAGATGAGAAAGATCCCACATAACCATAACCATAAAGTTACAATAATATGGATGTTCACAAGAAGGAAGAAGGATACTATGAGAAACCAAAGTGACAAGAGACTCCAACCAAACTACCTGCTTGAGCTCCAACTTTGAATGCTTCACAAGACTCCAAATCCAAGAGAACAAGGATTAATTAACCACCCAACCTTTAGGCATCATTACATGTATTTCCAACGTTTAAAGACATGCTTAGCCTCTCCCAAGCCCATGGGAGAGAGAGATAGCTTCCACAACTTTGTGCAAAGGATTTAGGGAGACAAACACAAAAATATTTTCACACAAAATAAAAACCATGCACTAAGAACAACACAACATTTAGCAAATAAAATAAAGGAGGAGAAAGACATATTCATCCTCTAAATTTGGGGAAGAGTAGATGAGATACCTAAAAGTTCCATAAGGTGTGATCCAACCATAGGATGCACACAACAAGATTCTTCTAAACCTCCTTATTCCTCTGAATCAACAAAACCCTCCTTATTGCTCCACCCATTCACCAAAATCCTTCTTGGGAGGATTTTCAAACCCATTGGGTTTCCTCTCCAAGAATGGGGAAGGGGTTCAAACCATATGAACCACCTTACCCACCTCAAACCATATGAGGGGAGTAAAAGGAACCTACATGGCTTGCCCATCAAGCCATGAGGTTTGAGAGGGAAAATCCCTCTCTCTTCCCCCAAAGAACTCCAACATCCATCAAACCATATGATGGATGGAGCAAAATAAATACAACAACCATACTTAAGCAAAAAACCATACAAGCAACTAAACAAACATTCCAACTATAAGTAAGATAAGATCTAGCAAAAACATACAACATAAAATGAGCTCAAGAGCCTACCTCCAAGAGCTCTCCAAAACAAGATTTTCCAACTTTCTTCCTCAAGAAATTCTCTAGCTCCAAAATCCTCAAGCACCAAGCCAATGCTCAAAAAAATGAACCAAAAGTCCCATCTCTCTCCCATGAGGGAGAATTTAAATAAAAACGTCAATCAAAATTTCTTTTCCAATGAGGGGGTGACATGTGTCACCCCTCTCTTCCCTAAGTCAAAGATCTCCCCAACAAAAATAAAATATAAAACATATAAAAATATCCATCTCCCCAAAACACTCAAAATAAAGGAGACAACCTCATGCAAACTCCTTCACAATGCACTCTTTCCAATAAAAGTGGGGATAAGAAGGAGGAAAATTTGGAGGAAAACCCCTTTTCCTTGAAATTAAGCCCCCTACCCCATAGGTAGGGTCCAAGGACCTAATTTCATGTTAAGTGACTCCCAAAACTAAAGGGAGGTCACATGAAATGTCATAATAAGCCCAAAATCGGGTTTGAAAATTTTGGGCACGATGGTAGAGGGTGTGGGGCCCATCCAAGGGTTCACATGTGACCCTATACCCCTCTATTTAATACAAAATAAAACAAACCCAAAACTTAATGCAACTAGGGACCATTAAGCCCCCCAAACATAATTTATTTATCAAAAATAAAAACATTCTAACTAAAATAAACTTTACATGACATATAACAATCACATATGAGGGTCACTCATGGTGCCCAAAATACAAACAAACTATATGACCTCAAACAATTAACATAGTTAGGACTTATCCCTATGGGCCGCTTGTGCACAATTTGTGTAGCCACCCTAAAACCCACGTTCTCCTGTGACCTATCACCTGCACACTCATTGCACACATTAAAATGCACATCTCCAATATAAGAGTAACTAACTACTCAATAAACAACTCAGTCCAAACATGAATTCTATGTCATCACAACATCAATATGGAATGTAACTAATAAACATGCACCATTTTACTCAATTCACCATGAATTAGCCATAAAGATAATTATAAGGGACATAAATCCAAGATATCATATGTACTCATCAATAAACGAATAATTCTATAACATTAAGACATGTGACAACTAAGTATCCAACATATATAAATTTGGTCTAGATAACATCACAATATGTTAGTATCCACAACATCCAATGAAATATGTCATAATGTTAATCAATGATAAATTTGCACTACGTGCCTAAATCACCATACATGTCCAAACTATGTCTAATCCCTGTCAAATCATGTCTATGAATAAGGAAGTCAACAGATAACCGAGGCTATAAAAGTGTGGGCACTACATATCACCTTTGTCACCGATCCTCTCAAATGTCATGTGATCAATTCATAGGTCCCATGCACCCAATTATTGCATGTTATACATGTGGTGTCACTTAGGACCGAACATCCTCAAACCGAGATAAATCCTTCGTGGGATGAGTTATCTCTGGATCCCCGATTGAACGCACATATATTATATCTAGGACCTCTTCTCCCATGGGTTCAAGATATAGGTTTTTATTTTCCATCGCTAGGGGTATGATGACCCATTCGTCCTCATTTTCAAAGCTTATGTATCCCTTGTTGAACCGAAGATCCACATTATTATTATAGCACCATGGGCACCCAAGTAATGCTTTGGGGAAATTTTCTTCCTTGGCAAGTGCCAAGACTTCAAAGTCCCCAATAAACATAGCTCCTCGAATGGTGATAGTTACATCCTTTAAGACACCGATGGGCATTGCCTTCATTTTTTCCCATATACAACACATTTGAAGATGGTTGTAATGCAGGTCTTCCCATCTGATGCCATGCATCCAAGGTGAGAACATTGACCTCGGCACTGTGTCAATGAGGATATTACTAAGGAGCCATCCATCGATGACTACATCTAATGTGATCTCCTTATCCTACCCTTTCATCTAATCATCCTTCTCACTTGGGATAGGGATGTCATCTTCAACCTTATCTTCCTCATCGAAACTAATGATGTGGATATTAAACTTGCAAACTTTATGTCCTTGCTCTAGCTTGGCCACATGCCCCGAAACTCCAAAACCAAACTTTTGATCTCATCCATATACATCCCGATAGTGTTTTGAGAAATGAAAATTTTCTTAGAGGCGTTGATGTAATTCATGACATTATTTCCCATATTTGTTCCAACTTCACCTAAGGCCTCCATATCCCTTTCTACCTGCCTCACCCTAAGAGAAATTTTATCAAAATCCACATTACAATCCTGCTATGCTCTCTCTTTCCCTTTAGATGAATCCCCTTTCATATCAACTAGAGAACCTTCATCCCCAAAACCAAGATTGTCCTTCCCCTAAGAATCCATACTCATCTTTATCCTTAGTTTTTTCATACGGTCGCAAGAGTAAAAGTTTCATCTAATCCCCTGATTTGGGATCTAATTACTTTTCCGCAACTGATTTAACATTATTAAAAAGAAAAATAATTAGATCATGGTGTAAAAGGGTTTCAATCTTCCGCTATTGAAAATAATTCATCGACGTAGAGTGACATAAAAAAGAAAAAGGGAAGGCTCATAGAAATCTTGTGCCCAACCATATTAAGCATAGTAAGATAGTGAGTATATATCTTTCTATATTTCCCTTCAAGAGTAATGTACCTCATAAGGTGGAGCTAGGACGTATTCCATATATTAGGATGCATGATCTAGCTATACATCCTATAAGCGGGTAAACCTTTTATTTACCACGGAAGAAAGTATAAATTACATGCTTATGTCTAGTGCAGTCTTTGAATATTTTTAAGAACTCCATATCCATTACAGTCACTTATCCTATTAAATCCTATAAAACTTGAATTTCCAAGTCACATATCACCATGCTTCCATTGTTCCATGCTTGACCAAACTCCAATGCAAGATAAGGATTAGACCCCATGAATTTTGGGATGAAATTCCTAAACCCCTCAATTTTTAGAATGTGCCAAAAGGAGGGGTTATCCTTCAGGAAAACCATAGCTCATGGGCTTGGTTCTCAAATGACTACTTCCCATGGTTTTAGATGATTGAGAATGAAAATTGAAGAAACAAATGCCAAAATGAGTCTTAAGAGAGAAGTTAACACAAATACCAACATATATCTTACACATGCGAAGGGTCTAACTAACCACAAGAAAAATGATGACATACCAACAAGGGAAAATAGCCACCCACACATTAGTAATTAATTTTACTAATTATATTAATAACATTGGGTATATCATATCCCCTCTCCTACACTTTAAAATTACTTCCTTTATCCCCGTGACTACAAAAATGATCTCATACATTTGTTATCCTTTAAGTTATCAAACTATTTAATGATTTATTTAGTATCATAAGGTCCAATTATTAATTCTAACCTTTCTCAAATTCTTAAGGGTTAAAATCTTGTTTTGGACAGCTAACCCACAAAATGTGTTGGCCACAGGAGTAAATCATTAATCCAAATTTTCCTCCAAAATCCTTTTGTTCCAATGCTTCCGCCATGTGAATGCTTTGTAAGACACCATATGTTCTAACAATGAATATGTTTCTTCTAATAACTGATGTGTCGGGTGTTATACTTAAGCATTGTAGTCATTGATCTCCATCAAAATATGTAGGAAAATAAATTTTGTGAAAACAATTGATCTACGATGTTTAAAAGACATAAAAATATTTTATAAACATGTTCAATATTTTTCTTTCAAACAACATATTATAAGTACAATATAAAAATTAGTTTGTAGTAATTAACACATATTTCAAATAACTACTATTTCCATCCTCCAATCTTTACAATTCAATTCCGATTAAGGCAGAAGACTTCAACTTGTCAAATTTTCCTCGAGAAAAATTACATAGATGAGGAAGGCCAATGGGGAATTCATTAGTATAATGCTTACATGCATAGAATTTATTTCTTATTCCCTCTGTAGATTATATTAATTTTCAACATTATCAAGGTCTACAACATTAAAATATATAAGGCGAACTTACCATTACGCATCTTTTGTTTGTTAAAACCTAGCGACTTAATAGATTAAAATATAATTTGTTAGGTTATGTTGCCTCATAAGCTGGTACACGTTAAGCTAAAATTAACATAAAGTAACTTGTTAAATTATAAAGCAACCACTAATATTTAATTATTTAACCTAGTGACAGCTAATTTTAAAATATCATCCTCTAACCTAGTGGGCGCTAATATTGAAATGTCTTAATATAAAATCTTAAAATAATATAATGAATTCAACTAATTTGTACATATCTTGTGTGTTATACAAGACTCGAAAGTTAATGAGGGTAATCAACTTGGAGGTCTCTAAGCTCAAAAGATCTTACCTTAATTTGTTAAAACCTAGCAACATCAAAGAGTACAATATCATTTAGTAGGTTATGTTGAAACATAACCTAGAAAAACTAAACTCAATATGTTTTTATTTAGTTTGTTAAATTCTAGTGACTTTTAGCTCTAAATAGTATATTGTTTTCAATGCCTAGTGGCCACTAAGTTCAAACTATGTTGATTTAATTTTTTAAATCCCAATGACCACTAAGATCCAAATATTATAGTAGAGACTAATATTTATGATGGGTTGTGTTATCCAAAATGAGCCCCTTGCTCATTTTGTGGCTAACTCCCTTCATTTCATTCCTCCCTTGTGCCTCAGTCATAATTTTTTGATCTTTTAGGCACTCAAAACCTTCTGGAAATGACACCATTGGATAGATCTATTTCTCAACTTTCCAAAAAGGTAAATTTTTCTTCCTAACTCCATGTATTTTTGAAGTTATGGCTCGGCGGAGTTTTTGTGGGAAATTTTCCCTAGAAAATCCTGGGCCAATAAGATGAGGCCATGTGTCCTCGGAAGGGCGGAGGTGGAGGTAAACTTGAAATTTTTACCAAGTGTTGGCAAAATTCAAAAAGGAATTTTTTTGGCCCGATGGCCCACCGGTGAATGGGATCGTGCCACATGTCCAAAGCGGGGAGAAGTTGGGAAAATTTCCCAAGGGTTGGCATAAACAAATTTTTGCCCAAGGCAGGCCCACTTCCAATGGCATTGTGCCACATGTCCTTAGGCCAAGGACTAGCAGAGAGGGGGAGAAATTTTATAAATTTTACTAAGTATTGGCGCCATGGAAAAATCTCCAAGGAAGGCCCGAGCCAATCATAGCACGCCACGTCGAAAAGAATTGGTGGGCCGCGGAGGGAGACTTAGAAAATTTGGCAAAGTGTTTTGGCGGGAGAAAAAGAGATATTTTGGCCCGTAGGCCCGTGCAACAAATGAGATCACGCCATATGTTCTCGGACCAACAGAGTGCGGGAGGAGATTGGGAATTTTTCCCCGAAAAAAATCAAAGAAAGAATTTCAAAAGGAAAGCCCGCCCCATAAGCCCGAGCCAATAGGACCATGCCACGTGTCCACATCAAGTGAAAAATGAAAGCAAAATCCTCGTGTCCAATGGGGTTGTGCCACATGTCCAGTCAAAAATATGGTCAAAAGTGATGAAAAATTTGGAAGAAAGCGCCGCGACGAATCGGATCATGCCATGTGTCTTTGGGTCATCTAGCCGGAGAATTTTTGGAAATTTTTCCAAAGGCCAAATGATGGAAAATGAAGCAGAAAGAGCCCGCAACCAATAGAATCATGCCACATGGCACCAGGATGGTGGGGTGCAGAGATTTTTGGGGAAATTTTCCCAAATGCAAAAAGTGGGAAAATTTCAAATTTTCGGCCCGCCAACCCATTTTGGCCCTATTTTGCCCTAAATTTTCAAATGAGCATAACTTTCGATCCAGAACTCGGTTTTTGGTGTTCTTTATATCAATGGAAAGCTGGTGAAATTATCTACATGATTCAGTAGTAAATTTTGTGTTTTGATTGATTTTGGAGGGAGAAAATTAACAAAAATGACATTTCAACCACCATTTTTAATGCAAAGCATGGCTCACATTCTCTCCTAGCATGGTCAAAAACATCAGGGAATGGAATTTTAAGGATGCCCATGCTGTTTTATTGAATTTTGGTTGGTGGTTGAATTTTCTCTCATGTTTTCCCACGTTTCTCTCTCCTGAGCTCGAATGGGCATTGTTAAAAGCCAGATTTGGCTCATTTTGAAAGGGTTGGACATTTTTATGTTTTTCAGGCTCCCTCTTTCACCTTAGAAAGTGATTTTGTGGAATACCAGACCTCTTTCAAGACTACAACATATTTTCTACCTTCCTATTGATGTAATGCATGTATTTTGATATTGGAAATGATAGTGCAAGCTCTGTGAATGAGTTTCAGTCCTCTTCTTGTGTTGTTTAATTCATCCATGATCTTTCATTACATTTTATCAGTTTGTGCATGATTTTTGTTACATTTCTATAATCTATGTCAATTTTCAGAAGTAAAAATTCTCACCACTCCTTTGGTGCATCACCTTATTAGCATTAGTTTTAATTCTTTTGCATTCTCTATCTCTGTCCCCTTGGAATTTATAGTAGGATTTTGAGTTTAAACCTCTGCAATTTTCAAGTAATACACACGATCGAGGATTTGAGGAACCAGCCTCTAACTTTGAGATTCTTTTCCCATTTTGACAAGTCCCACACTTGGGGAAAAGATTCAATGTTGTGCAATCACACTGGATGTCCAAATGTCAAACTAGAAATCTAATTAACATCCAAGGGTGCTGCTGATTTTCACTAACAGCTTTTGGCACGCCAAAGTTGGACTTAGAGGTCTTCATCTTCATTGTAAAAAAATTGATATGCATTTTTTGCAAGTTTCTTGCTTAAAAGAGCCCTAAATTACACATACGGCGACTCTAAGGAATAAGAATCAGGTGGTTTTAGCAGTACAGACCTGAAAACTCATGAGAAGAATCACCACAAGGTCAATAGTTGGAGAAGAAGAAATATTGTTTGAGTATCTACAATTATCTCCAAGAAGAAGACAAAGAGGGAGGAGAATTCAAAGGTCTCCATCTCCACCAAACAGAACTCTATCAACTCCTCCACCTGGTAGACCTTTCATCCAATCAACAAGGGTTCTAAGGCCAATTAAAATGGCACAACACAACCCATATGTCAATTTCACTGGCAGCAACCCACTTGCTCTCAATGCACAAAATCCAATCCCAGTTGCAGCACTGAAGAACATTCCATACTTTTTTGGAGAGAATCAGACCACTCCTGATGATCATCTCAAGGATATTGCTAATATTTGTCCAATCCATGTGATTGATGAGATGCAAGTTATTGTCAAACTACTGGCATCTTCATTCAAAGGGAAGGATTTGCAATGGTTCAAGAGCCTTGTTTCAGGTTCTATCCAAAATTGGAACCAGCTATGTATAGCCCTCCATGAGCAGTTTGGAGAGAAGGGAGATAACTTGTCCCTTCTAGAACAATTGACAACTATCAAGAGAGCTCACAATGAGTAGGTAGACGACTTCAACTTCAGATTTCAAAGGAATTGGGAGAGAATTCCAATGGCAGTAAGGCCAACAATAGAAGGTGCTTTTCTATATTACCTTAAAGCTTTAAATTCTGATATTTCTATGTTAATGCAATCCATTAGAGGCACAACTATCCCTACTGCTTATAGCATTGCTATTAGAGCTGAAAATTGTCTAATTTAAGCTGGTAAGATAGCTCCTAGGCCTCCAATGCCATTGTATCCAAATTTAGAGAGTCCAATTACTAATCAAGTGCCTATTTTAGCTCCTATAACCCCTCCTAGAAATTAGAATTCAAGTGAAGCTTCTACTTCATCTCCTAGTGCCTCAAATGAACTTCAAGAGGTCATGAAGCAATTGTGAAATTTAGGAAATGAGTTAGTTACACTCAAGAGGCAAAGAAGCCCAAGGTTTTAGACCTTCTTACAAGCCTCAAGCTCATCCTAACAGCAGCCATATCAGCCTCAAAGACCACCCAATCCAAATGCAAATCAAAATCAAGAAAGAACTCCCGCCAATGACTATTTCAGCCCTATAATCCCAATGTTGCATATCTCGCCTCTAAAGCACTAGTGCCAAGACAAAACAACATAGCTCAGAGTATGATTGGTGTTTCCCATGCAATGAACCTCACAACTAGTCTATGTGCTTCAATGGTGCTCTTAATCAAGCCTTGATGGTAACAACAATTGGTGTGGAGGGTGAAGGGAGTCAAGGAAATAACCAACAACAAGAAACATCCCAAAGAATAATCAACTCCAAATGATACCACACTTGTAAACCGGCAGTGTAAGATTTTTGTGGTATGAATCAAACAATCTCTCAAAGTGTTACAGCCAAAATAAGGTCAAAAAGGAGAAATTTAGGGGAAGGACAACCATTTGCTCAAAGTAATCCACAACTTGCTACCACTCCACAAACCGCTGGCAAACAAAATGTAGTTCCAAACATGCAAGGACCACCCAAACCAGCTCCTAAACCAACTCAGATTCCAGCTATTTCTACCCATGTGCAAGGAATGAATGTGCAAGCCAAGGGACAATAGAGAGATGCTTCATCTCCATTCAACATCATTAATCAGATGAAGAAGACAAATGTAAACATATCAATGTGGGAATCACTATTCATCCTAGGCCAAAGAGATTTGCTACAAGATGCCATGAAGGACTGGTCAACTTCAAATAAAAAAGTCCAAATGCAAGAGAAGGTACTCACAAATGTTGTCGAGCCCGAGGGGAATCATGGAGGATAAAGCAAGGTAAAATGTTGAAGCCCCGTCCATTCTATGTTTCATTGATCATTGAAACCAATTAGTACACAATCGCATGATTGATTCTCGGAGCAAGTAGTTTAGTAATGCCCAAGAAAATAGCTGATCGGTTGGGGCTTCAATATGAAGTCATATCCAAAGGGGTAGTGTAATTGGATGGGACAACAAAGAATAATAATAGTAGGAGTGATTAAAAACTTGAGTCTCACTTTTCATGCATTCCCCAACGTTGTTGTTTTTTGCAAGATGTCTCGGTGATAGATCTTCCACCACTCTTTGCCCTATGTTTGTCAAGGGATTTCACAAATAAGATCGGAGGTTACTTATCTCTGATTGGTCACACATGTTGTTCAAAACAAGGTAGGGAACCAAAGCCACAATCAGATCTGAGCCTATTGCAAACTTTCACATTGAACCTCACACTCCAAGCCAAATCAATACTAATTGTTCAACATTTGATCAAGAAGATTATCCAAGCACTGATGAAGCTGACACCAAGGTTGGAAGCATCCCAGATTTGAATCTTGATGAATGGGCAAGCAAGGTGCATGCTTTTGATCCTTATCAATAAATAGAATAATATGAGCTAGGAGTCTATTACATGCATGAATAAAATCAGCCTATTCCTAGCATTACCAAGCTAGACCACAAGGATGACAATGAGGTATGACAGTTGTTCTTTGATGGATCAAGGAGTAGACAAGGTGTAGGAGGGGGAGCTATGCTTGTTTCACCTCAAGGATTTAAGTATTATTCAACTTTTAGATTTCAGTTTGCATGTTCTAATAATAATGTTGGATATGAAGTCTTGATACAAGGATTGCATTGGTCAATCAAGAGAGGAATAAAGAACTTGCAAGTTTTTAGTGATAGTGATTTGATTGTCAACCAAGTTAAAGGGAAACATGCTACCAAGAATGATCTGCTCAAGTTCTACAAAATCAGGGTGTGGGACCTCATTGAAGATTTTGAGGGTTTTAGCATCAAATCCATCCCTAGAAAAGAGAACCAAGCTGCTGACAAGCTTGTAGTAGTTGGAGCAGCCTTTGATTTTGTTGAAAGCATTAAGAAAGAAAAAGCACAGCCAAGAATTCATGTGATTGTAAGGCCTTCAGTTCTAAACAACAATGTAAGTTGGCAAGTGTTTGAAAATGATCAACAAATCATCCATTTCTTATAAGAAGAGGCTGAGTTCTTAGCTAAAAATTAGGAAAAGTTAGAACAACAGTATGGTGATCAAGTGGTACAACTAAGAACCAACAAACTACCAAAGGGACTTGTCACTTTGGAGTCCATTTTCAATCCTAATGATTAGTTTAGGAAGGAGAAAGCAAACATCCAAGTCAAGGGAGAAGATTCAATGCCCATCTTGGTGGGAGAAGGAGATCACTCCAAATTGGTAAAATGACAACTGAGCAAGAAAGGTATGAGTTCATACAGCTTTGTCAAGAATTATCTCGATGTGTTTTCTTGGAGCTATGAAGATTTGAAAGGTTTCAATCCCAAGTTAGCTCAACACACTATTGAATTAGACCCAAGTGCTAAACCCATCAGGCAAAAACAAAGGCCAGTCAATCCACACATGGAGCCTCTCATGAGAAAATAATTGAATAAGTTGATAGATTCAAGTATCATATTCCCTATCAAACATTCTAGTTGGGTGTCCAACTTGGTTCTAGTTAGAAAGAAGAGTGGAGAAATTAGATTGTGTGTTGACTTCAAAGATTTGAATAGAGCATCTCTCAAGGATCATTACCCACTTCCTTCCATGGAGCATATCTTGCAAGTTGTTGTTGGCTCTGAAAGGTTTTCATT
This sequence comes from Taxus wallichiana var. yunnanensis, assembly GCA_018340775.1. NCBI lineage: Eukaryota > Viridiplantae > Streptophyta > Pinopsida > Cupressales > Taxaceae > Taxus > Taxus wallichiana. Next base: position 849,905,665 of record CM031234.1, read on the forward strand.
GCTTGATGGCTATTCAAGGTACAATTAGATTATGGTGAAGGAATAGGATCAATTCAAGACAGCCTTCACAACCAAATGGGGGACTTATGCATACAGGAAAATGCCATTTGGGTTGTCTAATGTTGGAGATACATTCCAAAGGGCAATGGACATGGCGTTCAAGGATTCGATTAACAACATGGTGCTGATATATCTTGATGATATCACTATTTTTTCAAAAAATGCAGTAGACCATCTCTTTCATTTAAGACAAGTATTCCAAAGGTGTAAAAGATTTAGGGTATCTTTGAATCCCAAAAAGTGTATTTTTCTAGCTCATGAAGGAAAGCTCCTTGGCCACATTGTCTCCAAAGAAGGATTAGCAATTGATCCGGAAAGAGTTGAAGCCATAAGAGCACTGTCATTGCCAAGTCATAAGAAAGCCCTTCAAAGTTTCTTGGGAAGGATAAATTTTATTCGAGATTTGTCCCAAATTTTGCAGCCTAGTCAAGCCTATCACCAAGATGTTAAAGAAAAGTATAGCTTTCAACTAGATAGCAGAAGGCAAGGCAAGTTTTGAAGCAATAAAAGAGGCCATCTCACAAGCTCCAACTCTCATTAACCCAGATTTCTCCAAGGATTTCATCCTCTATGCATTTGGAGGTGATGATACTATTTCTGCAATTTTACAGCAGAACAAAGACAATGAGGAGCAGCCAATTACTTTCTTTAGCCAAAGCCCTGGAGGGCTATGAGGTGAGATATTCTTTCATTGAGAAGCATGTTCTTGCAAAGAATTAGGAGCTCAAGAAATTTAAGCATCTAGTTTCAAACAACAAGGTTAAATTGTTGGTTTCTCATGTGGGAGTTAAAGACTTCCTTCTCAATACAGACCTAAATGAAAAGAGAGCAGGTTGGATTACTCGTGTCATGGAGTATGAAATTGAGATCAAAATTACCAAGTTGGTCGAGGAAAAGGATTGTGTGAGTAGCTAGTTTTGAAGCAAACAAAAGGAAGCATGCAATGAGAAAGGGGTTGTTTTGGCATTGTAAGACATCCATGAGCAAGGAAGAACTCAAGAAGAAAATGATGGTGTCCTCACTCCTTCCTAGACCCAAGACATAATGCACTTCCTACACACAGTCTATTCCTCCAAAGATGAATAAAACCAAAAGGAGACACTTCAGATTGTAGACTATCCCATATGCTCTTGTTGATGGTGTTTTATTCAAAAGGGATGTGAATGGAGTGATGCTGAGATGCATTGGTACAAATTAGATTCACAGAGTGTTGGAAGAGTTCCATGATGGATCAACTAGTGGTCATTTTGCACCAAGAGTGATAGCTCTCAAGATCATGAGGGCTGGCTATTATTGGCCCAAGATTTTCAGTGATTGTTATGCATGGATCAAGAGGTGCAATAATTGTGTATTCTTCACAGGTAAGGAGAGACTAGCTGCCCTTCCATCATCCCAATTTTAGTTGACCAACCATTCATGTAGTGGGGTTTGGATTTCATTGGAGTCATTAATCCAAATTCAAGCCAAGGACACAAATGGATTATAATAGCAACAGATTACTTCACCAAGTGGACTGAGGTATTAGCACTCAAGGAAGAAAATGAATCTAGCATCCCTGAACTTCTATGAAGGGATAGCAAATAGATTTGGCATACCTGCTATAATAATATCGATAATGCATTGGTATTCATTGGGTCTAAGGTAACTCGAATGGGCTGTCAAAAATGGGATCTACCTAAGCACTTCATCAAATTATTATCCTCAAGGTAATGGTCAAGCTGAATCTACAAACAAGAACTTGTTAAGGATCATCAAGAGGACTCTTGATGAAAATTAGAGGTCTTGGCATACTAAATTGAAATCAGCCTTGTGGGCTGATAGGATAACCCCAAGAGATCTACAGGTAACTCTCCATTCAAGCTTGTTTATGGAAGAGAGGAAATTTTTCCCATGTCACTTGAGTTGACAACGTTAGAACTCATGAAGCAAGCTGAGTTGTTGGAGTTTGGGCCCATGGAGGTTAGGTATGCGAGAATTGATGGAGCTCCAAGAAATTAGAAATCGGCATCCCAAGAAATGGAGAAGGATCAAGCTTTGATCAAGAAGACATTTGATAGAAAGGCCAAGGATAGATCTTTCCAAGTTGAGATCTAGTGTTAAAATGGGATTCAGACAGAGAAAAACCAGGGAGGCATTCAAAATTTGATGTCATTTGGAGTGGCCCCTACATGGTCACAAAGTGTAAGGACATCAATGCCTTCCAATTTTCTACATTAGATGGTGAAGAATTATAGATTCCAATCAATGGAATCCATCGAAAGCATTGCTACGGAAAGAAATTCTCCACCTTGTACATAATAGCTTAGGTTTTTATTCCTCCAAGTGCTTACGCACATTGTTGTTGTCGTTTAGCTTTGATTTCCCTAAGTGCTTTGGCACAAGCTTGCTATTCTAGGAGATGTATTTTCCAGTGCCTTGCTCCAATCAGATGGTGTTCTACCCTCCCCCTTCCTCCTTGCATTGTTCTAATCAGTTGGGGTACCAAGTAGAATTTTATGACTCCATGCCCAATGGATTACTTCAGGAAACCCAGGTAACTTCATCCAAAGCAGTGCATGACCCCTCCGAGTCACCAAAATTGTTATAAAAATGAACCCCTTGCTCATTTTGTGGCTAACTCCCTTCATTTCATTCCTCCCTTGTGCCTCAGTCATAATTTTTTATCTTTTAGGCACTCAAAACCTTTTGGAAATGGCACCATTGGATAGAGATCTTTCTCAACTTTCTAGAAAGGTAAATTTTTCTTCCTAACTCCATGTATTTTTGAAGTTATGGCTCGGCGGAGTTTTTGTGGGAAATTTTCCCTAGAAAATCCCGGGCCAATAAGATGAGGCCACATGTCCTCGGAAGGGCGAGGTGGAGGTAAACTTGAAATTTTTACCAAGTGTTGGTGAAATTTAGAAAGGAATTTTTGGCCCGATGCTCACGGTGGACTCGGGATCGTGCCACGTGTCCAGGCGAGGAGAAGTTGGGAAAATTTCCCAAGGGTTGGCACAAACAAAATTTTTCCCGCAAGGCCCACTTCCAATAGCATTGCGCCACGTGTCCTTAGGCTGAAGGAGTGGCGGAGGTGGGAGAAATTTTACAAATTTTTCTAAGTATTGGCGCCATGGAAAAATCTCCAAGGAAGGCCTGAGCCAATCAGAGCACGCCACGTCAGCAAAGAATTGGTGGGCCGCGGAGGGAGACTTAGAAAATTTGGCGAAGTGTTTTGGTGGGGAGAAAAGGAGAAATATTGGCCCATAGGCCCATGCAAAAATGAGATTGTGCCACATGTTCTTGGACCAATGAATCACGGGAGGAGATTGGGAATTTTTCCTAGAACAAAATCAAAGAAAAAATTTCAAAAGGAAATCCCGCCCCATAAGCCCGAGCCAATAAGACCATGCCACGTGTCCACATTAGGGAAAAAATGAAAGGAAAATCCCACGTCTAATGGGGTTGTGCCATGTGTCTAGGTCAGAAAAGACGGTCAAAAGTGATGGAAATTTTGGAAGAAAGGGCCCATGACGAATCGGATCATGCCACGTGTCTTTGGGTCGTCTAAATTCAAGTGAGAATTTTTGGAAAATTTTTCAAAGGCCAAAACGATGGAAAATGAAGCAAAGAAAAGCCCGTGAACAATAAAATCATGCCACGTGGCACTAAGATGGCACGGCATGGAGATTTTGGGGAAATTTTTTTGAATGCGAGAAAAGTGGGAAAATTTCAAATTTTTGGCCCGCCAACCCATTTTGGCCCTACTGTTTTGCCCTAAATTTTTGAATGAGCATAACTTTTGATCCAGAGCTCATTTTTGGCGTTATTTATATCAATGGAAATCTGGTGAAATTATCTACATGATTCCAGGGTCAATTTTGTGTTTTGGCAGAGTTTGAGGGAGAAAATTGGAAAACACCTCCTGCACGTGGAAATGAACAAAATGACATTTCAACCACCATTTTTAATGCAGCATGGCTCGCATTCTCTCCCAAAGATGGTCAAAAACATCGGGAATGGAATTTTAAGGATGCCCATGTTGTTTTATTGCATTTTTGTTGGTTGTTGAAGTTTCTCTCATGTTTTCCTCGCATTTCTCTCTCCCGAGCTCGAATGGGCATTATTAAAAGATAGATTTGGCCCATTTTGAAAGGGTTGGACATTTTTATCTTTTTTAGGCTCCCTCTTTCACCTTAGAAAGTGATTTTGTGGAATAACAAACCTCTTTCTAGACTACAACATATTTTCTACCTTCCTGTTGATGTAATGTATGTATTTTGATATTGGAAATGATAGTGCAAGCTCTGTGAATGAGTTTCAGTCCTCTTCTTGTGTTGTTTGATTCATCCATGATCTTTCATTACATTTTATCAGTTTGTGCATGATGTTTTGTTGCATTTCGTAAATATTTTTCAATTTGCGAAGTAAAAATGCTGACCACTCCTTTGGTGCATCACCTTATTAGCATTAGTTTTAATTATTTTGCATTCTCTATCTCTATCCCCTTGGAATTTATAGTAGGATTTTGAGTTTAAACCTATAAAATTTTCAAGTAATACACCTAATTAGAGGATTTGAGGAACCAACCTCTAACCTGGAGATTCTTTTCCCATTTTTTACAAGTCCCACACTTAGGGAAAAGATTCAATGTTGTACAATCACACTGGATGTCCAAATGTCAAACTAGAAATTTGATTAACATCTAGGGGTGCTGCTGATTTGCACTAACATGTTGTTTTGGTTAAGTGACATTAGGATTGATTCATCCTTTATTCTTTCAAGTGTAGATGCATGTGCCATTTTTGAGTACATTTCATGCAGCTTAAAAATGACCAAGGACTCGTGAGGTTATCAAGAGGATCCTCTAGATATAAATCAATCAAATTGATTATACATGACCATGCCTTGAATGTATTTACCGACTCCTAACAATCCCAAATCCTTTCTTTCATTAAATGTTGGCAACATAACTACCTACATAGTACTTACCCATTTACTTAAATATCTTGTATCATGACCAGGCTTCACAAATTTTGGTGTTCATTGTGCATCACGAGTATGTTGTGGTCTTCTTTTAATGCACTTATTAAGATGGAAATTATTATTTTTAGGAACCTAACAGAGCAGTCCTACCTATTATAGTTGAACAAAGTGTTCATTTTGCATTAAAATAAATGCAATTAAGCAACCAACTGCACTATTACCTGGAATAGAACAATATTGATTCAAGTTAATATATATACCCACACCAAAAGATTAAGTCACGTAAGAGTTCAATCCTACAACTAATATTAAATTTTAACATCTATGAGGCTAGTTTCACTTATGTTTGAGTAGTAACAAATTTAAAAAATAGGTTACAAATTTCACTTCAATATCCAACTACTACCATTCTCAACTTCACAAAATTTATGCAATAATCAACTACTATACCTTTTTTATTATATCGTAAATCCTCCAACCGGTGGAAGTTCATCACAAGATAAATACTGGACATACATTTATGCTTTTCCATGTCAAAGATGACTCGGGATCATGCAAGAAAAGAATTTAAAGGGAACACAAAACCAATAAGAATATTATTCTTTTTGGATATCTATATACCGCTAAGATCAAAATATTATGTTGTGTTATAAGCTAGTAGAAGCTAAGTTAAAAATATCATTGAGTAACTTGATATACTAGCGGAAACTAAACTCAATATTTCTTTCTTTAATTTTTTAAATGCTAGTGACTTTTTAGCTCAAAATATTATATTGTTTAAAATACCTAACAACCACTAAGCTCAAACTATGTTGATTTAATTTGTTAAATCCCAGTGACCACTAAGATCCACATATTATGTTTTTGTGTAACCTACTAGCTGTTAAGCTTAAAATATCTTACTTTCTTTCATTGAAACCAAGAGACTACTAAGATCCAAATATTATGTTGTGCCATAAGCTTGGGCGTAAAATTCAAAATATCATTCAATAACTTGATATACTAGTGGAAAATAAAATCAATATGTATTTCTTTAGCTTGTTAAATGGTAATGAATCTTTAGCTCAAAATATTATATTGTTCAAATACCTAGTGGCCACTAAGATCAAACTATGTTGATTTGAATTGTTAAATCCTAGTGACCACTAAGATCTAAATAATATCTTACTTTCGTTTGTTTAAACCTAGAGACTACTAAGATCCAAATATTATGTTGTCTCATAAGATAACAATGAACACTAAGTTTGAAATATAATTCAATAACTTGTTAAATGATAGTGACCACTAAACTCAAAATAATATATTACGCACAATCTAGTAGCAATGAATTTTTCCATGTGGCCGCATATAGTAAACTCAAGATTCTTCCTTTCTACTATATATATAACTAAATAAACTCAAGATTCATCCTTTATAATATATATACTAGAAATATCATGTGTACAATGCAATGTGAATGCCAAACAATATGATTTATTTGATATATTTGGGTTGGATAAATGTAGGAGGGACCCATGTTGTATAATGGAATGCCTTTGTTGTGAAAAGTGCAGGGAACACGTTTTTACATGTGGATGCAAAGTGGAGAGTGAATTGTGACTAAATAAAGGAAGACTTATGATGTCATAATCACTTCAAGCCAACACATTTTTTTATTATACATGATACTTGAATAAAAGGAAATTAAGCTACCAAGTGTTAATCGCTACCTAGAATAGAACAATCTTGATTCTATTTAATATATATACCCATACCATCAAGTCATGTAAAATTTCAATCCTATAGCTATGAAGAAATTTTAATATCCACAAGGCTAGTTACACTTTTTTTTAGTACTAACAAATTTAAAAACTCGGTTACAAATTTCACTTAAATCCCCAACTTCTGTCATCCTCAACTTCAAAAATTAATACAATAATCAACTACTATACCTTTTTTGTTATATTAGTTCAATCCTCCAACTAGGTGTAATTTCATCAAATGATTAGTATTGGACCTACATATATGCTTTTCCATGTCAATATGACTTGGGATCATACAAGCAAAGTATTTAAAGAGAACACAAATCCAATAAGCATATTATTCTTATCATTTATCTATAATTATATCTACGATTAATTTTATCTTACTCGAACTATGGGAATTCTCTCCATCAAATGTAGAAAACATTATATCAATAGAAGCCGTCTCTAACTACTTTTCTTCTTCGGAACCTTATATAACTAGAGCATGCAACAACATAAGAGTGTACTATTACTACTAGTATTAGAAGTGGATTGTTTTAAATTTGATGAAAACATTCTTCTTGGGAAAGTGGAAAAGGAACAAAATTCCCAATCGCCAATTTTTCCCATTTAAAAATAAATCCGAGCACACTTTTATCTATTTTAAGGGTTCTAATGGACTAGAATAATATGATAAAACTCTAGGATGTTAAAGGAAAAATTGGTCATTGGTTACTTGAAAATCAGCTCATCCGTTGAGAAAAGAAGACTGTGGGATAGAGAGGACTCATGGGAATGCATTTTTTTGACACAAAATGTCCCAGCCTCATTATAGTCATACCGTGTTTAGTGAAATCACCTCACCAAATCTCACAAAAAAATTCTCATCAAGTGTTGCTTGTATTCATTGTAAAATCTGTGTGCTTAACTTAGAGAAACTAAATTTAAAAATAGATGTTTCAATAAAGAAGTTATAATAAGATATTTCTATATAGATCTCCAAAGTTAATGTCATTGATTAACTAAGAATACAATAAAATTTGTTAGGTTATGTTGAGGCATAACCTCTTTTGGCAAATGGCAAAAGGATACAACATGTGTGACTTTTATGGGAATTTATGAAATTTATAGATGGAATTCATGTGATAGAAAGGATCAATTAATGAATATACACATTCGAGATAATATTAATAATTAGGAAAACTTTCAATTCGAAATCTTGGAGACACATGTGGAAGATTGGAATGAAGGTGCTCGACATCTCTATTTAAGCATCGTCTATATCGGGCCTTTGGAAATCACAATCACAATCTCCCTGTTCACTATGGGTGGCACTATAAAACACATTGAGAATTATTCCTATGAAGAGGTCAAGGCTAACCCAAAAGTATGGAATAGTTTGCATGATGGTAGTTTTAATTCATTTATGGAAATATTGTCTAGTCACTCTATCTCGAGTGACAAGAATTATCTTTGAAACCCTGGAAGAAAGAAAGAGTCAAAGTGGGAAAGAGGAAATTTTGTATTTCAACAGAGTCCATTGCATGCTATAATGGGGCTCCCTATGGAGGGAGACATTTATTTTTAACACTTGCTTTGGGAGGAGATGGATGAGTTATTTTTTCCCGATGAAAAGTTGAGAAAGTATCAATAGGAATTTGAACGAGACTCACTTCCACAACCTTGGGATAGAGTTATTGAGAAATTGATGATGCATGTCACACTACAGGGGCGCTAAAAATTGATCTATTGACCTAAAATTTTACTTCTTTCCCATCTTCGACATGACTGTAAGGTAAAAAAATTCTTTTCCGCTTCAATCGCTTGAGAATTCCTTTAGACTAGCTAGAGAGAGGGGAAGGTCCTTTCCTCCACCAAGGCATTTTTTATTTTCTTTAAAATGGAAGATTCCCAAAAAGAAATCTTTCACTTCCCCTCTAAGCCAGCAAAGAAGCTTCATATCCCCCTACTCTCTCTACAACCAACTCCCTCTTTCTTGCCTATTTCATTTGGCTGGCTCTTCCCACCGCCATTATCGCCACCTTTTTCTCCCTTCCAGTCTGATTTAGAAATCATTATCATTAGCCGATTGGTCCCCCATTCTCTAATATCTCTTAATCCTTTAGACCCCATGGTCTATGAACCACTTTCGTACTTGGCATCTCCATCCTCTACACCTCTTGTCAACACTTCTTTGGCTTTTCCTCCCATCTCCCCGCATTGTAATGGATGTAGCCAACTTAAATCACATGGTCACACAAGCACACATACAACTTCCTCCCTCCTATTTTAATGGAAGTTAGCATGGACTTAGAAATTCTGATGTGTTACATGATCTATCCTCGATTTACCCCGATTATCCTTTGTTCGAGAAAATAAGCTCCCCATTGCAAACTCGAAACAACGTGATAATTTGGAGAATATCACGCCTGACTAGCACGAGTGCATTAAATATTATGTTACACTCAGTATCTACTATAAAATAATGGAAAAGTCACATAGACATGAACTAGAGGAAAATCAACAAAGACTTCCTAGAACAAATTAAGCTAGTGGACATGTTGGTTAAAAGAATCTCTATTGCTGCTACTAAGGAGGAATAAAATATCAGTAGAGAACATTTGTAAAATGTAATTTTTCTTTATTCTATTTTGGCCTTTTTGGTTATTTTTCTTTTTGCTACATACGGGAATCTTCTCTTCTTATTTCATTGTAATATCTGGCCGTGAGGTATTTTTTGTACAAGGATGCGGGTCATTTCAAAACCCTCACTTTTACCCTAATTCTAAAAAATATTATGTTTTGGCATATTGTAGCCGTGGCTAAGATACTAATATATATTTTTTCTTACATCGTTAATATCACTATGCTGAAAATATTATGTCTTCGTATAACCTAACAACTTCTCGTATCACAATATCCTACTCTATTTTGATAAAACCTAGCAACCAGTAAGCTCCAAAAGTTTATGTTGTGTCATAACATACCATTGGCTAAGATCAAAATATAATTCTCTAACTAGATAAGTTCCAAAGAAAACCAAGCTTCAAAATATGTCATTGTTTAACCTAACCTATCCTCCACTTATTTCAAAATATGTTAATTTGATATGTTAAATCGTAATGATCGTAAGCTACAAATATTATGTCATTATTTAACCTAGCACCAACAAAGTTAAAATATATTCCTCTAATTTGTAAAATGTTGTAAAATACCGTAATTATGAATTATTAAATAGTAGCGACTACAATCTCCAAATAACATGTTGTGGCATAATGTAATGGCCGCTAAGCTCAAAATATCTTAATGTATTTCTTTTGTTTGTTAAATTCTAGTGAATTTTTAGCTCGAAATATTATATTGTTTAAGTACCTAGCAATAACTAAGCTCAAACTATGTTGATTCAAATTTTTAAATCCAAGTGACCAATAAGATCTAAATATTATGTTTTGGTGTAACGCATCGACTTCTAACCTAATAATATATTATTTCATTTGTTGAAACTTAGTGACCACTAACCTCCTAATATTATGTTGTGTCATAAGCTAGCAGATGCTAAGCTCAAAATATTATCCAATAACTTGTTAAATGATAGGGACCACAAAGCTTGAAATAATATATTGTGGAAGTACCTAGCCTCCGCTTAGTTCAAAATATGTTAATTTAATTTGTTTCATCCTATTGATTGTAATCTCCAAATATTATGTCATTTTTAAAACTAGCGCCAACTAAGTTCAAAATATCTACCTCTAATTTGTTAAATGTTGTAAAATATCGTAATTATTAATTATTAAACCCAGCGAATGCAATCTCCAAATAATACGTTATGGCATAAGTTAACGACTGCTAACCTCAAAATATCTTAATTTAATCTATTAAATTATAACCACCAAAGATAGTCTAAAAATATTATGTGGTGGCGTAACCTAGTGAGTGCTAAGCTTGAAACATCTTAATCCCGTATCTTTAAATCATACAAAATATTCAACTAATTTATACAGTTTTGATTACTCTAAATATCTCTAAAGTTAATATCGTTGATTAACTTAGAGGTCGCTAAGCTCAAATAAAATTACCTTAATTTTTTAAAACACAACGACTTCTAATATTACAATATAATTTGTTTGGTTATGTTTAAGAATAACCTAAATGACATTGAACTCAAAATGTATTTCTTTTGTTTGTTAAATACTAGTGATGTTTTAGCTCAATATTATATTGTTTAAGTACTTAGCAACCGCTAAGCTCAAACTACGTTGATTCAAATTTTTAAATCCAAGTGACCACTAAGATCCAAATATTATGTTTTGGCATAACCTAACAGCTGCTAAGCTTATAATATCTTACTTTCTTTTGTTGAAACCTAGAGACCGCTAAGATCCAAATATTATGTTGTTTCATAAACTAGTGGATGTTAAGCTCAAAATATCATTCAATAACTTGATAAATCATAGTGACCACTAAGCTTGAAATATTACATTGTGGATGTACCTAGCATCCAATTAGCTCAAAATATGTTGATTTAATTTTTTTAATCCAATTGATCGTAATCTTCAAATGTTATGTGGGTGTTTAACCTAAGCGGAAACGAAGCTCAAAAAAACTTCCTCTAATTTGTTAAATGTTGTAAAATATCGTAATTGAAATTATTAAACCATAGTGAATTCAATCTCTAACTAATATGTTGTGGCATAACCTAGAGGCCGCGAAGCTCAAAATATCTTAATTTAATTTATTAAATCCTAACCACCGGTAGTCTCCAAATATTATGTTGTGGCATAACCTTATGGGCGCTAATCTCAAAATATCTTAATTCCAAATCTTAAAATCATACAAAAAAATAAACTAATTTATATAGGTCTAGATTGCTATAAAGATCTCCAAAGTTAATGTTGTCGATTAACTTAGAGGTCGCTAAGCTCAAAATAACTTACTTTAATTTGTTAAAACCTAGTGACTTCTAAGGGTACAATATAATTTGTTAGGTTATGTTTAAGCATTATCTAGATGAAATTGAACTCAAAATGTATTTCTTTTGTTTGTTAAATGCTAGGATGAATTTTTAGCTCAAAACATTATATTGTGTAAATACCTAGTGGACACTAATCTCAAACTATGTTGATTCAAATTTGTTAAATCCCAATGACCACTAAGATCCAAATATTATGTTTTGGTATAGCCTACCCACCACTAAGCTTATAATATCTTACTTTATTTTGTCGAAACTTAGAGACCGCTAAGATCCAAATATTATATTGTGTCATAAGCTAGCGAACACCAAGGTCAAAATATCATTCAAGAATTGACAAATGATAGTGACCACTAATCTTGAAAGATTACATTGTGAATGTACCTATCTCCCATTTAGCTCAAAATATGTTGATTTAATTTGTTTAATCCAACTGATAGTAAGCTCCTAATATTAATTTGTTAAATCATTTCTATACATATTATTTCGTCACCTTGAATAGTTTCCACTAATCAAATAATATCTTAACTAAAATTTTTAATTTCTAGCAATCTGTAAAACACCACTAGGGTCCAATTTTTATGTGTTAGTATATCCAAGTGACCGCTAAGATAAAAATTATCTAAACAATAAATTTTACTAATGTATATAACTCTTGATTTATCTAGTGACCACAAGTTTCTTAAATTCAACCTTTTATGTGTTAAACAGTAGGCATATAGATTTCGCTATTTCTCATAATATTTTGACATAAATATTTTACATTTATGAAAATTTAAGAAACTTTGACTAAAGAATCGAGAAGTTATAAAATATTTTTTAGATACGTTGTGATCTACTCATTACACCCTAGTGAACACTAATCTATTCTTAAAAGTAAATATATCATGTTTATAATGAAGATGTGTTATGAATATAAATTTTTAATCTTGTGTATAAAATAGGAGACAAATAACAAAATGATCGCTAGGCCCAAAAACAATGTGTTTCTTATATAAAAAGCAATTGATCTCATGAGGCCGCAAAGGTAAACGAATACAACTTCCAAATAAGAATTACATCCTATCATTCTAAGGTAGGCAACATTTTTCATGTAGAGTGTATTCATACAGGAGTAATCATATTGAAAATATATAAATGATATCAAATAAATATGGAGTTTATATAATGGATACATAAATATACATGTAGAATCGTGTATTTTATGTGTTATACACGTAAAAATAGATTTCTCTATTTCTTATGAGATTTTGGTAGAATTATTTTACATTTATGACAATTAAAGAAACTTAGACTAGTGACTGAGAAGTTATTCAACAAGTTTTTAGATACAAAGTGATCTACTCATTGCACCTTATCACCGCTAAGCTATTCTTAAAGGTAAATATATCATGTTCATAATGAAGTTATGTTATAAATCTAAATTGTTAATCTTTGTGTATATAACAAGAGCAAAAAGAAAAAGTGATCGCTAGACCCAAACATAATATATTGCGTATAAAAAAACAATTGATCTGCGAGGCCACCAAGGTAAATGAATGTTTTCTCTAAATAATAATTATAGCCTAGCGGCCGCTAGGGTAGGACACTTTTTCATGTAGAGTGTATTCATATAGGAGAAATCATATTAAAAATCTATAAATGATAACAAATAAATATGGAGTTTATGTAATGGATACATAAATATATGTGTAGAATCATGTATTTAATTTGAAATAAATTTTAGGTTTAATAAATTGTTTTTTGAAATAAAGAATTATATCGTGGCCACCATAAGCTATGTGACTTTTTGGCATAGATTAGTGGGCACAAAAGAAATTACATATTAATTATTAAAAACATAGTGATTGAAAATTATATTTAATAATATTTACGTGTATATATAATATGTTTAACTTCCATTGTACAGAACATAAAATTGTTGAAGACATTACATTTGGCTATTTCTACATGGAAACACATATATAATTGAAAATAATTATCATACAATTGAATTCTTAATATGGTTTTATAGTTTTAAAGTAATTTGTTAACCTCATATATTTTCCTAAAATGTGTAAGTGACAACGATGTTAAAATTGTAATATGAACTAATTAGTAACGTTTATTTGCATCATCTTAATAAACAACATTAAAATATTTTTGTTCTCCTAACCAAAATATTTGTTTAAAAAAGTGACTATGCCACAAACATCATTATCCTAAAAAAATAATCGCATGAACAAGAATGAAAAATTCAAAATGAAAACACCTAGAAAAAGACATAGAATGGCTAAAATGGGAAAGCATTCAATAGAGATAAATACTAGAGTGGAAAAGGGATTAAATTTTCTTTCTTTAACTAAAACAAAATTTGTGTTTTCATGAAGAACAAGGTAGTCCGGCATGGAGATCAAAACCAACTACTTAGATATATTTTCATAATTAATTTAGGAGAATGTAATTAATTAGTTTGATAGATTAAAAGAAACGTAAAGAGGGTGATGATTAAATTTAGGAGAATGTAATTAATTGTACAACCATTCCAAATATATTTTCATATTCAAAGTTAGATATCAAATTAACTTCATTTACTATGGTGTGATTGAACCTTAGTGCAACCAGAGAATTTCGTAAAGATGTTATAAATAAATTAGCAGAGAGGGTGACAATCCATTATAGGAGAATGTAATTAATTATAAAACCATACCGATATATTTTCATATTTAAATTTAGATATAAAATTAATCAGTAAGAGACATGGCTTAAAAAAATTCATATTCAAATATGGATATGAACTTATTTAAAATTAATTATAATATTATCCCATATATATTTTAGTATTTATATATAGCTATGAAATAAATTGAAATTCCTTTATTGAAGGTATAATTATCGTAAAAATTTGAATTTATAATGAAACACGATTCCCGAAGATGGGATTCCAAATCAACAATGTAAAACATAGTAAAAATCTAATAAAAAATCTCCCCTATAATTATTTTTTTGATTTAATATAATCCTAAACATCTTCGATGTCCTTCAATGGTTGCAAAAGAGGCCATAACCCATATAACAAGAATTTTTCTTCTGACTTAGAATCTATGTTAAATGTTTCAACAATTATGCGATTTGGAACATCATTGAACTTGTTCTTCTCTAAATAATCATCTACAAGCACTAAATTTTTACAATTGTATGATGTATTAAACCATGACCAAATGGAGTTAAGAATATTGAGATATAATTTTGGATTTCCGAATCTTCATAATCAAAGTGTTTGGTCTTGACGTAATCTTCTGTGTAAATATGAACTTGAAGCTTGCAACCTCCAAGAATTTTTTTAAAGGAATGAAGGCATCATGTCATCAACATTTGAATTTCTTGCCGATGTCCACCTAGGTACTTTATTTACCTTAGCTCATGTTCACCTTGGTACTTTATTTACCTTTATTGTATTTATCCTCACCCACTTATGTGTGTGGATATTTCTTTTATCTTATTTAGATATTAGGAGATATTATCTAGTTTTTAGGTATAGTTCTTTCCTTGATCTATGGTATTGACTAGATTCATGATGTCTAGTTCTCTCCTAAATCTATGGTCTTGACTAGTTCTTTGATGACTAGTTATTTCCTTGATTTATGGATTGATCTATGACTTTGGCTGGTTCTTAGATTGTTATTCCTTATCTATTTAAGCAAGGCCCATTCTCAATGTATTGCATTGAGTTCCATAATAATATATGATATTGCTTCTCATTTGTTTACAAAGGTTTTTATGTAAAGTTATTCTCGGTGAATTGATTTCATCTTATTGATCATGGTGTTTGATTAACATCTTTGTTCTTGGCTTGTACGATCTGGTTATCATTCCTTTCATATATAAAATATGACTAGTTTCATGTTGCATGTGTTCATATCTACAAATGAAAAAACAAAATCAAATCGTTGTAGGTGGTGACGAAGGTGAAAAATCTAAGGGTGTTACTCAATTCTTATTGTTATACTAGGAATATTTTTTTGTGTAAGATTTATTTTAATAGAATGTAATGTTTCAACACAATGAGTCTTTATATACCGTATTGTATTTATTTCATTAGATTGGAAATTGGTATATATTTTCTATTATCGAATAAAAAACTAGCATTTAAGCATGCTCATAATTAATTTACAAATACATATTTTATGACTCAAAACTACTCAAAATTTTGTTACAATAAATATTTTCTATTCATTCACATTCGCAACTTATATACTCACACTCGAACTTATAATCTAGGAAAATTTTAATTTTCCCATTTCATATTCATACAATCTCATCATATAAAATAGTTACGCAAAACCATCATTAAAACATATGAATGTATTTTATGTACAATTTTAAGTTGTATCATCACAATAAAATTGTGAAATGTTAACCTTTTTTTTAGCATTTACTCGCTCCAAATATTTTTATGCCCTCTACCACATTTAATCCCTTTGACACTATTAGTGCTACAAATTAGTCATCGACCACATATGTTTTAAACAATTTTCTCCTTTTTTTTTCATCCCTACCATAAAATTTGTTGAAGGGTTTCCCTTTGCACCTAATGTAATACACATTGTGTCTTCAAAACTGTAGGGAACATTGTTTCTAATCAAAACCATTTCTAGATATTTTATTGCAATTCCATCGACTATATTGCAATGTTATTTTCCTAGGTGAGTACTAGATTCAAGTCAATCGATAATTTTTATTGAAGGACTTTCTAATATTTTCAACATTAGCATAAGTGAGTTTTTCTTACGAATCCCATTTCAAATTTTGTTGATAATGACTTTATAAACTCTTTTAGGCCACCTTGCATGTTGATAGTCTCCTTGTTGAACTTGAATGACATATCCCTAGAGGATGATTGGTTTTTCTCATACAACAAGCCCTCCAAATCTAAAATAAGAAAGTAATTCTTGTGGCTAACTACAGGAAGTAAATAATTTTTTTAATTGGTCTCATATCAATTCTAACTAATGGAAATAATCAACATTTTATCTTGTGACTAAGATTTTATCTTCTTTACCCATAACTAGATCCTTTGATGCAAGATCTATTTCAAACAAACATTAATCTATTCATAATATAGCTATTGCTATGGAAAATGAAAGCATATTTGAAAAAAACATAGTGATCTATGTGGTAAAATGGTAAATTCAATATTAGCACTTTAGGTAGCTACCACTTACCTATTGAGCTTCCGATATGGCTTGTACAAACCTTACTAGCTGCTAGTTTTTTATGCAAAATGTATTACAAACAACAATAATCAATTCATAATTGATTTCATGCAATGGTAAATTAAAACATAATTGAAAAGCATACTGATCTCTTTGGTAATATGGTAACTACAAATCAAAATGTTCTATGTCTTCCAATGAATTTTAACGCTAATAAGGTTCATTTATATCCGTTGAACCACCCATTAGAAGAAAATTATAATGAGATATTGATGTGGATTAACATCCACTAGGCTATGCCATCTTTGCCTAGACTAAGCATTGATTATAATGTATGTATCATTATGTTGATACTAATGGTTTATGTAGAAAAACAACAACCTCGTAACTACAAACTATGTAGCATTGGATGCCACCATGACATTTTTAAATAGGTTATTTGGTAATTCTTTCCTTGAAAATTTTTCCTCTTCTAGAACTAGTAGATATCGTTTTCTATAACTATGTGAGCCTTATAAATGCTTACATTTAAAAATACACATCACTAACATACCTTGTTTTGATGCATATCCATGTTGGTTACCACCACACACTCCATCACATGTTACTTTCTTTGGTTATCGGTTGTCTGCATAAACCATTAATTGTCTTATAAATTTGTGGGGCTTATTAGTAGTTCTTATTTAAAAATGTACACGATCAACATACTTGGATTTTATTGCATATTATTGCATGATGTGGATGATTTCTCCTCATCTTTCGTCGAGCTAGTGAACATAGAATATTGTAAAAAAATGAACACAATGGAAATTGAAAACAAAACTCATTAAAAATATTTATAAAATGAGTGAAGGTCAATCACCATGTTGAGTTGGTTGTGTAGCATCAAGTTGAGAGGTTTGTACATCAAATCCTATTGTTATTTGGTTTTTTGCGTAAATAATAAATGTGTATGTAGATTTTTTCAGTTGAAATACATTTAACAAAATCACATGTTCAAGTTGTATTCTAGTAGGAGCCTTTCTTCATATGAGAATAGTGATATTTTAAAAACATTTCCTGACTATGTCTCTCAACAATAAAAATAACAGAGATAAATTAGATTCAACTAATGCACGTAGTTTGAAACGCCACCATAAATCACTAATACTAAATAATTCTAGGAACAACATCGAGTGAACATCTTAGCCCAAAACTCATATGATTTCTTGCAAGAAAAAGGATGTTTGTTTCCTTTTAGGCCAATTTCGCTTGTAGTTATCAATTGTTGTGATAGATTCTCCATCCAAACCCTATTGAATCTTCTCTTTCATCATTGTTATCATCGTAGTTGTTCACTCCAATTATTGTTTACATAAGACACAAACTTTCAAAATTTCCCATTGCTATCATATAGTCTCAGTAACATCCATCCATAATTAATTCTCCACTTTGTCTTTAACATTTTCCATGTATTTTTTATTATTTCTCTCAACATTTTTGAAAATTTAATTAGTATGAGAACAATAATAATATAATCCATCACACTGCGGTTCCAATAATCATTAAGAAGTCCATTATTACTTTAGAATAAATATTGCTAGACAAATTGCAAAAATCAACGATAACACATTCTGCATTGAAAGGATTGGTGGCTAGAATAGCTGATAGAGTTGATGGAATATGGAACGGGTATGCACATTGAAAAGTAAATTATTTTGTGTCCTCCATCCTTGTGGGTATCTTTTCTTCCATTGACATCACATAGCTGTCTAATATTGTCTGAGCCTCGACGGGAAGAACTTCTTCCGCCACCTCTTCCTTTTTCAATTCACTTTTCTTCCCCTATGTGGGAATCTAATTTTCTCTTTCATTTTCTCTCTTCACCCAGTAGTATAGAAAATTGGTGGCAGTGTGATTCATGCAATTAAAAAATTTCAATTACATTGGATTCACTGTAGGATGTTAATAGATGATTATCTAGATGTTTTTCTTTAAAATATTGTAGAATTTTTTCTCTCATTTTTTGTCTCCTTTTATTCTTCGGCAATAAGAATCAAATGTCTCTACTATTATGCCTACTCGAACATGACCGATTAACCAAACATCCCCTTATTGTACTTTTTTTCTAGTATCGATATTTCTTCATCGTTCATTCCTCTAACATCCTGAATGAATTGGTTGTGAACATTGCTAATTAATTAGGATTAAATTTATCCTAATTATATTTAATAGATGAAAAAAACAAGGCCACCGATCTAAACAACTAAAATTTTGTAGTCCATTTAGTCTATATATCATCCGATAATAATAGAAACTTCCATTTTTCATATAGATTTTTGATTTTGTTCATTTTGAAAATCAAAAGGCATTGATTCTCAAAGTTTTTCATTTAAATTAAAATCATATGGTTTATATTTTATGTAAGGAAGATAAAGGTTAATAAAAATGCAATAAAATTAAAATACAATACCTTCCACTCTTTTGTTTTGGTTTTTGTGAATCTCGGACGTTAAGGACATCTTAATGATTTCCAAACCGATCTAGCTTTCTATAGAAAATTAGTAAAATTGGTTTCTATCCAAGTTTCAATTCACTTTATTATTTTGTTTTAAAATATTAGTAATCACTTCATTATTTGCATTTACGAAAGAATGTGAACCCTTCAAAACTATAGCCTCTTATGTAAAGACTTGTAAGTATCTCGAGCCCAATTTTATTTTTGTACACATATTGTATGTTGGCCATCAAGTATATAAAATTTAACTTCATACCTTTCCATGTCTTTTGGATCTTGGAGCTCCATAACCTTATTCGTAGACTATAAGAAGGGGAGAAGAATTTTGTCCCTCTGTGTAGGAATAAAATTTATCAACATGGAGTGCACAATAAGGTATACATTCTCATTATCTATAGGACAATACTGATACTCTGGATGTGTCACATGGAACCTCAAAACATCAATTGAAAATTCTTCACCATTGAACAAAAATTAATAAAACTGCTGAATAGTTAAAGGTTATGTTTTCATGAATATAGTGGTTGTTTTCTTCAACAATGCAACTGATTTGGTATTCTTTTTCAACCCGTGAAACTTTTATCTAGATGGATTGATCTCTAATTTATCCTAATATTTTTCCTCGTCATAGTAAACAGCTTGGAATGTTTAGGTAGTGAAAGTGAACCTTTTCTTTTCAAAAATGAAAAAAGAAAGAGATTGTATCATCTCTATAAAAATGTTAGAGTACTAAAAGCATGCCATTGTGAATTTATTCTGCATTTGAACACCCAATATTTTCATTATCTACTAATAACCAAAAATTCCAACCATATATTGAATAATAACATTGTATTTTGTCTTATGAGGCCTTCATTTCATGTTTCCTGAATAAAGAAACATCCAACTCCATATCCAGAATAAGACACTTATTATTTTCATAGTCAATGTGTTCAACTTGAACACATAGTATACTCAAATAAACTACTCACTGAGAATATAACCATACTAACTTCCTCATGTCCATCATCTATAACAAAAAACAACCACAGGTTGATGTACTAGTTTTCAGGGATATGGATTTCAACAAACCATTCATCATATATTTTTTGCCAGTTCTCGGCACCTTTAATGAATGGAATTGCCAAGAATGGAGTGCAAATAATGAAAGACATTTTCCCTATAATTGGAGAAGAATATATTAATAATTACTTCACATATGGAATAATTTTTTCGCATTGTATGATAATGAATGTAAGTATTAGACTTTGTGATCACCAATATTTATAGTACATTACTTTTTATCATTGGAGAGTAATCAACGTAATGGTTAGCGATCGCTATGCTTCGACCAGACATGATATCTAACCTTAAACTCTTTACTCAGTAAATCATATTTTGTGTATCAAATATTTAATAACAGAAACTATTCAAAACCATTCTTAATAATTAACATGCAACATATTTTGGAAGGATTATCCATTGTTTGACAACCATCCACATTGTGTAGATAACATAAAAGGAACGTTTGATAACATAGATGTTAGCGAGAGATAGGATTTAATTTGCACATAAATGGACACTTTTTAACATTACTTTTTGGTAATTTACACCAATTGAATGGATTAGCGTAAAGGCCATTAACATTTAATTTTTCATATTTTGAGTAGTGTGTGAGAAAAAGATCACAATAATGGGTTCAGGTGGTTACTAAGAAGTGTTTTTAAACATAAAAATGTTTAGTTGTTGGATAAAATATATTTCAAATAATAATGTAGTGTCACTAAGACCTAACGAGTTATATTAAACAATGACCATTTGAGTATGTCGTAATTCACATCCATTTGTATCAAAGAAAACACTTCACGTCCATGAAATTCCATTACTAATTAAAATGAATGACATAAGTATCACTAGGATTTTCAGTGTTCTTGATTTGAAAAGAATAACATAGTGGTCACTAGCCTCAACATTTTCTTAATTTGAAAATAGCTAAATAATAACAAATAATGGTCTAGCTTAGCGACCATTAGGCTCTTATGATTACCAATTATCATTGTAAGCACTATCTATTCATCTTCAGACCAATAATTTTTTTCAATGATAGTAATTATATTGTATTGGTGGACTTTGCATGGTGGACCCAATTTACCTATTTTCGTAGTAATCACTATATGTACAAATTTAGATCAATTGTAATTGTAAATGATTAAAATTATATCAAATTAGCCACACGTTACCTAGTGGAGCTAATTGATGTACTACTTTCCATCAAGAGGGATCAAAACTTTCAAAGAAAATGCTTAGTGACCACCTCCATTTCTATTTGAAAGGAATAATGTCACAGCCGATAGGCTCAACCATTTATAAATTTGAGAATAGATATAAAATAACAAACAATGGTCTAGCTTAGTGGCTTCTAGGCTCTTATCATTACAACTTATCATTGTAATCACTATTTGTTCAACTTTGGATGGTTAATGTTTTTAATTGATTATAATTGGATCATATTGGGTAGAATTCACATGGCAGGCCCAATTATTGCACTACATTCCATCAAGAGGGATAAAACCTTATTTATTTCTCCTAAGATATATATTTATAAATTTTAATCCATATTCATTCGTATCAAATAAAAATCCTAGTGAACACTAGCCTCGACAATTTATAAATTTCAAAATAGCCATTGAATAACAAATTATGGTCTATCTTGGTAATCGTTATGATCCTATCATTTCCTTTTGTCGTAGTAATCACTATTTTACACATTTTGAGTGATTGTAATTTTCAATGATTATAATGTTATCAAATTGGTTGCACGTTCCTGGTGGAGGAAATTCCTACACTTCTTTCAATCCATAGGGATCAAGACTTTCGGTTCGTATCAAAGAAAATGTTTAGCGACCGCTAGATTGTCCATTACTATTTGAAAGGAATAATGTAGCGATGGCTAGGCTCAATAGTTTCTAAATTTGAGAATAATTATAAAATAAAACAAAATGGTCTATCTTAGCATCCGCTAGGCTCCAATCATTATCATTCATCATTGTAATCACTATCTATTCTACTTTAGATTGATAATGTTTTTCATTGATTGTAGTTCTATCATATTGGGTAGACTTTACATGGAAAACCTAATTATTGAAATATATTTTATCGAGAGGATTCAAGACTTAATTATTTCTCCTAAGATATATCTTTGTAAATTATAATCCATATTCATTTGTATCAAAGAAAAATCCTAGCAGCAAATTGTTAGGCTCAAAATTTCTCAATTTCAAAATAGCTATTGATTAACAAATCATGGTCTAGCTTAGCAGCCGTTAGGATCCTTAAATTACCTCTTGCTGTAGTAATAACTATATTTACATCTTTATATCGATTGTAATTTTCAATTATTATAATTGTGTCAAATTGAATGCACATTACTTGGTGGAGCCAATTCTGCAATACGCTCCGTCAAGAGGGATCTAGAATTTTTGTTCTTATTAAATAAAATGTTTAGTGACCACTAAGCTCCATTACTAGTTGAAAGGAATAACGTAGTGGCTGCTAGGCTCGACAATTTATAATTTGAGAATAGCTATATAATGAAAAACAATGATCTAGCTTAGCGGTCATTAGGCTCCTATCAATATCATTTGTCATTATAATCACTATCTGTTCTTCTTTGGATTGATAATGTTTTTTATTGATTGTAATTGTATCATATTTGGTGGACTTTACATGAAGTCGTCAATTGTTGCACTATATATTTATCTTGTATAAGATATATATTTGTAAATTTGAATCCATATATACCCCTAAGAGTAAGTGATATTTTTGTAGTTTTTATAAGATATATTAATTCACATCGATTCTTATCAAAGAAAATTCTTAGTGACCACTAAGCTACTTTATTTATTGAATGAAATGACATAGGGTCTGTTCAGCTCAACCATTTATTAATTTTGAAATAGCAATAGAATAAAAAATCATTATATAGCTTAGCGACCGTTATGCTCATACCAATACCTCTTTTCATTGTAAGCACTATCTTTATAATTTTGAAGTGCTATTGTTTTTCGTTGTTTAGATGCAAAAAAACCTTTTGAGATTTTAGAATTTTCATGCCATGTGTCATTGTTTTACTTGGTTTCTATTTATATTACAATATCATGATTTCATATTGTTTCAAAATATTTAATAATCGTTTCTTTATATTTAAATTTCGTGATAAATATGTGAATTATAATGTTTTCTAACTATCAGGTTCAAACTTGCCAAGTGGCACAAAGTAATTGGAGAATTATATTTCATTAGTGCACTACATCTAACATTGTCTAGGTTGATTTTGATAAAAATTAATAATAATAATTGTGCCTATACATTTATACAATTTATTTCTTCGTTTTATTATAGTATTATATGTTTTATTATGTTTTAACTATTTTAAGCTATATCTAATAAAAAGAGGTGTTTTTTTCAATATTTTTATTGTTTCAATATCCCACACCTTTACTAAATAAGTGGTAAATTCAAATTTTGAATAATGAATTCCCCGCATTTTTGAGAATTTGAAATTTCAATATACTCTCAAATTCCCTTGCTCTAATTTTCAAATTTTCATATCCCACATTTTTATATTTTCAAAATTTCTAACATAGAATGTGCCAAAAAAATATTAAATAACCTAGAGAACTAGTTCTTAGGGTTTTTTTGGGTATTACGAACAACTTGTGAAATCATAGAACAATACAAGAAAGCCATAGATTTTAGGGCCAAGTGCAAGAATTCCGATCATTTTGGCCAGGGAACAATCAGGAAGTAATTATAATCTCGTTCATGGATTAACAAAAAGGGAAAAATCAAGTAGTAAAAAAAAGGGTGCACATAAACTAGGAAAGCAAAAGGGGTTGTGGAAAAATAATGCAGATAGTTAGCTCAAAGTGTAATGGATAGTGGTTTGAACATAATCACCAAGCACAAAATAATCTTATATCTAAATCATGTATTTATAAAAATGTATATTATACTATATGTGCACCTTTTTGATTGGGGGTTTGTTCAATCATTCATTCTTCAACCAAATCCTATATTTTTCACATCACCCATCCTTTCTTTGCCCTATGAAATTGTGCTCTGCAACCTAGATCTTCATACTTGGTTCCTTCGATTATTTTTTCAAACCGCCTTGTGCTTAGTAGTTCCTATCTTTTCAAGTCGGTTTAGTGTTGCATTGCCCTATGAAAATGCACTCCATGGCCCAACTCTACTTACCGGTTATTTTTTATCATTTTTTCAAACCGCATTGTTCTTCAAGAAAAAAAGGAATTTTTTGTTGTTGGCATAATTAATACAGAGTTTAGTTTAGCTACATGTAACCGATCTGTCAGTTACAGGTGGTTACCTCTTAACCACATTCTCACTTGTATTTATACACTCCTCTTACATTCAATATATCATTCAGACATTTACATTTCTCCTGATCTAACATTGGTATCAGAGCGTGGAAGTGGGAGCGAGGGAGCCAGAAAGGTTTGTATTTCATTAGTTTCATGGACTGTTGAATATATGCTGGAAACCGCCGCTTCCCCTCCTGCGTGGAAATTTATTTGAGCCTCTGTCCATCCTCTACCTGCGTGGAAAATTGGAGTGCCAGTTTTTGGAGCAAGAAAACTATTTTTGGCGTATTTCTTTGTGTGTTGTGCACTGGAGGAGAGGCTGCCGTGGAAGGAGCATAGGAGCATAAGCCTGCGTGGAGATCCAAACGACCTGATTTCATTTCCTTTCATTGGAGCCGCTGTTCTTTTGTTTGGACGTGGCTGGAAATTGATGTGCAGACCTAGCGGGAAGGAGGTAAGCCATGGAAGGAGCCCAAGCCAGCGCCAAAGGTGACCTGCGTGGAATTTGGAGTCATCTTGGCGTCAGAGTTGACTGTATGTGAGCAAGTGCCATTCCAAAATGCATGTATTCTGCAAACACGAAAGGATTATCTAAACATGGAGCTCCTGGCAGAGACGCAGGGATAAGGAGAAGTCGCACAAGGAAGGAACAGAACGGTTATGACGGTTATGATTTACCTTTCAACTCATTTCTATTGATGTAGAAAGAGGTCTACGAAACTTTGAAGAGTCGCAGCACAACCGTGGAGGAAGAAGTAGTCTCATTGAGAAACGGTGGAGTCACCAAAGAGGGAGAAGAGAGCATGTGGCAATGACCACTGACCAATTTATAAGCACTGTGTGGAGTTTGACATGAGTGGCATCGACCACCGAAAACCCAGGTGTGCATTGGTAGACTCCTTCCCCCAACATCTTCTCAACTGTTGTTCGCAGACCAAGCGATACATTAGCAAGCGCATTGTACAAAAGATCAAGAGACGTGGAATTTGTTTGAATCAAATCGGAACAAAACGAGATTAAGCCCCTTCATTCATTCATCAAATTTGCTATCAAAGATGGACGCAAACAACCAGCCTATGATCCCATGCAATAATCTGAGAGAATGAAAGTCATGCCCAGAGAGATGTTAGCAACATTGCAAGTAACCATAGAGACGTGCCGCATTTGAGAGAACCGAAGAGCATCGGTATCTACTCTTCGCCAGTCTCCAAAACTTGCAATCCGAGGACATAATGGACTGAGTCTTGTTTGACATATAGACGGAGAAGAGTTGTGTCGATCCAGATGACAAATGCGAGATTAAATGCCCTCAGGCACATCTGTGGCGCACCACACGAGCTTTCGAGCTCACTTCTTCATCTATTTTTCTACAAACGAGAGCACATCTGTCGCAGAGATTCAAGAAAATCCAGACAAATTCCTTGTTGCAAGAAGCAAATAGGACATGTCGCGACGTAACAAGATGATGAATCTGGGGTAGATTTGTAAAAACAATGTATTAAGGGGGGGAATGTTGGCATAATTAATACAGAGTTTAGTTTAGCTACATGTAACCGATCTGTCAGTTACAGGCGGTTACCTCTTAACCACATTCTCACTTGTATTTATACACTCCTCGTACATTCAATATATCATTCAGACATTTACATTTCTCTTGATCCGACAGTTGTGCCCCAACCAAATAAAAGTTAATCCCTTTTCGAGATCTGGTTTTTATTTCATTTGAACTATTTCAATTTTATGTCGTTATGCGCCCCTCTAGATGTTTTTTTCCGATAATGATGCTCAATCACATAATCACTAGTTTTTAAAATTGTAATGTTTAGTAAGACTCAAAATATTGTTGTGTTATTCATTACATCTACCTTTTTTTCCTTTTAGTGTGATGATAGAAACAACTAAGGTAATTATTTCATTATACATTATTTATATGGTT
This sequence comes from Taxus wallichiana var. yunnanensis, assembly GCA_018340775.1. Lineage (NCBI taxonomy): Eukaryota > Viridiplantae > Streptophyta > Pinopsida > Cupressales > Taxaceae > Taxus > Taxus wallichiana. The sequence continues at coordinate 849,932,371 of CM031234.1, forward strand.
CCCACTTGACTTTGTGAGAAGATATTCAAGTTTAACAAAATTATTTAAAAATATAAAATAATATTAAGTTTTCAATAGTGAGATATTTTTTGCAATAGAAGGTAAACATATTATATATACACCTAAATTTAATATATTAAATATTTTAATCACTATGTATTTAAATTTAGATTTCTTTTTCACTTGCTAAAACATGACAAAAATTAGATATCTTTGTAGTCATGACAATATAAATATTTTAAAATAATATTATTTTTAGGCCACATATTATTGAAAAAATATAGTGTTTTCATATATATTGATTCATCGTGGTTGTGATGGAAGGCCACAAGATTCTTATTCGATGTGGAAGGCCACAAACTAATATGTTGAACATTAGGGTTGCTAGAACTTAACATATTAATGAATTATATTCTTAGATTAGATTCCACTAAGTTATGCTTTGCAACATATTATTTGGATATAAGTTGTCTCTAGGATTTAATAAAAATAAGAAAGCTATTGCGAGCTTAGCGACCGCTAGGGTATAACATAATACCATATTTGTAATCTAGCTATCGGTAGGCAGTTGCATATATTTTTAACTCTTAGGATGCTAAGACACTGCCACATCATAATAGTTAAAACATAGCGGTCACTAAGATTCAAAAAAATTAAGAAATATATTTTGAGTCTAGCGTCCGATAGGTATATCTACAACATATTGTTTAGAGTTTAGTGATCACTAGGAATTCACAAATTAAATTAAGGTAGTATGAAATTAGTAGATGCTATGTCTTGCCACATCATAATATTTAAAACAAAGCTTTCAACAGATTTACCATTTTAAATGAAATTGATTTGAGCTTAGAGGTTGTTAGCCTTTACAACGATGTAATAAGTTAAGCTTAGGATTCATTAGTATTTAACCCATAATATTTGGAGCATAACAAATCACAAATATTTAACACATTAAATTAAGATTCTATGAGGCTAGTGTCTCTGCTAGAATATGCATACTCATAAAGTTTGCAAGTTGTCATCGATATGATTTAATAAATCAAATTAACAAATTTTGAGCTACATGACATCTAGGTGCTTAAACAATAGAATATTTTGATCTTATATGTCTTGAGCATTTAACAAGACCAAGAATGAAATTTTTAGTGTAGTGTCCACTAGCTTATGTTGTAACATATTATATGAAGATATTCCATCACTATGATGCAACGAAAGACATGTAAGATATTGCAAGCTTAGCGGTCACTAGGTTATAGCTCGACAACATTTTTTTGAGCTTAGCAATCGGTACTCAATAACAAATTTTTTCAACTCTTAGGATGCTAAGACATTTACAAATCATAATAGTTGGAACATAGCGGTTGTTAAGATTTAAAAAAATAAAGAAAGATATTTCGAGTCTAGAGTCCACTAGGTATTTCTGCAACATATTATTTGGAGCTTAGCGGTCACTAGGATTTCACAAATTAAATTAAGGTAGTATGAAATTAGTGGTTGTTGCACACTTTGCCGCAACATAATATTTAGAGTAAATGTTTTTATAGGATTTAAAATTTTAAATGAAATTAATTTGATCTTTGTGTCCTTTATTATTTACAACGATATAATTATTTAAGTTTAGTGTTTGTTATGATTTAACCTATAATATTTTCAGCATAGTGGTCGCAAGGATTTAACACATCAAATTAAGATTCTATGAGCCTAGAGGCCACTAGGATACATTTAATCATAATATTTTGAATTTATCGATGGTATGATTTAACAAATCAAATGAAAATATTTTGAGTTGCTCGGAACCTCGGTGCTTCCACAATAAAATATTTTGAGTTTAGATGTCTTGAGCATGTAACAAGAAAACGAATTAAAGTTTTAGCGTAGCGTCTGCTAGATTATGTTGTAAAATATTATTTGAAGATATGTTGTCACTACGATGCAACGAAAAACATGTCGATATTGTAAGATTAGCATGCTAGGTTATTTCTTGAAAACATTTTCTAAGCTTGGCGATCGGTACTCAAGAACTGATATGTTGATTTTTTACGCCTCTAAGACACTGCCACATCATAATAGTTGGAACATATCAGTTTTTAAGATTTAAAAAAATAAAGAAATATATTTCGAGCCTAGTATCCGCTAGGTATTGCTACAACATATTATTTAGAGCTTAGCGATTATTGGGATTTCACAAATTAAATTGAGTATTAAATTAGTGGCCACTACGTCTTCGCCACAACATAATATTTAAAACAAATATTTTGACAAGATTTAACATTTTAAATGAAATTCATTTGAGCATAATGGTCGTTATCATTTACAATGATGTAATAATTTAATCTTAGTGTTTGTTACAATATAACCCATAATATTTGGAGCATAGTGGTGGCAAGGATTTAACAGAATAAATTAAGATTCTAAGAGTCTAACGTCCGTTAGAAAATGTATACTCATAATTTTTTCAAGTTATCGGCCGTATGCTTTAACAAATAAAATAAAAAAATTTGAGCTACACGCCATCTAAGTTCTTCCACAATAGAATATTTTGATCTTAGATGTCTCAAGCATTTAACAAGACAAAGAATGAAATTTTTATCTTAGCATCCACTAGCTTATGTTGCAACATATTATTTGAAGATATGTTGTAGTTAGGATTCAACAACAAACAAGTAAGATATTGTGAACTTAACGGCCGCTAGGCTATGCCTCAAAAACATTTTCCTGAACTTAGCAATTGATTATCAATAATGGATATCTTGAAGTTTTATGCCGCTTTAAGAATTTTTTTGGATTTTCATTCGCTAGCTTATGTTATAACATATTATTTGAAGATTTGGTGTCACTATGATTTAACACATAACATGTAAGATATTTCAAGCTTAGCGATCAGTACTCATTGAAAAATATTTTAGCATAGTGTGTGCTAGTTAATGCCACATTGAAATATTTGGAGATTAGCATATAAAAAAAATGCATGTTTAGATAAGTATAACATTTGGAATATATACACGAACATTCAATCAATTATAAATATTTATCTATTAACATGTCATACATAATACAGTGCTTATCTACCTATCTTTGATACTACAATTTATGATTCACCATGGTTCTTCCTTAATTATGGGTTGTTATTAATCTAAGTCCATAGGCATAGTTGCTTCCTAGGTTCGTTGCTCTCATTCGGGACCTGTTTTATCATCTCAATGTCGTGCCTCATCAATAGATTTTTTTCAAATCTTAGAATCTTTGTTTATCTTTCCCATTCAAAAATTGGGATTATATATAGTAAAATAGGCTTGTCAAGAAAATCCTTTTGACTACCAATTACTTTTTTGGCAATTTCCTTCAGAGTCTCTATTTTTGTATTTTTTCCCTTGTTTTGGAAACAATATCAATGACATGTGAAGTTTCTCCTTCATTTTCCTCAATTATTCTCCTTTAAAAATTAACCAAGAATTTCTTAAGTGATGTCATGAACTCTTCATTAGAAACCAATTCATGGTTTCCATTAAATACTTCCATGACCAAAGCTTATGTGAAAATATGATTTCCTCTAGAAATAATTTCGTCAAATTACAAAGAAAGTATTCTTACATATTCATTCCATTCCCTTAGTCTTTCCTTCATATAATTAGCATATGTCTGGCATATACCAATATTATCCATGGTAGTAATTGAAGGGTCTTTACAAATTCCTTTTTCAATCACCTGCCCTATCTGTATTAATGTTTTCTACAATGATGTCATTGTTGTAATGATTTTTTTGTTCTTTTATATAATAGTTTTGCCTACTCCTTGCATTGATGCATTTCTTTATATTATTATACAATCCATGCAATGCCTTTTGTACATCAAAAACTATGTTGGGAGGAATTTTGGCCTTTAATTGAGTTTCAAGCTCTTTATTTCTAGCACGTAATCCTCTCACTACTTCTACGGTTACTTCAGTTATAGCCCTTATCAAGGATTTCAGATATTCCTCATATTGCACCACTTGGGAGCCTTTGGATTTCCTTTTCTTTGTAAGACTGAAGAGGTATTCTAAATTTTAATGGAAAATAATGGCTTGTTGTGTTGACATTTTCTTTTGGTTACCATTTTTAAGGTTCCTTCCTTAGATTGAATTTAATGTTTACTAAGGGCTCTTCTTTTGCCTCCTAATCTGGGTGTTCTTTGTGGGAAATTATGTATTTCTCTACCCAATTTTGTCTTGCTTCATGTGAAGTAGAGGGAGAAGATTGAGATGATTGCATTGGGGCTATGCTTTGCTGAAATTTTAGTTTGCATAGTTTCTTGTTCTTTATCTAAAAAATTTAAGGCATATGCCACCATAGTTGGTGCTTTTTTTGGTTCAGAAAGACTTCTTGAAACTCATATCAACATTTAACTGGTGGAGATAAGGGAGCACATGGATTTTGTGAATTTTCTTAATAGCAAGATATTTTTCTCTTCATAGCCTCTGTTTTAGTAATTTCTCTTGGAGGTGGAACCACACATGTCTCCTTCATATTCTTCTTAAAAAGGCTTTATTTTTTTGGGTAATAAATAACAATTCATTATCATCATGCACATGTGTATACAATATATATAATCGTATTTTATTCAAATTAAGGTGTTGGGTAACCCTTTTCATTTTTTTCATATTGCCTTATAGGGTGTTTGGGGAGATGAAATGAATTTCTATAGGCTAAGGAAAACTTCAAATTGGGCCACTTTGGTTAAATTTTTTTACATCCCACATAGATTGGGAGGGGGATGTGTTTTAATCTTCTTCTCCTTACACTTTCTAGTAATACCATTGTAAATCTGATATGCGACCTCTTGTTATGCCAATTTTTATGGCACATAATATGGAAAGTGAAAAGGAGGTATAAGGAGCCCCTTTATCATGATAATCAGTATATTATGGATAGAAGGATACAACTCCCATTTTTCTTATCGAAGTGAGGATGGTATTAGAGATTCTCGGTGTCATCGTTTCATGTAATTATTGGTAGAGATAAGGATACAAATAAGTTCATTTATCTTGAATATGTGATTTGAAATGATGGGCATACAAGTCTGAATATTGCTCATTTACCTTCAAATATCTCGAAGGATACCAAATTTGATAGAAATATAAACATTATAGAACACCACAAACAACATCTAGAAGATAGGAAGCCATGTAAAATGATTTTTGATTGTCGACGAAAAAATATTTCTTTATCTCACTAAATTGACATAGAGAGATTTCCTTAAGGAGGGAATCTTGTCATCATCAATAATAAAATAAATTAATGAGATCCAAGAAACATCCACCTTAGATATTGATTAATTTACATATAGCCTATTCATGAGGGCCATGTCAATATAGACTCCTAGTCTAAACCTCTTAATAAGGATATCAGGAAGATTAGAATCATCCATATTATCTAATGGGTCAAATATCCAACTCTTGAAAACATCTCTTACTCTTCTTTGGGCCATCCAGAATCGATTGTTTTTGAGTTGTACATGGATTTTAGCTTTGGAAATTTATAATAACTTTTGTATGCATTCCCAACAAAAAAACCTATTTTGTTTTTCCATGATTTAGAAAATAATGACAAATCCTTGGACTTGGCATGAAGTAGGTAGGAAGCAATCACTTCTGGAAATGGAAGCATCTCTATTTTAGTGGTAATTAAATGAATATTAAATCTTTTTATAGCCCTTATGTCTCATAACCATAGCACTTGATCTTCTGGTATACCCTTTTTGTCCATGATATCAACACTTTCATCCTGTACTATGGGAAATAGAGCTGAGTAATGTTTAAATTCATCATGTAAGGCAACTGAATAAAACACGGTATCTCTTATTACTCTACCATCCTCATTGGAATATAAATAAGCATCTACCATTGACATTACCGACTCTCCCTCCATGTTGAAAAATTAAAGTACCACAAACACTGCATACATGATCAACATAAATAATTACTGAGAAAAATGACCTAATTGAATATATGGAAACATTTATGTCCCTAATTATGAATACTAGGTAAGATTAGAAAAAAATTCCAAATAAATGAAATAAGTGTTAATCCTAGTGGTCACTACAATTAGACATAAATAAATATTGAGATATTAGTGGTGGTTAAGAGTCATTCACAGAGACTTAGTATTAATGGAATGAGCAAAGTAAGACTATACATACACCAATGAGGGGTCAAGATATATGTATTTTTAACCATGGCGTTTCTTAGGTGTCACTCTAGTAAAAAATATTAATCCAATAAGAAAATTATGTCAATACAAGCACTTTTGAGGCTTCAAGACTTACCTAGTTCAGATCCTAGTGGTCGCTAAGCTAAACTATAACTAAATATTTAGAGATTGGTCATATCTATGCATTATTCACATTAAGACTATTATTAGAGTGAGAAAAATTTCTCCAAGCTTTGCACTAGTGGGGGTCAAGATATACATAGATTTGATCTTAGCGATCACTAAGTTTAGCCACAATGAATTATTTAGAGCTTCGTTGTATCTAGGCTTATTTCAAAGAACAACTATTATTGCAATGAGTAAAAGAATGCCAATCCTTACACCACTAACAGTACAAACATAAGTATTTGTTATCTAGCAGTCACTACTAAGGTCAGCCACAAAATATTTTTTACAACTTAATAGTGTATAAGAATCATTAACAAATAATTACATACTTCTTATCCTAGCTATTAATACGATCGAACACAACGATATATCTATAGTTTAGCATTCACTAAGAATAATTAACAATAAAAATACTAATGCATAGGAAAATACATAAATCTTGGTGGTCAATAACATCCACCTCGATAAAATATTTTGAACTTAGTGTTACCTAAACACCATTTAATGGACATCTATTATTGACTTGAGAAAATTGTTGTAATACATGTATTCTTAAGGGATCAACCTTTACTTAGGTCTGATTAGTTTGTTGTAGGATCATGTATATGTCTCATTGCTAGGAATCATTCATATAATTACTATTAATGGAATGAGAAAATAACGGTTATACATGCACCATTGAGGGGTCAAGATATACGTAGTTTTAACCATGGCGTTTGTTAGGCGTCACTCTAGTAAAAATTATTAATGCAATGAGAAAATTCTATCAATACAAACACTCTTGAGGCTTCAAGACTTACATAGTTCAGATCCTAGTGGTCACTACGTTCAACCAAAATAAAATATTTAGAGATTGGCCATTTTATGCATTATTCATAGGACAAGTATTATTATAATGAGAAATATTTCTACAATCTTTGCACCAAGTGAGGGGTCAATATATGCGTAGTGCTAATTTTAGTAGTCACTAAGTTTAGCCACAATGAATTATTAAGAGATTTGTTATATCTAGGCTTATTTCAAAGCATAACTATTATTGCAATGAGAAAAAGAACGCCAATCCTTTCACTACTGAGGGGTACATACATAAGTAGTTATGATCCTAGTTGTCGCTAAGGTCAGCCACAACATATTTTTTAAATCTTAACAATCATTAACAAATAAATGTGCACTTCTTATCCCATCTATTACTATGATCAACCATAATGATATACCTATAGCTTAGTCATCGATTGGCATCAATAACAAGAAAAATATTAATGGATTACCAAGAAAATATATAAATCTTAGTGTTTAATAACATCTTCCTTGAAAAAATATTTTGAACTTAGCGTTAGATAAACACCATTCGATGGACATCTATTATTGACTTGAGAAAATTTTTGTAATATATGTATTCTTAAGGGATCAACCTTTACTTAGGTCTGATTAGTTTTTTGCAAGATCATGTATATGTCTCATTGCTAGAAATCATTCACACTGAATTACTATTAATTGAATGAATAAAGCACAAATGTACATGAACCAATGAGGGGTCAATATATACGTAGTTTTAACCATATAATTTTCTCGTGTGTCATTCCAAAAAAAACATTAATGCAATGAGAAAATTCTTTCAATAAAAGCACTCTTGAGGCTTCAAAACTTACGTAGTTCAGATCCTAGTGGTTGCTAAGTTCAACGACAACAAAATATTTAGAGATTGGTTGTAACTATGCATTATTCATAGGAAAACTATTACTAGAGTGAGAAATGTTTTCTCCAATATTTGTACTTGGTGGGGTCAAAATATGTGTAGTGTTGATCTTAGTGGTCGCTAAGTTCATCCATAATGAATTCTTTAGAGCTTCATCATATCTAAGCTTATTTCAAAGAGCAACTATTATTGTAATGAGAAAAACAACACCAATCCTTGCACTACGGAGGGATACAAACATAAGTATTTCTGATCTTATTGGTCGTTAGGGTCAACCGCAACATATTTTTAGAACCTAACGGTGTATAAGAATCATTAACAAATAAATACATACTTCTTATCATAGCTATTACTACGATCAGCCACAACGATATACCTATAGCTTAGCGGTCACTAGGCATCATTAACATGAAAACTACTAATGCATTAACAAGAAAATATATAAAGATTAGTGGTCAATAACATCTACCTCAACAAAATATTTTGAACTTAGTGTTACCTAAACACCATTCAATGGACATCTATTATTGACTTGATAAAATTGTTGTAATACATGTATTCTTAAGGGATCAACCTTTACTTAGGTCTGATTAGTTCGTTGCAGGATCATGTATATGTCTCTTTAATTAATTATAATTGTATAATCTCCTAGGTCATTAAATATCATAATTTCCATATGCTTCCACCCACAAAAGTAATTTCAATAATCAATTTATAATTTTATTTCAATTAGTGGTCCTAACATTAACTTAAGTTTAATTTTCTACAAAATCAATGAGTGAATGAATGAATAATAGCACTATCAACAGGTCACAACATACATAATTTTATTCCTAGCGGTCACTAATATGTGCTATAATGAAATATTTAAATCTAAGTTGTCATTAGGCTTCATTAATAGTAAAACTATAAATTCAATGAGAAAAATATAGAAATATTTTAAGGTTAGTGGGTGCTAAACATCATTACCAAGAAAAATATCAATGCAATGAGCAAAGAGAAGAAATAAGTCACTATATAGGGGTCAACACATACTAAATTATGTTCCTGGTAGTCTCTAAGGTTATCCACAAAAAAACATTTACAAGCTTAGTGTCACTATGATCAACATCGACAAAATATTTTTAGCTTAGTGTTCTCTAGGCATCATTCACTAGACATCTATTATTGAACTAGGAAAAGAGTTACATTACATGTTTCTTCAGGGGTCACACTTTACTTAGCTCTGATTAGTTTGTTCCACAAAATTTTATACCTCTCTTTACTTATTTATAATTTTACTATATTGGCTGGACTATCCCTAGCAGAGCCAAGTGTTGCACTAATACCCTCAAGAGGGATCAAGCCTTATGTACTTCTCATAGTATTTACTATAAGTTATTGAAAGGAATATAAAAATTCCACATTTTAATATAAATTAAATCTCAAAATAGATAGTGATCTATAATTAGTTACTAAATGAAGTCTCAAAGTCCATGGTATAATTTTCTTAAATATAATGAGCACACTCTTTGTAGTGTTCGTATGAACATACGAGACTCTGAACCTTATGTATAATCTCCTTGTCATTAAACATAATAATTTCACAAGATATCACATTAAGAAAGAAAATCCATGTCATCTTACAATTTTTAGTGTTGATATCATTAGCTTATTTAACTAAAACAACCAGAGCCTATAATTTTAATCTCTAATTGTTGTATATGTCTTTCGAGAACTATCAATTAAGTGAAACATTATTATAAATCTTTTTTTATCATGAATTCTTAAATAGTAGGTTTTATAATTCCTTGATGCAATGTTTTTCAAAGAGGAACCTACATAGACGAAAACTCTTTACATTTTTTCTTTGGCAGTCACATATATGTTTTTATAAAATTTTATTTCCAACAATTTCCTTATGTAATCAAACAATTATTGTAAACAAGAAAACAATTATTTGTGTTACTATTACTATTTCATCTACTAGAAGTTATTATCACTATTTCATTACTACAATTTAATTTATAACGAAATGTCTATAGAAACCGGTCACTAGCGGTCCAAAAGCCCTAAATGAATAACAACCCTAACTAAACAAAATCTATTTTCCTCAGCCTTTTTAGCAACACCCATTTTTTTCTTCCAATAATCATTGATGTCCATGTCAGGTATTTTACAAATCATTTCTCAGTCCTCTTACGAAAAAAAAATACCCATAACATGTTTTACATTATTTGCAAGCGGGGTACATACATATTTAGCAAATCATTTAGGGATCAATAGATAGAATGAAAAAATGATGTCAAACCCTATCAATTGAGAAGTGTTTGTCAAAGAGTGTTAAAGAATAGAAAAATTTGACTATTGAAGCAGACAAAATAGGGTTTCATTGAAAAGGCTACGGAAAATTCTACATTCATAGAATTTCAAAATTTTGGAAGGAGAAAAGGTGAGAATGCATACCAATTTTTGATGCCTTCATGAAAACAAACAGTGCTCAAAATTTTTGAAATCAAACCGTGATTATATTTTCCAATGAATTATTATGCTTACGGATTTTTGACCCTTAGACTAATGTTCTTACCAAAATCTTCGCAAATCTAAGTGTCCTTGAAATATACTAATAATTGGCAATCTATAATGTCATGGAACCGACACTTCTAACTACCACTTTCTTCAGCACATGGATTACAAAAGACACATGTATGTTGTTAATTTTATTTATATTTAATGGATAATTAATGGCTATCAAATTATGCATATATTTTGAATATCATGCAAAATTTACATTTTTAGTTTAATGTTGGGGGAACCAAAATAATAACCATATATGCCACACACAAAAATTATCAATATTAACAACATTATAATCAAAAACAACACCATGCTCATTGTCAATATTATCATATTTAAATTACATAGTGAGTATATAAGTATTACATACTTTGACTATACTACCAATGATATGTGGTTCAATTGATGCCTCGCATATTGAATTAGAGTTTAATATTGTACCACTTAACATTAAATGTAGTACGAAAAAATTAAAAATACTCTCAAGTGGCAAATTTTAATTTATATGGTTTAATGGCCATTAAATGTTTAGGGAAGCTTAATATTAATTAGGTAACATTTGACCTTACAAAAAAGTGTAATTATTATTGTAAAGAATTAAGGTAATATTTTACAACATAATTTTTAATGTATGAGAACTAAAATTTGAAATTGTTTGAAACTTAAATTTGACATACATATACTTAATTGAAATTAAGCCTTTAATATTGAAAATCATTAATAATAAACTACGTAGCATGAGTTAATTCTACTCAATATTATACACAGCTTATTAAAAATAAACTTACATTGTTAAAAGATTAGGTAAGATATACAAATCTTAGAAATAATTAATACACATAATTGAATTAAAGCATATACCACCATCGTTAATCAAATAAAGACTAAAATTGAACTCTATACCATAAACTAAACATAGCTATAGAATTAGAGAATTAAATAAATGAATGATTTACCTCGACACAATATTAATGGCCCTAAATTTAAATGCAAGAGGAAACTAGGCTAGACAAATTTTGACTAGAATGTCGACCTGAAAATGTTAATGATGCCCCTTTGATATGTGAGTGATCGTTATTCCATGTGTGAATGTTTGCACTTCATCTAAAAATGATTGCACTTCGGCGTGAGAGGGATCACCCTTTAATGTGCGAGGATCGCACTTCATTGTGCGAGGGATCACACTTCATAGATGTACGAGGCCACAACTCTCTAACACTATGATGAGTGATCATTGGCCCATCCAAGTGCGAGTTTTCAAACTTGGAAATACGCTCGCTCACACATTGAAGTGTGATCACCAACATTTTACCTCCCATTCTAGTCAATATTTGAATTTTAGCATGTACAAAAAAAGTCACAATGATTGCTAGGCTATACAAATTTTGAAAGTCATAGGGAAAAGAAGCTAATAATTATGCATAAGCCAATGATTGTGAGTGGTAATGTGAATTATAGTATCACTAGTTATAAAAATCAAAGTCAACATTTATAACTTTTATACTTAAAATTTAGAAAAAAGGTAGCCAATAACACAAGTAAAATCAAGTCACATGTACAAATTAGCCAATAAAAAGGTGACACATCAGTTGTCCCAAAAAGGTGATTTTATTCACAAGTAAGGGATAATATTAATTTTATTTGTACTGAAAAGTACCTATTTTAAATCCCTTAAAAATACTTTTTCAACAAAATTTAAATCCACAAAATAAAATATGTGCATTAAAAAATATAAACCTTTTCAAATCTATTTTTTTATAAAAAAATATGATAGCTCATGAATCTCTAAAACCTCCTACATTAAGATTCACAATCATTGGCTCCTTTCCCCTACACTATGTGTTTTATAGATAAAAATATACACACAACAACATGATCTTAGGGTGTAATACAATTTGTTATATGTTTAAATATTTGAATTAGATGAGGTTTTAAAGATGTTCATATAAGATGTATATTTTTATTTTCTCATTGTGATGTCGATTCTCCATACTAATGTTATAGATTTAAATGTCCTAGATACTAAGTTTATCTTTGTATTTGTGGATACAATTGAAAATGAACTCTGTTTTTGAAGATGGAGCACATGTGGATTTACTATCCAAAGGTGTGAAAGTTACGGAGGGAATAGTTTATTCATCCAAAGATACACTCCATTGTAGAGACATGGGGTCTAGCTTATTCATTATCACAATAAGTATTGTATTCAATGGTAGAGTGAGACTATCATACACAATTGATGATTGTGAAACCCTAGTGGAAATTGAAAATAAGGGATACTTTATCCCATGGGAAAGGAATCAAATGATTAAGCATGTGATTTCAAAAAATTACATATGGGGGTGATGGAATTCATAAAATTATGAATAGTGACTCAAATGATACATTTAATGAGGATGATTATTTGAATTCTAATATATATAGCCATTATTTCACAACTCCTAAAGACAGGGGTGAATTTTCTACAACCCAGGTGGTGCTAAAAGATAAGTGTGCTCGGAAAGAAGGTGACAAAGCTGAAGGGTTTATATCCTTGGTACAAGAACAATACGTGATTTTGGGAGTAGTGTTGGGACCCACACAGTTTGGTGTCTTAGTGGAGAATATTATAACTACATGCAATGATTTTTATCCAAGTCTACAATACAACAACAAAGTTTCATGGCCAATAAAAAACCTAGTTTATCTAGAAACAAGAATTGCACTTTGCATGAATGTAAATTCATAACTCCAAGAAATAACCGCCACATTAAAAACTAACTTCAATTTGAAGTTCAAGGGGGTTAATGTGGAGTTGATACATTTTTGTTCAAAAGAAAACAAATCTTTTGTAGAAGCAAAAATTACAAATGTCTGTGAAGGAGACATGGTGCACTTTAAAAAATTAGATGGAAATACATTTGGGGTACATGTTGATAAATTAATTAGGCCTTTTTGCAAGGGTTGTTCCATATCAAAAGGATATCTCATCCAATGGCACTGCTAGCTAGTTGGCCCATCAAGATGGTTCCGTTATGGAAGTAAGGCTAAAAGAAATTCTAGAAGAGTTTCTGTTAAAAATGTGGAGTTCATTTTAAGATCCATTGCCTCAACCGGTATACCCAAATTCATATGAAGTCTCAATATGTAGTAGTAATGAAAACTTGACAAAAATACCTTACAACTCCTACAAATGCCAAAAGGTAAATTCTAATCCATCTAGTACACCAAAGGCAAGGGAAAATGATGAACAAAATAAGAGAACAATGTTTGTATGAAGTTGAGAAATAACCTTGCTACAAGGAAGGATGTCTCACCAACCTATCTCTAATCACTTTCAATCATAGATGGCATTTAACTCTAGCTATGAATGAACTTCCCATCAAGAAATGTGTACTACACATTCAACACAAATACTAGCAGCTTTGATAAAGGTCAAAATTTTGAACATACTATAGATAAATTGAATTTATGTGGAAGGGATGTATGTCGAATGCATGGTACAAATGTCATGGAATCCTGAAAAGAACCTATTAAGGATAAAAACAATCTTGGATTAAGAGCAAGATAAGGGAAGTAAATGAAAATATAGGAAAATAAAAATAAATTCCAGACACTTTTATAACTATTGCATTGATATCAAAAATGATGGAGAGGAATTCGATATATCCCCTTACATGTCTTGTTCAGTGGGACAAGATGGTACTAAAGTAACAATGAGACCGTTTCCTGCATGTTATAGTTTTTCTTACATCCTACAAAATTTTAACGAGGGCCTTTCACTGATGGACCTTCCTTCAATGTCATTGTCAAATCTCGGTAAAATATTGCAAGAACATTTCTCCCATGTTTCAATCACCAAGAACAACTTTTTTCCAAATTTGATGAGTACATAGAAATTAAGAACAAACGTGCAACAAACTCATGTCCAGAAACACTGGAACAAATAGATCAATGCTAGAAATGGCACAATGATTACATTCAAATTTTTTGTTCAAATTACTATGCACATAGAGTGTAATCACAACAAAATCCTAATAGTTATTTGAGCATTGTGCATGAAAAAATGGACAAGATGAAAACTGCAATACCAAGGATAGATAGAAAAGAAAAATCAATAAGAAATGCTATTAATATCCCTGTTACCTTCACTGGTATGCTAACACATGGGCACAAAATGAGGTGTTTCAGAAATTTGGTCTCCTTTAGTTGAGAAAGGAGCAAACTTCACAATAACATCATTGACACTATGTATATAGAAGCTAGAAGAACCACTTATAGATTAATATGGTGATTTTTTATATAGTAGTGGGATGTCAAAACACCCATTACATGATGCACTATTACAAAATGATGCATATGAAAAGTGCAAGGAATATAAGAAGAAAAATGAGCATGCTCATACAAATAATATTGTAAGTAGATGTTCAAGTTTGTTTAGAAAATAACCACCAATTCTATACTTGCAACTAGATAATGCTATAAGTGACAACAAAAATCATACATTATTTACATTTCTATCCATGTTAATAGCTAAATGTGTTTTAAACATAGTGTTCATGAGTTTCCTTCTAGTTGGTCACACGCATGAAGACATAGATGGGACATTCGGTTGATTATCAACATCCTTGTACAAATTGGAAAAATTCTCTTTACCAAAAATAATGGACACTTACAGAACATGTCAAGATTATTCCAACACATTCAATATATACCTTATCAAGGAATTCTATGACTTCAAGGCCTTTTGGAACCACACTTGCTAGATGGTAACCACAAGATCATGGGTATCAAAAAACCAAAGATGTTTAAATTCCATGTCATCAACAAAAGGCCTATCATGGAGTTCAAAGCATCAATCATGGATTCAAAATGGTCACACTCAATTGAGATCTGGAAATCATTAGATGAGAAACCTTTCTTTCCTGAAGGGTATCCTCCATTGACACCCTTCAAAGAAATCAAAGATATGATAGACATGTAGAGAGGCATTCATGCATACATCACACACTAGTAAAAGATTTGAATAGATGGTGGAGAAACATACTATGTTTTGAAGATTACATATTGGAAAAATGTTCAACGTTCCTAGATAATCCCTCTTTCAATTACAACATGATGAGGAGAGATTGTTTTTGGCCAATTTTTTTAGGAAAGTGCAATGTATGATCAGATTATGGCCACACCATTTCTTGACATGGATAACTATTATAGTCAAAATGTCCTTTCAAAAAAGGATATATATGTTGGTATTATTTGTGATAGACTTTGAGAGGAATTTAACCCAATAGTGGATGTGAATGTTGAGCGAGATGATACTAGTAAGACCAGCTGATGATAATGTACCTATATAGATGAGCAAGGTAAAACAAATTCTAATACAAGATGTTCACAAAAAGGTTCAAAATATTACGTTGGTGGGAACACAAATGAAAAGAAAATACAAAAAAATAAAGGTACCAGGAACACTTAAAGAAAAGGCAGTGGTGGAGAAAATCAAGGGACACATCAAATATTGATATAGACAATGTCATCTAGGCAAAGAGTCCAAGAAAAATATGGAAAGGAGATCAAATTAAAATACTTGAATTGGGGTTACGAACCTATCAAGCAATACCTTACAAAAATTCAAGAAAATTAATCAATACCCTTGTGAGGGATTAACTCTTATATAATTATTGGGGCTCAAACTTATACCTTTGTCTCAAATCTGAAAGGACTGAGTCATTGAGTAAACAATAGGAATGTCTCAAAGTTGTGGGACCTTGCGCTTTGAGATCGACATTTAGAGAATCCTAATTCCTCTACATATTTCTACTATTATTTCTCATCCTATTGCTAAAAACTGGACTAGGAATATAAGGATATGTGAAAAGGGAAAACTAAAACTAAGGAAGGAAATAGCACCAAAAAGAAAGGGGGATGAACACAATCATATTTGAGTGAAAATAAAGGAGGATGCTTAAAATAAGGCTAGACATGCATAGCATAGAATATAACGTAGTTGTATAGTCATTTTCATGAAACAAAATCACAAAAGGAGATGCAAGGGACATGAGAAGGAATAAAAAAACACAACGTGAAGGAAAGGCAAGAAATAATAATAGAAACATGATAAGGCAAAATATATCCACACAATAGTGCTTCAATTACTTCCATTAATACACAATCATTACAATGGCATGTGAGGCTGATATCCACATGCCAGACCACATCTAAAGGTCTCGTAACTCAAAAATCAAGGCAATGCCTATACAAATTGAAATATTCCAACTCTTATCGATGAGTCATGCTCTTGTATTCATAAATAAAGCGATGAAAGAATAAGAGGAAGAGGGAAAATATGATTTGAATCTTCAACCACCAACAACTAGTAATGAATTCCCGTGAATCTATCTCGTAATTCTTCCAAATATGATTTTCATATCTTCCTAATGTATAGGATAAGTAAGGAGGTGAGATCTACATCAAATCGGGTGGTTAAAGCAATTATATCTTGCATTAATGGTGTGAGGGATGTTTTCCAGCTTCTCACCTACCAAAACCTATCAAAATTCAAATTTAAATATCATGTGGTATGGCCCACATCGAAGTTATCAAACAAAAGTTATGAATATTTGAAGTCTCGTAGGTTTCTCCGACTTGCAATGACATGTGGCATTGTGAAGATGGTGGAAGAATGACCAACCGTGTATCTTCTTTGCACCGCTTTCATGTGTCAAGAAATGGTTTGTCATAATGATTTTTCATCCATTTGTAACACTTTGATTGGTTACGTGTATCACTCTCAATGTGTGACAGATACCATGTGGCACAGAGATGGCACAGAGAGGATCAAAGGTGCGCATGGTGAAAAAAGTGTGAAAGAAGAAAGCAAAAAGAGGAGTGAAAAAGTAATGCATGCGTATGAGGAATGAGTGGAATACCTACTAGAGGTGCATATTGTAGAGGTGCAATCATTAAAAAATAATGTGTGGCAATAATAAAGGGGCACACAAGAATGTGTGGGACTTATCTAATTTTATGAAGCAAGACCAAGGTGTGTGTAGGATGCATGAACTACTGGGGAGAAGGTGAATGCGCAAATATTTACAACAGAAAATGGAATAGATACAATAAAATGAGAAGAAATATGAGAGCTTTAGGAAAAGAAGAGTTCAAAAATGTGCACAAGAAACTGTGGCCAAGGCAATGTGCTAAAGGAGCAACAAGAGTGTGTAACCTGCAATGTGGAACCTTAGAGTGAGAATGGAAATATAAGTTTTCCAAATAACTAGGTGAGTTATTTTGGATAAAATTTTGAAGAATTTCAGGACTATCTACCTTAGATGAAGGATATCAATATATTGGAGCATCAATTGGTAATGGAGTCGTGTATATATGAACCTCTAATCTATAACTTTGAAGAACTAGCCCTGAGTCACTTGAAGCATATTCTAAACTTTTTTTTTGAATCCTACAATACTTGTTGAAAAATACTTTGGAAGATGAATGGCATTCTCGAAGCAACAAAATATTATAGAAGAATAAAGTGGGGAAAGAAATAACTATGTACACATAATACAATGTGCGCACAAGGCACTTAGAGGAATGAAACTACTCTAATATAAACAAATTGATGCAAAAACTTAATAGAAGGTTTTGAGATGGATCCCATTGACTAGGATTAATAGTGCACATCCATCAAGATGTGATAACTCAAAATATTTAGCCTCCTTGCAATAGCTAATGATTTATAGGCCACTCCAAATTACATCAAACTTTGAATGGAACCTTGGTTTGGCTCATTAGCATCCCATTTCAAGACCAAGTCCCCAACATTTAAATATTAAGTCCTATCCTTTCACAAACCACTTCTTTTTTATTTATAATGTTGTTCTAGCTTGATCGGGAAGAGTTCCTTAATTCTTCAAATTCAACCAGCTCCACCATTCTGATTCTTCTCTAGTATGTGTCTTTGTATTCTATCTCGCTAGGTGGGTGATAACGAATTCAACTCAAGTATCAAATGAAGTGTAGCCACCTTTCCATAGACAAGATTATAAGGAAAAGTCCATATTTCCTTCTTCACGATGATTCTATTTTCCCAAAGCATTCGTGAGACCTTTGTATACAACTATCTTTGTCTAATATTCATTATCGCTTCATGATCCCGACCGAGTTCTATTTTTTCCAAGCCATTACCTTGAGGATAATAATTGGAGGGGTTCTTCAATAAAATACCAATACTAAGAGCCCAATGTGATTTTAGTACCAAGGAAGGATTTTCATTATTTGAAATAATTTTCTCGAGGGATTCCAAACCTTATTACGATACCTTCGATAAATTTGAGTACAACTGGATCAGTTGATTCTTTGCGCACAACAACCTCTATCCATCAAGTGAAGTAATCCATAGATGTCGGCACTCACTTGTGCTCGATGCTTGAAGGTGGATTGATCATGCCTATGAAGTCAAGACTCCATTGCACAAAAGGCTGATTTACTTGGTTTGGTCGGAGGGGAAGTGTTGCCAATTTATTCTTTCCTACAAAGAAATCCAATTCTTTGCACTTCATAACCCACTTGTGTGCATCTCGCGAACATGGTAGGCCAAAATAATCCTGCCATTATAATTTTCATCACCATAGTATTGGTAGAGAAGTTTCCACCAAATAATCCATCGTGAAATTTTTATAACACTTTTTCAATCTATGCATCATCAATACACATTAATAGCACGCCATCAAAATTTATTTTGAGGATAAGGCCATTAATTAGAACATATGGTATTAACTATAGCCTCAGATGCCTCCTCTTTGCTTTGTTCAAACTAGAAGGGTATGTGTCCTCAGAAAGGAATGTGATCATGTCCTTCATCCAGATATCTACACTAATATTTTCATCTTGTTTGGGCTCTCTACGTGGGAGATGTTCATTTATAAATAAAGAAGTCTCAGGATCATTCTATGTGTCCTCAACAAGTTGTTTACAAAGTGTGCTACCTCTAACTAGATTCATGGATTTGATATTCACATCATACTCCATGATTTGGTCACCCACTTCACTCTCTTCTAGATAATTTATTCTTCCATGATGAATTCTCTAACACCTGAGTGTAAAACTAACACCTTGATGTGGTTTGTGGTGAGAATGCTTTTGAATTTATTAAGTACATGCATGATGGTGTAGACCTTTTTCTCCATGTGACTATATTTAAACTCATAATCCTGTAATGTTTTATTGAATAAAGCCACTAAATGTTGGAGTCCTTGTTAATTTTATTTTTTAGGACAACGACACTTGCATCAGCTCCGTAAGCATAAAGGATGAAATCCTTGGAATAGTTTGGATTAATGAGTGTTGGAGTGCAAGAAATTTCTTGCTTGATCTTGTTGAAGTTCTCTTTTCCTTTTACTGTCCACTTGAAGATTTTGTCCCTCTTGAGCATGAGCATGATGGGCATTACCAGTCCTACAAAGTTAGGAATGGATCTCTTAATAAATTTTATTTTTCCTAGGAAGGACTACAAGGCTTTCTTATGCGCTAGCAGGGAAATAGACAAGATGGATGAAACATGCTCAAGATAAATTACGATGGCATCCTTTAAGACCACATGGCCTAAAAGCATTCCCTATACCATTGTGAAATTTCACTTCTTGGGGTTCAAACATCCCAAAATTTATGCATCTTTTAAAGACTTTCTCCAAGTATGTCATGTGATCTACGCTCTACTTTGAGAAGACAGCTTATGTCATCTAGCTAAACAAAGATGAACTCATTGGTATATCCTTTGAAGTTAATATCCATGGTGCACTTTGAAAGGTTACACCTATGTTTGAATAACCAAAAGGAATATTTTTATATGCATATGTTCCCCACTTAGTTGTGAATGTTGTTTTGAATTGATCTCCTTGACCAGGATTTGATTGAATCCATAATACCCATCCAAGATAGAAAATATCTGCACACACCACCACATCAGTAAATATGCTCCATAGAAGGAAAAAGATAATGATCCTTAAACCTTTTTTAAATCTCTCAAATCAACACAGAGTCTGATTTCACCATTCTTATTGTACACTGAACAAGATTCATGACCCAAGTAGAGTACTTGATCAGAAATATTAACTTTTCCCCAATGAGTTTAGAAAATTCTTTCCTCATGAGGGTATTTATCCTTAGATTGACCGGCCTTTTTTTCTGATGGTCTTGATAGTAGGATTAAGGTCAATAAAGTGATGAGAAAATGTGGATTGAATCCTTTGAGGTCTTCATACTCCCATGAGAAACTATCACTATATTTTTGACAGAGAGAGATGAAGGCATGTTTTTCATCATGTGTGAAAGTTTTTCTTAGTAGCAATTCCTTTCCGATGCAATAGTGACTGGGAATAGTCTTCTTATGCCCCGCCTAAGATTTTACGCACCCTTGAACTCATCATCGAGATGAATATTTTATCTAAGGTAGCCATTCCTTTAGGAAACTTGTTTGCCTTTAGCTAGATCAATTGGTTACCATAGCTATTATGCAAGTCATCTTGCATTCTTGAAGAGAACTCTATTTAATTTTGAATTAACTAGCAATCTACATGTCACTATCAAACACTTTCTAGTTGGTGTTATTTTCTAGAATAAATGGTTTGATTACCATCTTAACATGTTGCACATTTCCCTTAATGAAATCCTCCATAGGAAAACTATGAACCAAGCCCGACCATTTAATTGGCTTCTTTGTTCATCTTTCTTGGCACCACCTACAGATTTAGAAAATCAAAACTCTCAAGGGGATCCCAAAATCTATGTTTATAAGCTTTGATAAGCTTATTATTTGTCACACATTTTTCGGTAACTTTGTGGATAACTAATTATACATACCCAAAGATCTCGCAACACCTTAATCTTTTTCCTTCTCAACAATAAGAAGACCATGCACCAACATCTCATATTTTGATACATTTTTCAATCATGTGAATCTGAAACCTCATGCACGAAGAATAATTTCTCATCCTTGGTATAAATTAAAATAAATCATATTCCTGTGTCATTTCTACTTCTTGAAGTTAAAGTACATCTTCCACAGACAAGAATTTTCTTTATTTTCTTTAGCACATGCGATAACACAAATTCTTCTTCAAGGATGCAATAAGTTCTAAGCTTAGTTTCAACAACTTCAATCTCTTCAGCAAATGGATCAAATTTTTTGTTCCTTTCTACCCACTATCTAGCACTAAGTTAGGTAGAGAAGGAGGAACAAGCTACTCTTCGATTCTTGTTCTTGGCCTTTTTGTATTAGGTAGTTGGCTTGGAGAGGAGATATGTCATATTTCTCAAAATCATAGGAAATTATTGGCTCATCTTGTATGGTAAACTGGGTACCATACCTTGTTCTTAAAAACATATGAGATCAATCAGAAGTCAAGTAACTACCCACTTTAGGAGTAAAATCTCTTGATAGACAAAGGGAAAACAAAGGAGGTAGGTCAATTATTGACAAATCTTGAGTTATAGTGAGGTATATACATGCATGAAGGGTTAAATCAATATACTTAATGGCTCCTAAGGTGGTGATAGTTGAGCCATCAAGTTGCAGGACTCCTTTAGATAAAGGGGTGTACTTAAGGCTTGGGACATTAACAATTTTCTTAGGCATGACTGAAGTACTAGAACCTAAGTCAATCATAAATTTGTGCACAAGGTTTTTTCCTATGATCAAAGACATATAAAGGGTGGCGGGGGTTTATAACCTTACTTAATTGCTTCTCCTCTCGCTTGATAAATATTAACATTAGTGTGTGGTTTTGGGCAATCGGATTAGAGCACGATATCTCGGCTCGAGCTTCATGCAATAGGTCATGCTAATATTAAATGGCCAGTTTATCCCACATTGTGACATTCACATTTGTCTTCTTCATCGATCCATAATGTTAAATGGAAGGCCCATTGACTTGTGCATTTTGGGTAGAAAATCATCTTTTCTTATTTTTTCAGAGCACAAAGGTAGGGGCCTAAGCTTACGTAGAGGCTTGACCTACCATAAGAGGGGCACGTAATTTCAAGAGGATTGTTGTGTGGAGATTCAATCACGGAGCTTGCATGCTTTTACCGTTGGATTCCTTATTTGTATCTTTCTACTTTTGAGTATCACTGTGTTTCTAGAATTGAGACTTACTCGTCAAACTCGAGAATTCTGCTCTTATACCTTTTGTTGTCATAAAATTAAGTGTGTGGTCTATTTGTGTCATCTACAACTTGGTTAATTACACATAAGTATTCGGCATTGAAGAAAATAAGGTTGGCCTCTGAAGGGGGTTCTATATTTTATTAATTCTCAGGCTCGCTTGCTCTTGTGGAAGGTTCATAGTTAGAAGCAACATGAATCATGTAGGCATACACACATGCAACATTAGCATAATGATATTGACTATGAGGCATACCATTCGATTCCCGTGCCAAATTTTTCTATACTAGGAAAAGTTCTTGGCTTATGCTAGGTGTTGGAAGAGGTTACGCTGGAGGAAAAACTTACAAGGGAAGATGTGCATTATCATGTCATCTATCATTTTTTCATTCTACCCATATATTTGATTTGCATACTAATTACACCATGGTTTATGGTTTTGATTATTCCCTTGATTAGAACTATTTATGAAGGCTTGCACCTGCTACTTTTCTAAAGAGAACTTTATTGGAAACATTTCTAATCATGGCCTTCATTTCTTCATCTTCTTTCTGCTATGCGGTAGAATAAGATTTAGATGCAATAGGTTGAGTGCTCTTCTTAGGAATGGGAGCAATAGAGGATTGAGGCATGTGACACATTTCTAGGAATAAGGGCGTAGGCGGTCTAGGGGATAACTTTCTCACCTAAATACTATTTTTTACCCTTATTGCAATGTTGTAAGAAGCGGTAAGGTTCTAACTCCCATGGACTGAATCATGACTAAAATGTCAATATTCAAGGCAATTAAATAATACAACAAAACATGTTGGGTTGTAGGCCTTACAACTTGATGAATTCTATCCCAATTTTTCTAAAACCTGATATTGAAATCAGTAATTTTCTCATTAGGTTCCCTCTTTATTGTCGTCATTGCTCCACATGATAGGTGATCTAAATTTTCCTCAAAATAATTACATAGAGTTGTTCCAAGATCATCCCAGATGTAAATAGATGTAGGTATCAAAACTTTGTACCTCTGGGAGAACATTCTCTTTAAATGAGGTTATAAGTAGCTTGATCTGCTACATCATCATGTGTGACTAGATAAATAGAGAAAAGGTTTGTTACATCATGGATGTACTCAACAAGGTTGAGTTGATTATCACCAATAACATATGGGATACTCTTGAGTGCAGCTATAGGAATATCATGTTGCACATTAAGAACAAGAAGGCTTCATCTTGTGAAGTTGGTAAAGTTCCTCGAGGTGGAGGTGGCTAAAGTTCCATGGTATGGAACACAGTCGATGTGAGGAGGAGTGGAATTCACGTGATGTGCTAGAGATGGAGATCTATGTGTAGATTTTTTTGCTACGTATTCTCCTAGGAGATAGCTAGAGCTATTTAAAGGATGCTTCACTACTACGCTTTGTCTCATATGCAATGTTCTCATGAAAGGCGTTCAACTACTAGAAACATTAGATCCGGAAGTTTTGGGAATCATCGTATGTGTTGAAACAAGCCTCCAAATGTTGTAAATCACTAAGCCACACACCAAAACTTAACATTAATGAAATTTAAGCTTTCAATGTTGGTCCCACCGAGTATTCTAGAAACTGTTGGGGCTCAAACTTGCACCCGTGTGTCGAATCTGAAAGGACTGATTCATTAATTCAAAAATGGGGCTATCTCCAAGTTGGGGACCTTGCGCATTTGAGACAGACCTCCGGAGAATGCCGGTTCCTCTACCTATTTCTACTACTATTGCTACTCTTAATGATATAAATAATATCCTAAGTTAATGATGCCAAGGGACCATGGATAGAAGGATATGAGAAAAGGGAAAACCAAAACTAAGGTGATAACATAAGAAATAAAGGGGGATGAGAACAATCAACTTTGAGTGAAAATAAAGGAAGATGCATAGAGGAAGGCTAGACACATGTAAAGACCGACTAGAACATAGTTGTACAGTCATTTTCATGAAACACAATTAGAAAAGGAGATGCAAGGGATGTGATAATGCACAACAAACACACAACATGAAAGAAATGCAAGAAAGAATAATAGAAACAAGTTAAGGAAAAGATAGACACAAAACAATGCTTCTATTACTTCTAGAAATGCATAGTCAATTACAACAACATCTTAGGTCAATATCCACAAGCAAGGACTAGATATAAAGGTCTATAACTCAAAAATCAAGGCAATTCCTATCCAAAATAAAATAATCCAAACCTTATTGATGAGTCATGTTATTATATTTATAGATAAATCGATGAGAGAAGAAGAGGATTAGGGAAAATCTAATTTGAATCTTCAACCACCAAAAATGAGTAAAGAATGCCTATGAATCCACTTGTAAATTTATCAAATATGCTTTTCATATCTTCTTGGAGTGTAGGAGAAGGAAGAAGGTGAGATCTACATCAAATCAAGTGGTTGGAGCAATAAGATATTGTATTAATGACATGAGTGACATTTTCTATCTTCTTAACTACCAAAACCCACTGAAATTCAAATTTTAATATCCTACACTATTTCCCATGTTAGCAGCTATAAAATAAGAAAAATTATGCCCCATTCTGAGATCTACAAAAAAGTTATGACAATTTGAATTTTGCAAGATTCTCTAACATACAATGACATGCGACATTTTAAAGATGGCTAAAGAATGGACAACTATGTATCTATTGTGTCACCTCTGCCATATGTCAAGAAATGGTTTGTCACCAAGATTTGGTACCTAGTTGGCATTCTTTGATTGGTTTTGTGTAAAAAAATCAATGTCCGATAGATACCACATGACACGAGATGGTGTAAAAGGAGCAAAGGCATGCACGGTGAAAAAATCATGTAAGAAGAAAGTAGAGGGAGGCACACAAAAGTAATGTGCATGGGACAAATAAGAGGAATACATACCATAGGTATGTATGGGAGAGCTGCAATCATTACAAAATAATTTTTGGCGGTAAGAAAGGGGGCGCACAAGAATGCGAAGGACTTAGCTACTTTTGGGAAGCATGACCAAGGTACACACACGTAGGATGCATGAACTACTAGGAATAAGGTGAATGCATAGATATTGGGTGCGAGGGAAAATGGAAAAGATAGAGCAAAAGGAGAAGAAAATATGAGAGGATCAAGGAAGGAGGAACACACAAAGGCGTGCGAGGAATTACATCTAAGGGAATGTGCCAAAGGAGAAACAGGAGTGTGTGCAACCCGCAATGTGGAACCTTAAAGTCAAAATTGAAATATAAGTTATCCAAATAACTAGGTGAGTTATTTTGGTTAAAATTAATTTTCAATGTAATTTTCCCAAATGAATTTATTGCCTATAGAAATATAGTTTCAAATCCATTTATTTGAAACAACTTGTTTAACGTAATTTTTAACTCTTTTTGTTGTTTATGACTCACCGAATGGAAAAACATAAAAGTAGTGGAATTTATCACACGTAACTTACATATTTACAATATCACCATCATTTTTTATATACATTTATATAAAAATTATATCAATATATAATATACATAAAATTATTAAATAAATATAAATTTGAAGTATTTAAATAACTATTATTTTGTATTTTTAAAGGGAAATATTGTAAAATTATCGTCTTCTTAAAATTGTTTGATGGGCATAGGTGGTCATCAAATTTAACTCCCGGGCCGATGTAAATTTTTGGTGGCTAGGCTTATGTAACTTAGTGGCTCTAGGTTTATGTAGCTTAGCGGTGGGTAGGCATATGAAACTTGCTACCGGTTGGCTGGTGTAACTTTGCAACCACTAGGATTATTTCATCTAGACGAATCTACTCTTATGTAAATTAGCAACCATTAGGCTTATGTAAGGTAATAACCTATACTCTTATGTAAGATAGTGCGCACGAGGCTTATGTAAGTTAACAACCTATACACTTATGTAATATTATCATCTATTTGTGTAACTTAATGGCCACAAGGCTTATGTAACTTGGTGGCCACAAGGAAGATGTAACTTTGACGCCACTAGGCTCATTTCACCTAGCATGAAATTTCTTCATGTAAGTTAGTGGTTTCTGGGATTATGTAGGTTAGCAACCGCTAGGCTTATGTAATATAGTAACCACTAGGCTTATGTGGGGAATCAAATAATAACAAAATAGAAATCCTAAAATAGCGAAAATGAAATCCAAAAATTGGGATTTATAAATTAGATTACAATAGTGGTGAAATTTAAATCCAATAATAGTGATATTGGAATCCAATAATAGCGATATTGGAATCCAATAATAACAAATTGGAATCCAATAATAGTGAAATCGGAAGTAGAATAAGTCTAATAATGGCAATATCTGAATCCAATATTGTTACTAGTGGATTCCAATAATAGTAATAATGGAATCCAAAGATAGACAAAAATATAATCCAATATACACAAAAACAAATATGAATTTCTTCCAATACTTGAAATACTGGAGTCCAAATTTAGTGAAATAAGTGTTAAAAGGAGACAACAAAATGTGAGGAATAGTTCTACATTGTTTTAAAAATAAGCATCTAGATAATATTGTATTGACAACCTATAGTGAATCCAATGTAATTGAAATTTTTAATTACATGAACCACACTACTACCAAATTGTATGTACTATTGGGTGAAGAGAGAAATGGAAAAGAAAACATGATTCCCATATAGGGAAAAAATGGTAAAATAGAAAAAATACCATGAGTGGAAGAGGTTCTTTCTATCAAGGCTCGATAATATTAAAAACTATGTGATGTTAGTAGAAGGATATAAACCAACAAGGATGGAAGACAAAAATATTTGTATTATAATTTTTCATATGCATTCCATCTTCCATCAACTTTATCAACTATTCCTTCAACTAATCCTTTCAATTTTGAATGCATAGTCACCGATTTTTGTAATTTGGCTAGTGATATTTCTTCGATGTAATAATGGATCTTCTAACAATTATTTGAATTATTGTGTTGGATTGTATTATTAATTTTCTAATACCAATTGATTATTAAAAATGTTAAGAGACACACAAAAAGATACATGGAAATGGTTAAAGATAATGGAGAATCAATTCTAGATGGATGCTACAAACTCTATGATAGAAACAAGATATTTTAAATTTTATGTATTATGTACTTATTGTAGAGAAGAGGTCATGAGGGATTAGATGGAGAAAATTCCACAAAATTGGTAACTCAGAAGCAAA
This sequence comes from Taxus wallichiana var. yunnanensis, assembly GCA_018340775.1. NCBI lineage: Eukaryota > Viridiplantae > Streptophyta > Pinopsida > Cupressales > Taxaceae > Taxus > Taxus wallichiana. The sequence continues at coordinate 849,960,313 of CM031234.1, forward strand.
ATTGGCCTACAAGGAAACATCCATCCTTTTCGTTGTGACGATCTTATGAGTTCTGAGATGAGATGTTCACTTGATGTTGTCACAAAAATTATCTAGTACTAGTGCTTTATGGAAACAATGTCACAATCCATTCATTAGTTGATTTGAATCTATCTGCTCTTTTTTATTATTGAGATACATAGTCAAGAAATGTTTAGGAAACATTACTATTCTCATATGAAGAAATTTTCATCACCGGAGAAAACTTCAACAAGTAATTTTTTTAATGTATTTTAACACATATATGTTACTTATACATTTATTTTTATATGCAGACAACCACAAAGCTATTAAAGATAATGTACAACCTTTCAACTTGACGCTACATAACCATTCCTAACATGGGGATTTACCTTCTATCATTTTTAAAATATATTTAATAAGCTCTATTCTCAATTTCCATGGTTTTCAACATTTCAATTATGTTTTTTACAGTGTAGATGACATATGTGGAGGATATAGGAACATCTACCACAAATATGCAATCAGATATTGGTATGTTAGTCGTCTGAATTTACAAACAAAATTGCTAATAAGCCCACAAATTCATAAGAAAATAAATGATTATGAAGACAACCAACAATCAAAGAATGTAACCGTGGAGGGAGCGGAGGTATCCAACATGAATAAAAACTCACAACCTAGTATGTTATCCATATGTATTTTAAAACAAAATCATTTATAAGGACCACAAATTTATAGGAAGCTATAACTAGAAAATATTAGTTTATATTCTTGGCTTACGGTAGAAGACAAAGTTTAAGGAAGTCCATTTGTAAGCTACGATAACAATTTAAAATGAAGTATATATCTTAGAAGACTCTATGGATCCAAGTTCAATACATGAGTGGTTAGACTTAAAAACCTTACTTTCATTATCGTCTCACCGATTTACAACCGCATATTGTCCACAATGTTTCACTGATTCACTACGCATACTCACTACTTACATTGAAATAACATTTTTTGGATTCAACATCATCATAAAAATAACTACATACAACTTGATCCCTCTTGTAGGTTTATTATGGATCACTTGGCTTTCCTCATTAAAGGTTTCCTAACGAAGTGTAGTTCAACTAATAATGGCATATCCTAGCATTCGCAAATCCTCATGAATAATCGAGGACTATTTTTTTCCAAAGGTTAGTTCAATGAATATAAGTGTAGCCTAGCAGTCACTAAATTTGAATCATAAGATAGAGAATAATTGATATTGTACTTACCATATCACCACAGAAACCACTATGTTTTTCCAATTAAGCATTCATATTCCACAACATGAAATCAATTATGAATTGATTAATCTTTATTTTAATTAATATTTATTTCAAATACATTATGATCACATTTTCAATATCAACAAATATATTATTAATTGAAGATTTTTTTATTTGAAATAGATATTTCATAAAAATATCTAGCATTGAGTGAAGGTGGTGTAATCCAAGCCACAATCTCAATCGATAGCAGAATCGTAGTAAGTTAAAATGTTGTTTAGTTCAATTGGTTATAATCGATACATGGCCGATGAATTTTTTTTCTTTTACTTCTCTGCAGTGTAGCGATAATATTTATTTACTTAATTTAGATATGGAGGAATTCCTATATGGGATAAACAAAACATACAATATGGAGATGTCATTCAAGTGTTGCATGAAAGTTGTCAACCTACGAGGTGGCCATCCGAATTTATAAAATTATTATCACCATATTGTGAACTAGGATTCTATTCCAAAAATCTCATTTATGTTGATGTTAAAAACATATCAACAGGATTCAATAAAAAAATATCTATTGTATTAAATCCAAGACTCACTTAGGGAAAGGAACATTACAATATAGTTGATGGGATAACAATAAGAGACCCAGAAAGGGTTTGGAGTAGAAATGATTTTTCCTACAATTCTAAAAACATTTTGTCTATTACATTAGGTGTAAAGGGAAACCCTCCTTAAAATTTTATGGTTGGGATGAAAAGCAAACACAAAGATTATACAAAATTTAAATGGTTGATGTCCTACTTGTACAAAAAAATATCACATATAGTGTCTAAGGGATTGAATGCAGCAAAGGGCATCAAATATTTGGAGCAAGAAAATTCTAAATAACTATTTATCATTTCAAAATGTTGTTATGATGGTACTTCTTAACATTGTAAATAATATATACATTCATATGTTATTATGAAGGTATTGCTTAACTTTATTATATTATGTCAAGATTGTAGAAATATAAGTTGGGAGTATTTATATTTTCACTGATTATAAGATGACATTATGATTGAATAACTTGTGTGGTGATTTAGCAGAAGAACTTACCCTTTAAAATTTGTAAAATAGTATTATTTTTACACTTTTCATAAAATAAATCTCAAATTATATTGTATATACCTAATTTTTTTTAAAAAAATTAATATAATTAAAATATAAATAAATCTTTAGAACAATTGATGGTCATATATAAAATATTCAAGTCATATGTGATAGTTATTTCAAATATTTGCAAGTATTTTATGGCTAAAAATGTTTAAAATGTTTAAACAATCGTCAAATTTAACACCTGGTTGTGGACTTTGTTGCAACCATCGAAGGGAATGAAAAATGTTTGGGATTTTATTTGATCAAAAACAAAATTAGAGGGATATTATTTTTTGGAGCTTTGCTATGATTTATTTTGTTAATTTGGGATCCCAGATCTTCGGGAATAGTGTTAAGATAAAATTCAAACAATTCTTAAAATGTTATTGTACATTTCTATCATTAGTAAATAATTTAAATTTATTTCATATCTATAATTGAATACGCAATTATTGACCTCCTTAGACTCCCGCCTTGGGAAGGCTAAGACCATACATGACTACAATATTGCAGCCTTTAGGGCCATCGAGGAGTTTATCGTGGGTCATGCCAAGAGTGTTTCTAATCTAAGCGGTGTCCCGACAGCGCTTTGGGGCAATGATAAAGAGAGCAAGAGAACCATTGAGGAGCTCGATAAGATGGATGCTGCTCAGATGACCGCGTTAGGCATGTTTCAAGCTTGGAAAAAGTCAAGATCGATTATTGATCAAGCGCCAAGAAGTAGTCCCGATACTTCTACTTTCTTTTTTGTTAATATTATCAAGCTGGCATTTTGTTGTCTTGCTGTTTTTTTGCCGTTGTTTTGCTGTTAAGTCTTGTCTGTGTAGCTGTTTCTGGGCTACGTTGATTTTGTTGTAACTCTTGAGCTGTGCTACAGCTACTCTGCTCCTCTCTCTTATTCCGGCTTATAGGCCTTATTTTGTATTCAAGGGTATAGTCCCTTTCAAAAAACTATTTGCCAATATTAAAAAAATAATTGAATACGCAAATATATTTGGTTAGTTTTATAATTAATTTGAATGAATTTCATATCAATATTTAAATATGAAAATATATATGGAATGGTTTTACAAAGAATTACATTCTCCTACTCTAAAGTTTCCCTCTTCTCGGTTTCTTCATAATATCTTTAGTGATTATCTGGTTACGTTGAGTTTCAATCACATCATACTAAATGAACCTGGAAGTGTTTCAATCTCTTGAATTTCATTAGCCTAGTGGCCGCTAGGCCACAAGGTATTTTAATTATTCAAATCTTCATAGTTTAATCTTAAAGACATTTAAACATTGATAAGAACCTTATTCCAAAACATTAATAATGCCTAGCAGTCACTACCCCGTATAAAACATAAACATGTTCTGTTTATAAAAAAGAATAAATAATGCCTAGCATCCGCTACCTCATATAAAATAGAAACATGTTATGTATATAACAAAGCATAAATAATGTCTAGCAAATCACCATTCCATATAAACCATAAACATGTTGTGTTTATAATAAATCATAAATAATGCCTAATGGCCACTAGTCCTTATGAAAAAAAAATGTTTTGTATAGAACAAAGCATAAAAATTCCTAGTGGTCACTAGCCAATGTAAAACATATACATGTTCGATTATTCCAAAGAATAGATAATCCCTAGCGGCCACTAGCCCATATAAAATATTCCAACACTATGATTTTGGATTCCAATATATGGGACTTTGGAGTGTATTAAATTTGAATATATGCGATTTTGGATTCCAATATACTTGATTATGGATTCCAGATATGTAATTTTGGATTTCGATATGTGAGATTTTGGAGTCCAAATAATTCCAATATTTAACATTTTAGAATCCAAAAGTAGTAATTTTGGATTTCAATATTGGCTATATGTTTTAGTTGTTCAGATGGAATAAGTCCAAACTTAGTGAAATAAGGATTAAAATAAAAAAGGAACTCAACTCCTAGGTATTCCATACTTAAGATAAAACATAAATAACAAGTATCCACAAATATTCATTGAAATTGGGGTAGGATATCATCACTAATACATAATCCATGATGGATTACTATAATATCTATTTATAAGAAATTGTAAACACCTATTTTTTAATTTAATTATTTAACAATAAAAAAATTGGCCTTGCACCTTAAGCATGACTCGTAATCACGTTCCATATCCTTTTAACCTACCATTATATCCATTTGATGAATTTATCATCTATGAAAACTTCTCAATTACTCATAGAAAAAATCAAACTATTCTATAGTAGTATAATATCCATAAGCACTAGTCCTAGAAAGTTACTGATTCCTTTGAATAGGCTATTTAGAATCGAGTACTTGGGACAAACCATCCCATAGTTTGGTTCTAAGACAAAATATATTATCTTGTACCATATAATTCTCACATTTTAAATTTGATATCCTTACTTGGGTTGGTTCATATACCATAGGTCATCCTTAATGAAAAATCAAACCTACAAATCCCTATAAAATCAAGTCTAACTCACTCATTTAAGGACATTAGTAATTTTAAAGAAAAATCATTGAAAAATACATTCCTAAAACACTCCAAACATTCATAAACTTATTTAAAAAAATAACTCAACATATGAGCAACCCATACATAGGTATGAAACTAGCCATAATAGGTCTAAGAGTGATGCTCTCATTTAATAAACCTTATAATTCAAGACAAGACAACATTAAGTGATCCAGGCCATTCTCTCATTTTTAAAAGATCGTATTTCCAAATTCGTTTCATCCATATAGATATCACATACTAGGTGGAGAATAATGTGTGGTTTGAGGTAACTTTAGAGTAGTATTGGTTTAGGTGGCTTAGGGCCACTTCAACCAAAGCATTAACCTTTTTACATAATATCTTACCCATGGTTAATGTTTGAATGTGTTTCACATCACACATAGCATTTCACATAAATATGAAATCTACGGTTTTAGTTTTAAGTTCATCATAGATTGTCTCAATCAAAAAAATAGAGAGGTCTAAAAATATTTTATGAAAATTATATGATAGGACTAGACCGTATCATACTTTACGATAGGCTAAATATTTATGTTATGTTTGAAAAGTAGCACCCTAGGATTTGCACACTATAAACCCCTACTTTTGACTAACATAGGATTGTCTCTAGGTGTTAGACCCTGTAAATGAGACAAACCTCCATAAAACACTTGTTCCTCCACCTATCCTAATGCTAAAAATACTCCTAGAAATGTAAATGCAACTATCCTAACACTAACCTAGATTTTCCAAGGGATCAGAGAAGGAAGAGATACATAAAATGAAATTCTTAAACTAAGGGAAGTGATAACATAAAGAAAAGAGGATGGAGATATCCATAGTGAGTAAAAATGGAAGAAAAAGAGATAGAATAGGGTAGACAAAAGTGCCATAGTTCAAAGAACACATTCAAACCTCTAATTTTGTGGAGCACAATATGCATGTAAATGAAATGAAAGGAAAAGGAGGAAACATAACTTGAGTTATGGTGGGAAAATCCACAAAACACCGATTTTATTTCTTAAAATGCTACACAATCCATTACAATATATGCATGAGGAAAAATCCTTTACAAAATGCATAAATTCGAGGCCTGCAGCTCACAAAAGTGCTGGAACAATTTTGGCAAAGTTCATTTACAATCTAGAATGTCTCCCCTACAAATGAGGGGAAATTACATATATATAGAGAAAAGGAGCTACCAACTGACATCTTTCATTAATTTCCCATACGAGGTATGGGCAACCATATTGGTTCGCTTACCAATGGTACTTTGCTACCACGGTGAACATGGGTGCCATACCTCATTAATCTGGTTGTTGATCTATATTGTATGATGCCATTAATGTTTGTTCCGTAGATGACATTCCTTTTTGACACCCGACAAGAACCAAATTAGCAATTGTTGACAAAGGAATGAGTTATCGCAAGACAAGGAGAAATGTTGTTGCATGATAAGGGAAGGTTGACGCGTGTCAAGAAGGAATGATGACGTGCGACAACGAAAGGGAAATGATGGGGAAGGAAGAATGAAGTGCGATAAAGAGGGGAAATTATCATACGATATAGAGGAATGTTTTCACATGATAGGGGATGGGTGTTGATGTGCATCGGCAAAGGGTTAATGCGCATCAAGGAGGAAATAATTGACACGTGATAGCAAAGGGGCATTGATGTGTGTCAAGAGGAATGATTGAAACATGTCAAGAAGATGGTTGATGCGTGTTAAGAATAATGGTTAATGCATGTCAATGAGGCAAAAATGAGTAAATTTTACCAACTCGATCATTAAAATAAACCCATCTACAAAACTTCGAGTAGTAAAGTTGTTAATTATCAATGCCTATGCCTATAGGTTAATCCATTTTGAAAGGGGGGAATATGGATAAAAAATTTGTGACTTCGAGAATTGATCTTCCTGCTAAATCGAAAAGATCGGTGATTTTGCATCCATTGGGCATGGATTCATTCTGATTGCTGAAACTAGTTTGATGGCCAAAAGCTTTTAAACATCTAAAACACTACTGGGACATTATTTCATCATCAGACCTTACCTGAAACTAGAAGGTACAACTACAACAGAGCAAAACTATGTACAAATAACAAAATCATACATATCCCAAATGGAACATGTAGAGAGTGCACAAGAACTTATCTAAAAGAAAAGATAACTACAATAGAAAAATGTTTCGTAAGAACTTTGAGGAAATAAAATAATCTACTATTTACAAGGAAGATACTTTATTTTAGTAACAATACTTGAGATAGATTCCATTGACTGGAATCTGTAATTCTTCTCCATCTAACTTGGATAGTTTGAAAGAGTTGTTTATTTTACATCCTAAAATTGTAGAAGCTGGACACTCCATATCACATCAAACTTGGAGTGTCTCCCTAGTTTGGCTCTATTTGCATCCCATTTCAAAACCAAGTCTCCTTCTTGGAAAGTTTTGTTTTTGGTCTTTCTATCAAAGCTCATCTTGATTTGAGCTTGGTCCTTCTCCATTATTTTCATGGCCTAGTTTCTTAGCTCTTCTAGCTACATGAGCTCTACATACTTGACTTCCATAGCTAGAACTTCAAACAACTCCATTATCTTGATAAGCTCCAAGGATAGTAACTCAAGGGATATTGGAAGTCGTGTTTCCTTCCATAAACCAACTTGAAAGGGGAATAACTAGTTTCATTCTTTGGATTGATTCTATCATCTCACAAGGATGATTTCAATTTGGTATGTCAAGTCCTCTGATTTTCATTGAGGGTTCTTCTTATGATTCACAACAAGTTCTTATTCATGGAATTTTCTCTCTCCTTACCCTAGGGGTAGTATTTAGAAGAATTGCTCAAGTAGATGTCATTTATAACATCCGAATTAGATATATGTTCTCTAAGAAAAGATAAGGAATTATTTTATATGATAGTGGAAGGGACACAAAACCTTGTTGTAATACCTTTATACAAATATAGAATGTAGGCTTCATTTACTTTCTTAAGTGCAACTACTTATATCCACTTAGTGCGTGAGTCCAGTAGCTGTAAGGATCCATTTTTGGCCTAGAATGGAATTTGGGTTGATCACCCAAATAAATTCCAAGCCCCATTGCATGAATAGTTAAATTATAGAGATAAGATGGAGTGGGAGGACTGTTATCCTCTCTTTTCCTATGAAGAAGACACACTTCTTACATTTCTTGATCCATGAGTAGCAATCATTGAAGAGATTAGGCTAGAAATAACCAACCCTCATGGTTCTAACAACTATTTATATTTGGGGAAAAATTACCACCTACCTCTCCATCATGAAACTCATGCAATACCCTCTCTATCTGATCTATCTTGATGCACCTTAGGAGGACACCATTCACATCCTTTTTGAACAAAATATTATCTACAAGCACATATGAGATGCAATGAAGTTTGAAATACCTCCTTTTGGATTTACTTAATCCTTGAGGAATTTGACCCATTTGAAGAAAATATACAATATCCTGAGTCCAACAAGGAATGGGTAAACCACCTACAGAATATTCCTAATTATCATGCAACACCATAATAGATTTTTCCTCATCTCTTGATTCAACATGCTAGCATGAAGCTAGTTGTTCACACAACCTTTTCTCCCAACTAATTTTGTTACATATATATATATATATATATATCTATATATATATACTCCATGACCTTGGTTATCTAACTAGCTCTCTTTTCATTAAGGTTCTTGTTCAAAAGAAAATATTTTACACCAACATGTGAAACTAATAGATGAATTCTATTATTTGACACTAGATGCTTGAATTTATTTAAACTTCTAATCACAACAAGGACATGCTTCTCAATGAATGAATATCTCACCACTTAATTCTCAAGGCCTTGGCTGAAGAATATAATAGGCTGCTCTATTCCTTCTTGATTTTGTTATACCAATATGGCATATATTGCATAGGTGCCTCCAAAAGCATATAAAATGAATTCCTTTGAGAAATATAGATTTATGAGGGTTGGATCCTATGTAATGGCCTACTTTATAGCTTTAAATATTTCTTTTCCTTTAGTAGTCCATTTGAAAACTATGTTCTTCTTTAACATCAATGTTAGTGGCTTGACAATATGGGAAACATTAGGAACAAACCTCCTAAAAAAATCAATTTTCCCCAAAAATATTTAGTAAGCCTTCTTGTGACTTGGAAATGAAAATGCTCAAATAGCTTCTATCTTTTCTAGATCAATTACCAACCCTTCCTTAGACACAATATGGCCTAATATATTTCCTTCATGAGCTAAGAATATGAACTTCTTTGGATTCAAAGACACTCGAACCTCTTACATCTTTGAAACACTTGCCTAAGGTGAAAAATGTGTTTTGTTGCATCTTCGGAGAACATTGTAATGTCATGTAGGTACCCAAGAACTATTTTATTGATTAAACCATTGAACACCATATCCATAGCTTGATGAAATGTTTCTCTAGCATTTGATAGTCCAAATGACATCTTTCTATAGGAATAATTTCCCCACTTTGTAGTGAAGGCTATCTTGAAGTGGTCATCTTCCTTTACCATGATTTGATTATATCCCGAGTATCCATCCAACAACGAGAACCTTTCGGAACCAGCTACAACCTATAGGATTTTCTCCATGGAAGGAAGTGGAAAATCATCCTTGAGAGAGGTCCTATTCAAGTCTCTAAAATCCACACATAACCTAATTTCCCCATTTATTTTCCTAATCGGGACTAGATTTTTTACCCATGAAGAGTTATTGATTGTAAAGATGATATTTTCCTTAATGAGTTTGTCCACTTCCCTTTTCATGAGAGGATTGATATGAGGATTGACTAGCCTTTGCTTCTTCCTAATAGGTTTAGATCCTAGATCTAGTTCAATCGTGTGTTATGCCAGATTAGGATTAAATATTTTTAATTCCTCATAGCTCAAAGAAAATACATCTAAAAATTCTTGAAAAAGTTTTATAAATTAATATTTTTCTTGATCAGTGCTTACCTTGCCAATTTGAAGTGTTTTTCCTTCTCCAACTGAAATTGGCTCTAAATCTTCTCCTTTGACCTGAATGTTTTATCTTTCCCTCCAGAATTGATCATTGGGGTTTAAGATGGATTCAAGAGTCACTAAGCCTTTATGTAGCTTTTTGTCTTCAGTTGAACCACTTTGTCACCATATTACTACTCCAATCTATCCTAATTTCTTGAGGAGAACTCAACTTCTTCTTGTAGGAAATTAATGATTTGTTGGTTAGTTTCAAATACTTTACAACTTGTATTGTTATCTAAAAGAGTTGGCCTTACAATCACTCTAATATTAGGCTGAGTTTGATCTCTTTTGATCATCGCTAACAACATCAAATGTTACCCCAACCACTACAAGTCTATCCACAACCTTGTTCTTCTTCCTTGGTATGGCCACAATGTTGAATGCTTCAAATTATTCAATTTGATCCCATACCTAATGCTTGTAGGATTTGAGTAGATCATTTTTGGCTACATGAGATCCTCTCGATCTAGTTCACAATCAAATCACTTTCCCTAAAAACCTACTGATTTTTAATACCTCTCTTTCTCACCCAATGCAATCCATGGATCAATGCTTCATACTCAACTGTGTTGTTTGAACAAGTAAATTGAAAACAAAAAGTTGAGTAGTATTTTATACCTTGATGGGAGACAAACATTTCTCTTTCTCCAACATATTTCTTAATCCTCGAGCCATCAAAGAAAAGCTTCCATAATTTGTTGTCATCTTTATCATATGGTTTTATTACACTAGTAAGAGGTGTATTTTCATAATGCAGAAAATAGATGCCTAATTCAACTTTCTCCATCTCATTGTATGGATAAAAGTTATGCCTCTTTTTTCCCATTCATCAAGAGTCAAATCTGGAATGCCTCCAACCTTGGTATTTATTTCTGGAGTTCTTGGGAAATCTTCTCGATCAAATGGTGAGAAATTCACATTGATTGAGTTTGGTACATGAGGCTCAATATGGAAATTTTCAATAGGCTCAAATATAATTGTAGCCTTAGCTCCATACCTTATTCTGAAAAGCATATGTGACCAATCAGTAGACAAGTAGCCTCCAATTTTAGCTGTGAAGTCTCTTGATAAGCACAATGCAAAGAGTGGTGGCAAGTCAATCACTGATACATCTTGTAACACTATGACATTTGGGCATGTATGTAGTGTAAGGCTCAATTCTTTGATCACTCCAACTGTTGTTACTATTGTCCTATCTAATTGCACTACACCTCTAGAAATGAATTCATACATATTACCCAACTGACCAACTATCCACTTGGGCATCACTGAGATTCTTGCTCCCGAATCAATCATTTATTTATGTACAAGATTGTTTTCAATGATCAAAGATATGTAAAATAGAGGATGCTTCATGATTTTTCCTATTGACTTCTTTGATAGCCTTGTTGTGGAGCTATATTAGTGATACCTTTTATTGATTCTCTGACAACTCATTTGATATGGGCAAGTTGGCTATATGGCTACTTGCAAAAGGTCCCTTTTCCTAGAAATTTTAAAATATTCCCACATGGAGATGATTACATTTGTTTTCTTCATGTTATCAATGATCTTGAATGAAGTTGGGTCATCATTCTACTACTCCCTAATTGGCACAGCCTTTTCCTATACATGATCTACTACAATGGGTACCCTAGGCAGATTGTGTGGTCTTATGTCTAGATTTGAGCCACTGACTCCTTGGGGTGTGATAGAATGTTGAGAAACACTTGTATTTGATGATTTTACTCCCTCTATATATTTTTTCTTAGACATTTTGTTGTTGTTACCTCCTGAAAAGGAGGTTGTTTTATACCACAAAAATCCTCTACTTCCCAATTTACAATGGTAGTTTCACTTAGAGGTGCTTCTTGAGTAGTTTCATGTTGTTGACTTTCCCCTTGGTCTAGTTCTTGAGATACATACAACATTTTCACCATTAAAGTATGTAGCTTGATTGTGAGGTTGAATAGAAGGAAACACCAATCATAATCATGTTCCACATTGTTCGGACTAGAACCAACACTTGGGATGTTGAAGGTGTCTTTGGGGTTGTACAATTTGGAATGGATTGGCAACAACAGGTTTTCCTTTGTTTTTATTTACATCTTGGACATGGGGTCTATTAAACTGATATGGAGGCTTGTTTGGTTGGGCCTGAGGATGATAAGTTCTAAAATTATGGGAATGTTTCCTTTTAAGGGTCACCAATTCATTCCTTGAGTTTTCTGATTGCTTCATAACTTCTTGGAGTTCAGTTTTAGTACTATAAGAATAGTTAGAAGCCTCATTAGAACTCGATTTCTAGGGGAAAGAATATGGGCTAATGTAGGAATTTGACTAGAACTAGGAATCCCAATTTCTAGATAAATAGGCATATGTGGCTTAGGTGCTAATTTATCGGCTTAGAATTGGCAATTCTCACTCTGATGACTATGGCATAAGCCCCGTGTAAGGTTACCCCTCCCATAGATTGAATCATTATAGATATATCAGAATTAAAATCTTTAAGGAAATAAAGGAATGCACCTTTAGTAGTTGGTCTCATGGTGACTAAAATTTGGTCCCACATTATTTGGAATCCTAAATTGAATTTGGCCATCTATTCATTTTGTGCTCTCTTGATTATAGTAAGTTTCTCTAGGAGAGATAGATTGTCTACCTTTTCTCTGAACTAGCTACATAGAGTTGTACATAATTGATCCCAATTTTGGATTGACCCTACTCCTAAGCTTCTAAACCACTATAAATATTTTCCTTTGAAAGAAGAAACTAGAAGCTTTACTGCCACATCCATTTCAATAATCTCATGTATGACAAACATTTGCGATGTCTTGAATGTGATCAATTGGTGTTGTGTGATTATCCCCATTGAAGAATGGAATGTTCTTCAATGCTGCCACATGAACTAGATTTTGTGCATTAAGGGACATGGACTACTGCCAGTAAAATTTGTAAAAGGATTTGGTTTTCCTTGTGGTGGTTGTTGATGTGTCATCTGATTGGCCTAAGAACCCTAGTTAATTGAAGGAAGGGTCTACCTAGTGAAGGGGTTGATAAGGTTCTATTTGGTGGAGATGGAGACCTTTGTATTCTTCTTCCTCTCCTTCCTCTTCTTGGGGATAACTACAAATACTCAAAGACACCTTCTTCTCTTTCTTTGGACCGAGTTTGGATCCTTCTCATGTACTTGGTCCACTAGCACTACTAGAACCAGTTGATTTTCTGATTGGATTCACTTGATGTGTTGTTACAAATCCTCCAAAGGCTAAAAATTCACCAAGACACACACCCAATCTTGATAAACATGGAAATATTGATTTACGTCCCGCCGTGTGAGCCAAAAATGTTATGTCAAAAAAGTAGCACCCTAGGATTTGCACATTATAAAAGCCTACTTTTGACTAACTTGGGATTGTATCATGGCATGGGACCCTTCAACTTAGACAAACCTCTAGATAAGGCTTATTCCTCCACCTATCCTAATGCTAAAACTACTCCTAGAAAGGGAAATGCAACTATCCTAACACTAACCTAGATTTTCCAAGGGACCAGGGAAGAAAGAGATGCATAAAATGAAAGTCTTACACTAAGGAAGGGGATAACACCAAGAAAAGGGGATGGAGATACCCTTAGTGAGTGAAAATGGAAGAAAATTGAGGTAGAAGAGGCGGACAAAAATGCCACGATTAAAAGAACACATTCAAACCTACAGGTTTCATGGGGCACAATGAATTTAAATCCCACGAAAGAGTTTACCATGCACAATATACCCAAATTACAATGAAAGGAAAAGGAGGCAACAAAACTCAAGATAGGGTGAATAAAGCCACAAAATGTCAATTTTATTGCTTAAAATGATGCACAATCCATTACAATATAGGAATGATGTAAAAATCCTTTACAAAATGTAAAAATTTCAATTCCTACGGCTCACAAAAGTACTAGAACAATTTTGGCAAAGTTCCTTTACAATCTAGAATCTCTCCCCTACAAATGAGGGAAATTTATATATATATATAGAAAAAATGAGCTACCAACTGAAATATTGCATTAATTTCCAATATAGAGGTGTGGGAAACCATACTGGTTCAATTTCCAATGGTACTTTGCTAGCACGGTGAACATGGGTGTCATACCTCATTAATCTGGTTGTTGAGCTACCATGTACGATGTCATTAATGCTTGGTATGTAGCTGACATTCCTTATTGATGCCCAACAATAACCACTAAATAACATTTGATAAGAACCAAAGTATCATTCCAGTGATAAATGAATGTGTTGTCACACGATAAGGAGAAATGTTGTCATGCGATAGTGAGGGAAGGTTGGTGCACATCAAGAAGGAATGTTGATGTGCGAAAATGAAGGGGACATGATGGGGAAGGAAAAATGATGCGCGATAAAGAGGGAGACTTGTCACACGATAGAAAGGAATGTTGTCACATGACAAGGGATGTGTGGTGATGCGTGTCGGTAGAATTGATTGACTCATGTTAGGGAGGAAACGGTAGTCGTGCGACAAGAAATGGGAGTTAACGTATGTCAAGAAGAATGGTTTACGTGCGTCCAAGAAGATGGTTGACATGCATCAATAAGAATGGTTAAAGTGTGTCAATGACGTGCAAATCTATATATTTTTCCAACTCGATCATTAAAACAAACCCAACTCCAAACCTTTACTTTGCATTGTGAGATGTAAATTGTTCCCATTAACTATAAATTCCCATACCTATAGGTTAATCCATTTTGAAAGTGGGGCCCAAATATGGATAACGATTTTCATACCTATTTAGTTTTTAGTCATATTTATAGATAAAAATCACTGTAAGTAATTTTGAGTATTCCCAGTCACTCTACACTCATAGATCACAGTTTTCTCCTATAATTAGCAAAGTACACTCCTCCTCTTATGTTTTGAGTAATTGGTTCTATCATTATATCTTAAAAATTTATTTGGGAGATATATTTTACTTTATGAATTAATGCTTATTATTTAATAAAAATATTAAACTTATACTACCCTTATGAATTTAAATAAATAAGAGCCTAATCTCAAGAAAACCACTTATTTATTTACTTAGGGTGTATTAAACAAGGAAGCTAAATTTTGAGAAATGCACAACTAAAAATAAAAGAAGGAAAATTACTTGATCCCTTAATACATTAAATGAAGAGATACCTCGAGACACTAAAGAGGTAAAATCCACCCTAACTAAGTGGAGTTCTTATTGTATCAAAATGAAGACGTTGGGTGAATCTAGGAAAAATAATGAAAGTGGTTGTCAATAGATGCACAAATCAGTTAGTACAAGAGGATGTTGAACCCAAAATTTTGGAGCATGCACATCCATATGCACGTAAATATGAGCAAAAAAATTGTTGTATGCATTCTAGTAAATCCTAGAGAAAGGAATAAATAAACAACTAAATGTGTTAGAAAATAATCTTAGTGCATGATCTATTAGTAGGAGTGATAAATCTAGTTGGTGGGGAAGTAGTTGGTCACTAATGGTTGTTTTTATTTTCCCCGATAATTTAGATGGGCTATTTTCAATTTAAATTTCTTCTACCATATATAAATAGATTTTATGGCATTATAAGAAGGGGATATGTCTTTTAGAGAAGTAGGAAAGGATAAATATATGAATATAGAGATATATAATGACATCGGGAATATCATGCTTCCTATGTAATGAAAAATCACAAATTAATATCATAAATATGTTCTAGTATTAAATAACACATGGTATTTGATTTGCTAATGTTTTCTTTAAAATTTCATATGTGAGTACCATTTATTGAAATACATAATGGTTTTGTTGCTATAATAAATAGGTAACATGAATTTTAAAATCATATAATAATGTCTCTAAGTAACAATATGTATGTACCTCATCTCCTTACAATCCTTGCACCTAAACTTATAGGAATCTAACCTCCTCATACACTTTGGATGAGTTTCGGACTGATACCCAAGTGATGTTCTAATGTGCATTAACAAAATGAATCAAGGGATTATATTGGAATACCTTGGGTGGGTATTAAAGATGCCTTTTTCTAATTTTG
Source organism: Taxus wallichiana var. yunnanensis (assembly GCA_018340775.1). Classification (NCBI taxonomy): domain Eukaryota; kingdom Viridiplantae; phylum Streptophyta; class Pinopsida; order Cupressales; family Taxaceae; genus Taxus; species Taxus wallichiana. The sequence continues at coordinate 849,976,322 of CM031234.1, forward strand.
TAATTTATAATGTCACCATTTACTTAATCCATTTATTCATGACGTGCACACTTATAATGATATTAATTTTTATATCTAAGTACATCCGTAGTCATACTACAATAATTTATCTCCTTAATACATTAATTATCTACTTACAAACCTTCTCATATAAGCCATAAGTAGTCCATTGTGCATTGTTAATGTACACGAGATCTCCACAATACAATCCCACACTACTTGACTAAACCATTAAACAAGAAAAAATTGTCTAGTGGCCTAGTCCTATAAAAATAGTCCCATCCTAGGACACCCAATGGTCAATTTATCAATTTACTAATTTAATAAAATATGAATATTTTATTGAAATATAATTACAAAGCTACCATAATGATATAGAATAAAATACAAATATTGAGCACTTCAAAGATGTAATTATGTAAGAAAATGAGAGAGATAGGGAACTTATCTAATTTTTTATTATCCCAAAGTTTACCTGAAATTGGATCAACTGATGAACATGCTGGGAAGAAGGCTAGAAATGCTTGATATGAATTTTGGAACTCACAAAGTGGCCAGGACACAAGTGCCTGGGTGGGGACGCCTAGGTGCCAGAGACCTTCTGTAGGTGCCTATGACTACGTAAAGGGTCGAAACTTTATTTTTATGTTGTTGATAGGGTTTCACTACCATTTTTGTTAATCACCTATAGTTCACTAGAATATCACTAAATTCACTAATAACCTGCAAAAAAAAAAATCCTACAAAACCCCCAAAAAGCATCAACTCTTAAGAAGAAAAAAATGCAAAATGGGGAGTTAGACTGACCCCGATGGTCACCTAGAAGATTGAGCTTATAACCTATTATTGCACTACATATCGGACTCCATGTAGTTATTTTTTACTAAATTTCTCATTCTTAATGAGGGGTTAATGCACTAGCTACTAAAGAAACTAGAAAACTCATAAATTTTGGAGGGTTTATGTTACCTCGGATACGATGTGATATGGGCACAAGATGATAATGTAATCCACTATTGTAAATCAGATCAAACCTGTAAATAATATCCACTAAAGGGAAAATTATTAGATGGTTTGGATGGGGGTTTCCTAAAAAAGTGGATCCGAGAAGAGTTTAACTTACTTGATGGATGTCAACCCTCATTATTAAAAAAATTGATATAAAGTAAAGGTAGACTTAAAGTATGTAGAAAATGAAAGCTTTACAGAATATGAAATTAATTATGATTGATTTAAATTTGATCTGATTGAAATGAAATAAAAATTGAATGTACTAAGTCTGGGTCGACGGTAACCTAGACTATGCAGGGGTAGGTCGACGGTGACTGAGGCGAAGGATAGAATGATATCTATAAATGCGAGACCATGAGGATATGAGTGCAGATTATACAATACGAGGGCTGTAGACACTAGAAATAATCTGCAAAGGAGGTATGATGCAAGGAAATGTAAGGAATGTAATGTAATTATGATCACAAGTGGATTTGGGCTTAAAATCGAGATAGGTTTAGAGAAGCAAGATGGGGATTCGAGGTTCTTGGAATAGTACAAGAGCTAGAAAAAACACCTGAAAGGAATCCAGAGAAAAATGGATGAGGATATAAGATCATGTCGATGATGACCTAGGAAAATTGATGGAAATATGAGAAATGTTGGAAAAGGCTAAGAGAAATAACCTAAATTAGGAGATCTACAAGAAGAAAAATTGATAGAAATGGGTTGATAATGGAGTCCTGACCATTTCTGGAGCAGTTGGGCCTTGAAAGTACCAAAGAGTGCGCGTTCATAGGACTAGTGATAAGAAAGGCACTCAAGGGAAAACACGCAGGACAAATGGGTTTAAGAAGGGTTTAAGTGAAAACAAGGTGCGCGTGGGAGGTAGAACATGAGTTTAAATGACTTAGCAATATTTAGAATTATAGAGACATTTGAAGAAATGCATGAGGACCCGACTAGGCATGATTAGTAGATAAGGTGCCAGCCTAGAACCTTGGAGGTTAAGAAAAGGATATTTCACATAGGGAATATTCCTAGAAGACACCATTACGAGAGAATGGAGTGTTTGCAAGGGGATAAGCATTCTCCTTTGGAAGACCAAGTCGACACTTGGAAAATGATTTGTTTAGGAGAGAATGCTTGGTAGTGGGTTTTGATACTATAAAATTAGATTCTCAGGCTAGAGATAGGGACAACAAAGACAAAGATACAAGAGGGAATGTGGAGGCATAGAAAGTATGCGTAGAGAATGCAGATAAGGAGAAAAAGAGTAACAAAGTGCTGCAGTAATGCTAGGGTTTAGATCACTTAGTGCTAGAGGTTTTTAAAGGATTCCACACGCATATGTACGGGTAATGGGATCTATAACAAGGGATAAAATGGAAAGAGTATAGTTAGGGTCTCATATCAAATATGCTGATAGGAGTTGAGTCTCTGTCATTTAACATGTATAGTCCGAGATGAGCCTTTTAACTGTAATGTGGCTACCAGAACTATGTTGAATCAATATATATATATGGGCTTGTTCACTATATCTTCTTTATGGGTGTAAACCCTCATGTTATATGACTTATCATGTCTGAGATCCAATCTATTATGCTTCTTACAATGTTATTTAGATTTTGTGTTGTATTAATGTTAGATCTACTAGATGCATCTTCTACCTCTTTAAATAAGTGAATGTACTTCTACTTCTGCAAATCACCCTCCATTAATGGTAGAGATATCTCAAAAACTCACATAAAGGAGGGGCTTAGCACCCACACATGCCTTGGGTGAGCTCCCACTAGGTGATAGGAATACGCGCTTTGGGTTAGTAAAGGTATTAAGGGTAAATAAATGACTACATCTTGGTTCCATTTTCGGGACCTCTTTTTGAAGTTTTTGTGAGAATGGTGCATGATGAAAGAGTGCTTGACCTTAGACAGTGTCGAAGCATGGCTTAAAAACATGGAGGATGATTTTTCTCAGAGATTTAGTACTAGACCTGAGTTTGATGCACATAAATGGGTAGAAGAACATATGTATCATGAGCTATATGAAAATTTCTTTTGGTTTTTCCCGGTGGAGTTGTATGAATGGCTTTCATTGTATGCATCTAGATCGGAGGTTGCATGATTCTTATCGACTTGGACACGTGTTGTTGATCATTGGTGGAGTAGATTTTTGATGAGTTACACCTTGGAGTATGTGATTTCTATGTATTCATGTCCAAAGATTATTGAGTTTGAGTTTTGAGGGAGCCAAGGGGATCGTTCATGTATGTTATCCCTTTAGCTATAAATATCTTGATCATTACACTAATTTTGGAAGCATTTCCTATGGCCGCTAAGCTTATTTTGAGCGCTGGGCAAGGAAGCTAGGGTGGAGGAAGATGGCAGACCTTGTGGCTAAAAAGGAGAGGGAAGAGAGATGACTTAAGTATAATGAATCTCATGAGAGGGAGTTAGATAGACAATGTGAAGTTGCAAGAGTGATGGATTTATGGAGGTAGACATTGTGGGAAGGAATTGAGGTTCACACAGAGGATGTGGAGCTTGAGTAGTTTGTGCTACCCCATCTTGGAAAGCACGATAGGGAGACCCCTTAATATTTTGATGAGAGTTCGTCCCTTTGAGAAAGAAGAGCCGTTGGTGCACATTTGAATATATGTGGTGAAAAAATCTTGTTGCTTAGTTTTCTAAATCTAGAGATAAGTATTGCTAACCCTATTGGTATTAGTGGAAGTAATTGATCAACACCTAGGAGGTATAACTTTTCATTTGGAACATCTATGGCTACATAATCATTTCTTGTGTTTGGAGGTATATTGTCTAGAACAACATTTGGGAAAATTTCGGGTACACAAAGCTTGGGTATCATGTCTCGAAGCGGTGTGGGACACACATCATCGTGTAGCGGTAAAATATCACAAACTGTTGGCATTCAGTTTAGTGTGACATTGGGGGCACAAGGTAGGACCACTTCAAGACCTTTACTAGCTACGGGAGGTGGATCTCGGTGGACCAGGTGAAATAGGAACTAGTGGACCTAGAAAATTTGGAGGAATTGGTGAGTCAAGAGGGACATGCACTAGTGGATTTAGTGGATTTGGTGGTAAAGGAATTACTTGAGGGAATCAAGGTTATGGATCAAGTGGATAAGGGAATCAACCACCTTAGGAAGTATTTTTGAAATGTGTTTGCATCTACCAAATTATAAAGGTGCTTTGAGGACGTTATAGATAATGTACAAAAATGTGAGTTGAAGGGGATCACTATCTTGAAATGGATAGTAAGTCAGTTTGCAATAATATTGCAAGGATGCATGCATAGTTGGTATTGGGAATATGACCCTCACCAAATAGTGGTAGATTACACTACGTTGCATAATGCCTTCTAGCTGAATTTCATATTTCTGATTTTGAACACAAGAGCATTAATGCGTGAAGGGGATCATTACCCTAGAATGGAAGGCAAGTTTGTTTACAACAATGTTGTAAGGATGCACGCATAGTTGGTACCGAGAAAATATGATCCCCACCGACAATGGTAGATTACATCTCACTAATAATGTCTTCTTATCTCATATTCCTGAGTTTGAACAAAAGAGCATTAGTGCATTGAAGGAGATCTAGCAAGGTATGGTAGAGAGTGTGTGGGAGTATTATGTTCACTTTAAGACTTTCTTATCAAAACTATCTTATGATATTTATCCTTCTTAGCATGCTCAGTGGTTCTTTGGAGGACTAATAACACCTTTCAGGAGAGTGTTGTCACATAATACTTTCACATACCCACGTGAGGCCTTGGAGGCTTCCTTTTCTTAAAGCTTAGATTGTTGCAATGGCCAAGAAGCTGGAGAAGCTATTTAAAAAATCAACGTATGAGACTCGTAGTGGCCTATGGTGCACATATTGTGAGCTAGAGAGGCATACAAATGACAATTATCCTCGGATAATGGTATGCACAATGATAGTAGACTATGAAATTTTCCACAAAGATCATTATAAAAGTAGGTGTCCACTACTATAGTGTGTAATCCATAAGAATACGTCTTTCTATTTCAATATTTACACCCTACTACTCATGACACCAAATATTATAGATTTATTAACGAGATACATTATTCCATTGATATTGGTGTGCACTAGACCAACATTGAAAACAATTCCAAGGATGATGGTTATCACTATAAAGGATGCGCAGATGGAGGAGCTCATGGAAGAGGCTTTTGTGGAGGATTTAAAGGCCATGGAAACCACGAGAGGTGGAAGAATTGAGTGCCCACATGGAGCTTGTTTCAGTGCAGGTCTACGGAGAACTATAAGCGTGAATGCCTTGATCTATTATAATTCTCTTGGTGTGGAATGAAGAAAAAGTATGAGTTTCTAGAGATATTTTAACATATAAGCTAGTTAAACTAGAAAGAAAAGGGTTTCGTGATGGGAAGCATTAGGAAATAAGACTTATAGTGGATGTTAAGGGTAACACGTGAGTTAGAATTAGAACACATGCGGGTGATGATGCAAGATGAGGTTGCATACATCAGGGACATAGCAAAGTAGAAACCATTGATTACAAGAGAAGAGGTGATGTATGGGAAGTATCCAAACCCTAACAATTATAAGGAAGTATATCAAGTGACCATGGACGTAATCGGGAATCTTCAAGGGGAAATTCAATGTCTAAAGGAGAAATCCAGGAAGTTAGGGCAAAACAAAAGTGATGAGGTTCCTCGTCGGATATAGATGATGTTAGAGAAGTATGTAAGTGTTAGGATTGTGGAGTTGAATTACTTCATAGATATCCTATTTTACATGTTACTGGTTTTGATAGTAAATAGTGTCGATCAGTGTAACGACATTAGTTAGGAGTGTGTCGGCGTCGATCGGTCCAAGTCGAAGTGACCGGCAACGGTTAGAAGTAACTATTACCGTACATGTGCATGAAATTTTATATTTAACTCTCAGGAATTAGATCTATTTTTAGCATTAAAGAAGATATATTAATTGTAAATGTGTGGTTGTTGTGCCTAGGTTTATATACACCTATATATGCATGAAAATTAGGGTTTAGAAGAGAATTAAGAGAAGGATTGAATTATATCCTTGATTCTCCTAGATTGAGAGGATGAAGAAGAAGAAGAGAAAGAAAGAATAGGTTACATGAAGACAAAGTCTCCATGGAAAGGAGTTGGAAAAAGGAAATAGCATGTACATTCGAATGGTGAGAAGAGGGTAATGTATTCTACTATATTTTCTTTGTATAGTTATTGTCTCATTGTAATAGCTTGCATAGTATGCAAAGAACATAAAGTTTCTTCTTGTAGATTCACATGTTGGTGATATCTTGTATTATATATCCATGTAGATCTAGTATTGTATTGTAGATCCATAAGATCATATTGTATTATTGATCCATGTAGATATAGATATTGTAGAGAGGAGGATAGGTCATGCGGTGATGAAGAGACAAACTTACTTCTTGGTGCACAGTCATAGTTGCACATATGGTAGACCCATGTGAGAGGTCTTGTTTACAAATCCATAGAGAACTTGGTAGTAGTTCAAAGATGCAGTAGTTCCTGGTTATGTGAGATCTATTGGTGGTTTTTGGAGGCATAGTTATAGTGCACTCATGGAGATCCATTTAGAGATTTGGAGGAGAGGAGATACTCTTGGAGAGATACATTATAATATTGTATTTAAGAGTTGGTTTGTACTCTTGTTGTATTATATATATGAGATCTCTATCTTTGGTGGACGTAGCCCAAATTGGGTGAACCACGGTACATGTTGTGTTATGTGTGTGTAATTTGTCTTGATTTGGATTATTCTAGTTTATACATCCACTATTGTAGATTTTGGGGAATTGTTTAGATCATGTGTGCATGATTTTGTTTTTTATTAAATCATAGAAATATTACAGTCCCAAATTCCCAACAACTGGTATTAGAGCTTGGTTAGCTTGGTTATTTCAAAGAAAGGGTTTTCTTCATGGTTTTATTAGTGGTTTGAATCACATGTATGAGAGCAGGGTTTGTTTTTCCTGATGAGAAGATCGCAGGAAGAGATTCAATCTCAAGTGGGAGATGGAAGATTAAGGTTGCTGGAAATTATAGTTCTTGGTGTAATACATTAAATGGTAATCAACATCGGCGGTGTGACCGCAGATTGGTTACTGGTGGTAACCGTAGTTGGTTATAAGGTGACCGTGGTCGATTACTGGGTAGCCTAGTTTTAAACAGAAAATCACATATCTGAAGAATTAAGAAGATGCATGGAATGTATCTTGGTTGCTGAGGTGTCCCTAATTCTTAGAGGCATAAACATGTTGGTCAGATTGCAGATCCGGTTATTGAGGTATGGTTTTATCTTGGTATTGTAGTGCTTATATTATTTTGGTTACACATGCATGTTTGGGATTGCAGATCTAGATCTGAGAATGAGATAGAGGAGTAGTTATGCATCCTTTGGTGTAGTTAGATGCATGGGCTTCTTAGAGAGGCATAATATAGTAGCACAGAATGAAGATGAGGTTTCCATCAGAGAAACATGTTCTTTAGTTGAAGATGCGGTTGAGTATCTTGGTGCTAGTAAGGTGATGTATTTCATCTTGGTGTAATTTTATTGCATGTATTATTGTTGTTAAGTTTTTGTGTAAGATTTGGGTGCTTCTTGAAATGACTGGCTCAACACAACTATCATATTTGGTCGAGTAGGCACTTGGTTTGGTGACCTATGCCAATTTTTGGTGTTGTGTTAGTTCCAGCAGCACCGATGTCGGTCAGGGAACCGACATCGGTCACAGAGGGTAACCGGTACTAGTCAGCAAACCATAGTCGAGTCTTTGTGACAATAAGTTTGCACATGGTTTCTTATAGTAGAAGAGGGCATGGATGGTTCAGTGTCCTATTTTAGAGGATCAATTTTCTTGTATAGTGTGTACAGGAAGAAACAATGCATATCACTTCATTGTTTGGATCAAAAAGAGGAGGGAGTTGGCTTGGTTAGTCCAGTGAGACTTTGGGTCAGGTATCACTATATGGTTCATGTTTTATTTCTTTCATTTGGAGAAACATATATTATGTTTGGATAGTGTGCATGATTTACACCATGTTTCTCGTGTTGTTTGAATTTTATTTACTAGTTGTGTGGAATCTTGAGGACAAGGATATCTAGTCTACGGATGATATCCTAAATGAAAATTCATGGTTAGACACGATTACGAGTAATGAAAGATGTTGAGTACACAAGATGAAAAGAAGTTGATTCACCTACTTCACAAATATTCCAAACTTTTATGATGTAGGAGTATTGTTTGATAAGAAGGGAATCATTTTATATTTTCTTTCATCTAGTTTTATTTCTCACTGACATATTAGCTTTTGAGCTTGGTGTTAGAGGTAGTGTAGGGAATTTTATGTTCAGTGGGAGCAAGCCATGGTTATTGGCATTATAGGATTAGATACATGATGCACATGCAAAGTGAGAGGAGATTGCTACTTTTTAGAGTGGTAGAAGCACTAGTTGGTTTTGGAGGGAAGTCAGAGGTTTGCAGGTATATTGAGTTTATTGCTTTGTGATGTCACTTTTGGTTTATTTTATGGTGCCTAGATATCCCTATGGGATTACAATTGATGGTTAGATTTAGATGGGTGAAGATGATAGAGCAATTTTTTAGAGTTTTAAGGGATAAAGGAGAAAAATATGATCACAGATTACATCTGATGTCAGTTAGGATTAACTGTGGTTGGTCATCCTGCAACCGTGGTTAGTCGAGAAAGTGACCGAGGTCGGTTAGGAAACCATGGTCAGTTTGGTCACAGGTTTGACAACAGTGTTTATTTACCATTTTTAGATGGTGCCCTTGTTTTTCTTTCATCTTGGTTGATAGTGCAAAGTATATTGATGAAATGTTTGCTAGTATTTGCACTTGGTATTAGTTTCATGGCTTAGCATGGTTATTTTTTATTGAAATTGATGAGCACAAGATTCATATATTTCTTTAGAGTTATTTGGTGAGATACTTGGCACTTCGGAGAGCCTAAAGATATGGATGGATGTATATGTGAGTTTATACATGTGGATAGATTTAGTTTTGTGAGTCTATGATGATGCAAGATGTTTGATTTGCACATGGATGCCTATGAGCATGATTTAGATGCCTTGAGCATGAGTAGGGGATGTTTTATTTCCTCTTGATTACTATGTTCCTCCTTGATAGGTATGTTATCTATAGATGAATTTCTTGGACATGCTAGTTGTTTATGCAGGGTTGGATTTATAGATTGTAGTGTTTGGATTTCTTTGAGTTATGTAGGTGTTTGTGGATTGATCACCCACTATTGCATGTAGAACTCATTTAGGGCTATTTTTACCCAGGATCTTGTTTTGCTTTCGCATATTCCAATTTGACTTGTCTTTGGACAGTTGCATTGGTGGTTGCATGGAGACATGGATAGATGGATGGAGAACATGGTTGGTTTTACAGGTATGGATTATGTTGTAGTTGAAGCTCAGTACTTCAGTTTGAGTGGGATCTCTTACAGGTATGCTAGTCATGATGGCTTGGTTACATGAGAGGCTTGGTGTTATGATTTAGTGGGAGCTTGATGTATGGATAGCTCGGTTATCACGAATCAGTAGTAGCTTCATGTAGGTCTTTGGTAAGTCATGTTTTTATCTTCTTGGTTTGAGAAGATGGTTTGATCTTCATGGTTTTATTTATTTTTAGATAATTTTTGAAGGAAATAATAGATGGTTTTCACGGTGTGTAGAGGATGGTGATGTATAGGTATAGGTACAGAGATTCAGAAATTTATCTCCAAGTGGGAGATTGTTAGGATTGTGGAGTTGAATTGCTTCACAGATAGCCTATTTTACATGTTACTAGTTCCGACATGAATCGGCGTCGATCGGGTGTAACCGGCATCGATTAGGGTGTACCATCAATGGTCAATCTAGGTTAGGAAGTGACCATTGTGATGGTCGGTAGTAACCATCACTGGTTAACTATGCATGAAATTTTATATTTATCTCTTGGCAATTAGATCTATTTTTAGCATTAAATAAGATCTATTAAATGTAAATGCGTGGCTATTGTGCCCTAAGTTTATATATGCCTATAAAAGATTAAAAGTTTGGGTTTAGAAGATAATTAAGAGAAGGATTGAATTAGATCCTTGATTCTCCTAGATTGAGAGGATGAAGAAGAAGAGAAAGAAAGAATAGGTTACATGAAGATAGAGTCTCCATGGAAAGGAGCTAGACAGAAGGAAATAACAGGTACATTTGAATGGTGAGAAGAGGGTAACGTCTTCTACTATATTTTCTTTGTATAGTTATTGTCTCATTGTAATAGCTTTCCTAGTATGCAAAACACATAAAGTTTCTTCTTGTAGATCCACATGTTGGTGAGATCTTGTATTATAGATCCATGTAGATCTAGTCTTGTATTGTAGATCCATAAGATCATATTGTATTGTTGATCCATGTAGATCTAGATATTGTAGAGGATGTTGTTTGCATGTTTGCATAGGTTATGTAGTGATGGAGGAAAAACTTGCTTCTTGGTGCACAGATCATAGTTGCACATATGGTAGACCCATGTGAGAGGTCTTGTTTACAGATCCACAGAGAACTTGGTAGTAGTTCAAAGATGCATGTAGTTCATGTTTATGTAAGATCTACTAGTGGTGTTTGGAGGCACATTTGTAGTGCACTCATGGAGATCCGTTTAGAGATCTGGAGGATAGGAGATACTCTTGGAGAGATACATTATACTCTTGTATTGAAGAGTTGGTTTGTACTCTTGTTGTAATATATATATGAGATCTATATCTTTGGTGAATGTAGCCCACATTGGGTGAAGCACGGTACATGTTGTGTTATGCGTGTGTAATTTGTATTGATTTGGATTATTCTAATTTATACTTCCACTGCTGGAGATTTTGGGGAATTGTTTAGATCCTGTGTGCATGATTTTTTTGTTATTAAATCATAGCACTATTTCACATTCCCAAATTCCCAATAGTAAGATTTTGTGCCAAGAAAATATCATTCCTCATTTAGGAGAATCATTGAGGAATAAGATACCAAGCTACCAAGCATAGCATGAGAGGTAGTTTTACATGCTAACCTTCATCCCCACAACCTTGAGTATGATAAGGAAATTACCTTGAATGCGGTTGTTGATGGATGGCTCTAAGCAATATTCTTATTGACTTGGGTGTGGAAGTCAATATTCCCACCCAAGATGTCTACAATCAAATGGAAATGCCCCCATTATAGTAATCTTCAAATGTGTTATATATGCCCAATAAGATAAACAAAATTCACATTGGTGATTTAAATGATATTGTTATCACTATCCAAGGGGTGAAATTCACTATAGACTTTGAAGTATTAGCACTTGCTGAGGTGGAAAACTTTCCAAAGATTATTTGGGCACCCCCAGGTGCTATAAGAACAATGTTGACTTGCGTTTGACAACAAGGGTTATAGAATTGTTAATAACAAAGAGGGATGGGTTATCATTCCTTTGATAGATGGTAATTCAATGCCCTATATTGAGCCTTTATGGGAGGAAGACCTAGATAGAATATACGTGCACACTATCCAAGATCATTAGGTTATGCAACCAACAAAGGAGGATTTATTCAATGGGAATATGCTTAATATATAAGTGATACAACTAGTCTATAATATGACAATTGGGAACATGGGACATATGAGTTGGTCGAAGGTAGTTAAGGGGATATGTGACGAGAGTAAGAAAAGTGCTCCAAGTCAAGTGCCTATAAGGAAAGAAGTTTGCATTTTATTCCACAGAGAGCCAAACTGATGTCTTACTACGAGATATGGAGACCAGTAGAGAACTCGAGATCGAAGGAGAAGGTTGCTCAAGACCACAACACATTGGTGGGCGACCAATTGTGATAACCTTATAGAGTGGTGTGAAGTGATAATTGCATTCTCTATTAGGTTTTCCTAAACAATGCACCTACTATCATACAAGATTATCATGGGAAGGAACCTTCCTCGTTTCAAATCTAAACATGTGAGAAGGTCTAGATGGAAGGTGTGGAAGCCTTGCCACCTTCTTTATGGGTGTAAATTTTTTACTTCACATTACAAGGTTGCGCCCATGCATGGTACATTCACTCGATATGTGTTGTCGACAAGAAACTAGTAGGATTTGATGGCTAAGATCCTTCAAGATTTCAAATATTGGAGTACCAAACCATCAGTGGATGAGGTGTTACAGGTTTTTAAGTGCCTAGCTATGGGAGATAGTGCCATGGAGGAGGATAAAATACTGGAATTATTGGGTTAACCTCGTTTAGAAGCATGCTTTGGCAAGGAAGAGTTAGAGGAGTTATAGCTTGAGTGCACATGCATGGATAAAGAAAAAGGAAAATTGGTCCACGTGATCAATGGTGAAGAAGTGGAAAATTTGGATGTTAATCATACTATAGGTACACGTGAAGTTATAGATTATGTTGACGAGCAAGAGTACACCTACCATGAACCCCTAAAAGCCTAGAGGGTTAACATTGGTTCGTGAGGCCAAACCTAAGGAGGATACTTATTGGGATTACTAGATAGAAAAGGAGGTTTCAAAGAGCATCGATCTATTGCATGAGTTTCAAGACTTATTTTTACACATGTACCATGATCTTAAAGGCATTCAACACTCAAGGAAATGAAAACCAAGTTAAAGGAAGGTTTTTGGATAATTTGGAAAAGACCTTATCGAATGAATTTGAATCTTCGTGTCAAATTCAAGGAGGTATTGAAAATATGATCACATCAGGAATCATTGAGCATGTTGAATAATCGAATGGATAAGCCTAATGGTCATCACCATTAAGAAGGATGGGAGGATAAGGATTTTTTTTTATTACATGGATTTGAATGTGGTATGTGTTATTGACCCTTTTCCAACCCCCTTCATTGAGAAGATCCTAGAAGGAGTAGACAAGTTTGAGATCTACTCTTTCATAGATGGATTCTCGGATGTCATCAAGTTAGAATTACAAAGGAAGACAAAGGAAAGATAACTTTTTCCATTGAATGGGGAATATTTGGCTACACAGTCATGCCTTTTGGACTGAAGAATGTGCCCACCGTGTTTTCTCGCATTGTGTCATAGGCATATCAAGACTTCACCCATAAGTTCCTTTAGGTCTACCTTGATAATTAAACGATATATGGATTAGTAAGGGATCATTGTGACAATTTGAACTTGTGTGTTAAAAGATGTCGGTAGTTGAGGATATCCCTCAACATTAATAAAAAAAAATTGCTACTCCATTCGAAACCCTTTTGGGGCATATCATATGTAAGGAAGGTTTTTGGTGGATCCTACAAAAGTTATTATCATTATTGTGGGATTGGGGAATCTACCACTAGAGTGCGGTGCGTGGATTCCTTGGGCATACGGGGTATTACTGGAAATTTATTAAGGGGTATGCCAAGATTTTTGCACCATCATAAAAGTTACTAAAACATAAAAGTTCATTTCACTAGGGAGAGGTGTAGAATATGGTGTTTGATACATTGAAGAATAATCTTATCACTACGCCCATATTACACTTTCCTTCTTGGGATAAGCCATTCTATGTACATGTTGATGCTTTGGTTATGGCAATTTTGGAAATCTTAGCACAACTGGAGAAGGAATTGTTGACCACCCCTTGTGTTTTTCTAGTAGGAAGTTGACACCAACATAGTAGAACTATACTACTACTGAGCGCGAAGCATTATCCATGATCTAAATATTGCAAAAATTCAAGAAATATTTTTGGTAACACCCTTTATCTTCTACATGGACCACATGGCATTGAATTACCTAGTAAATAAACTCATTTTACAAGGGTGCATATGCTTGTGGGTCTTGTTGTTTCAATAATTCAAGTTCATAGTAGTTGTGAAATCGAGTAAGAGTAATTTAGGACCGACCATTTATTGAGGATTGACTCGGGGGTGGATGTGCGAGATCATTGAGGATACAATTTCGATGCACAATTGTTTAGATTATGGTTCTCACCCTCTAACTTGGAAGATATTGTTGTATTTCTAAAAATGGGTGTGGCACCGAGAGGAATGAAGACTTTGGAAAGAAAGAAGTTAGCTATACGCCACTCCCTACATGTTAATTAGTTGATACTTATATAATCTAGGCCATGATGAGGTTTCACGTTAATGCGTGTTAGAGTATGAGCGCATTACAATCATGGAGGAAGCACATGGTGGGATTGTAGGAGGACACTATGCAGGGAATGTAATAGTGGGAAAAATCCTTCTAGCAAGTTTTTTGGTGGGAAATGATTTACATGGATTGTACTGAGTTTTGCAAGGCCTCGACCATTTCCAATTCCTACATGAGATTCCCTTAAGAGTGATAGCTAGCATAGAACCATTTGAGAAATGGGTGATTGATTTTGTAGGACCAATTTCACCTACCATGTGAAGGAAGGGTTCGCACTATATCATTACATGCAAAGATTATATTATGAGGTGGGCAGAAGTGGTGCCTACAAGGGATTTCACAACAATAATAACATCTAGGTTCTTGTGGGAAAATATAATCAGCAGATATGGATGTCTGTTGAGTTTAACAAGTGATAGGGGTACTCATTTCTTAAATGAGATAGTTAGAATCTTGTTGGTAGAATTCATGGTATCCCATCACAAGACCACCCCTTATCACCCCCAAGATAATGGAACCATTAAGGCATTTAACAATATATTGAGTCACACGTTGACCAAAATTTATGATGTAGGAAGAAGAGATTGGGATGATAAATTTTCTATTGTGTTATGGTCATACCGAACTACTTATAAAAGACTGAATAAGGCCACACCTTTTCAATTGGTGTTTAGCATGGAAGTGGTGTTACCTATTGAATTCATGTTACCATCACTATGTTAACCACACACATAAGGATTAACTGATGAACAAGTGCTTAAGGAGAGGATTGATAAGTTAATGCAGTTAGATGAGAGGCGTGTTATTGCTCGTTGGATTTAGAAAATAGAAAAATCTAGGAAAAAGGATTGGCATGATAGAAACATCAAGAATAAATAGTTTGACATTGGGAAGATGATTCTATTATATGATTACAAATTTTGTGCCATCTTGGGAAATTCAAAGACCATTATATGGGCCCATACATTATATCCTATATACTTGATTCAGAACTTTCCATTCATGGGCTCTAGATGGAACATGGTTACTAGGACATTTAAATGGGAGTAGACTGAAGCCCTACTATGAATAAGTCTTCCTTATGTGTATAAATAAGGTATTATTTCCATTTAGCCTAGGATTTCCCTTAATGTTTTTCCTTTCTTTATGTTTCCCTTTCTCGTTGCTTGTTCCCTTTATTTTGTTGTGTACACATTGTACATCGATAAACACTTACAATTTCAATAGTTTTCTATTCACAAAGGATCACATATCTTTTTGTGTGGGGTGGAGTGATGCGATAAGTACTGGAAGTTGGTAGTGGAAGTTGTGTTTCAATGGCTTGGGTTGAAGGATCAAAAGTGCATAGTTTGGAAGAGCACACATAGAATAGGTAAACATAAAGAGTTTGGTTTCAAGACATCTTTACAAAAACTAGGTACAAAGGTGAGAAGCATAGGAATAACATGAGGTAAGTGATGTCAAACATAAGGGTAAGGACAGAAGAAGTGCCTTCGGCCTTGTAAACATGCATGTAAGGATCTTATGTTAGTAAGGGTTTTGTGCACCAGGAAGGTTATATAAGTTTTTAAACAAGATTGGGCAAGGGGGAAAAAGCACTAAAGGTTAGATTTAGAATTAAAATTTGCCTTTATTGTAAAGGTATGTTGGTAGGTAGAATGGTATTTATTGCAGATAAAAAACAAAATCTATAAGTATAAGGTTAGGGTACATTATTTTTTACCTTGCATTCATGATATCAAAGAGCTCTTGCGAACTAGGGAATCCTTGAAGAAAAGTTGTATGAAAAAGGGTTGTGAATATTTGAGTTTATAGCTAGTTTTATCGGTGACCTAGAGTGGAAAGAGAGTACATGGGCATGAGGGAGAAGGTTATAGAAGTTTTTGAATCTCACAAGTGAATACTCCATCTTATGAAAAGAATATTTTTCTAGGTTAGGTTTGCGTAGCTAAGGCACATGATTGAAGGATTTTCATGAAGGGGTTGAGTGACAATGTTAATCTGAGCTAGGATTAGGAGAAAGAAAGAGCTTTTAGTGACCGAACAGAGAAATGGCACCAAGGAAAGAAGAAAATGTTTCACCGAAGAAGGGAAATGGAAAATGGAAACAAGATGTTTCCACCGGTTTCAACGAAGAATTATACATGGAGATGCAATACCCAGATGACATATTTATTGAAAATTAATGGGCTTCATATGTTAGAAAGATTTCCATAAATGATAACAACCATCAAATAAGCACCATAGAAGAACTGGATGGAATTATAACTAGTTCACCCTATAGATAAAAGGACACTAGATGGAATGCCTATCTGCGCAATGATGAGATAAAGGTAAAGATGGAGAAGACTAGGCTATTTCAACTCTATGAGTTTCCCTATTTGAAAAACTTTGTAAGCTGTACCAGGTGGTCAATGTCTCACGTACATAAAGACCATTTCTACTTCGAGAGGATGTAGGATGTAGACAACTCCCCAACTGATTTATAAGTTTAATGGTCTGTCGGTGAAGGATAATATTTTGATGATGACTTAGATGCCAAGAAGGCCATCAAAAAGACTGTTGAAGCCTATGACTATAATAAGGGTTCACAATACTTTGATATCTCTGTGATTTATGACCTGGTAACGAGGATGGCTATGTGCTTGGTCACAAAACTAAATGGGTAGGAGAGATGGACACATATCAACAAGGCTTGGTTGAAAATTTTCCATGAGATCTCGGAGGGGACCATCTATAACCTCTCGCATTCATAGTATAAGAAATCATAAATATCGTGCACAATGGAGAGAAGATCATGTTTTGTAATGTCCTCCTTACCATCATATTTTTGGATATTGGAGTTCCCAATGGGCTAGATAAATTTTTGTGGGAGTACCCAGATGAGAACCCTTCCCCTGCCAAAATATTTGAGAAGTACACTTGTGACACCATGACAACCACCCACAAGGCACGCCTAGAAAAATGGTATAAGAAGATGCGTGACGCATTCAATACTGAGTGGAGAATACCTAAGCAGTTACCTATTTTACTATAAGGAGAGGCTTAATAAACCATCTACCAACATTTATGTATTAGAAGGTTTACTCTTGTAGATGGCATTAGGGATCCTTGGTGTAAATTTCCATTCTCCTTCATAGCACAATACTTCTAAGCTTGAGTCAATAGATTCAAGGAAAATAAGATAAGGTTTGACCTCATCACGGGAGACCAAGAGTACTATGATTTTTGCATGACATTGATATATCCAAATAAGCATGCCTATGTGGAGAAGTATTTCTCCCATGACGTGCATATGTTGAAGTCAGTGACATTACTTGTTTCTAGGAGGACCACAATAAGGGTATACCTATGCATAAGGCCTAAGTATGTGAAGGATACTTACATTTAAAATGATGTCTATGTCCCGAAGCCCCACCATAAGGAAGAAGGATGTGCTGAGGAAAAGGGAGAGAGAGGATTCCCATAAGGAAAATGAACCAAGGATATAGACAGTGTAGTCTATAGGCACGCATGATTTATACACAAAACTAAACACCTATACATGGAGGAATAATTCCCCACGGAGAGAGAGAGAGAGAGAGAGAGAGAGAGAGAGAGAGAGAGAGAGAGAGAGAGAGAGAGAAGACGTCTAAATAAGAGTTGCTAGGAAAGAGAAGCCCCCAAAAAGAAGAGTCTCCGAAAAGAAAGGATTTGCCTAGGGAAGAAGAAAAATAATAGTCTCCTATATTGGAATCACCAACTAGGAAGAAGAATAGAGTAACAAAAAGGATAAATCAAGAGAAATAGAGTGTGTGGAGTCCGACAAGGGGAAAGGAAAATGAAGAGCATAGTGAGGCCCCCATTTTGTGTACGATGTACACGAGTTAGAGGAGGAGGAAATGAAGAGAAGGATGATGACGAAGGAGATGCTCACGAAAAGGGGGCAAGTGAAGAAGTCAACCTCAAGGATCAAAGGACCCCAATCTTGATTAAGAAGTAGATAGAGGATGCCATAGAAAGGGAGGTAACATGCATCATAAAAGACTTGGTGGATCAAGAGGTGGAGTACAACACCGAATAAGTACTCAAGGAGATGGAGGGAAGCGAAAGTGTAGAAAAGGAGTATGAAAGCATGGGTGGAGATCTAAGCCAGGTAGTAAGCTTCCCAAAGGTATCATGCAAAGGTGGAAATGGTATGGTAGTGGCACAAGAATAAGGGATGACTTACATTAAAGATCCAAATAAGGTACATACACACATTTCCAAAGTATCATGCCCTCAAACCAACTCTTTACGTGGTCTTCTTTTGATGAAGAGGGTGTATACCCATGCATGAGGAAGATGTTTTTGTGGGATTTTGAGTCCCATGTTGATGAGCCCAAATTTGAGGTCAACCATGAGGCATTGATGAAGATACCGGATACCAAGGAATAAACCCTCCGGTGAATCCTCAATAACTATTAGATGAGTAATTTTGTAATGCACTCAATGAAGTGTTGGTGGAGGTTGATGTGAGGATCTTTAGGAGAAATGACAGAGTAAGTGTCCTAGAGGAAGATCTTGAAAATAAAAATGAAGAGATCACCAAAAAATAAAAGGAGTTAAAGGAGGAGGATGTGATCGATTGCACGAGTTAGAGGAGGAGGGAAATGAAGAGAAGGATGATGACGAAGGAGATGCTCATGAAAAGGGGGCAAGTGAAGAAGTCAACATCAAGAATCAAAGGACCCCAAGCTTGATTAAGAAGTAGATAGAGGATGCCATAGAAAGGGAGGTAACATGCATCATAAAAGACTTGGTGGATCAAGAGGTGGAGTACAACACCGAATAAGTACTCAAGGAGATGGAGGGAAGCGAAAGTGTAGAAAAGGAGTATGAAAGCATGGGTGGAGATCTAAGCCAGGTAGTAAGCTTCCCAAAGGTATCATGTAAAGGTTGAAATGGTATGGTAGAAGCACAAGAATAAGGGATGACTTACATTAAAGATCCAAATAAGGTACTGTGTACACATTTCCAAAGTATCGTGCCCTCAAACCAACTCTTTACGTGGTCTTATTTTGATGAAGAGGGTGTATACCCATGCATGAGGAAGATGTTTTTGTGGGATTTTGAGTCCCATATTGATGAGCCTGAATTTGAGGTCAACCATGAGGCATTGATGAAGATACCAGATACCAAGGGAATAAACCCTCTAGTGAATCCTCAATAACTATCAGATGAGTAATTTTGTAATGCACTCAATGAAGTGTTGGTGGAGGTTGATGTGAGGATCTTTAGGAGAAATGACAGAGTAAGTGTCCTGGAGGAAGATCTTGAAAATAAAAATGAAGAGATCATCAAAAAATACAAGGAGTTAAAGGAGGAGGATGTGATCAACGCACAATTAAGGCACGAATTAAGGGAGGAAAATTCAAAGTTATGTGAGATCCATAAGAAAATAGAGATGATTTCAGATTCCATAATCTTGAAGAACCTAGACCTGGCCCCACCTGAGAAAAAATATGAGTCAACCATGTAATGCTTGGAAGACTTGACCCGCATCCTCACCATGGAGAGGCGGCCACTTGTATTGGAATCAACAGAAGAGGCATTAGTACACAAGAAAGAGGAAAAAAAACTAAAGATCAAGGAGACATTTACTTAGTATTCCAAGATCCTTACCACTGTAAATACCTCCACATAAATGGTTGAGGTTGTATATGACAATTTCATTGATAGAGATAAGGTAACAAGTATACTGGTTGCTAAGCATGAGGTGGATTTGAAGGAGTTTCAAGAGAAGAAAAAAGTAAATAGGGTGGAGTGGTATAAGATCCTAGCCAAGGTTTATAAATAATTGCAAGAAATTGAAAACTTGTGGGGTTCGATTAAGAATTGGCTTAAGGAGCTATATCCCTAGGTCACTCATAGAATGAACGATCTTAACAAGTAGCTTGAAGGAATTGTAGAAACATTGAATGCTAAGAGCGACGTATTGAGTTTTGATGAGGTGAGTGCTCTACTAGGTGACCTCCTTCAGCAAGTGCAAGGTGAGGTGGATTCTTGGGAAAAGATTGAGGAAACAATAAAGAAGGAATTCCCACTCCTCCTATAGTAGTAGCATATTCTTCCATTCTTTCATTCTTTATTCGATTGTCCATGTCCCACTATCCTTTATTCTTTGGAGAAGAAGGATGTTTTCTTGGACAAAGAACATGGTTAGTGTGGGTGATGTTGGGCCCTGAAATATTGGCTAAGTACCAAAGAGCTCACGTGTAGGACTAGTGAGAAGAAATGTGCTGTGGGGAAAGCACACTTTGGAATAAGGGGTTTAAGAATGGTTTCAGTGAAACTAGGGCGTGCGTGGGAGGTAAAACACAAGTTTAAAGGACTTAGCCATATTTTTCATTATAGAGGCACTTGACGAAAAATGCAAGGACCTGATTATGTGTGATGAGTAGATAAGGTGCCAGCCTAGAACCTTGGAGATCAAGAAAAGGATATTCCACATAGGAATTTTCCTAGAAGACATCATTATAGAGAGTGGAGGGTTTGCAAGGGATAAGCATTGACCATTGGAGGACCACATCGACACTTGGCACGTGATCTATTTATGAGATAAGGCATAGAAGTGGGTGTTGATCCTATAAAAATAGATGCTTGGGCTAGAGACAGACAAAGAAGACAGAGATATAAGAGGGAATGTGGAGGCATAAAAATTATGCGTAGAGAATGCAGACAAGGAGAAAGAGAGTAACAAAGTGTTGTAGTAATGCTAGGGTTTAGAGCACTTAGTGCTAGGGGGTTATAAAGGATGCCACAAGCATATGTATGGGTAATGGGATCTGTAACAAGGATAAGATGGGAAGAGTATAGTTAGGGTCTCATATCAAAGATGCTGATAGGAGTTGAGTCTCTGTCATTTAAAATGTATGGTCTGAGATGACCCTTTTGACTATAATGTGGCTACCAGAACTATGTTAAATCAATATATATGGGCTCATTCGGTATATCTTGTTTATGGGTGTAAAACCTCATGCTATATGACTTATCATGGCTCAAATCCAATTTATTATGCTTCTTACAATGTTATTTAGCTTTTTTGATGCATTAATGTTAGATATGTTAGTTACATCTTCTACCTCTTTAAATAAGTGAATGTACTTATGCTTCTGCAAATCACTCTCCATTAATTGTTGAACCATCTCATCAATCTCACATAAAGGAGGGGCTTGGTGCCCATGTGTTCCTCGGGTGAGCGCTCGTGCCCGTTGGGTGATAGACAAGTGCGTTTGGGGTTAGTAAAGGTATTAAGAGCAAATAAATGACTACAGGACCTACAAAATGTTAGATGCAAGAAATACCGAGATAAAATGATAAAATCTAATTTAATCAATACAAAATGATAACAATCTCACAAATTTCCATCAAGATTGATGTGAGCACGTTCCAAGAAGGTATGTGATGTTTGTAATTGCTTTTGGGTGGCTCATGCACATGAGACTATTCATAGGTCGCAAGGAATCTTGGGAATTCACATTCATTTGATGAATGGAAAAAAATCACTTGGATTTATAGGGTCAACAATGACTAGGATGGGTCACCACCAATTATGGGGAAAGTCTCCCCAATGGGAGTATTTTTCTTCTTTTAGCACGATGTTCATGGTTTGAAAGATTGGGTGACTGTTTTAAATCATTAGGTGGGAAGAGATTGTTTTAGGATGAGGTGTAGGTGAGTTGGCAGTGGAGATAGGTTAGAAAAAGTGTAGGGTTGCTAAATAGGAAATATATTAAGGGAAAGTGGTGGGTATTGGCATTAATTAATTAAATGTTAATTAATTTTAATAAATATTGATATGGAAGAGATAAATGGGCATTTAAATTAAACTAAGGGAGATGAATAAAATATGTGCATGAGGGTAATGGGAATAGATACTGAATTTAGGTGTCTACATTTTCCCCTTTTTTCATGTGGTTTGAATTAGCAAGCCATGTGAAAAAATGATGATAATTGGATGAGGATTTTAAAAAGGATTAATTATAAGCTCCTCTCAAATGGAGGATTGATGAAGTTGAGGGAAATCGATTATGCGTTTGAAAAAATATAATTGATGAAGGGAGGGTGGGAGAAGAAAGGATGGGTGAAAGCCTAACCATAGAAAAAGGATCACAATATTAATAAAAACTATGGTTATGGATTCAATATCACATCAGTAGAGGAAAATTGTGGTCTCAATGGAGATAGACTATAATGTTCTGTAGACCATTGAGTGGGTGAAGACCAATTTAGTATGGATGCAAGCCACGATAACTAACGGGTCATAGGAAAGTCATGATAATATGCATAACTAAATGTGAAAGGGTATGAAAATTCCTTCATACATGAGGAATCGATCGAATATGTATGCACCCACAAGGGAAGGGATGAATGATATGGTGCCCAGTAGGACATGGGAAAACTTCCAAGAAGGAAAAATGAAACAATGAGTGGAGTAATATGCCCCAACTGGGAGTAAGTATAGTCACAAAATGAACTTTATGTGCAAATTATATAGGATTGTAAGATAAAATGCCTGAAGGAGCAGTAAATATGGCCACAAGGTGAAGTTTGAGAGTATAAAGGAATTATTTGGACGTATAATTAAAATGCCTAGAGGGAAAATAATTATGGCCACAAATGTGGAATTTAAGAGTAGATTAGATAGGATTTAATGTATGATAAAAGTTCCTGGAGGGAAAAAAATTAAATATGGCCACAAATTTGGTTTTAGAAAGTACGTATGCCCTCCCCAAAAAAAGATAGGCTGGAATATTGTAATAAAATTCCCAAAGGGAAATAAATATGGCCATAAGAAGTGGGCTTGAATATCATAAAAATGAAATAAGATCAGGTGAGGAGTAGGATAAAAACATCTCCATGTCATATCAAGGAACATGAGAGGAAGAATATTCCTCCAATCACATTAGAGGTAAAAAGGGGGATCTAGGGATGCAAATCACATGTGAAAAACATTAATGCTAACAAATAACCAACGATAGTTAGTCATTTCAAAGATCATAAGGAAATAAAGGATGAGACGATATCATAAACCTAATATTGACATGACAAAGGGGTTTGAGATGTACTTTTATAGAGGAAAGAGGGTTCTTCAAGAGTGGTGTTCCCCGAAACTATGCCCCACTCAGGAAGGGGAAAGAGAAAATTGATCAATGCATGAAGTTTGCTAGAAGAAAGTTGATCAATGCGGAGACTTTCATAGGATGTTAATAAAATGGAAGGTTGATCAATGTGGGAATCCTTCAAATTCCATCGGGAGTAGCTATCCTTAAAGGTTATGGTATGATTTATAAAAAATGTGGGTGGAAAGAATAATACATGATAGTTGTTGTTCAAGGGATTGGTTTGTTTCTATTAAATTACTTTTGACTTTAATTTTGATTTACATGATTTTTCCTTTTTTTTGCATGATTAAATTTCCTTCATGGGATAAATTTTTTCTTATAACTTTTAATTTTGATAATATCATCCATGAATTTTGAATGTACATGGGGAGAGCTGGGAATAGCTAAGTAGACCACCTAGGAGGGGATAAAGAATGTATAAGATACACCCCTTGACCTTTTTCATGGTTCAAATAGGTAAATAATAAGGTGATGGATGTGATTATCATAGAGTTCTCACTAAAGGGGATAACCTATCCTTAAGAAGTATGTTATGGGAAGAGATGTGGTGCCCATATTTAAGGTTACATCTAGAAAGTGACGGAAGACTACATAATTCCAAATCATCATGATGAGAGATAGAATGGGCTAGGATGGAGGAATGATATAAAGATAACACTAAAGGCACATTGTTAGTTATACTAAAAATAGAATGGTCACAAGTGCAATGAATTAAGTGGTTCCACTTCTTGTTTACCATTAAGGAGGAAAAACAATAGGCT
Organism: Taxus wallichiana var. yunnanensis; assembly: GCA_018340775.1. Lineage (NCBI taxonomy): Eukaryota > Viridiplantae > Streptophyta > Pinopsida > Cupressales > Taxaceae > Taxus > Taxus wallichiana. The sequence goes on from CM031234.1 coordinate 850,000,421, forward strand.
CTCAACTAATACTTATGTGTAATAATGTATGGTTAATCTAGTTAGAGGAAAACTTTCCACGTTGGCTCCTTTATATAGTGGTAATATTATGATTTTATTTGAGGACGAGGTCACCTATATTAAAGTTTCATTCTTTAAGGTGTTTATTGTAAGAAAATTTAATTCACTCCTAATACACATGGCTTTCGAGAGTGAGAAGGAGGCACTCATCTAGGAACTCCAGTTGTTCTAGATGAGCTTGGCGATAGTCTTCATCGAGAGATGAAGTGAAAAAGAGATATGTGCAAATAAAAATATGAAATTCAAGGGGAGGAAGGCTTCAAAACCATACATAAGTGAGAAATGTGTAGCCTCTATGGAGGTATGAATACTAGTACAATAGGCCCAAAGGGAAAACGGAATTTGGAGATCCCAATTATGACCTGATTGATCGATAGTTTTGGAAAGAATATTTCAAAGGGTTTTATTGGTAGCTTTGGCTTCCTAAAACTTAGAGTCATCAAAGAAGAGAGTGAATATGAGAGGATTATATTCATGCTGAAAATGGTTAATGGATTCATCAGGAAATTTCTCATGAAGAAGTTGCGTACTGGGAAGAGGAGATTCTACTAACTAATCGGCAATAGCTTGTCCCTTAGTGGATTTTTGAGAAATAAACTTGAGTTAAAACTCTATCATGATCATGAGCCATTGAGTAACACAATCTATGTGATAAGGTTTAGAATGCAATGTCTTGAGAAGATGAAATCTAGTAACGACATAAGTCTTGTGATTGAGAAGATAATGTTAAATCTTAGATGTAGCAAAGAAAAGGGTTCAACATATCCTTTCAACTTCATTATAATGGGTTTCACAGTCATGAAGAGTATGACTGATGTAATAAACATCCTACTCATGACCTTGGTCATCGCAATGTGCTAGCATGGCTCATAGAGTGTGATTAGTGGTAGAGACGTACAAGTAAAATGGCTCCCCCTCATGTGGAGGTGTAAGCACCAGTGGAGATAGAAGGTATTTTTAATATTTTCAAAATTCTTTTGACAATCATGAGCCCAATTGAAGCCAATGTCCTTCCAAAGGAGGTGATGAAAAGGTTGACAATGATCAAAGAGTTGTGAGATAAAATGGTAGACAAGTTGAAGGTGGCCTTGAAGGCTAAAAAGTTTCTTGAGATTTGAACGAGGAGAAATTTCAATTATTATTTAATTTTCATGTGTTCTACTTAAATGCCCCTAATGAAAATGGTAAAGACAAGGTTTTTCCCATTAAGACTCCAAATACACACTTGGCTGGATTGAGATGAAGAAAAAAATGAATGAGGCACTTGAAAAGGATTTTAGGAATGATAAGATGGTCATGTCAATGTTTATATTTTCCCAGAAGATCATCAACATAGTCTTCTATGTTTTTGGATGAGATCATGAAATATATAAGTCATATCCCATTGATAAGTAGTTTTGACATTCTTTAAAATGAAGGAAATGACATGATAACAAAAACTTCCACTAAGGGGTGATGAAGGATGTCTTGTGTTGGTATTCTATTGCAATGAGGATTTGATTATAACAAGGAAAACCATCCATGAGAGAAATCATCTCATGGCTTGTGGTAAGATCTACAATATGATCGATATTTGGAAGAGGGAAGTCGTCCTTAGGGAAAGAGAGATTGAGGCCTACAAATTTGGTGCATATACTGAAGCTTTCATGATGCTTTGGATATGGTAAAAATGTTGGAAACTCATTGGGGATAGTCAACATGAATGATTAAATTGGCGAGAAAGAAGTTGTTGTAGTTCCTCTTTAACAAGGAGGGAAATACGAGGATACATGTGGCGAAGCTTATATTTTAACGGTTTAGAATCGGGATAGGTAACGCTTTTTGTGGATGACAATAGAAGGGTCAAGACCTAGCATATCTAAATATGACCATGCAAATTCCTAGCTATGATGGGAGAGAAATGTGGTAAAATATTCTAGCTTGTGTGGATCAAGAGATTGGCCCACTTTGAGAATACAAGGTTCTTAAGAAGTCCCGATATTGACATCGGTGGTGGCTTTGTTGAGAAGAGTAGGTGTGTCGATGGAAATGTATTTTGAAGATAATAATATTCTTCCCCCATGTGGGAAATAATGACATCATCGTCAATACATTGAAGGATGTCAATGGTAGGAGAGTCTTCTTCTATCATGTCTAGATGGAAAAGGGGAAGGGACTGTTTCTAACTCTCACACTTATAAGTGATCGAGTCCCTAAGTTATGGGGAGACCAAAAATAAATTCGGAAATAGAAATGGTTTCATCCAGTTCCATGTCCTCAAGATTCAAAAAATATGGAGAAGGTATGTTCATGTCTTTGGGAGTCAGAGGAGATGGAGAAAGTAAAGAAGGTATGTCCATGTCTTTGAGCATGTCAAGATCTTAGAGGGTTGGAAAATATGAATAAGGTAGAGGAGGTATGTACATGTCTTTTAAAGTTGGAAAAGATAAAGGAGGTGGAGGAGGCATGTCCATGAGTATCTCAGATGGTGGAATGGGATCAGAGGATTGCTCCTTATAGCCTAACCTAAAATTTTTGTGAGGTTTACGACATTGATCGAGAATAAGGCCATGTGTGCCATGTTCATAATGGCCTAGGCCGAATCCATTCCATACACAATGATGGTAATAGGTATAGGAAAAATATGGAATTTGGAGAAAGCTAAAGCCACGAGTATAAATCCTGGCATGTTGAATATCATCGATATGGGAAGAGGTGGTATCAAAACCACCATAAATAATATTGGTGAAAATATGTGGTGGACCGAAAGGGACAACATCCTCGATGTCTGGTTGGTACATAGGCACCTTATCAGGTCTATTAATATGGTGAGGAGTGGGAAGGGTGTTGAGTATAAGAAGGTGATATTCTCCCATCGTTATTTTTTCCATTATGTTATCTAGAGAGGCACTATTAAAGTGTTTGGATGAAGGAATGGCTAAACGGTAGATGGTGTAGAGGGATCTATGTTAGGAATGAGTACATAATTTGGTATTTCAGTCATGTTGCATCCTTGGAAGGGTGGATCATCCCCGGGGAGCATGGGAACCTTTCCCTTATGCTCATATTTAAGGGAACAATGTAGTGTAGAGGGGATGCAATGCATGACACGGATCCATGGTCATCCAAGGAGAAAATTGTATTGAAATTATCCCTCAATGATGTAAAAGGTCTCATGGATGAGCTTCTCACCGACATAGATATGGAGGATGACTGTTCCTAAGGTGGGAGTGATGGCATTGTTGAAAGCACAAAGAACCGTGGGTGTTTGAGTGACAAATTCCTTTGGGATATTAAGTTGGTCAAAAGTATGTGAAGGAATGATATTAATGCTCACCCCACTGTCGATCATGGATCATTGAATGAATGTATCATTAATCCTGACCATAATAAAGAGGGGAAGATCATGCTCTTCCGGTGGGATGTCTGAAATTTTAGCATCATCAAATGAGATGGTAGTAGTAGAAGCCGTAAGTGCCCCTACGAGTGATGTGAAGGGTTGAGCCTTATAATTGGAATTCAGAATGCACTTAAAGGATTCAATAATATCTTGTCGATGGTCCGTGAGCTTTGAATAAGCTCGTAAAGTGACATCTTGACTGGGGCTTGATGAATCTATCTAACGATGTTTTTTTAATGGGCCTAGGGGCTGCCAAAATGTAAACCTTTGAGTTCTATGATGTAGCTAAATCTACGGAAGGAGGAATGGTGATGAAGGTATTGGCCTTCGGTTGGGATGTTGACTTTGGATCACGTGGGCCAGATTGGGTGGTTACCCAAATGAAATTAATGAACAAAGGGGGACTATCCCCAGGAGAGTCATCTCTTGAAGGTGAGATGGCAGATGTCGAACTAGATGTGGAAGGAAGGGATTGACTTTGTCCAAGAATAAGTCTTATCTCTTTAACGAGATTATGGAAAATGGTCTAGAGTGCTCTATAATGATGATTATCATGCCCGGGGTACAATGAAAGGTGCACATAAGGTTGGAATTGAACCATAAAGGATTCTTTCCTTTTGGTTCGAAAGCCTTGATAGGAGGAAGCGTGATTGTAGAGGTTTGCAATAAGTGTTGGAAGATTTCAATATATGATCCAACTAAAGTTATATAATATTCCATATGAGATGTCTTATAAGTTTGGGATAAAATCTAAGTATGTTGATGTTTTGGTGATTTGAATTCAATTTTGATGTTGATTGGTGTTTTAGTGTTAAGTGGTTTTGGATTGTTGGGTTGAAATGTTTGTGGTCCTAAACAAATGATTTTAGATTAGATGGTTTAATCCTAAGAGGGATTATAGATTTTTATGTGAAGATGCATCCTTGGGAGGAGTGATGAAAACCTTAACTAGAGGGTCAGATGGCAATGCTATGGTTTGTTTGGGTACAGGAAACAACATTTGTTTGAGGTGATCTATGGAAGGTGGAGATTGATGGGATTATGTTGATGACATAGAAGGAACATTCAAGGTCATTGCAAGGTAAAGTGCTTTTAAGCATTCCTCAAATGATGAAATTGGCATGGATGTGACCACAATATTCAATGTGGGTAAAGGAATGGGAGGAGGAACTAGCCTAGGTTCCAAGGATGGTATGATGGGAAAGGGTGGAATGGGTATAGGTGAGGGTGTTAAGCCTACTGAAATGGGTAAAGTAAATGATGAGGTGGATATGATAGGTAAGGGAGTTGATGAAGGATCAACACCAAATGTGGAAATAGGTTGGAATGGTTGTTTGATGAACATCTCTAGGGTCATAAATGATATATTCTCTACTAGGTTTTTGGTAGTTGTATATGTAGGGGTAGACATCGAGACATACATAGGTGTGATCAATGACGAGGGAGAAGAGGTTGTAAATGGGATAGATTCATGATCAGTATTATTTAGGTTATTTATAGTATGAGCATTGGGTGCTTGGGTCGTATTAGAAGTGGTGGTTTTCCTTACTGGAGTATGATTTGGGAAAGGTTGTTTAAATATGTCAAGTGGTTTATTAGGTGAAGCATTTGGATTTTCCACTTGAAGATCACCCTAATCGATGAGTCTTTGGACCAAGTCCTTGAAAGTTCAACATCTCTCTATGTTGTGTCCTCGGACTTAATGGTATTTATAGTTTTTGTCTTCTCGATACCACACAGGATTTGGTCTAGACTCATCAACTCATCAAATAGGAGGAAGTGTGATAAGGTTTACTTCCACGAATTTATCAAATATGGTATTATATGACTCCTCTAGGGGTTGTAATTCGGCATTGGTCGAAGGGCTCGTGGTTGGGTCCATGTGCTAGATGTAGATGTAGGAGATGATTTAACAACCACAACTATTGATTTTGTCATTCACTTATAATTTTGTGTGGATGATTTGGTAAATTCATGTTTGGGATTATTTGATTTTAGTTTTAAATGACCCTACTCGAGGGCACACATTTCAAGCTTGCAATCCATGGTAAAGGCTTCATCGAAGGTTTGGAACGATTGAATTTGTAAAAAAGATATATTCTTCGCACATGAATGTGAGAAGATTTCAATGAGATCAATTTATGGGAGAGGGAAGGATAACTAGTTTATAATGTCGTGTCATCATGCAACAAAGTCTACAATGGAATCATCTTCAAATTTCTAGATAGCATAAAGATCATTAGTAGTTACTTATCACGCAATTTTAATAGAAAATTATTTTAAAAATAGTTGCATGAGTTAGGAAAAGGAGAATTGAATATTGGGGAAATTGTTATACCAGTCTAATGTGGGACCAGCTAAAGACATGGGGAAAGTATAAAGCATTAAGTCTTGATCCTATGTGATAAAATAACACATATGTCTAAATGCACAAAAGTGTTGTTGTGGGTCCTATTTGCTATTAAACTTGGAAATTTTTGGTAATTCCAAGTGTAGAGGATATGGTTTGATTAGTACAGATGGGTGGATAGGCTCATTACATATTTTCTCATATGATAATGAGATCTTGGATCCTAAAGTAGCGGCTTTGAGACTGGATAGCCTATTCACAAGAGCCTGCATAGGGTCATTCAAAAGGGTCTTTTGGGGAATGAGAGGTGGTGGTTATATGTAAGATGTGGTAGGATGAGTTTTTTGATGAGCTTGCAGATGTGTTGGTGTTTAAGGAATTTTTTGGGGGTGAGTGTAAATCATGGGTTGTGATTGAAAAGGTGGTTGTTGAAATAATTATTTGCAGAGATGGGAATATGATAGGATTTTGGGATTGGGTAGGTTGTTGTGGAAAGTTCGAGTGGGAATGTGGGTATGAACAAGTTGAAATTATTGTTGAAAGGGGTTGGATACTGAATAATGTAAAACACCCATAAAAGGGGGTTGGGAGGTGTTGACGGGCATGCTAGATGTGAGGAGATCGTATTGTCTAGATATGGGAAATGATGCTTGGAAAAATTGGTTAGGGATACTAGTGGAAACTGTGACCAAAGAGGTAAGGGGAATATTAGTGTTGATTTTTGTGTTGATTGGCAAGAGATTGTGAGGGATAGGTGTGATTATCATCATAGTTTGATGAGACAAGGGATTGGTGGAATAGGAAGCAAGATGAGTTGTATAAATCTCATTTACTACAAACTGGGTAGTTTGGGGGTTAGTTATATAAGGATAAAGCTTTTAGAGTCTTGGACCATCTAAGGGAATCATAATTGATCTCCTAACAAGATAGTTCTAGAGCGCCACTAGATTGGCATCTAGAAGCTCTTAGAACATGGTGTCACCGAGGGGAATTTAGGAGGTCCAAGATTCTCTGACCGAATAGATGGTGGGGTAGATGGCTTAGACGGGATAGATTAATGGTATAAAAATGGATTAGTCTCACCTAAATTTGTGGTGTGAGAAAGGGGTCCTAGGTGAGAGACATTGATGAGAGGTTGAGTGCTCACGAAAGAAGTAATCAAGGGCATAGAAGAAATAACTATTGTGGTGAACATTTTTTAAGATAAGGAACTTTCGAAGTCAAATTTTGTTCCATTATTTTGGATTTTAAATGAGTAAATATGTGCATGAAATAAGTTATACCCAAGCAATTCAAGAAAATAGTTCTTTTTATGTTCTTAATTTATTTAAGAAAGTATGAAAAGAAGAAAGGATGGATAACAAAGGACCTAGGAGAAGGAAAACTATGTTTGGTTTTGGGTTTTTTGTGGTAGAAATGTCGAGGAGGATTCTGTTGGGTGAGTAAATCCTAATCAGCTTAACCGGTGATAAAGATGTTTTGATGTGTTAATTTTATTTGTGAGGTTTAAAGTTGTGTGTGATAAAGTGTGATACGCAGTAAGTTAAGCCCCTACTTAAACTATATGAGCAAGTAGGATGTAAAAATAATGTTCTTTTAATTCCAAAACGAAGTGTGATATTCAATGAGGACACAAAAATAACGTGAAAGTACGATGCAAAAAGGTAAAAATAGTAAAAAAATGGGGAATACCTCGATAACATGTTTCCTATTTATATGCACTTGTTGAGTTATGAAAAATCCAAGCCATGAACTCAACAAAAACAAGCAATAAAGTAGATCCTCACACTACAAAGTGCTAGTAGGAAGGAAATAAAATATAGACAAAAAGAAAGAGATCACTAAAAGGGTGTGTTGGTATCCAAATTGATTCTCCCTTGCAAGATGAGCAACATCACATATTTAACAAGAAGCCTAGAGACATATAAATCATTATGTATGTCGTTTTGTAGCTGGGGAGGCAATTCAACTGGCTCTTTATCACTTAGATGTTGGAGAAATGGATAGCACCATAAAAGGATTTGATCTATCCTCACTACTTTAGGTCATTCCTTTCGAACAGGGTGAGAGGACACATTTTGTAACCTATGTTGGTGAAGGAGAAATAATATATCCTTCTTTGCACAAATTTGAAAGGAAACCTTGAGAAAATATGATCAATGCACCACAATTTAACTCTCACGAGTTGTCACTTCTAAAGAATGGTGATATTTTCTAAACAGGGTTAAGGTTACTCAAGACATTATGGAATTCTGATTGCTTCTACATATTTTGGTAGTAGAATTTATTCATTTGTGGACATACAGGGAAAACAAGGGTATTTTAGGTAGGATTCATAATTTTTGAATAACTTTTGGTGGGAGATTAAAGCGAGGGTAAATTTGATTGTTCTAAATCTTTGAGAACCTTCACAACAATTGGAATAGTAAATGACGAAATGATTTAGAATAGCTAAAATATTCTTTCAACTAGAAGGTGTGCATCAATGGAGGCCCATATTTACAAGGTTTCACATAATATCCAATGATTTAACATAAAGGCTCAAGCTAAAGACTCAATTAAACATTAAATACCTCTAGTTCCTCACACCTAAGATACACTCAAAGTCTTACAGACAATCTTTATCAATAAAATGACAGTAAATTGATTTTTATTTGTTTATCTCATTACATGATGAATGATCTTCTCATAATGAAATTGAAAATGCCACTAAAATATCACAGGATGAGATCTTGTGTGATTTGGAGGGATTTTAACACAAGATTACAATAGGAACAAGAAAAACCACTTGCAAACATTCTCAAATAAAGCATAAAAAAACTTTCCCAAGATTAACACAAATTAATTTGAAGTTGATTAGATTCAGTAGTAGGGGAAAGTTTCTTTGAACAGACTCGAGCTTGTCAATGGTTATACACTTGTAACAAACTTGACATGATCAAATATAAAACATAAGAGATTAATGATTTCTCGGATGGCCTCTCGGGAAGAGATGGGCTTTCTAAAATTTTCGCGTAAGAATTCAACCCCAACCCTTTGTAAGATTATTCTCAATGCATTTATACATTTCACTAGCTCACTCATCCCAAATTTTCCCTCCAAAAAGAAGAATATTAGAGGAACCTTTGTTTGTTGCATATTCGATCATGAAAATGACATTTAACGGGTTTGCAATAAAAATTTACCAGCTTGTTCGAAAGGTGAATCATTGCAAATATTTCTATCATTGTTGTAGTGGGGCTTCTAGTCACCTCCTATAGCAACATTTTTTTTATCCTTTGTGCCTGGAACCTCCATTATTTCATCCTTTTCCCATCCTTTCTTCTGCAACTTTTCCCTACATCCAACTTCTCTGGTAATTCACATTTTTGTAAGTGCCCGAGCAATTCCAACTTCAAAATATCAACCTTTACAAACCTTAGACTCACAAATTAAGCTCTAAATCCATTCAATTTCACTTTGCAGATAAAAATTACAAGGGGTTTCATCTAAACATGATGAAAAACAATGCGTATTCGCATCTCAAGGAGTCTTGGAGCAAAAATGGTGGCAAAATCAGATGCAATGCATAGCAACCATGTGATTTTCCCCTTTCTCAACTTTAGATTAGAGTCATCCACATGTTTCCTTAGTACAACTGCAAAGGTGAAGTATAGAGGCAAGTTTCCAAACAAGCGCGAGCCTTCCACGTGCCCTAGGCCCAAGAAAATTGCCTTTTGGCCTTTGAAAATTCTCAGTATAAAAGGAGCTAATGGAAGCCTCCACGTGTCTCACTAGTGCACTTTTGATATGGTGCCCAAAAGTGGAGACCCTAAACAAGTGTAGGATCACCATGTGTCTCATTCTGCACAGTTGTTGAAATAATTTTAGAGACCAGTGGAAGGTGCCATGTGCCTAGGCTCTGAGAAAGTTTCCTCATCCATTGAAAACTCCAAGTAAGGGTAGAGTGAGCGGAAACTTCCACGTGTCTCACTAGTGCACTTTTGATATGGTGCCCAAAATAGGAGACCCTAAACAAGCATGGACTCACCACATGTCTCGGTTCGCGAGTTGTTTAAAAATTTTAAGGACCAACGGAAGGCACCACATTCCTAGGGTCCGAGAAAGTTTCATTGGCCATTGAAAATTTGAAGTATGGGAAGACCCAAAGAGAAACCTACACGTGTCCTCCCGATTATTATTCAAAAGTAAATTACAGGGGGGAAGGTCCCAAATTTACGCCCAAATTACAAATTCTTTCTCATGGATAGAGGAACGGAAAAAAACTCCTGGACTTAAAGTGATCTTCAACCAAAGGAAAGGATAGACCATGGAAACAAAATGAAGGAAAAATCCTTCATGCATCAATATGGGGAGACAGAGAAAACTTCAAACCATGTGGATTGAGACGTTATTGAATGATCGGGATGAGATTTAAATTAAGCACCAACATCGGCTCTGACTCGGGGATGGGAACTCCCTACGAGTGCCACAAGAACAAATAGTAGACAAAGTGCCAAAAATAAACCATTGGTAAATGAAGTCATGAGCTAACCCTTCAGGAATAAACTAAGAATCCAACAAAAAGGACCTCCAAGGACCAGGAAAAATCGGAATAGGAAAACATGAAAACAGAGCAAAAAAAGACTATACACTATACACGGTGCGTGAGTTGATTACGAGAAATCAGTCAAGGAAAATTTTTAAGTGTCTTTCATTAACAGGAAACTCAAGAAATTCCCCATCTAAGTCTTTTAAGAAGAAGGTATGTTCACCAATTCGAATGTCAATTGAATAAGGGCCCATCCACAATGCATCAAACTTTCCATGTTTTCCCTTATCCTCATGCCTACTATCCCACAATAGCACAATATTTCCCATGCTTAAATCTCTTAGAGTCACTTTCTTATCAATCAAATTCTTCAATTTCTCCCTAAATTTTACATGTCTCTAATGGGATGCCCTTCTTTCTTCATCTAACTCAACAATTTGATTGATGCAAGCATCATAGGGACTAACCTCTTGACGTTCCAATTGTTAAAGAAATTAAAATGAAGAAAATTTAGTATGCAGGGGAAGCAGAGCTTGAGTTTCATATACCAACTCAAATGGAATTTTTCTAGTAGCTCATTTAACAATGATTCGATCAGTCTAAATAGCAAACTTCAACTACTCACCCCACTTCCTTTTGTTCAAATCTAGAGTTCTTCTAATTATTTTCAATATATTTTTATTTTTGGACTCTTCTTGTCCATTTCCTTGGGGATTATAATTGGAAGCATATGTCAAATTGATCCCATATTCATGGCACATGGCCACTAAAGGTTTATCCTGAAAGCTCATGGAATTATTAGCAACTATCTTAGTAGGCACTCTAAACCTACAAATGATATGATTCAAAATGAAATCCATGACAATTTAGTGAGTTTCTTTCTTGGTGGGGATTGCCTCCACCCACTTGGTGAAGTAATCAGTGGCTACTAAAATCCACTTATGGCCAGAACTTGAAGGATCTAAAATCTCACCAATGAAGTCTATTCCCATTTCCTAAATGGGGCTTCAATTGATACAGGCTGCAAAGGAAGGGAGCCTAAAGCTTTCAGTCTTCCAGAAAAGCATTGGCAACTTTCACATTTTCTTACCAATAGATTTGTATCTTTGAAAAGAGTTGGCCACCAATAACCAACCCTTAAGATTTTATGAGTTGTGACTCTTCTAGAAAAATTCCCCCCACAAACTCCTCCATGGATATCAACAATTATTTTAGGGGCTTCATCTTCAGTAATGCATCTTAAGAGAACTCCCTCAGGGTTCTTCCAAGCTAACCCAAAATCAGTAATGACATATTTTTGGGAAGCTAACTTAAGTGCTCTTTTCTTATTCTTGCTCAAATGTTCAGTCACTGTAGATGTTTGAGATAAAAAGTAATGTCGTTGTTCCATTCAGAATTTATCAATTTTTCAAGGAAATTCAGCCTTCCTTCTTCAACTTCATTTACCTCAATTGTTCTCCAGCAGATTGCTCTCTTCCATAACTTTTTCTAGGCCCAAACCCTTGAAGAATTTTTTTGTTTGGATATCCATATCATACTCTTACAATTTGTTTACCCATCATTTTATTTTTCTTGAAACCTCCATTTCTAATAGGATATCTTTCACCATGGTGTGGGGAACATAAGAAATGAATTTGGAACTTATAATATATGGCATGAAGACATTTTTTTCTTTTACCAAAGAAAATGCCTGCTTCTCCATGATAGTATACTTTAGCTCAGCTCCTTTTAATGCCTTACTAAAAAAGAAATTGGTCTTTCAGCTCCCTCATCATCCTTCTACAACAACACAAATGCAATAGTACTTTCTGAAGCAAAAGAAAACATTTTGAAATCCTTCTTATAATTTGGAGCTACTAAAACAAGGGCATTCTTTAATGCTTCTTTGATCCCAGCAAAAGCTTGAATAGCTACTTCTTCCCATTTGATACTTTGGTCTTTCTTCAGCATGCTAGTGATTGGGATAGTTAGTTCAGCAAAGTTGGAGATAAATCTCCTAATAAAATTAATCTTCCCAAAAAGGATTGAATTCCCTTCTTGGTTCTTGGAATAGGGAATTTGTTGATGGCTTCTACCCTTTCAGGATCAATCATGACCCCTTCCTTTGACACAATGTGTCCAAGAAGCTTTGCTTTCTGAACTCCAAAATGGCACTTCTTGGGATTTAGTGAAATACCATACTCCCTGCATCTTAACAACATTTTTTCTAAGTGTTTCGATGGTCACTCCTTTTTCTGGAGAAAATAGTCACATCATCTTGATATACAACAATGAAATCATTAATATAGCCAAAAAAAGCTACATCCATTTCTCTTTGGAAAGTGGCTCCAACATTCATTAGACCAAAAGGCATTCTGACATATATAGATGTTCCCAAGGAATGGTAAAGTTAGTCTTGATTCACTCTAATTCCTTCACAACTACCCGATTATATCCGAAAAACTATCAAAGGTGGATAACAATCGTAACATATTTTCCATATTTGGTAGAGGGTAGTTATCCTTCATTGATGCTCTATTCAAATTTCTAAATTCCACACATACCTTTGTTCTTCTTTTCCGACAGTACCAAGTTTGCAACCCATGATGAGTACCTTGTGGGCTATATGATTCCTCCATCCCTCAATTTTTTCAATTCTTCTTGCATCTTTAGGGAAAGGAGTGGATTGATCGGCCTCTGTTTCTACCTAAATGGCTTGGTAGAAGCTTCCAAGGGAATTTTGTGTTGGAAAAGATCCTCTCTGTATGCTTTTAGTTTAGAATAAGACCATGTTAAGCAATCTTGGTATTTCTTCAACAATTGGACATACGACTACTTTTCTTCCTTTCTTAGATTGCTACCTAGCCAAATCTTACATGGTTTATCCTTTATGCCTAGGTCGTGCTCTTCAACATCCCTCAAGGATGACATGTGTCTGTTGACAATGCAATCAACATTATCAAAGTTTGATTCAAGTGCTACCAAACCTCTAGGAATAGTATTAGTCTTCAACTGAATGATGTATTTTCCAAATAAAGTCTCCTTTCCATCATCCACACAAACCATTGGCTCCTAATCTATACGTTGATCGAGAAAATTCTCCTTGGTTCTGCAAAACCTTTGCACATGGGCGTTGTCTTCGAACACTTGTCGTGTTTAACATTGTCTAGAAACAGATGGCCTAGTTAATATCTCAATATTATACTCATAATAGGGGGATACAGTATAATTTTCAAATATGGACCCCAATGTGGCCAATTTATTTGCTAGAGTATTGTACTTCCTATCATGATGTATCATGTTGAAGGAGTCAAACATTTCAATAAAATCCCATACTCTTTGCATGCTTATCTTTGCTTCATTCTCTTATTTTTGTTACATATAGTTATTAGTGTGGAATCACAGCACCCCTAAATGGCCTTAGTGTGAAGTGGGGAATTTGGTGTGATTGCACAACATGGGACCATATCTCAAGCTATGGGACTTGAAAAACTTGAGATGGACCTCCAGAGAAAGCCGGTTCTTTCTTCATAATCTACCTGCCACAAGCTACTCCAAAGGCAGAAGAACCTATTCTATCCTAATATAACCATTCCAAGGGGACAGAGAGAGAGAGAGAGGGTGAAAGATCCTACACTAAGTGGTGATACACCAGAAAAGGAAATAGTTGAATCACGAGACCCGACCGCTTGAAGTGGAGGGAGGTGAGCAGAGGAGAGTGTGGATAGAATGCACCACGGACTAGAGCTAGATTTCACACAAACACCACTTTGAAAGCCATTAAACATAAATCCCAGGACTCAGAATCTAACATCAAAATATGCACAGTATACCCTGTAATGATGAGAGGTAAGAAGAGACAACAAAATAAGCCAAGGATGGACAAATGCATCACAAAATAGATTTTATTACTCCAAAATGTTACACAATACATCATCAATGGGAAAGAGGCAAGAAAATACCATTACAGATCCATGGGAGGAGGCTTAGACTCCACATTCTACCCTAAGGAAGAAAGAGAGAGGGGTAGAGGAGAAACAATGACCAACCCTTTGAATATGCCCCTTCATTACAATATATAGGAAGAATAAGAGAGAGAAGAGGGAAGAATTAGAATCCTACTTCAACCACCTAGAGATATGCATTGAATCCTTCTTTGAAATCTCAACCACTATTAATCAATGCCTTTCTCAAATCTGCCCCAAATATGTCATGTCTGGTTCCCCATGGATCAAATCAAATTAGATCTGGTAGTTGGAGAAATCAGGCTCTATATTAATGTCTTGGAATATTTTTTCCCATTTTTCACCCACCAAAGCCTGTTAAGAATGATATTTTATGTTTCCATGGTGTAGAGGGTATCGAGAAGTTTCCAAAAGTCTTCTCCCACCCAAATATGAATCTCCAGTCAAAAGATATGGCCATTTTAATATTTGGATCGCGAGTGCACAATATTTTAAATAGTTTTTCATAGAGGGTCCATGTGGTGGCCTCCACATTCTCCTTGGGCTTATTTATATTTTTCTTGAGTCTCTTTTCTTGGCAGGGCCAAAATTCTTACCCTGGACATGTGGAGGTCTTGACGCTTGTTTGGAAACCCACCCCAAATTTTACCTATGAAATAGTGTCATGTTGACACTTGGCTCCCTCCGCTGACCTGCCTCTTCCTTGACTATTCAACCCCGACTCTATAACTTTTTGGACTCTGAGACACATGGAAGGCCTGTGCTCATTTGAAAACCCGCTCAAGATTTTACCTTTAAAGGAGCATCATGTTGACACTTGGCGCCTTCCACCTGCACTCTATACTTAGTAATTTTTGGCCCACTCTCCTTTTTGCCCTCTGTTGACCATTTTCTATATGGACGGATGGTGCAAGATTGAGTCTTCGGCCTGGATCCCGCTTTTGAATGTGAGTAGTTAAGAAACTTGGCACCCTCCACTAAGTCGAAGAATTTTTAATGGTTGGTGCAAATTTTTAGGGCTCTAAATGCATGAAAGCTTGGCACTTGTTTGGGTCTACCCCTTTGGATTTAATATTTGGAGGTGAAATGTTTGGACACTTGGCTCCCTCTGCTATCTTCTCCATACTTAGTCATTTTTGGGCCCGTTCTGAACCATTTGTGAAGCCCAAAGACTTTGAATCTTTGTCATTTCTTTTCTTTTAAGCCTCTAGTTCTTTTGACACTACTTGGCCTCCTACCCCGACCCTGTTATTCCATTTTTGATCCCACCTATAATTTGTTTGCTATATTTGAAGCATGGGTTTTCTCGATAGAGTCGTTTCTTAAATTTCTTCTTGCATGGGGTCGTTTGATCTTTCACATGCCCCGCCACTCCATTGTAGAGTCCCTCTATTTCCTAATTGTAGGATTTGAACATGATTTCTCTGGTTTCACTGTGCGGGGTTGTGGCTGACCAATTTTACAGGGGAAAAATATGGATAGCAATTTGGTGACTCACAAGGGCATCTTCCTACTAGATGAAGGGACTAGTAGCCTTGAAGCATCCATTGGGCATGGAGTCAAGAATAATAGCATGATACTGATCCTTTTACTTTGAAAATCTGATCCCCGAGTCACTGCGAGCCCGACTACTTATTCTTAGGGACCCCGAACTCCTTGCGTGTCTGCACTCTCAATTTTCATACGAAATATTGAAACAAGACTTCTGAGAGTAGAATTTTTTTTTACTTAGGTCTTTCATTTGTCCCTGGATGGACTATTTCAAAGATGCATTTAGTTTCTCTGCATTTTTTATATTTTGAAATCTATAACTATTACAGGGAACTATGAGTCTTCTGCCATGAATAGTGAAGGGTCTAGCCTCAGTAGCTCTAGAGCAATACAAAAAAAACTTATGTACAAAGACAAAATAATACATGCCTCAAATGAGACATGCAGAGTGTACAAAAGCACTTCTTCTGCTGGAAACAAAGTCTACTCCTACTCCTAAACTAACCAGAGAGAAAAGGGGCTAAAAAAATCCTTCTATAGGTAGGGAGAATTAGCTTCCTTTTCTCAAGAGAAGAAGCCATGCAACTGATTTGACACTAAATATGGTTGCCTATATGAGTGAAATCCTAACTTTAAGCCGATCCTTTACCCATATCAGTAAGGTATCAACATTAATGGAAAATACCTCCTCAAGATGATTTGTATTGGACTCTTGGAGGTGTTGATGGTAACCCTTGGTGCTTTGATACTCATCCTCATGCCCTAAAGTAGGCATGACTAGTTTTGGCTTCTCCCTTGGCTCCGATGAATCCAAATATATTATTGGAAAAGGTATGGTCCTTTGAATCTACCCATGGTTCTAAACTCTAACTCCAAGAATGGAGCCTTCTTGCTGACCCTCATGGATGGATGGTGTGGAAGGAATGATAGCCTCATATTATTTCTCTTCCTCTGCAGTAGGTGTGACTTTTGGAAGATCAAAATCTTCCAACTTTAATTCAGGAGGCATGTTACAAACTACAGGTTGTGCTTACACGCTCTCTTCCATGGCAACAGGATCTTATGATTGAATAATGAATGATGGGGTAGAAAATATTGTAATTTCAACTGGATCCCTCTTATCAAAAAATTTCCATGGTGATCTTAAAATATTCATTATCTTCACCATATGAAGCTTCATCTTCAAACATGAAGCTAATGAGTTCAAGCTCCTCCAAAAGATCATACTTTTGGAGAGGTTGAATGGGAGAGGGGGATGTATTTTCTTGTGCTTCGGCTCATGATTCAGTGCCTCTAAATTTTTCTTGGTCACCTCCATATGCTCCTTTTTAACTGGGCTTGGAGTTGGTTGTTCTTCTTCCTTCTCTTGTGAAGAACATGGAAGACTCATATCTTCCAACCTTGGTTCCAAAGATACATTGTGAGATATAGGTTGCTGCTCTTGAATTCCCTCCTTTATGGTAGCAGGCTATTATGCTTGGAAGATGGATGATGGAAGAGAAAATGATGTGATATTCATTGACTTTTCTCCATCAAAGCAATCCTCCAAGTCAGAAAGATAATCTACCTCATTATTGTCCTATTACATGTGCTCAACCTCCTCCATGGTGTCCTCCTGATCTGAAAATTGATCACCATGGTTTCCCTCTTCCTCAAACATGAATTTTGAAAGATCAAACTCTTCTTCATAATAAGAGCTCAAGGGGGATGAAGTGGGAGGAAGAACCAAAGGTTCTTCTGTAGCCTGCTCCATAGTTGGGACCTTTCAAACTATATGGTCCTCCTCCTCTACTGAAAATTCAACCTCATCCACCACTGGCTCTTTAACCTTGACCTCCTCTATTGGCTTGACCATCAAGGGGATCTTTGTAAACCCAAATTTAGCAGCCCAACTCATCATATTTTCTGTTATTTCTTTTCTATTGGGATCCTCTTCTTGTTGTTTTCCTTGAATGGATTTTTGAGTCTCTTCCCAACATGGAATTAGGAAAGCAAGAGGAGTGATAGGTTGGGGTTCAACAAGCTTTGCAATTTTTGTGGTGGGGAGGAGGTGGAACTTCTGTTTGTTTGGAGGGTGACTATTTGGAAGGGAAAAGGGTAGAAGAACTGAGATGAGGTAGAAGATCGGGGATGGAGAAGAGAATCTAACACTTGGGGTAGAAACTAAGGGGCTTGAATCTTGATCATGCTAAAATGATAAAGACTGAGAAAGAGAAAATGAAGAGCTAAGAGGTAGTGTACTTACCCATTGACAAGTCTATCTCGCACTTTACTCATAAGCCTCAATGTCCTCAATCCACTGTGTATGTCTAGGTAGCACTTCAACCATGAATCCAAGCTTCTCCTGAGGGTTGTAGTGTCTTGGAAAAGGGCCTTCCCATGGACAAGGTTCCGTGTAACCAATCTCGAATGCCTTCATTTGTGCTATGCCCCTTGACTGAACCATGCCAGCCTCCATTTTTGAATTTTCTCCAATAAACCAACATTCTCCACGTATTTTCACCATTATATGCATCCCCTTGTTCTTGATAAGCTCCATGGCCAAACTAACCTTGACCCTACTCATATGGGTAAGCATAATGGTCCTCGATCTGATTATAATGTTGAATTGAAGGAGTTGGGAAATGCATTGGAGTTGGATTGCATTGTTGTAAGTGTGAGTTCCATGAAGGGAATGAAGTCACAATTGAAAAACCTCATCGAATGGGAGAAAATGAAGATATGAAAGAAGAAAATAGATGAAAATGAGTGGAAATGGATGGAAAAGGTTTGTAACTCAGAGAATGGGTTTTTGACCAGATGGAGTCACCAGATGTGCTTGCATGTGCCTCAAAAGGATGAACCTTAACAAGAACACACCAACCTACTAAGATGAAGTGGTAAGGTGCTTCAGACCTCTCCCACTGGGTGTGCCAAAACTGTTAGTGCGGTCACACAGTGGCTTATGATTTGTTGTTTGTAATGAGACACCTTAGAAAGATGGAATATCTAACCTCAGTGTCCTACCAGGTGTGCAAAAACTATTAGTTCGGAATCATAGCACCCCGAATGGCTTGGGTGTGAATTGGGGCATTCGGTGTGATTGCACAACATGGGACCATCTCTCAAGTTGTGGGACTTGAAAAACTTGAGATGGACCTCCAAAGGAAGCTGACTCTTACTTCCTAATTTACCTACCACAAACTACTCCAGTGCAAGAAGAACCTATTCTATCTTAATCTAACCATTCTAAGGGGACACACAAAGAGAGAGAGAGGGTGAAAGAGCCTACAATAAGCAGTGATACACCAAAAAATGAAGTGGTTGAATCACAGACCCAACCACCTGAAGTGAAGAGAGGTGAGCAGAGGAGAGGGTGGATAGAATGCACCATGGACTAGAGATAGATTTCACACATACACCACTTCAAAACCCATTAAACACAACTCTCAGAACCTACAACAAACATCAAAATATGCATAGTATACCCTACAATGATGAGAGGTAAGAAGAGACAAAAAAATAAGCCAAAGATGGATAGATGCATCACGAAATAGATTTTATTGCTCCAAAATGTTACACAATACATCATCAGTGGGAAAGAGGAAATAAAATGCCATTACAGAGCCATGGGAGGAGGCTTAGACTCCACATTCTACCCTAAGGAAGAAATAGAGAGGGGGAAAAGGAGAAACAATGACCAACCCTTTGAATATGCCCCTTCATTACAATATATAGGAAGAATAAGAGAGAGAAGAGGGAAGAATTAGAATCCTAATTCAACCACCTAGAGATACGCATTGAATCCTACTTTGAAATCTCAACCACTATCAATCAATTCCTTTCTCAAATACACCCCAAATCTATCATGTCTGGTTCCCCGGTAGATCAAATCGAATAAGATCTGGTAGTTGAAAAATCGGTTTCTGTATTAATGGCATGGAAGATGTTTTCCCATTTTTCACCCACCAAATCCTATTAAGAATGATATTTTATGTTTCCATGGCATAGAGGGTGTGACGAAATTTCCAAAAATTCTTCTCCCACCCAAATATGAATCTCCAGTCAAAAGATATGGCCATTTGAATATTTGGATTGCGAGCGCACAATATTTTAAAGAGTTTGTCCATACAGTGTCCACATTGCAGCCTCTGCATGCTCCTTGGGATTCTTTCTATTTTTCTTGACTCTCTTTTCTTGTCGGGGCCGAAATTCTAACCCTGGACTCGTGGCATCCTAGCACTTGTTTGGAAACCCGCCACAAATTTTAACTATAAAATAGCGTCATGTTAACACTTGGCTCCCTCCACTGGCCTGCCTTTGCCTTGACTATTCAACCCCGACTCTATCCCTTTTTGGACTCTGAGACACGTGGAAGGCCCACACTCATTTAAAAATCCACTTAGAATTTTACCTTTGAAGGAGCATAGTTTTGACACTTGGCATCTTCCACCGCACTTTATACTTAGTCATTTTGGGACCACTTTCCATTTTAACCTCTATTGACCATTTGCTACATGGAGGGCTGGTGTAAGTTTGAGTCTTCAACTTAGATCCCACTTTTGAAAGTGCGTCGTTAAAACACTTGGCACCCTCCGCTAATTCAAAGACTTTTCAATTGTTGGTGCAAATTTTTGGTGCTCTGGACACGTGGAAACTTGGCACTCATTTGGGTTTTCCCATTTGGATTTAATCTTAGGAGGTGCACCGTTTGGACACTTGGATCCCTTCGATGTCTCCTCCATACTTAGTCATTATTGGGCCCATTCTGAACCATTTGCGAAGCCTAAAGACTTTGAATCTTTGTTGTTTATTTTCATTTGAGCCTTTGCTTCTTTTGACACTACTCAGCCTTCTACCCCGACCCTGCTATTCCATTTCTGAGCCCGCCTATAATCTATTTGTCGGATTTGAAGCACGGGTTTGCTCAAAAGATCTATTTCTTGAATTTCTTCTTACACGGGATCATTTGATCTTTTTCGAGACCTCGCCACTCCATTGTAGAGTCCCTCTGTTTCTGAGTATACGATTTGAATGTGATTTCTCTGGTTTTACGCTGTATGCGGTCGTGGCTGACCTATTTTACCTAGGGGAAAAATATGGATAACAACAATTTTATATCCTTCTTGACAATTAGCTCTAAATATCCTTTAATAATGATGTCTCTAATACCATATTTCCATGCAATCCTTAGACCCAAGAGCAGTGCTTCATACTCAACAATATTGTTAGTGCACTCAAAGTTGATTTTAAAAGAGAAAAAAACTCTTCTTGGCCTGGAGATATCAGAACAATACCAACACCATTTCCAAATTTAGAGCAAGCCCCATCAAACAAAAAATTCCAAGGAGAACCTACTTGTTTAAGAGACTTGCATTGATCAATTTTGTGCTCTTTACCATCAACAAATCCAACAAAGTTATCAGCATCAATGTCAATGTATAACACTTCATAGGAATCATTATTGGGATCCTCAATGAGATGTAACATCTTCTTTTCACCATACAACTTTACAAGGCTTCCCTCAATAGGTATAGTGGCAAAAGACATATCCATTTGCACACTCCCACCCACACTAGTAGCCCATTTTATTGATAACAGCATTCCCCATTTGGCAGGGCAATCAATAATAACAACATCTAGTTTTAAGTTCTTTCCTAGGTAGGCTACAAGTTGCACTATCAAACCCTTGACACATCCAACCACTGGCACCTCTCTAGAATCCATGGAAGTGCACTTCCCATAAGCTGCTGTCACTTTGATATCTAATTCATTCATGACCTCAAGAGGCATAACATTGCATGATGCTCTAGAATCAAACATACAATTGTGTAACTAACCCTATCCCTGATAATCAGAGTAGTGAAAAATGGATCTACATTCAGCTGGGACTCAACCAAGGATGTTCCCAAATATACTTTAGGTGGCTCACCTAGTTCTTTTAGCACTTGGGGTTTTTTCAACTCTGTAATGGTAGGAGGAGTCTCAACATTGTTTACATTTCTACCTTGGGTAATCTTTTCTTCTTTCAATCCCAAATACTCAAAGGCCCTTTTCTTGTGCTCAGGAATCCTAAGCAACTCAAAAATTGGAACAAAAATATTGATCTGACTCAAGACTTGGGAAATTTCATAAGGAACATATTTGGGCAAGGTAGCATTTGGAGGAAGATTGACAAACTCATCTGATAACAAAGGATTTTTCATGGTCTGAGCATGGGCAGGGATACCAGTTTTGTTTGGGGAAACAAGGCCTTTGCCAGATGCATCTTTCTTAGGAGTTTCTTTTAAGATATTGGTGATAACTAGAGTTTTTGGTTTGGCCTGAAGCCCTTCCCCTTTGACAACTTTACTCCTAGTGTTATATTATTTTTCTTGGGAAACCACAACATTCATTAACAACTTCCTATCCTCCTCAGAAGGGATTCCTCCATCATACTTTTTAATCATTAATTCCCTTAAGTATTAAAAATAATTATTAGGAAATTCAAAATATTGTACCATATCTATTTCAAAATCATGAGAGGGAGGAAGGGGTAATACCCGAGTGGATGCAATCCTAGAAATTTGCGAGTTTTGGCACTTTGATTAATTCAATCAAAGTTGCTCCCTATCGTAAGCTTTGTAGAGCACCCCATCATGCACATCATCATCATCATGTCACCACCAGCTTCCTCAACTTCTTTGTCTTCATCACATGGGTCATGTGGCAAGAAACATCTATCACAACACTCAATTTCATTGGCTTCTTCCACAATAGCAACTCTAGAAGCTAAAGGATCAGGCACCAATTTGTTTTCCCAGGGTTGGGGCTGTCTATTCCTTGATCCCACAGGCCCTTTACCTCTATCATCTAATATATGATCACCTCTAGGATTATTGGAAAATATTTCTTGACCTTGTGGCTTTTGGTGACCCTGGGAACCTTGCCCAATCCCCTTCTCTACCTTGGCTAGTTTATAGGATATTTCCTTGACAGCTCCGGCCAATGTTTTCACAACCTCTTCTAGATCCACAAACTTACTTGACTGAGGATTCTCTGGATTGATTAGCTTGATACCTTCCCTCTTAGGAGGCTTACCAACTACTTTGATATTGTTTTCAATCTGCAAAGCCATGGTGAAGGCCTGCCTCAATGTTTTTGGGTTCTTATCCCTCAAATAATAGGCATCCTTCTTATCAAAATCATCGAGTATTTTATTAAACAAGAAACATCACTTGGCCTTAGGATCACAGGTAGCCTATTCAGGGTCTTATTGAACCTTGTATTGAAGTCATGAACAGATTCATTAGGATTCTTTTAATATTTTCAAATTATGATAACAAGAACCTAGGGTCTATTTTATCTCCATACTACAATCTAAAAGCATTCTTCATTTTTGTCCACGACTCAATGGAGTTTTCTCGAAAAGATTTATACTAGTCCCATGCATCCTCCTCCAGTATGAATGAAAAAAATTATGTACACATCCTCAAATTCAATCTCAAAGTCTTCCATCATATTGGCAAAAGCTTTAAGTTATGATCACCAAGATAGGATTATTTCCTTGAAATTTAGGTAGTCTATTTCTAACATCTTGGGGCACAACATTTGGATATCTAACCATACCTCTAAAATCTATAGGACCAAAAGTGTTCACAACAAATGGAGGTCTTGGTGGGGGCTGAGCCATATTGTTTTGGGGATGTGATCTTACAGAGAAAGTGAAAGATGAGGAGTGAGGGGTCTCATGGGGCACAAGAATACAATTCTCGTAATGAATGTTCTCTAAAAACTTTGTTTCTTGGAAGATCCTATTAGGTTTGGAGAATAGAGGACATAATGAGACATAAATTTTTCAAATACAAAATAAGGACCCTCTCCAGCTTAGAGAATTAAGATCTACGAGAAAGACTACTTGATTCAAGAACTTGAGGAATTATGGTAATCTTCAATGACAGATGATCGGTTTCCATAATTGATAACTCTTTCCTTGATTTCCAATCTCCAAATAATTTTCGATTCTTGTTCCTTCATAATTTGTCTTTCCCACTCTAGAAAAACTTTCTCGGTAGGGTCTCTAACAAAGAAAGATCTTCCTTCTAGCTCTACAAATATTAGCAATAAATTTCAATTGACAGAGGTTAAGACACTGGCATTTATCAAAAATTAATTCAACACGGAGTCGCCACTAAGGATTTTCACCTTAGTTGTGCAAATACACTAAAATTGGTCTGTCAAATGTCTATCAACACTAAATTCATGCAAATATTCATAGATTTGACCTTCCTTTACCCATATTTAACATTGATGATGTAAAATTAGTGCAAAACCAACAAAAACTAGAAATATTACACGTAGAACTTATAAATTGCACAAATCGTACAGATCTGGACACAAGATGACAATTCAACAACGTATTAGCACTTAGATCATATAAGAAACATTACGAGGCCAAATATAAGAATGCCTTTGAAGATCCTCGGTAGTGGCACTAATCTGGTGTTGGTATCCAAATTGATTCTCCCTCACAAGCTGAGCAACATAACATATTTAACAAGAATCCTAGAGATAGATAAATCATTATCTATGTTGTTTTTTATCCGAGGAGGCAATTTAGTTGGCTCTTTGTCACTCAGATGTTGGAGAAATGGATAGCACCATCAAAAGGATTTGATCTATCCTCACTACTTTAGGCCATGCCTTTCGACCAGGGTGAGAGGACTGTTTTGTAACCTCTATTGGTGAAGGAGAATGAAGATATCCTTCTTTGCACAAATTTGAAAGGAAACCTTGAGAAAATATGATCAATGCACCACAATTTAACTCTCACAAATTGTAACTTCTAAAGAATGGCGATATTTTCTAAACAAGATTAAGGTTACTCAAGACATTATGGAATCCTGATTGCTTCTACATATTTTGGTAGTAGAATTTATTCATTTGTGGACATATAGGGAAAACATGGGTATTTCAAGTAGGATTCATTATTTTTGAATAATTTTTGGTGGGAGATTAAGTAGGATAAACTTGATTTTTCTAGATCTTTGAGAACCTTCACAACAATTAGAAAACTAGATAATATAATGCTTTAGAATAGCTAAAATATTCTTTCAACTAGAAGGTGTGCATCAATGGAGGCCCAGATTTGCACGATTTCACACAATCTCCAAGAATTTAACATTAAATCTTGAACTAAAGACTCAATTAGACATTAAATACCCCTAGTTGCTCACGTCTAAGATACACTCAAAGGATTACATGTAATTTTTATCAACAAAATGATAGTAAAGTGATTTTAAATTGTTTATCTCATTACAGGATGAAGGCTCTTCTTGTAATGAAATTACAAATGCCACTAAACTATCACAGATACAAGATCCTGTGTGATTTGGAGGGATTTTAACACAAGATTGCAATATGAACAAGAAAAACTACTTGTAGACATTCTAAAATAAAGCAGACACAATTTTTCCCAAGATTAACACAGATTAATTCAAAGTTGATTAGATTCATCAAAGATGAGAAATTTTCTTTGAACAGTCTCAAATCTTGTCAATGGTTGTACACTTGTAACCAACTTGACATGATCAAATCTAAAACATAAGAGATTAACATGTTTCTTAGATGGTCTCTCGGAAGATGGGATTTCTCAAATTTTCTCGTAAGAATTCAACCCCCAACCCTTTGCAAGAGTATTCTCATTGCATTTATACATTTCACTCACTCACTCATCCCAAATTTTCCCCAAAAAGAAGAATATTCGAGGAACCTTTGTTTGTTACATATTCGATCATGATTTTTAGAAAATGACGTTTAATGGGTTTACAACTAAAAGTTACCAGCTTATTCAAAAAGGTGAATCATTGTAAATATTTCCATCATTGTTTTAATTGGGGTTCCCAATTATCTCCTCTGGCAACATGTTTTTCATCCTTTATGCCTACAACCTCCATTATTTCATCCTTTTCCCATCCTTTCTTCTACAACTTTTCCCTGCATCTAGCTTCTCTAGTAATTCACATTTTTACAAGTGCCCAAGAAATTCCAAATTAAAAATATCAACCTTTACAAAACCTTAGACTCACAAATTAAGCACTAAATCCATTCAATTGCACTTTTTAGACAAAAACGATAAGGGGTTTCATCAAAAAATGATAAAAAACAATGTGTATTCACATCTCCGGGAGTCTTGAAGAAAAATGACGGCAAAATTAGATGCAATGCACAACCAGTTATTTTCCCCTTTCTCAACTTTATATTAGAGTTGTCCACGTGTTTCCTTGGCGCAATTGCAAAGGTGAATTACAGAGGAAAGTTTCCAAACAAGCGCGGGCCTTCCACGTGCCCTGGGCCAGAAAAAATTGCCTTTTGGCCTTTGAAAAGTCTCAGTATAAAAGGAGCTAGTGGAATCCTCCACGTGTCTTATTAGCACACTTTTGATATGGTGCTCAAAATTAGATACCCTAAAAAAGTGCGGGCTCACTACCTATCTCATCCCGACACACAATCGTTGAAATAATTTTAGGGACCAAATGCGGAAGGTGCCATGTGCCTAGGGTCCGAGAAAGTTTCCTCGGTCATTGAAAATTCCAAGCAAAGGAAGAGTGAGAAAAAGCTTCCATGTGTCTCACTGGTGCACTTTTGATATGGTGCCCAAAAGAGGAGACCCTAAAAAATCATAGGATCACAATGTGTCTTAGTCCAACATAGTTGTTGAAAACATTTAAGGACCAACGGAAGGTGCCACGTGCCTAGGGTCCGAGAAAGTTTCATCGGCCGTTGAAAAGTCTAAGTATGGGAAGATCCAACGGAAACCTCCACGTGTCCTCTTGGCACTTCTTCAAAATTAAAGTACAGAGGCAGCTTCCAAATAGGCATGGGCCCTCTATGCATCCTAGGCCTTGGAAAGTTTCTTACAAAGTTTAAGTATAGAGAGGAGCCAACAGAAGCCTCCACATGTCTCCCTGGTGCAACTGCTAAGGTAGGACTCAAAGGTGGATCCTCAAATGAGTTTCGGCCCTCCACATGTCCATTTTTGGAAAAATCTACACCAGCTACATGAAAAAAATGTCTAAGTCTGGAGAAGGGCTAGTGGAAACCTCCACGTGTCTCCTTAGTGTAGCTCCAAATGTCAAACCAAGAGGCAAATTTTCAGATGAGCGCAGCCCTCCACATGGACAAGACTTGAGTTGAAGTGGGCCTTAGAGTTTCAAAATTCCCCACCAAGCCACATCCAATCAGAAAGGACCACGTTTCCATAGATTTTGGACAAAAATTGACAGGAAAACAAAACATGACTGTGGAAAAACGGAAGGAAGGGAAAAAACCTGAATTTACGCCCAAATTACAAATTCTTTCTCATGGACAGAGGAACGAAAAACAATTCTAGACTTAATGTGATCCTTGACCAAAGGAAAGGATAGACCATGGTAACCAAATGAATGAAAAATCCTTCACACATCAATACAAGGAGACAGAGAAAACTTCAAACCATGCAGATTGAGATGTTTTTGAAAGATCGGGTGAGATTTAAATTGAGCACTAACATGGTGGTCCCATCGGGTGTGCAAAAATGTTTACCAAGTTTTTCATTCTTAATGAGGGTTAATGCACTAGCCATTAAATAAGATAGCAAACTTAGAAATGCTTTGGAGGTTTATTTTACCTCGGATATGATATGATATGGGCACAAGATGATGATGGATTCCATTTCTATAAATCATATCAAACACTGTAAACAAGATCCACTTAAGGGAAAATGATTAGATGGTTTTGTGGGGGTTCTGACAAAGTGGATCTCGAGAACCATTTAACTTCCATAGTGGATGTCAAACCCTGTTATTAAATGAAATTGATACAAAGTAAGGGTAAAATGAAAGTATACAGAAACTAAAAGATTTATAGAATTTGAAAGTAATTATGATTGATTTAAAGATGATCTGATTGAAATTAAATAAAAATTGAATGTACCTAGTCTAGGTCAACGGTGACCCAAACTAGGCGGAGGAAAGTCGATGGTGACCTGAGGTAGAAATATGGAACAACATCTGTAAATGCGGACCAAAAGGCTCTAAGTGCGGATCAAATAGAACATGGGCATGTAGAAACTATAAAACCTACAAAGGAGGTCCTGACACAAGGAAATGGAAGGAATACAAGGTAATAAGGATCATAGTGGATTTGGGCTTAAAATTAGATAGGTTTAGAGAAGTAGGATGGGGATTGGGTCCTGGGAATAATAAAAGAGATAAAACATAAAGTAAAAGGACTCTTGAGCAAAAAGGATGAGGATAGAACATCAAGTCGATGATGACTTGGGAAGATCGATGATGATCCGAGAAGTGTTCGATAAGGCCAAGATAAACAAGCTAAATCGGGGACCCGTAAGTAGAAAAACTAATAGAAATTGGTGATAATGGAGTCTTGACTATTTTTGGATCTAAAGAAGGTTAGATGCAATAAATACCAAGATAAAATGATAAAATCTTATTAAAGCAATACAAAATGATAAAAATATCACAAAGTCTGATCAATATTTATGAGAGCATGTTCCAAGAAGGTCTAGGATGTCTATAATTTTGTTTGGGAGTCTCAATTACACGAGATTGTTTGCAAGTCACAAGGAAGCTTGGGAATTTAAATGCATTTGATGATGAATGAAAAGAAAGCACTTGGCTTTATAGGGTTGACAAGGACTAATTTGGTCAGGTCACTATAATGTACCCAAAATTGTAAGGTACTGTACTACCAGAACAACGTGACACATGCCCCAATGATGATACAGGTCTCCTCGCAAGGTGTTCGGGATCTGGAAAATCTCTCCAAGTGTGCGTTAACATCCCACATGCCCCGCTTAGCCCCCGTGTGCTTTATTTTTCCTTTTCCCCTCTTTTCTTAGCCTTTTCTCTTCGGATGAAACCCTTTGCCGCCTGCACAGGCGGCGGTCTCGTGAACGCCGCCCTGAACAGGGCGGTGGTCCTTTACGCATTTTCCAGAAAGATATTTTAACATGACTCACATAAATTCAATGTTTTACCAGCTTTCTTTCACTTCCATAAGCTTGCATTTATGATTCTGGTTCCCTGGAATAGTGTTTTGCCATTGTTTATAGTTTAAGAGTTCTATTTGGCTTTTACCTTGGGTAAATGCAAATGCTATAAATAGTTGGCTTGTGCTCAAGCAAATGGCCCCTCATTCACTTCTCATCTTCTCATTTCAGTAATTCAGTCTTTTATTTTTCTTAGGATTCATAGTTTAGTTCATTGCATGCTTAGTTAGCATTGTTTTACTGTTGGTAAGCCACAAATCCATCTTGTGCAAGTAGTGTTGTTGTTTCATCCAATCCATTGGAGTAGAATAGCTTAGGAAGCCATTAAAGTTGTAGGTTTTTCTCCTCAAATAGGATAGTTTCAGGTTCTGGATGCTTTATGTTGCATGACTCGCAATAGATCCCGCTAGGAATTGCATAAGCCAAGCTTTGTACTCTTGCGCTATCCCTCTCCTACTCGCATTGTATTCAGTCTGTGTCTTGAGCTACCTTTGTCCCAATATCTACTTCTGTTGATGCTAGCATTACATGATTTTCTGGATCCATGTGAACACAAAGGAATGAGGAGATCACACTGAGGGGACAAGATCACACACACCATCGGATTCACCACTATTCTGCAGAATCCAGGTTCTAGCTTTCAAAGTTCTAGTTAGAATCATATCAAATAGAGTAGTTAATTGCTTTATTTTAGTAAATTCTATTCTCGATATTGCCAGGGAAGCTATGGGGATTGATAGTTTCTGAGAAACTATGATTCACTCCTCACTTCTGAGGTAGGATCGAGAATCTTGCAAATAGATTAGATGAGCTATTTTATTGTTTAGAATAGATCTACAAATTACACAGAAAAATAGCTACACTCGGTTATTTTGTTTGTTTTAAATTATTATTTTAGTTGTCTTTCTAGATATTTTAAATAGCTGTTTTCTTAAATTCGTAAAGTTCATCAGAAAAACACAAAAGATAGAGAAAACATATATGCTATAGATACACTTCACATAGTTAAATTTCATTTTGTTACAGTTAATTTACTTTGTTACTTTTGTATGACAATCATGGGACCTAGAGAGCCCAGGGAATACATATTCGAGCCAATCGTGCCCCAGCCCAATCTCATCACGGCAATAACCGATATAGATCAAAATCTTAGGATTCAAGTCTTCCGAACAACGGTAAGCTTGCAACAAATCAATTCTCAGTTGAGCGGACTAAACATAGAAGACGACCAAGCACACACGTTTTGGTCGAATCAACTGAACTACAGATTACCCTAGGAAAACATTCATATGACTGTAGAAGGGTTCGAAAGAGAACAAACCTTTGGTTGTGATCCTTTGGTCCCATAGCCAGATGCAGGAGACACTCTTCTAGATATAGATACCAGCCTAAGAATCCAGGTTACACGAACACCTGTAGGGTATTATGAGAAAATCACACAGTTATTGATCCTAAATATAGAAGCTGAGAAAGCATATGATTACTAGATATTAGGGATTAGGACTTGATTTCATGCATGACCATAACAGGTCCACAACGACTAAGAGTCTATGGTTGTGACCCACAAATCCCGCAGCCCAACGAATCCACAGGAGAATTAGACATAGACACTAGCCTACGCACACTAGTATTCCAGTCTACTCCACTTCCACCTATCATCATCGAACAATTATCCTTGCTAGACACAACAGCTAACAAAGCTAGAGAGTTCTGGACTAGGCCAGAGAACCGTCCATAGAATTGACTACATTTACCATCCACCATATGACCCTGTCCGGAGAAATACATGAAACTATCCCGGGTCATTTTCCACGTATTCCACAACCCATAGATCGAATCACGCCAGAGCTTGATATTGATTGGAGCCTTCGAGTATTCATCCTTGCTAACTGATCTATCACACCAGCCAAGTTAGGAGGGCTTTCTTTGCTTTAGATTCACACGTTCCATTAATGCACATTGAAGACATTAGATTGCCTAACTAGTTTGTCTCGTATCTCACACATATTCCATCCCCACCGGTTTGTCTCAAAGACGACCTTGGGAGGTCGGGTGCGAGGAAGAGTCACTTGTAGAGATTCCCACGCTCGTTTGTCATTTTTCCGTCATACAAAATTGGTGAACCCAACGTGAAACAAACAAAATTAGTGAAGCTGATGTGAACTTCCTACTTTCTAGTTCGGATTCATAGTATTATGTGTTCTTCCAAGTTTAGTATACTTTTCATCTTCTCCGCCTCATTGGCTTTCACCTTCTCTCCTTCCCATTATTCTACGGTATTCATATACCCCCGAATATGTCGGGATTCAATGCATATGGCAGACCCCTCTTGAGTCTTGAGACATACTACGCCCAAAGAAAATAGACAAACATCACCCTCACTCTCAGTATGGGGTGACAACTACTCAACTAACTAGTTGTCAACACAAACTCTGAGAATCGATATAGCTCATCATTTCAAACTGAGGAGTTGGAACAACTTGCTCAAACGCAACAAACAGAGCCTTCGGGCTCGAACAATATGACATTCACCAGAGAATCTGGTTCATCTCCTCAGGTACTACTTAGACCACAAATTAGTAGACAATCAGACTCATACCAAGGTTTAGACGATGAATATTTGGTACGTTATGCCAGGAACGACCAACGTTCTCGAGGTATGTATCCACTTGTAGGAGGTTTACAACCACAACCCGAGGTCTCTTTTCAAGAAAATACCTCTATGCCACTGCATATAGGAAATAATCTCAGGAGAAACTTGGCAAGATAGCGATCAGTTCATAGCAGGATATCACATGCCTATATAAAACCATGGTATACAACAAACGCCACCAAGGTAGAATATCGTGACTTCACCAAATGAAGTCATTTCAACTCTAATAGAAAAGGTTAGAGGGTTAGAACTTGCCCAAGCAAGTCAAAATTCACAATTCATGCAAGCAGGGAGTTCCAATCCTCCACACCATCCTAGCCAAGTGGATCTCCTCATAGGAGTAGGAATGTTAGGCATGAATCCTTAGTATTCACAACAAATGCCAACTAGACCCACCATCTCTAGCACTGTTCCTCCCGGTCTAGTACAGAGAACAATCCATTCTGGATAGTACCCCATTATACTTAAACATATACTCCAAATCACCACAAGGGTATATGTTCTCCTCTCCTAGAATTTTTTCTCAAACACAGGGGGCTTCCTTATGCCCCCTCGCTAACGCATACGCTGCGCCATATCAACAACCCATCCCACCATTGCTCCCTCAACAGGCACCGTCAATGGTCGAAACATATGCGATAGGGACTTACTCAGAATATTTGAAAGAACCCTTGGATTTCACCATACGAAGCGTCATGCTTCCAAGACCTCTTCCTGATTTTCCCAAATACAAAGGAGAGGGAGATCCAAATGCGCATATCAAAGCTTACGCTACAGCCATTCAAGAACTACTCCCATGGGATGGGGTTGTTGCTAAAATATTCCCAAAAACCTTGGAAGGCATCACTCTTGATTGGTATTATAGAATACCTGAGGCTTCCATCCATTCGTTCAAACAACTCGTTTCAGAGTTCATCAAGGCCTTCGACATGAACAAACTATTAAGAACAGGAATCAGGGAGTTCTTACACATCAAACAAGAACACAACGAATCTGTCACCCATTTCATCCAAAGGTGGCGTACAGTCCTTTATTCCTCGGAAAGTGCTCCAAACATGGATCAAATGGAACTATGTGATTTATTCCTTCATTCACTTAGCAGAGAAGTGAAGGAAGAAGTCCAGAAGTTCCCATTACGAACTTACGATGAAGTACTAGAGAGTGCTCTTCGAATAGATCAAGCAGCAATTGATAGTGGTCGCAAAACATATGGAGCAAACGGGAGGTTAATCACCCCCAATCAGAACACTACAACTTATCCCACTACCATGAACGTCAATCAAGGACCTAAAATCCTTAACAAAAATTAGGGTGTAACAACAGATGGAGTAACCGACCAGCCTAAAAAGGTAAATATTGTCAATACTCCATCACAAATAAACAACCAACGAAACAACAACTTTACCCCGACAATCAATGCAGTGGATTTTAATCATCCACAACAACAACAACAACAACAATGGTGAAATCCCATACAGGGTCCAAGCCAAAATTCAACTAGGTACCAAAACTAGAATTCAAACCAAAGACAACAAACGCAAAATTTTAATAGACAACGGTTTGATCAAAATTTTGGGCCACAATACACATCAAATCAAAAAAATAGGAATTACAATCCTAATTCGTACTGTGCTTTCCACAAAATTCGGGGCCATGACACTAGAACGTGCCGTGACTACAATAAATTCATGCAACGCTTTCCAGATGAACAAAAACAACTTTTTATGGATATGTTCTTAGCAGATCCTACGTCACCAACGTCAAATACCTTTTCAGGGGTAGTTTCCCCTCAAAACACACCCCTGAAGATCTTTAATGATCCACTCCCAAATCACGATAACAACAGGCTAAATCCAACTGGGACGAACAAGGGTGCAATGATAGGAAACAATGATCATGAAGCCTCGACCTCGCTAAATCCATTAGTTGCGCCGCAACTAGGAAGTCAACCACGACCTAAGGTAGTCGGTTTAGTAGAGTTAGACACTGAGCTACCCATCAAAGCTATAACAAGGATGCGAGAGTATTTCTCTCAGCCAAGTCCAAGCCACCTGCCAGAGGCAGATGACATCCAACAAATCGTAGTAAAACCTGTGGGAGCCTATTATTTGATTAACGACCTAACAAAAACCTTCTTGCACATTTCATTCTTAGACTTACTAAAGAACTCTCCTACCCATAGGGATTCTCTTTTAGAATCATTAGGTTTAGGTCATCTAATTAACATCACTCCACCACCTGAAACACAGGTAAATCATGTGGAATTTGATGTTCATCCTCCAGGGCAGGCAGATAGGGATGTCGAATTCATATTCGAGATAAACAAAATGCTGATAGATGCTGAGATCACGTCGAGGTGATCCAACCTTACATTTGCAAGTATGGGTTTATAACAACTATGTAAAGCGTGCAATGGTTGACGATGGGGTGGTAGTTAACATAGTCCCCTTCTCTTTCCTCCAAAAGCTAGGGTATGGAGAAACCAATTGCTCCACAACTCGAAATACACTAAGGGGCTATGATAGTCTTAAAGCCACCTCGGTTGGAACTATAATATTACCGGTCACCTTAGGACCCAAAACCATCTTGACTGAGTTTTATATTATAGATCGGGAAACTAACTATAATATGATCCTCGGCCGACCTTGGATACACCACATGAAGGCAATCCCTTCTACACTATTTCAAGAAGTAAGGTTTTTACATTTAGGAAAGGTATTCATGGCCAAAGGTGATCCAAAACCATTTGATGTACACCTAGCTGACTTAAAGAAAAGACCAGGCGTACACTCGGAGTTTGAACTCCCAACAAATCAACTTAATAAACCTACCGACACAAAAATAAATGAAAAGTTGGTACCTACGACAGATCTTGAAGCTATGAGCCTAGCCAAAGTAACCAACCCCTAAAGATGAGGCTAACATTGTAGAAGCGATTATCATTAAGAACTACTGCAAAATTGTTGAACTATAGAAAATGATCTACCAATATTCTTACCATTCGATTCGGTAGGCATAGGATATTCCTAGGCATTGGCTCTCTTTCAAGAGAGGATCTCTATATGGTGGAAGTAGAATATGCAACACAACAGATATCCCAGCGTCCATATTCCCAGTCAAATATTGGACACTCCATTTTGATGGAGCTAGATGCCATTACGGAGCGGGGGCAGGTGTAATCTTCACTTCCCCTGAAGGAAAAGTCTTACCTTTTAACTTTAAACTAAATTTCGAGTGCACAAACAATGGCGTTGAGTATGAATCCCTCCTCCTTGGCCTCATCTTAGCTAAAAGAATTGGTGTTGATAACATCAGAGTCTTAGGAGACTCACAATTGGTAGCAAACCAAGTCTCAAAGATATATGAAACCAAAGCCGAGCATTTACAGCTTTACAAAAAAGTTGTATTAGATTTAAGCAAGGAATTTGACTTCATATCAATTGAAGCAATCCCGCGAGAGGAAAATATTCTCACTGATTCAATAGCAACTTCCACATCACGTTTTACTCCAAGAAATAAGTTAGAGGATACCCATTTCATGGTATCCCTTCGTGATGAACCATTGATAAAGACAATGACAAATTCTCTTTTAAACAGAAATGAATCTACTATCCTAGACCATGTTGATAGTGATATGGCCACTTTGGATTACTTAAACACCTATGCGGCACTACATCTCTCCTATCATATGATAGATTTGTCCTTAATCCCACATTCATCTTCCTACTTCGGAAATCCCATGGTGGATCTTCCCTCACAAATGGAACCTAGCATATGCACAGTAGAAAATGGGGATGATTTGGATTTACCTCCAGTGCCACCTGAGTTTGAAGAGGGTAATGCCTCTTTGATCGAAGAAAC
Source organism: Taxus wallichiana var. yunnanensis (assembly GCA_018340775.1). NCBI lineage: Eukaryota > Viridiplantae > Streptophyta > Pinopsida > Cupressales > Taxaceae > Taxus > Taxus wallichiana. The sequence continues at coordinate 850,035,699 of CM031234.1, forward strand.
AATTGATATTAACATCGAACGGAAGACGAACCAAGGATATTGAAATTAGGGTCCTCGTTAACCCCAGAGGAAGTAGAAATACACACTCGGATCCTCAAAGAACATCAGAAGGCATTTGAATTTAATTATAAGGAAATGACAGGGGTTGCACCCGCATCGCGGTGCACAACCTCATCGCTAAATCTGATGCAAAGCCGATTAAACAAAAGTCGAGACCCATGAAACCCAAGTTAGCTCTCATGGTAAAAGAGGAGGTAATAAAACTCCTCCAAGTAGGATTTATCAAGCCAGTCGATTACTCCCAATGGGTGTCTAACATCGTTCCCGTTCTCAAGAAGAATGGAAAGATACGCATCTGCATAGATTTCCGAGACATCAACAAAGCGTGTCCTAAAGACGACTTCCCGTTGCCATCCATTGATGTCATTGTTGATGCAACAACTGGGTTTGAACTTTTGTCTCTCATGGATGGATTCTCGGGATACAATCAAATTAAAATATCTGAACAATATCAAGCTAAAACCACATTTATAACTCCTTGGGGAACTTATTGCTATGTTATCATGCCATTTGGTCTCAAGAATGTTGGTGCTACATACCAGTGAGCTATGACATATATATTTCACGATTTAATTCATAAAATTGTGGAATCCTACGTAGATGACTTGTTGGCTAAGGCCAAGAAGTGTTGTCACCATCCTGGAAATACTCCGCATCATTCTCTCACGGCTGATAGAGTACGGAGTCACGCTAAATCCAGAAAAGTGCGTCTTTAGAGTAACAGGAGGGATGCTCCTAGGTTACATTATATTGTTACGAGGGATAGATGTTGACCCAACCAAAATTCGGGCTGTCCTTGAAATGGTTCCACCTTTGGATGAATCTGGAATCAGGTCATTCCTCGGAAAGCTGGGTGCAATCCGGAGATTCATCCCGGACTTAAGTTTCGCCATACATCCAATCAACAATTTTCTCAAGAAAGATTATAGCATTGATTGGACTGAAGACTGCAATGAAGCTTTTGATGCAGTTAAGCATTTCCTGTTATCACCACCTACACTAATGCCACCTAAGCTAGATCGCCCGTTAATTTTATATTCACGAGCAACCAATGTCTTGCTAGCCTGCATGCTGGCTCAAGAAGACGATGACAAGAGAGAACGTGTGATTTATTTCATTAGCCAAACGTTGCTCGACTATGAAACACGTTATACCCAAGCAGAACGAGAATGCCTCGCCATAGTTTTTGCAACCAAACACCTAAGACATTATATGCTAAATCAAGAAACAAGGGTCATGGTAAAAACGGACCATTTACGAACTTTCCTCACACAAGGGTCCTTGTCTAAAAAGGCTGGACGTTTTATAACCTTAATGGGGGAATTCGAATTAACATTTGTAAATCAGAAGTCGGTTAAAGGACAAATCATCACAGATTGGTTAGCTGATAACCCATTAGATGGAGGTGATCTAGTAGATTTATATTTTTCTAGATGAGTTCGTATACTACATCGAAACCCGACCCTCTATCTCTGAGTGTCCCTGGTACGTTGATATCATTAATTATATCATGGACCATATGTATCCAGAAGGAGCTACACTGTAACAAAGAAGGCAGTTACATATTATCGTAGCTAAATACATCATTATAGAGCAAGTGCTCTATCAGAAAGCGTTCAATGGAATGCTCCTAAGATGTGTCGACACGGAAGAATCCAAGAAGATTCTCCATGAATCCCACAGTGGAATGTGTGGAGGCCACTTCGGTGGTCATACCAACGCTTGAAAAATACATCGAATGGGCTATTTCGGCCTACTCTAGAACACGACGCAAAGTAGAGTTCGTGACGCAAGTGTCATAAGTGCCAGAATTCTCCCATGAGATCCATATGCTAGCATAAGCTCTGCGAACCAATCGCTACTCCATGGCCCTTTTTACATGGGGCCTAGATTTAATAAGGAAATTATCTCCCTCATCCATAGATGGCCATAATTTTATAATCACAACACCGAATATTTTACCAAATGGGTAGAGGCTATGCCTCTTACTACTGTACTGGTTACTCGTAATCGCCAAGTTCATTTTAAACCAAATCATTTGCAGTACGATATCCCACAAATCATTATCTCCGATAATGGAACTTATTTTAAGGATGAAGAGGTTCGCGAGCTATGCAATAAATTTAAAATAAGCCATTATATGGCTTCCTTGTATTACCCTCAAGCCAATGGACCAGGATGAAGCGGCGAATAAAATGCTAAAAGCCATTATCCTTAAAACGGTGAAGAAAACAAATGAGATTGGCACTTGAAGTTATATCTGGCCTTATGGGCCCACCGAACCTCAACAAAAACACCAACGGGAGCAACTCCTTTTTCACTAGTATTCAGGGCAGATGTAGTTCTCCCACTCGAGGTTGAAATACCCAGTCTCCACATTTCATTACAAGGGATTCTGGATGAAGATGCTTATAGGGAAGCACGTCTTTCCCAACTAGAAAGCCTAGATGAAACTAGGTTAGATGCTGAACAGTGACATAGAGTCTATGCTGACCGGATGTGCCGGCAATATAACAAGAAAGTCTATGAGCGCGACATATATGAAGGTGATCTCGTTCTAAGACTAGACAGCCGGATCGACAAGAAGACCGGCGAAGGAAGGAAATTCCGGCCTAAATGGTTAGGTCCATACCGAGTCATGAAAGACTATGGGAACGGTGCATACCTCTTATGTACACTAGAAGGTGAGGAATTTGGTGAAACAGTCAATTCCCTACACCTCAAGTGTTTTTACGCGTAAGCAGCTAGCACTACTTATATATATATATATATATATATATATATATCTACATTGCATCTTCATATAGATTAGGATCATGTTGTCCACTTGTTCATACACAAATTGTGATTAAGGAATCTATTCTCAAAGTAGTTCATTACAAACTCATGATGTTGTTGGCATAAACTCTTTAATCATACTTCTCCATTTTCATGATATCATCAAATTATCTCGAATCATTTTATCAAATAAAGCTAGACATGGCAAAGTCTTAACGGTAACCATACCAAGATCTGCAAGTTTATTCTCACTTTTGATTTCTTCTTAGGGTAGGTGTCTTGCCTATGGTCTGTTCTAGAAGCTTCATGGTGTCACATCTATCCCATATGTATATCTCTTTGGAAATAAACACATACTGACATTTTACTCAAATAAACAAGTCAAACATTGATCAAACAGAAAATTTTAATTTTACACATTTCCTTGCCCCACCAACCTTTGGTGATGAGCTTGCATCTCTTACTAGTGACGTAGGGTTGGGAAAGGATGGGAATGCCCTTACTTGCCTATACTTTGCCCACGGTGATAAACCCACGCTTCTTACTAGTAGCATGGGGCAAAGTGTAGGGGGTCCTCTTGACAAATAAATGCAAAAAGTCATACAAAAACAATTCAAAATTTGAAAATTTGAGTCAAAAACAAATGAATCAGATGTTCAAAGTCCCAAGAGAGTTAAAATCCTAAAAACCCAGATTTGGTCTACTATGTGGCCATCTACGGGTCTAAGTCTAGATAAACCGCAAAGCAAGTTGCATCCAAAACTATGAAGTCACTCGAGTATAGTAGACTTGTGATGTCCTAATTTGGTTCCACCAAAGCTTTGTCTGTCTTTCATCACTATCATTTCACTACACCTCATAACTTGTGCCCTTCCCAACTCTTGGTGATGAGTCCTCGCATCTTACTAGTTGCGTGGAGTTGGGGGTAGGGACAGGTTTATATGTTCATCATACCGGTTTATTTTCATCACTTTGCCAAAAAAAATATGAAGTATCCAAAATTGCTTACAAAAACTAAGATTCAAAATCACATTATATCTACATCATCATATATCAGCATCGTGAAACACAAAAGGGAAAGTAAAACACTTGCATCATTTGTTCACCATTGCATATATTCTAAAAGAAACATATAAACGTACATCATAGCATACATCAGGAAACTGGAAATAGAAAGAAAGCCATGAATGCCAAGATTTTGATCCAGAATGAATGCATATATATAAATAATCAATGTTTATATACAATGCCATCATGCACTAAGCATGGTCAAAACGCTCAAAGAGCCCGAGAATATACAAAAGAATATATAGTACAAAATCTACGAGAGCCAAGTGGCTTCTCAATCCCTGCGGACCCCTCTGAAGGTGTACACCCACGCCTAGGACTTCGGCTACGCCGGCGCTCTGAATGCACAGAGGGCTCAGGATCCCGAGGGGCAGCCGCAGTCTCACCACGAGAATGGCTCCTCATCAAGTGCTCAGCCGTCTTGTACCCCGCTAGCTCGGTGCGAAGGGTCGATACCATCCTGGCCACATGCCAGATAGGAGCAAAGATGTCGGTATGTCTGCCAGATCCTAAAGGCTCCCCAGCGTCCACGGATAGCTCTGCGTGGGTCCTCTCCATGGGGATCATCAGGGTATCAGTACATACCCTGCGGATCAAGTCCCACCACTCATCGGCGGTCTCTACAAACCAAGGAGAAAACAAATTAGAAACCAAACAAGAAATTAAAAGATACAAGATAACAACTAAAATGATCTTAAGTTAAACAAACACTAGAGAGGGGAGAAGGTAACTTACTCGGATCACTAGGCCTCCATGATGGGTCTATGGGATCAGCACCTACCACGGATGCTGCTACCGACTGAGGGGCTGCTCCTGTGGCTGGAGCAACGTAACGCCCGCAACAGACTCATCCTCCCCATGGCCCTGGGAGAGTGGCTCCTCTGAAACCAGAGTCACCCTCTCTGCACTCTGCTCAGCCCTCTCCTGCATGATATCCTGGGTATCATGCCACTCAGGATCACTGTCCTCGGTCTCCTCCTCTGTCTCCCCCCCTGTAAACTCCTCAGACTTGGAGTCTACCTCAATGGGGTCATCGCTGCTATGGGCAGGACCCGCGGTAATCTAAAGTAAAGGTGCCTGAGGCGCACCGGCTCTCCCTTTGGCACGAACTATCCTCCTGGCTGCAATAGGAATGCCAGGAGTAACCACTGTCCAACACCGGCCTCTGGGCCCCCCTCTGGCCTCTCGGACTGATCTATATACTGGTACCACTGGGGAAGCATACCCATGTATGGTAGGCCAAACTACTAAGGAACTCGGCCAAAGGGGTGCATCTCCACTCGCCCCACTCTGTCAATAAGCTGCCCTGTCGTGGAGCAGGAGATCAAGGTAAGAGCCTCCTCACCCCATATGCCTGCCATAGTCTGGTATGGTGTGGCCTCCATGTCGGCAGTAGTCAGGGAGGCAACTGGCTGATGAGGTGCTCTAAGCACCAACATGTCTGTCCATCTGGCTGCCCTCACAGCTCCAGGATCTGCCACCTCCACACCCCTGCCATAAGGGATGAAATGCTCATAGACCCAACTCATGACTAGAGTCGGGTGGCTCAATGACTGCCCCTGTAAACGGACCACCCTGTATAAGTCATGGTAGGTGGTCCCAAGAATGTCTACTCCCCAGGAATATATCCAACCGTGCCCCTCTATCTATGCAATAATGGGGGACCAGCAGTATAATAATGTATCTCCTCCCTTGTCCCTGATCAGTCTCGAGGCAAGGATCCCCATGATGGCCTGGTGAAGTAAGGGGATGGGCAAAGAAGGAATAGATCGAACTCTCACCCCCTTCTTCGACCCCGTGGAGATGACTGCATCTCCCATATATGTGGCCCACTGTGCAATCTGTGCCCGTGAGCCTGCTGTCTCTAGGGTGAGTCGTCTCCCGATGATCGGGACCCCCAGAATGCGATAGACATCCTCCAATGTGATAGTCCACTCACCGCGGACCCCTGGAAATTAGAAGGTGTTCCGATCTGCATCCCAATATGAGAACAAGTCGCAAAGGATGTGACTAGATGGTGTAACGTGGGGCACGCGTGAAATGTGTAGTATCCCAGCCCGCTGAAGAGTGTCCTCCTCATCCTGTGAGAGGGCATCTAGAACCCCTGGGAGCCAATCACACTCCCTCTCTCTACTCCACCGGATATACTCCTCCCTCGCCTGCATACACCCAAAAACACACAAAACAAAGCAAGTTAGCATCCAAGTAATACTAGAAAAATCATGAAAGCACATAGAAATGCTAAAAATACAAACACAATCTCAAAAAGAGGTTCCTTTTACATTCTCGTGTAAAACCGCCTTACCCGAGCGGGGCGGTTTTAACTTTGCCACCTTAAGGGCGGCGGTCAGTGTAACCACCACCTAAACAGGGCGGCGTCGGGTCCAAAACCCACGCGGGTTTTTAAATTTAAAAAGCCTAAAAATGTAAAAATGATCATTTTACCTAAAAACAAAGCCTACCCGGTGGCGCCCCCTAGTGGACCTTTCAACACTAACATTTTCAAAAATTACCCCCCCATGACAAAGTATTTAGCATTTCAAATTTAAGGTGGTAAAAAGGAGAAACTAAAGAAAACTAACCTGTGATCTCACGGGTCAATGTGCCGCACGTGGAGGCATGATCGCTATCTCGTCGCGGACTTTTTGACTCTACTCACGCAAGAAACCGTCACCGTGGTCCCAGAGCTCAAAATCAATCAAATCGACTTGAGCAAATGAATAGGAAAATGGACCCACTTTCATAAATATAGCACTTTGATTCGTTTTAAAATGACTTTTTCACAAGTTTGGAGCACTGATGGAGGTAAGTTCCTATCCCCACACAAATGGTACATTCTCATTCCCTGTTATTTTAGCATTTATTTTTCAAAGTATTATGTCTATCTGCACTTGAGTTCTCTTTTCATTTTGCAGTAATGGGAATTTTGGATGGCGTCATTTCAACACACGGATGTATCAAATATAAATTCTAGCTTCCCATTTCGGGACTGCCATACTCGGACCCACCGTTTTACGCCTCTTCATGGCTAAAATGCTTCTCCAAGGGGGTAATATGTACGTACCCAAAATTGTAAGGTATCTTATCTTTGCGTACTGCCAGAACAATGTGACACGTGCCCCAATGATGATATAGGTCTCCTCGCAAGGTGTTCGGGATTGAAAAATCTCTCCAAGTGTGTGTTAACATCCTGCATTCCCACTTAGCCCCTGCGTGCTTTATTTTTCCTTTTCCCCTCTTTTCTTATCCTTTTTCTCTTCGGATGAAACCGCCGCCCGCCTGGCGGCGGTCTCCAGAACCACCGCCCGAACAGGCGGTGGTCTCAGTAATTGCCACCCCGCTTAGGGTGGTGGTCCTTTACGTGTTTTCTAGAAAGCTCTTTTAACACGAATCACGTAAATTCAACATTTTACCAACTTTCTTTCACCGCCATAAGCTTGCATTTATGATTCTGGTTCCCTGGAATAGTGTTTTGCCATTGTTTATAGTTTAAGAGTTCTATTTGGCTTTTACCTTGGGTAAATGCAAATGCTATAAATAGTTGGCTTGTGCTCAAGAAAATGGCCCCTCATTCACTTCTCATCTTCTCATTTCAATAATTCAGTCTTTTATTTTGCTTAGGATTCATAGTTTAGTTCATTGCATGCTTAGTTAGCATTGTTTTACTGTTGGTAAGCCACAAATCCATCTTGTGCAAGCAGTGCTGTTGTTTCATCCAATCCATTGGAGTAGAATAGCTTAGGAAGCCATTAAAGTTGCAGGTTTTTCTCCTCAAATAGGATAGTTTCAGGTTCTGGATGCTTTATGTTGCATGACTCGCAATAGATCCCGCTAGGAATTACATAAGCCAAGCTCTGTACTCTTGCACTATCCCTCTCCTACTCGCATTGTATTCAGTCTGTGTCTTGAGCTACCTTTGTCCCAATATCTACTTCTGTTGATGCTAGCATTACATGCTTTTTTGGATCCACGTGAACACGAAGGAACGAGGAGATCACACTGAGGGGACAAGATCACACACACCATCGGATTCACCACTATTCTGCAGAATCCAGGTTCTAGCTTTCAAAGTTCTAGTTAGAATCATATCAAATAGAGTAGTTAATTGCTTTATTTCAGTAAATTCTATTCTCGATATTTCCAGGGAAGCTGTGGGGATTGATAGTTTCTGAGAAACTATGATTCACTCCTCACTTCTGAGGTAGGATCGAGAATCTTGCAAATAGATTAGATGAGCTATTTTATTGTTTAGAATATATCTACAAATTACACAGAAAAACTATGATTCACTCCTCACTTCGAGGTAGGATCAATTCTCGATTGAAGCAGACTAAACATAGAAGACTACCAAGCACACACGTTTTGGTCGAATCAACTGAACTACAAATTACCCTAGGCAAACATTCATATGACTATAGAAGGGATCGAAAGAGAACAAAACTTTGGTTGTGATCCTTTGGTCCCACAACCCGGATGCAGGAGACACTCTTCTTGATATAGATACCAGCCTAAGAATCCAGGTTGCACGAATGCTCCGTAGGGTATTATGATAAAATCACACAGTTATTCATCCTAAATATAGAAGCTGAGAAAGCATACGATTACTGGATATTAGGGATTAGGACTTGATTTCACACATGACCATAACAAGTCCACAACGACTAAGAGTCTATGGTTGTGACCCACAAATCCCGCAGCCCAACGAATCCACAGGAGAATTAGACATAGACACTGGCTTATGCACACTAGTATTCCAGTCTACTCCACTTCCACCTATCATCATCGAACAATTATCCTTGCTAGACACAACAGCTAACAAAGCTAGAGAGTTCTGGACTAGGCCAGAGAACCGTCCATAGAATTGACTACATTTACCATCCACCATATGACCCTGTCCGGAGAAATACACGAAACTATCCCGGTCATTTTCCACATATTCCACAACCCATAGATTGAATCACGCCAGAGCTCAATATTGATTGGAGCCTTCGAGTAGTCATCCTTGCTGACCGATCTATCACACCAGCTCAAGTTAGGAGGGCTTTCTTTGCTTTAGATTCACAAGTTCCATTAGTGCGCATTGAAGACATTAGATTGCCTAACTAGTTTGTCTGTATCTCACACATATTCCATCCCCACCGGCTGTCTCGGCATGACCTCGGGAGGTCGGGTGTGAGGAAGAGTCACTTGTAGATTCCCACACTCGCTTGTCACTTTTCCATCGTATACGGTCACCACCGATTACGAGGAACATTTCCCGAACGTGAGGATTTTTCTACTTTTGCATGATTTTCATCTTTTTAAGGATAGGCCTAATGATTTAAAGCATTATGCGAGAGAGAGATTGTTTTAGGATGAGGTGTAGGTGAGTTGACAGGTGTAGATAGGTTAGAAAAAGTGTAGGGTTGCTAAATAGGAAATATATTTAATGGAAAGTGGTGGGTATTTTCATTAATTAATTAAATGTTAATTAATTAATTAATTTTAAGAAATATTGATATGAAAGAGATAAATGAGAATTTAAATTAAACCAAGGGAGATGAATAAAATATGCACACATGGGGAGAGGGCATAGAGACTAAATTTAGGTTTCTACGGTTCTATGTGTGTGTGTATAAATGTTTTCTTAGGTTTCCCTCATGTAAATGACACCAAGATAGCATGATCTAGCTAGATGGAATATGAAATGTGTGGATGGAATGGAGCTCTTCCCCTTCCTATGAGGTGTATGTAGAGTACTAATCCCAAAAATGTAGTCCTTTTGTTAGTATGTAGATAGATAGCCCTTGATAAAATTTTCTGCCATTATAATGGTATGTATGTTGTTTTTATATAGGGATCTCTTGTTTAAATTTCACCACTAGTGACACAACATGCCAACTAGTGCCTCAAGATAGGAGTAATAAAACCAAAAATTTCAAAAATGTGAACAAAAAAAAGAGGAAAAAAGCACCTAAGTTGGACAGGAGAGCGTCATGCGCTAGTTTCCTAAGAAAAATGTGTGAAGGGTGATAGATAGATATCACTGTGACTTGACCATAACTGGGTGTAGAAGTGATAGATAAAAATAATAGAAATAGTCAAAGCAAGCGGATGGACTAGGAAGTCTATCACCAATGAAATTTTTTTCTTACTCAAGGTCCATACATAAAATAACATACTTAATGGTGTAGTAAAATAGTAGTATGTGTGTGGTTTTATGTCTACATTCCCCCCTTTATTCTATTTGAATGAAATTCAAGTAGTGTAAAGGAATTAAGGGAAATAAATGTTAGAATTCCGGATAAGCCATCTTTGTAAAAGTACACATAGAATGTGAGAACATATACCATGGTGAACCATGAATCAGTGTGTTGATCCATGTGGCATAAATAGATATGGAAAACCATTGTAAGGTGCACTTGGACAAATGAATGATTTTCTTTCGAGTGATTTGGAGATGTAAAATATGTTGTCAATTGTGATATGAATGGGTAGAGAGTGATAAGTTCTAGACCCAATTTTGTATGTCTTGAAAAACTAAAGGATTTGGGCATCCTACCACCTGGAGGAAGATTGTTAGGGAAAAATATCTAGTTTTACTCTCCAATTATGACTACATCCTCATAAGTTATAACCACTCCAAATGGATAAAGACCAAAAAAATTCCATTTCAATCCATGTTGAATAACCCATATAGGAAAAGTATAGGAAAGGAAATGATGTTTCATTTCCCCCACTCCATGGGTGTTGTGTTATTTATAGTGTTATATGTCTTCCATATGAGGTCATATAGAAGAGATGGAAGATGTAAAGTGATTTCCCATGCTAGATCATTTGGGAAAGTAGTGATGTGACTCCCAAGTTAGGTCATATGGGAAGAATAATGAAGTGTTGTTTGTATTAATTGATTGACTTGATTTTAATATTGAATGCTTGTTTTGAGATTGAATGTATACAATAGATTACTCATGGAGATATTTTTCACTTTTTTCCCCAAATTAGGTCATTAGGGGGAATAGATAGAAATTAGTAGAAAATGTTGCATGTTGTATGAGTAAATTTTTATAATGATACATTAGGAGTTTGTAGTGATCACATAATAGCCTAAGGGGGATTATAGGGTGATCCCCATTGTATGCCCCCTTTTCAAAGAAAGGGGGAGTGATAGTAAGAATGAACATTGAGCTGAAAGTAGATGTGAAACAATGTAAAAGTGAGAAGAATGTAGTATAGTAGATGTAGAAAAACTACATGTATATCGAGTTGAAATGTGTCGATTGGAATATAGCACTCTAGAATGTGTACAATATGATGGTAGGAGAAATTTTGAGTTGAGTGGTGCATATGGGGAAGAAAACGGAGTATCGAAGCTCAATATATAAGCAAAAATGTGTGGCATGTATTAATTGGAAGAATATGCACAAATTGTAATCATAGTCAAATGGAAAATTAAAAATTGCTATATATAGTAATAGTAAAATATGAATAGTAGCTTTAGTTAAACCTTAAGTGATTGATAATTTGAGCTCGATCTTGTGAGGATACCACAGTTAGGGAACCGAGATATTATACACTATATTGGCCTACAACACATAGCGAGAGTGGGGAATGTACCCCATAACATGTTGATGATTACTACATTGTGCGAGAGGTGGTGTGCGAGATACTTGTATGTTTTGGTTACCTATTGGGAGATGAATTTTACCTTAGAGAATGTATATCATGTTTTTTGACTACCGCTTCTAGGTGAAAGGGTCCACGTGATGGCCCTAGAGGATGCTCTGACCCTAGAGAATGTATATCATATTTTTTTACTACTATTTCTAGGTGAAAGGGTCCAGTGATGGCCCTAGAGGATGCTCGAGTTAGGTGAGAGCATTCAAACAATAATTTACAAGAACATGGGTATAAATAGGGACCCATATTAACTTGGATATTATATTGAGATTTGGTTTTCCGTGAATGCGGAAGTTTATTACCACTTTTATTACTTCATTAGTGGTCATGGAGGGTGGTGGTGTGGGAATCTTGTATAAGATGCATGATATCTCATTAATGTATAGAGGATGATGGGACCAGATATGCATGGGAATGATGTGTATTGGATCAATTTTATATGGAATTATATAGGTTTACACAAGAGGACCATGGGGATGGAATTAGATCCACCACATTGTTACATGTATGCGCATATGAGCATATTGTGATAATGAGGCCACTTAGTGGGCCACGGGCCAATTGGGTGAGGCATAATATATTTTTAGTGAGGTGGACCAGTAGGCATAGTAAGAGATTGGATACTAATACCTATAGATCTATGCTTGATTATATCGGTCCATGGGATATTAAATGGAGGCCATATCGAGCCTACGGAAGTTGGCCAGAGGATGGAGTAGAGCTATGATGTATCCAAAGGAATTTGTGGTTAGAGGATCGGTTCTTAGGGGTAGCTGAGATATTTCAAGAAAAGTGTGTATCCCAACAATTTGGTATGGCTTAGGATGTGCCCCCAGAGCCATATGTATGTGTGCAAGCCACTAGAGTGCTAAGGAGGATAGGAGTGAGACCAAGACCTAAAGGTGCATAGCTAGTGTCCCTTGGTACAGATGAGATGGATGTTTCCATAGAGTCAATACATGTGGATGATGTAGGATGTGCTAAGTCATATAGTGCATGGTGGGTAGCGCACCGATGGGTGTTATTATTTCTAGTCATAGATGCGGCGGGTGCACCATCAGGTTGGAGTTGCGAAGGGCGGCACTACCCTTTATGGCGATAATATAGAAACAACGATAGTTAAGCGTGAGTATTGTGTATTGTTATTTGTTGATTAAAACTTAGGTGTTCTATTTTGGTCATCATGTGTAGTAAAAATGCATCATGATATATGGTTGTAGGTGATGTGTATTAGTTGTTGATCATTGATTCATTGATTCACACATTGATGTGGAATCTACCGCTAGATGTGCTCATGGGAGGTGGGATGTTGGAGTGAGTAGACGTTATTATAGGTGAGCATGCCCTTTTGTTTTAGCTAGTAGTGATAGTACCATCTACATGTACCATATTGTTGAGTGAACGTGATGAGGAAAGAGTGGAGACTTAGTGAGCAAGGGGGTAAGTGCACAAAGTTGGGGGGCCAAAAAGTGGACAAAAACCTGAAAAAAGGAAAAATGCATATGCGTTCTATTATAACGCGATCACGTTTTAAATTTTCAGGTTTGGGATTTACTGAGAGGCATAATGTGTACATTTTATAATATGTACACATGTATGTGTGTTATAACATGTACACATTACATAACGCGTACACGTTATGCCTACTATAAAGAAAAAAAAAGGCCCAAGCCTCTATCATTTTATCTCCCTCAAATGTGAGTTTCAGAGCTTAACTGTGCCCTCACATTTTTCATTTAGTTGGATCTCAAGCTCAAAGGATCATTTTTGGATCTCTGGGAAGATCTCGAATCGACGATAATGCCACGGAGAATACGTAAGCACAATTTTTTTCTCAAAATTACATTGAAATATGATAGTTTTAGATTAAAATTTGAATTGAATACATATTTTTATTATTACGGTTAGAGGTCGAGGAATCAACCACAACCAAACCCTATTATTCTTGTCATCCCTCCCGAGACTCCCACAATTGCTCAAAATCCCAGGGTAGTCAAGAAGATTTAGTAGCCCACATAGTTGAAAAAAATTGAACTTGAGGATTTAATCAAAACAATGAGGGATTCACAATATACAAACCCCACCGCGCCTCTCTTGTAAACACATTAGAGGAATTACTTGTTTAAGTTGACACAAAAAGGGAAAATTGATCCTTGGACAACTTACATAGAGGGTTGTAGGGTTTATTATTCCAACAAATTTTCATATGTGAATGTAAAGAAAAAGAAAATTTACAAGACCTCATATACACCTTATTCACGGACCCCGCACTAATTTTCCTATTCTGTTGTCATGTAAATGGTTTCCCATCCATTGGTGCAATAGTAATTTGATTTAAAAAAATTTGGGACTGATGGTTGATGGTGTTTTATTTTCCACCTTGTAATAGAAATGAGGTGCCACTATACTTTCTGAGGAAACTCTATTGCCATTTTATCCTCAACGAGATCCCAAATTATTTTGATTTTTGAGATTTCTAGGGCCGAGGAAAAGGATTTGCATAGGATTGACCAGGTGCACAATGTGCACCTATTCAACAAGGTATGTTCCCGCATAGAAGCCCCCTCGCCTCGATATTGTCCCTCAAGCAATGAAGGAGACAATAGAGATTGATACACTCCATGTGCTTCAGGGGCTATCTGTGACCCTTGTTTGACATACAAGGGAGATTTTTGAGCCAGATGCTCATGGAGGTACACAGTGTTCCCTCAGGGAGTACTAGCATGAGGCCACATCTTTTCTCATCATGTGGTAGCATATGTTTGGGGCCCGAGGAGGATGATACGTTCATGCGTACTGATTTTGGTGTACCTGGTGCTAGGGGTGCACATGATAATGTCACTATGTCGATTTTTTTTTGAGTGAGACATTTGGATTACATTCATCGGTGTCACCTTCGCAGGTATATTTTTATGTTTTGTTATGTGTTTTACAAAAGGTTTGGAGTACTTTATTTACTTATATATGTTAAATTTTTGAAATAATTGTATTTGTACATGTATATGCATTGATATTACAACATGCGGGAGGCGCATCTTCATCCTCGACCACAGTGGTGGCGAGCACCATACGTACACATACATTCACAGAGGTAATATAGAATGTTAATTATGTAAAATTTTCACATACATGTGTGTGTGTGTATTAGTTTTGAAGTCAAATATATGTATGTTCTTGTATGTCCATCTAACTCACGTGATATACATGTTTGATAAATATTTTGACTTCACTAGACACCCCACCATCTCTGTGAAAAGTAAATAAAGGTGTTGCCACTATGATTTCATCTACGCAGCAACTCACTGAGGTATTCAAACAACATGTAAATTTTGTTAAATTTATCATGTAATTCATATTATGTTAAATTACATTTGTGACAGGTAGAAACTCTATTCATTTGATTCACAAAGGGCGGGGTAAAAACAATAGTTCTATATTGATAAAATTAGTTAAAATATTGTCATTATGTGCATACATGTACTTAGTTCTATTTTTGCTAATTCGATGTTAGATTTTCTGATATTATGTCTATGTAGGGAATTTCAACCCCCTCCATTTTGACTTGAGGCACAGAATCCTCCATCTTGTCCTCTTCATATGCTCGTTGTACTACAAGAGCTCCCGATGACTCATCCGAGCATGAGATGCAAATTTGGCGTGATCGACAACTTGCGGTAAGTTTGTGTATTTATGTAAATACTTTTATTCTAACATGGTATTTAATACATGTTGAAAACATATATAATTTAAGTTTTGACAAAAAATATTGTTTCCATTTATAGGCTCATCTATAGGAAAGTATTCAGCGAGAAGAGAACTCAAAGCATGGGCTCGGATGATCCAAAGTCATCTCATGGATCTCCATCTTCGTCGAGGGAGGGCCTTCTTCGAGTAAGGCCAAGAGAGGGATATATTTTGATGAGTAGGAAATATATATGTCTTACATGACATTCTTTTGTATGCCTATGTGCATGGCATTATATGTACACCTATATGGGATCTGAACTTGATGGTATATGACCTATTTGGGTATTTTTAATTTATTATGCACATTAAAATACTATTTGGAACTTGATAATTTTGTATGAGACCTTACATTTATGAGATTATTTTTGCATGAAACTAATATGTTGTGCACTTGACAATAATTAAGAC
The DNA here is from genome assembly GCA_018340775.1 of Taxus wallichiana var. yunnanensis. Lineage (NCBI taxonomy): Eukaryota > Viridiplantae > Streptophyta > Pinopsida > Cupressales > Taxaceae > Taxus > Taxus wallichiana. Next base: position 850,051,419 of record CM031234.1, read on the forward strand.
ATTATGGATTATTTTTTCATTTATTGGTGATGTACATGTACTAACATTTTCAATGTATAATATGCATCAAACTTTGGAAATAAATATTTATATAATGTATGTATATAAAGATTTACCTAATCGAGTAATTATTTATCCAATTTATCAATGTGTATATGTGTATTTACCTTACTTTCACTTCTTCTTGCTTATGGTCTCCTTGTCTTTGGTTCCTATCTTATCATACACTTACTACATTCTTCTATGCTTCTTAGTCTTCCCGATAAAACACCCAAGATTCGTCACAATTTGATGCCTTTCATCTGTTGATATTTTGAGAATGTCTCTCCATATACATTACTCCAATGCTTAAGAATGTCTCCAAATGCAATGACATTCTGATTCAGACACTCAATGATTCTTGATTGTCTAATCCTGTCCAATCTGTGTTATTACCTTTAAATCTGTAGGAATTTCAATTCCCACAAGCTACCATTTGCAAAATACAACATCTAGCAGCCTTACACTTACTTAGACTACATTATTTTATGTGTTTACAAACAATAGGATAGTGAGAGAACCAAATGGAGATGGAGAAAACTAGGAGAGGCTTTCATAGAGGGCTTCAACATGGAGGTTCCGGATCTAACAAGACGTCTCTAGGTGCCACAAAGTCTGAGAACACCCGTCAAAGATATAGCATGTTTTGGAACTCAAGGCTCTTAAGGGATTACACCCGAACGAGGTATCTTGAAAGCACAGAAATGTAGCAAATCAAAACAAATCCTCCACTAGTGTTCACCAGAGCCATCTAGACATTTTTGCATAGACAATTCGGTCCCACAAGCTACCGTTTGCAAAATACAACATCTAAAGACCTTACACTGACTCAGACTACACTATTTCGCGTGTTTACAAACAATAAGACAACGAGATAATCGAATGGAGATGGAGAAAACCATGAGAGAATTTCATAGAGGGATTCAACATGGAGGTTTTAGATCTAACAAGACGTCTCTAGGTGCCATGGAGTCTGAGAAATCACCCATCAAAGATATAGTGTGTTTTGACCTTAGGGCTCTTAAGGGACTATGCCCAGACGAGGTACCTGAAAGCACGGAAGCATAACGAACAAAAAAATCCTCCAATAGCATTCACCAGGCCATTTAGATGTGTTGGCCTAGACGGTTTGGTCCCACAAGCTCTGTTTGCAAAATATAGCATCTAGCACCTTATACCGACTCGACTACACTATTTCATGTGTTTAGAAACAATAACACAGAAGAGAACCAAATGGAGATGGAGAAAACCAAGAGAGGATTTTATATATGGATTCAACATGGAGGTTTCATATTTAATGATACATCTCTAGGTGTCACGGAGTTCGAGAAATCACATGTTGAAGATATAGCGTGTTTTGGCCTCAGGGCTCTTAAGGGACTACGCTGGACAAGGTAGCACGAAAGCATGGGAAATGTAGCGAACTAAAAAAGCCTCCACTAGCATTCACTAGGCCATTTGGACGTGTTGGCCTAGATGGTTTGGTCCCATAAGCTACCATTTGCAAAATACAACATCTAGTAGCCTTACACTGACTTAGACTACACTATTTTATGCGTTTACAAACAATAGGACAATGAGAGAACATAATGGATATGTATAAAACCACGAGAGGATTTCATAGAGGGATTCAACATGGTGGTTTTAGATCTAATGAGACATCTCTAGGTGCCATGGAGTCCGAGAAATCACACGTTGAAGATATAGCATGTTTTGGCCTCATGGCTCTTAAGGGACTATGCCCTAGGACAAGGTAGCACTAAAGCGGGGGTAGCGTAGGGAACCAAAAAAAATCCTCCACTAGCGTTCACCTGGCCACCTCAATGTGTTGGCCTAGATGGTTTAGTCCCACGAGCTTCCGTTCGCAAACTACGGTGTTTGGGAGTCCTACACTAACTCAGGGCGTAGTATTTCTTGCATTTGCAAACAATAGGACAACGAGAGAACCAAATGGAGATGGAAAAATTGGGAGAGAATTTTGTAGAGGGTTTCAACATGGAGGTTTAAGATCTGATGAGACATCTCTGGGTGCCACGAAGTGTGAGAAATCACATGTTGAAGATATAACGTGTTTTGGTGTCATGGCTCTTAAAAGACTACGCCCGAACAAGGTAGCCCGAAAGAATGGGGATCATAGGGAACAAATATAAAGCCTCTACTAGTGTTCACCAGGCCATCCAGATGTTTTGGCCTAGACAGTTTGGTCCCACAAGCTACCGTTTTCAAAATACAACATCTAGAAGCCTTACACTGACTCAAACTACACTATTTCACGTGTTTACATACAATAGGACAGCAAGAGAACCGAATGGAGATGGAGAAAACTGGGAGATAATTTCATAGAGGGATTCAACATGGAGGTTTTGGATCTAATGAGACATCTCTAGGTGCCACAAAGTCCAAGAAATCACATGTCAAAGATATAGCGTGTTTTGGCCTCAGGGATCTTAAGGGACTACGTCTAGACGAGGTAGCCTGAAAGCACGAGAAGCGAGGTGAACCAAAAAATCCTCCACTAGCATTCACCAGGGCATCTGGACGTGTGGGCACAAATGGTTTGGTCCCAAAAGCTACCATTTGCAAAATACAACATCTAGAACCTTACACCGACTTAGACTACACTATTTTATGCATTTACAAACAATACGATAGCGAGACAACCGAATGGATATGGAGAAAATAAAGAGATGATTTCATAGAGGGCTTCAACATGGAGGTTTCAGATCTGATGAGACATCTCTAGGTGCCACAGAGTTCGAGAAATCACCTGTCAAAGATATAACATGTTTTGGCCTCAGGGCTTTTAAGGGACTATGCCCAAATGAGGTAGCCTGAAAGCATGAGAAACATAGAAAACTAAAATAAAGCCTCCACTAGCATTCACTATGCCATCCAGACATGTTGGCATAAATGGTTCGGTCCCACAAGCTACCATTTGTAAATTACAGACATCTAGACCTTACACTGACTTAGACTACCCTATTTCACGCGTTTACAAACAATAGGACAGCAAGAGAATCGAATGGAGATGGAGAAAACTAGGAGAGGATTTTGTAGAGGGATTCAACATGGAGGTTTTGGATCTAACGAGAAATTTCTAGGTTCCACGGAGTTCGAGAAATCACTCGTTGAAAATATAGCGTGTTTCGCCTCAAGGCTCTTAAGCGACTATGCCCAAACGAGGTAGCCCGAAAGCATGAGAAGTGTAGCGAACCAAATAAAGAATCCAATAGCATTCACTGGGCTATTCAAAAGTGTTGGCCCGATGGTTTGGTCCCATAAGCTACCATTTACAAAATACAACATCTAGTAGCCTTACACTGACTTAGACTACACTATTTTATGCGTTTACAAACAATAGGACAACGAGAGAACCGAATGGAGATGGAGAAAATGGGAGAGGATTTTGTAGAGGGATTCAACATGGAGGTTTTAGATCTAACGAGACATCTCTAGGTGCCACAGAGTCCGAGAAATCACATGTCAAAGATATAATGTGTTTTGGTCTCAAGGCTCTTAAGAGACTACGCTTGAACAAGATAGCCCGAAATCACAGAGAGCGTAGGGAACCAAAAAAAATCCTCCACTAACATTCACCTGGCCACCATGACGTGTTGGCATAGTTTTTTCAGTCCCATAAGCTACTGTTTGCAAAATATAGCATCTAACAGCCTTACACTGGCTCAAACTACACTATTTCGCTTATTTGCAAACAATAGGACATCAAGAGAACCAAATGGAGATGGAGAAAACCGGGAGAGGCTTTCATGAGGGATTCAACATGGAGTTTTCAAATCAGACGAGACTTCTCTAGGTGCCATGGAGTTTGATAAATCACACATAAAAATATAGCATGTTTTGGCCTCATGGCTCTTAAGGGACTACACCCGGACGAGGTAGCCCAAAGCCTTGGAAGCTTCATTTATATGGATATAGGTTATACTAGCTTAATTGGAAATTTCCCTCCAAAACATCTAAATTTTAATAGTTAATTGTGGTAGACATGGTCCTATGGAGTTATAAAACTTTAAACAACTATTTTTTAGCTGTAAATCACTCCAACAAACTCATGGATATGTTGGGTGAAGAGATAAAGATATTTGACAAGGTAAGAGGGCAGTTGAGAAAAAGGAGAAAGTTCATTTTAACCACTTATAAGCTTCAAAATAGTTCTAAAATGGTGAAACATTACCTCATAGGGATAAATATGACTAATTAAATAAAGGGGAGCTAAATAATGTCATAAGGAAAGTGAGTGACGTTGTGCTAGGTGTATCAATCCTTTTGTAAGCATTCTTGGCAAGAAAATACTGTATTTTTGTATGAAATTCATGTGATTAAGAAGAAATATGAATGGAGTGAGAAATTTTATTTTCATTTGAATTTTTTTATCTTTGATTTTGTTTTTTTAATGTCTCATGGGTTAATATTCCCATAATTATGCTTAACACTCTTAAATTTGGGTTGTAATCTGTCTAATTCTTGTAAATTGTAAGTGTTTTTACTGTAAATCTTAGTGGATAGGAAGAAAAGATCAATTTAATATAAATTTCCCTAAAGAATAATCATGAAAGAAGGTCCTATAGCACTTATCCAATTTTTGATGTCATAATGAGATTCCTAAATCAAGATAAGTCATTTTTTCTCCTACTAGGTTCTCAGAAACCCTCAACTAGGGTTTGATTTGAAAACTTCATAACTTTTGAATGGTAGAGATTTAAGGTCTAAAATTTGAATATATATATATATATATATATATATATATATATATATATATATATATGAGAGCTTAATTTATTTTGGAATAGTTTTTGTGTCGTTTGGCTTCCATACATGGAGTTACTCGATGACAATCCTATGAGGGCGGACTATGTGATTTAGAGGTCCAATTGAGTTAACAATAATATTAAGTGCATCATAATGTTTAGTTTATAGTTAAATAATATAGAATAGTTTATATTCTTATTATTTAAATATAAACTTTAGATTAGGTTTGTTAGTTATTAATTAACTAACTATTTATTAAATCGAAGGTGTGCCCCATCACTTAATATGGACATAACCCTTCGGGTTATTTAAATATGAATGTAGGTCATATTCATTAAATCATGTGAATCATTTGGATTACGGGTAAATACATGGAGTAGAAGTGAGGGAGGAGTTATTAGAATGGGTTGTAAAATGTTTCTCTATAGTGGATTATTCTTTGTGGTTTTTACCCATTTACGGGTTTTCCACATTACATATAGTGTCACTGTGTAATTTGTTTTATGTTTTTATTTACTTTTATTATGGTGTGCACATTTATATTTCCACTTATTAATGTATGTTAACCTAACATTTAATTTAGTTGGTAAATATACCTTTTCACCCTCGTCCTGACATGGTATCAATGAGTTTAATAAATTGTTTAATAAATTAAATATAATCCTAATGTAACCTAAGGAAATAATAGGAAGGTAGTTAATATTTGAAATATTATTTAATCCCCCTTTAATTTAATATGTTGGTAAATGGAAGATGATTATTAGATAAGGAAGTTTTTGAAAAGGCATTGTGGATTTTCAACGATGATGAAAAGTCATTTTTTCACTCACATTCGATTTATTTTTGATATCATACTAATATATTTGTGTATAGACTATTTACTTAACATGACCTCCTTGTGTGGCATAAAATTGATCATGATTGATTACGAGGATTAAAATACAACAAGGGGAATTTCTATTAAAACTCTTATTTTAATCCTTATTTATTGATTGTTTTTATCTATATTTTACACACAAATGGGGTCTAATCAATTTTTAATTGATAAATCTCAGATGTTGAATGGAAACAACTACAACATTTGGAAGATTCAATTGAAAGCAAAATTCATGGCTCACAAACTATGGGCAGTTGTAAATGGAACAGAGAGAGCTCCTACCTTGGAAGACATGTAACTATTGATAACGTCGCCACATATCAACAGAAAGTACAAGAGGTGATGTCCATTATCTTGCGAAGCGTACATGATGATTTTCTACTTCATATCGAAATCTAGAGAGTCCTAGTGAAGCTTGGACACAATTGGAGTCGATGCATGAAGGTACACGTTTATCAAAAATTATTAAATTGGTTTTAGAGCTTATGACAACTCCCATGAAGGGAGATGAAAAAGTGATTAATTATTTAGCAAAAATAAAAAATATTAAGTCACAATTAGATGGATCTGCAATAATTTGATTCATGATAAATTTCTCTATTTTATTATCCAATTAAATATTCATGAAAAATTTAGAAATTTCATTTCAATTTTGAATTCAAAGTATCAATCCGAACAAGACATTCCAAATTTTCAAACCCTTAGTAATCTCCTTGTTCAGGAAGAGCAGGTTATGACTAATTTTGATTCAAAATAAAATGCCACACAGGCACTTCTTGCTCAAAAAGAAAAAGGTAAACCTTCTAGGTTTAACAAGAATCAAAAATCAACTTTTAAAACTCCTAATAAAAACAAGAAACCAGGAAACTTAAAAGTCAGTTTTGATGGTAAATGTCATAATTGTGGGAAATTTGGACATAAGAAAGAGGATTGTAAATTTAAAAATAAGTCAAATTTCAAAAATCAGAAATGGAATAAATCATATCAAAATCAAGATAATGATGATGATAATAATCATAGTGCTAATATAATAGCTTTATAAATTACTTCTAAATGAAAAGTATATTTTCTATTTTGTATACTATTGAAAAAGGAGTTAGTTTTTATAAGAAGTAACTACAAGTGAAAACATACAAAAAAATAGCTTATATGTGCTTATTTTGCTTCAAAAATAGAACTACTATTCATGTATTAAAAAGTGCTTACATGATCATTGTTTGAAGCAAAATCCATGGGAAGTATCCATAGTTGGTGGATTATGTTTTTGTTATTATTCTTGTATAACTTGATTATTTGATATGTTATCAATTCTTATCTCATTTGTAAAGGCTTACAATAAGATAATGAAGATATTTCTTAGTATACAAAACTAAAATATTATTATATGCATATCAAATAACACTTGGGGATGCCCTTGCGTTTGTATTGGAGATGTCCAATACTGATTGCATCTAATATATATTTTCAAGAGTAATATGTTGAATTTTTTCAACATATTCTAGCATGGTTAGTTGTTAAGCATATTGTTATATTAGTTGTTTTACAACTTGTGTTTAACTTTTACAGTTGGTTAAAAGTGAAATTAATAATGATTTATATGCTTATATGGATATTGTGACTCTAACCATGTTGATGTTGTGATAGATATAAAATATATTGGATATGTGTTCAAGTTTTTGGTGCAGGAACCATTACTTGGAACAACTAAAAGCAACCAACAGTCTCCATTTCTTCTACTGAGGTAGAGAAGTATAATGGAAGCAATGAAGAAGCCATATGGCTGAAGCAGTTGTTGGAAGAGATACACATGGAAGTTGAAGGAAGTATTCCTATTCTATGTGGTAGTCAGAGTGGTATTACTCTTGATAAAGAATCCAGTTCAACATCAGAGAATGAAGCATATTGAAGTTCATATATGTGTTATCCGAGAGAAGGTTCTCTACGGTGATAGAGATCTCTAGTTCTACGGACTGAAGATTAAGATTGTAGTTATGTTTACGAGCCATTGTGTGTTGTAAAATACTGCAAGTGTGTGCAATGCTTGGCCTTTTAAAGTTTCCATTGAGGGGGAGTGTGCATGCAATGTCACCTCCTAATGGTCGGCATTGTTGACTCCTCTCCTCTATACTTCTACTCTAGTTTAAAAGCATTGTAAAAGATCTTGTATGATCTAAAGTAAATTGATAGAGTTTACATGTAAACTAATAGAGTTTATGGGAAAATATAGTCCAGTGTGCATCTATTTGTAAAGGAGGTCCTTGTGTTATAAAAGGCTCCTAGAGATGTGGTATAAGAATATTTCCACGAGAAACAGTGAGATGTAGTCTCACAAATCATGCTTAGCCTAAATCATATGTCTAATTTATGGATTCCAAATCCTTTTGTACCAAAAGGTAAGTTGAGCATGATGAAGGTGTTATAATTCCTTCAAAAATACATGTGCTAGCCTAAACCTTTAGGGTTTATGGATTTGTAAATCCTGTTGTACAAACAGGTAATGTTGGCATATGGATCCCCACTTAATATTAAGGGGAGTGTTAGAACTATAATATTAAGTGCATCATAATGTTTAGTTTATAGTTAAATAATATAGAATAGTTTATATTCTTATTATTTAAATATAAACTTTAGATTAGGTTTGTTAGTTATTAATTAACTAACTATTTATTAAATCGGGGTGTGCCCCATCACTTAATATGGACATAACCCTTCGGGTTATTTAAATATGACTATAGGTCATATTCATTAGATCACGTGAATCATTTGGATTACGGGTAAATACATGGAGTAGAAGTGAGGGAGGAGTTACTGGACTAGGTTGTAAAATGTTTCTCTATAGTGGATTATTCTTCTGTGGTTTTTTACCCATTTACGGGTTTTCCACGTTACATACGATGTCACTGTAATTTATTTTATGTTTTTATTTACTTTTATTATGGTGTGCACATTTATATTTCCACTTATTAATGTATGTTAACCTAACATTTAATTATCATTAGTGAAATTCATTTAATAAAATGTGCATGTACAAAAATGAAAGAAATAATAGTAAATAATATGAAGGTATGCAAGTACAACACAATAAGAAAATAGAGAAGATACTCCAAGAGTGTATAAAGAAGGTTTGCAGGCCAAATAAGGATTTATTTTTCATTTCTTTATGTATTCATGATGATGTATTATTCATCGCTATATATCTTAAGCATTACATATCTTGACCTTCGTGGAAGGAATTTATTCTTCACAGTCTAAGTATTATAACATTAGTAAACCCATTAAATGAATATGTTTGATTGAAAGGAAGTTAATAAGAAAGTGCATGGTTTTGTGATCATGAAAGAAGTTGGTTAAAAAGAGGATGAACAACTAAAGTTCTAGGAGGTTGCATGTATATTTTGAATGGTGTTTTCTTGGAATGTGTAGGGAAGAGATATAAGAGTTAATAATTCAAGTAAGAACTCAATTAGATCTGACCATATTAAAACCATTTGGTAATAGTTGAGTAAGTTTGTTTTAAGGATCAATAAGGTGACTTCATATGGCTAGAGACATCATCTAAAGGTTGAAGAAGATAAAATTATTGATCAATGAATTATCCACCTCAAATATATAGAATTTCCATGAAATTATCATCATTTGAACCTTGGTTGGTTAAGTTCAATTTGAATGTATAAATGATTTCTAGACTGGGATATTCTAACTTGGCATGCAAATAGATGTATGGGAACCTTATGAAGTTGTGTATGTATACTTTGAGAAGGGGTAAGGTGCCATCAATTTTGGTATCAGAGCATGGTTCTCTTTGAATGATGATTTGTATTAATGTTATTGTGGAGAAGATGTATGGTTGCAGGAATACATAGAGGTGGAGTTGAGAGAATAATTGACAAGCTATATTGTGCAGGCAAAATAAGGTGAAGCATTTTGTTTTTGTATGACTAATCACTTCATGTATGAAGATTATGAGTTGTAGGAAGCTTGAAGATAATTAGTGAAAGGAAGGTAGTAAATTAAGGTAGAATATTGCATGATAAGTGGAATCCCTTAAAGATATAGAGGTTTTAAAGAAGAGTGAATATCAAGTTGAAGCTAAAGAAGGATTCATCGACCAAGGTGAAACAAACTTGGATGAGACAAGTGAAAAAAATTACATAAAGACTAGTTAAAGAGAAAAAGAGCCTAAGTGAGGTATCTAGTAAGGTACACAATATTGGCTAAGAGAAGAAGAGAAAAGATGAAGGTCTTAGAATAAGTGAAGAGTCACAAAAATATAGAGTAAGAGATAGATATGGTGAGAGAGATAGCTGAGATCAAGTTAATTTTTAAATGTGTAGAGAAGGTATTGGAGGAATAAAGATAGATATTCTTTGTGAGGATTAAGACAAGAGTACAATGGCCTCTCAAGAGAATTATTAAATAGAGAAAAGGGAAAAATGAAATCATTCAGCTAAAGAGAAAAATCAAATTGTTGACAAGACATCTTAAGAAGAAGAAAATGGAGACAAATCAGTCTCAAATGTTTATATCTAATCATTTCTTGTCATGGGTGCATACAGTGAAAAGGAGAATAGAGGATACTTTGAAAACATCATATTGGTGACAAAAGTGAAGAAAGAACAACATGCTTGCATAGAAGATCAAGTGTACATATCATTTGAGCAAGAGGAAATAGAAATATGCTATCCAAAGGAATGAGACATGTTATATGAAGATGAAAAAGAATTTGAAGAGGCTGAATGTCATAAAAAAATTCTTGTAATATTGTATTTGATAGATACAATGTAAATTTTTAAGAAGATTTGTATAACCAAACAATTAAGTTACTTGATGAACTCATGAGAGGTGAATGTGAAGCACCTATCGAAGTACTTATGGAATCTAAAATGTAGCAGGAGTGTTGGCCATTTTTTGTTAGTGTTTTCATTGATGTCAATCCCCATTGGTGGAAAAGGATGTCATGCAGCTATGTGAGTCCCCATATGATGATATTCAAGTGTTAAGCATGTTGGTTGTCAAGTTTGGTGAAGTCATATGGTGGCCTCGGTGCTTGGTTAAGTATACCTAGTCATGGTTCAAGTATTCCCAATCTGATTGGAGTGTGTCATGGGGTCATACATGGTCCATATTATGTTTAATGAGTATTCATGGGTCTGCATTGAGCCAACATGGTTAGTTCATGGTTGAGCCACCTCCTTCCGTGCATGTTTTAAGCCTTGGAGCATCCGAATGAGGTAGAGATGTGAGATTTGTACATGATATTTCTTGTTATATTATGGTTTCAGCATGGCGATAGTGTACATGACGTATGTGATGACTTTCATGTCAGAATTTAGAGGTTAGATGCATGTATGAAGTCATTGGGAAGCAAACAATTGAAAATAGACAAGTTTTTATAGGTAATCTGATGTGGTTGGAGAGTTTGAGATGTATTTAAGATATATAGTGAATTTGAGAAGTTAAAGGATGTTTTTATAGTGATTTATGCCAAGTTTAAGGTCAGTATGCAGAATATTTTTGAATTTATGCAAGTTTTGGCAAAACTAGGTAAGTTGTAGTGTGATTTTCAAGCAAAGTTGGACCTTATGATGCTCTCTTTGAATTTTATGCTTTGCATGGGTACCTAAAATCTTCAGAATAGCTTCTAAGATCCATTATGAAGCTTAAAAAAACAATTAGGTTTTTTATCATCATGTTTTTATGAATGATCGTTAAGAAGGTAAAGTGGTCTAAAACCCTAGCTAAACCCTAGCAAGGAGCAATATGTAAAAAAGTGAGTATATCAGCCCGGTTTTTATTTCTAGTGGAAAATTGATGATTAGATGTTGTAGAGGATTCTTCCAAATTTCTACAAACGTAGAATAGAGGTTTTGGTCATATGTGGTCCCCACCTAAAATTGGAAGTTTTTTAAGAGTTTCAGTTTGAGGAGAAATTTTCCAAATGAGGTATGAATTAACAAGTCAAATAAATTCCAAAATGGCAATTTAATTCCAAAATGGCAATTTAATTCATACCTCATTTGGAAAATAACAAATTAATAGTTTATTCCATTTTTTCTAGTTGTCACATGGCATGTTTTGGTTGAGTATAAGTGATTTTGTGATCAAATGAATTTTCCAAAGTGTACTAAAGGGTGCAAAAACAATTGTTTTTAGATGAATAAAGGGAATTGGACCAAGTAAATGAAATAATTTGATTGGTTGATATTAATTGTGACCATGTATGAATTTTTTATGATATTTTATTCATATTTAAAGGGTTTTGGGTCATGAAAAAGTATGGTACTAATGTTAGGGAATTTTAAAGAATCTACCCACGGGCTTTTAAGACATTTTGGCACATGAAATGATGGTTTTAGCTAGGCCAACCTATTTGGGTCATATGTGACTATTATAATTAATTTATTTTAATGTAATAAATATTTATGAGTTGAATTTTTCATGAGGAACTGAACTCCTTTGGTTTTGTGAGTTGATTTGCATATACAAGTGAAGTTTAAGCTCATTTTATGAGCTAGTCTTCCATTGGGGAGTAGTGTGACCTAGAGGAGAGATATTTGCAGATAAAAAGGCATGATTTTAGACATATCAAATGTGTTTCAGATTCAATAAGATATGAAAACATCAAATTAAGAAGTTAGATGCAAGACAAGTAAAGAAAGAAGGAGAAAGATTAAGGTTGAAGACCTAGGGTTTATGAGTTGAATAAGTTCTCTCCATCAGTTGTGACAACATAATTTTAAGAGATAAAACATTATCATGTGGCTGAGGTAGTGCTTGGTCATCCTAGGGGTTATAGCCCTCTTTTAGAGTGGGGACTTCACTAAATTATGGGTTGGTGCTCCTTATAGGGTTTTTTCTCTACTAAACTAGGGGTTGGTGCTCCTTGTGAAGTTGGTGCTTCACTAAATTTATTTTTGTGAATAATATCAAAAACATTTCAGTGGTATTTCTTCCCCTAGAGGGTTTCCCACATATATGTGGTGTTCTTGAGTACACTCTTTATCTTGTTCTTGTGTATGGTGTATTCAATTCTTAACTAAACACACATATGGTTGTTGTATGGATGAATGGTTATGTGATTGATAATGAATGATGAATTTGAAATGGTTTAAATTTTTAATAGACTGATTCACCCCCTCTCTCGGTCTCTTTTGATTCCAATAATTGGTATCGAGAGAGGTTCTTGTGAAAAAGTTTCGCAACTTGAAGGAAATTCTCTCAAGCATAAGCAATGTGTAAGTATTCAGATCTTGTAGAAACATTGAGGATGAAGAATAAAGTATCTCAATAATGTATTGAATCATACCAAATTTAGGTCAAGGATATAGAGATAGAGAATAATAAATCCATAATAGATTTGAAATCACAAGTGGAAAGTTTGGATAAAAATATAAAATTCAAAAAGAAGATTGCAATAGGTATGAAGATGAGTCGAGATCCTTAAAATCATATTTGGAGTAAGCAATGTACAAAATAAAATCAACACGTGACCTTCTTTGCACGTGACATCCCGAGGTCATTTTGGGAAAACCAAAGTGCAGAATGGAAATGGATGTGTGTGTGTGGTATCGATAAACAAGCTAACGAGGTAACCTTATGTCTTCAACATGCAATATCGGGATCTACGAGTCTAAGGAAAAGAAAGTTATTCAAAGCTAAAGTGATGTAATGGAATGGTCGATAGAATAGCTACTCGAAGGCTCTAGTCAAGATTGAGCTCTGAGATTCTATCTACTAGTTGTGGAACACACAGAAAGTGACCTATGGATGCCTCGTATAGATTTCCATACAAGGTCATGAAGTGAGAACAAGATGCGTAATGGAACCACAGGGTCTATGGGATATTTTCTGGTCTAGTGTAGAAAGTCTTAGCTTGATCACCTATTATGTTCAACACTAAAAGTTGTGTAATAATTTCAAGTGGAAGTGGTGATGATCTAAATATTAATGCACATAAACCAGTGTCAATGTTTAATTGGTCAACAAGCCCGTTGGGTTATGGGACTTGGGGATCACAACCATGAACTCATGGAGGTTGTGGTCTTTGTATGGTCATATGCGTAATCAATCCCTATTTCCAGAGTAGTCCAATAATTGTAATCTTGATAAAATGCAATGTTTAATATGTTTAATTATTTTATCTTCTTAGAATACCTAGTAGGTGTGCATAAAACTAACAAGCGTAAACCCATATCAATTTCGGTTAACAACTCGCCCATTGGGTTATGGGACCAATGGATCACAACTGAATGTTTTCTCTTGTTGTGGACCTTTGATGGTCATAAAGAATGAATTGAATTTGATCTTAATAAAGAAAACTAACTATCAAAGGAAATTTAAACTATGTTTTTGGTATTTTCACAATATATCCGAACAAAACAATGGAAGAAAACTAATCTAGCAAAAGTAAATTTTTTTTTATCTTTTCTGGGATTTTAAACAATGCTTCTAATTTAATAAAAAAATTAAATACAAGTAGTTATCAAGTTGTAGTTAATTACTTGTGCAAGTATGTGAATCTAGATCTAAAACAACTGAACTAATTTAATCAAAACCCTTTTAACCCTACCTTAGAGGTAGAGAAAAAATCATAACTCTAGAAGAGCTATTGTTCCCCACTACTTCCCTGATAATGTCAAAGAGCAAGCTTTCTAATGATTTTATCTATTTGTAATTACTTGATTAACTGAAATGAAATTTTTCTATTTGATATGTATTTGAAATGAATAACTCAAAATTGATAACTTGAACAAATGAAGCAAACAAATAAATAATTCCAACTTGGATAAGCAAGAGCTTTGGCAAATCTGGTTGTATATGTTCTTGTCCCCTCAGTTTATCCTTTATTTCTTTGTGTCCATATGAGTCCAAGGAATTGGGAATGCAAAGGTAGTAACAGGAGAAAGTGCTTGAGCAATGGCAGCTTGAAGGTAGTCTAGTTGCAATGCAGTGGAAGAGAGATAACACAAGTGAATAGAGCTTGGCTATGCAATTTCTAAGCAGGATTGTGGCAGCAATACTATGCAAGATACACAAAATTCTCAGGCCATTTACTTGAATACAAGCATTGAATATATAGGAATTGGTGGGATGTGCCTTCATGCACAAGGCATCCTTGGAGTGCCAAATCATTGGGTGAAGAGGCAATTCAAACTAATTAAATCTATTTAAAAATAGAAGAGGGAAGGAATACCATGTAATAAAGACTATTTTTAGGCAATTTGGTTCACAAACGCACCTTGAAGTCAAGTTAAGTGAAATCACACATGTTAAAACCACACATGAAGAGTTCTGGAAAAAGCACGGTAGGATGGCCCTGCCCTGGTTTCAAACTCACCGTAGGGGCGTCCTAACACTAAAGGCCAAAACATGCACAAAAATGAATGGGAAGCTGGAAGAAAGCATGGAAAAGTTAAGTAAGGATGTCTAGGTTACAAATATACACTACAAATGGGTTTAGGAACTCAAACACCTTCTGAAAGGACATGAATCATCATTGGGGACTTTTGTAACCATTTTCTAACAATGTAGCACATGAAATTTTGGGTGTGTACATATTTCCCCCTCGGATAAGCGTATTAGCCATGAAAAGGTGCATAAAACGTAAATTCCAAGTATGGTTTTCCCGAAATGGGGAGTTAGAATCTATACTTGACACCCTATGTGTCGAAATGTCACCATCCAAAATCTCGCTACCTACAAAATGAAAGAGAAGAATCAAGTGCAAATAGATAAAATATCAAAAAATAAACACTAAATTAAAATGACAAGAGGACTTACCATTTGTGTCGGGATAAGAAATTACCTCCACCAGTGCTCCAACCTGCGAACATATGCACTCAAAACAAAGTTATAACAACATATATAATATATACACACACACACACACACACACACACACACACACACACACACATATATATATATATCAAAACAAACCCATTTTCCAATTCATTTGCATGTATTGATTTGGTGATTTTTGAGCTTTGGGCCCATGGTGACCATTTTCGTCGAAAGAATAGTCAAAACATCCATTGAGAGATCGTGATCATGCCTCCACGAGCAGGAGATCGACCAATGTGGTCTCAGGTTAGTTTTCCTCACTTGTGTGTTTTTAAACCTAAAATGTAAAATGTCAAAATCTTTGCCTAGGGGGATCATTTTTGAAATTTCTTGTTTTAAATGAGTCTCTAGGGGGTGCTCATAGGGTAGTCTTTTATTTTGTTAAAAATGGTCTATTTTTTATTTTTGAGCATTTTTAGGGTAACAAAGTCCATCAGTTCGATGAATCAAGTTCAGGGACCACCACCGCCCCTACTAGGCGGTGAAACGGTTTTGAAAAATGACCAAAACTCATGCTAACTTAATTTTTTTTTTTGGATTTTTAATGTTTTGTTATGTTTTTGATGAGCTTGTTTCTTGAAATATGTCACTAACTTTCTCTTTTCCTATGTTTTGGTGGATGCAAAAGAAGGAAGAGTATATCCATTAGAGTCATGAGAGGGAGTGTGACTGGATCCCAAATGATATTGATCAGTTGACTCAGATGAGACCGATACTCTTTAGAGAGCAGGCATATGGAGGATTGCACGGGTGCCCCATGTCACTCATATTAGTCACATACTATGAACTTTTTTCTTATTGGGATGCAAAATGGAATACCTTCCAATTTTGGTGGTACTAGGGGTGAGTGGATGATCACCCTAGAGGATGTGTACCATATTCTTGGGGTTTTGATACTAGGAAGATGATTGAATTTGAGACAACAGGATCTAGAGCCATGATGACTCTATGGGCCACTTATATGGGGGATGTCATGGTTTCCTTTGGTTCAAGAAGGGGATGAAGGTCTGATCCATTGCCTACTACTCCCATCCCTACTATCCGTAAGGCCATCATGGGTATCTTTTCCTCACAGTTGATCGAGGAAAAGGGAGGTGATACACTACTTTATTGCTAGGCTCCCATCATCATGTAGATTGAGGCATATGGTCGTATCTATGTCTAGAGGAGATATACTTGGCAATACCTATCATGACCTGTATCATATTTTTAGGTTACAGGGGTAGTCTTTGAGCCACCCCACATTGGTTATGAGTGGGTGTATGAGCGGATCATCCCCTATGGGAGGGGAGTGTCAGTACAGGACCCAGGGGCCATTAGGGCTGCTAGATGGATGGAGATGATAGTTCTCAAAGTGCCACATCAGCCAATGATTTCCTTGACCACAACAACATGGTGGTAACTCCATATACCAGGACATGGTAGGATTGTGGAGATGGGATGGACCATAGTGGTGGCTTGTACCACTATCTAACTAGTTAGTTGATAGGATGGGAAGCTTGAGACTCACCCATTTGGCCGAGTTCCTCAACATTTTCCTTCCTTATATTGATATGCTTCCCCCAGTGGCACCTATGTATAGGACTATGAAGGAGGCCCGAAAGGGACCTCACAGAGATCCGGGTTGGACAATGGTGATTCTAGGAGTTCCTATTGTAGTTAGGTGAGTTTTTCATACCTGACCGATGTGGTTGGTGCCACCCATGCACCCTTACTCTAGATTGAGGTCGCACTTGCTCAAAGTGGAGAGGAGGATGAGCCCATAGATGTGGACTCGACTCGAGGAGGATATACATTAGATGGGACTAGAGAGGAGTTAGTTTGAGAAGAGACTGGTGGAGAGGAGACTAGTGATGAGGGGTTGGGTGGTGAGGCTGGAGGGGTAGCTCACATGGAGGAGGAGAGTGATCCCGAGTGGCATGATACTCGGATGTTCTAAGATGTTCTAAGAGCAGAGTGAGAGGAGGACCGGCAGTAGAGAGGAGGAGACACTTGTCTCTCGAGGGACCACTTCCTCATGATGAAGAGGGGGATGATGAGTCCAGGGGATGATGAGTTCTGTTTTGGGATGATGCCCCAACCATCAACAAGCAACAACCACTGACCCTACATGGATGCCTTAAGATTTGAGTATGTTGATCCTCTTCTCTTGACTTTTTATTTAAAATGTTAGTTGGTATTTATTTTTTTTTGTTTTTTAACTTTATAACTTGTCATTTCCTTTTTTTTTTTTTTTACAGCAGACTACACAAGAGTGGTGAGAGAGCTTATTCGATGGGTGTGCATGGACACCTTATTGATCCCATCGAGGAAGACTTGAGCTGAGATTAATGAGGACATAGGATAGCCACTTGCAGCTAGAAAACACACTGATGTGTTTGCACCCATCTGGAGGGCAAGCGGAGGTCATGAATTCTCTCCATACTCAGGTGACCACGTATGAGACAACTAAGAGATTGATGAGGTGGATCACTCTCGTAGTGAGACCACAACTAGTGGGCATCACCAAGAGCACTCCCACCATTCATTGCATTCTCATCATCATAACCGTAGTAGGAGTCTTGGACGCATCCTATACACCATCTCAGGGATCCCACAGGATTGATAGGCCATTGGGCCTTTTATTTCTTAGTTTCCATTTTTTCAGGCATTATATGATTTTTTTTTTTGTATATTTTAGGCTCATTGCGAGCATTTTGACCATGCCTAGTGCATGATGGAATTGTACACAAAATCGATTTATTATGATATATATACACATCTCTTCTTTTGGTTTGGTAATTCATTATATCTGAGTTGACTTCCTCTTGGATCACTTCACATGTGTACTCTAGATGTTTAGAACTTCCATTTTTATATGCTTTTCAGAATGTATGCAGTGGATATGAATGCTAATAGAATGATTTATTTTTTTTTGTTTTATAATGTTGATATATGATAATGCAATCACATTGTAATGTTGAACTTTAGTTTCTCTAAGAAAATTTTGGTACTTCATATTGTTTTGGAAAAACATGATGAAAGAGTGATATGATAAGTGAATGAACTTTCCCCACTCCTAACTCCACACAACTAGTAAGATGCGAGGGCTCAACACCAAGATCCATAAGGGGCACAAGTTATAGAAATTTTTGAATGGTAATGATGAGAGAAAGACAAGGATTTGGAAAACCAAATTGAGACACTACAACCTCATTCTACTCAAGTTTGCTTCATAGTTTAAAATGTGAATTTCTTTCTAGTTTATCTAGACTTAGATCCGTAGATGGCCACTTGGTTGACAAAATCTATTTTTGAGGTTTTAAACTCTTTTTGGAATTTTGGACATCTAACTCACTTTGTTTTGATTTATGATTTCACAACATTTGAATGAATTGTTTCTAACTTTCAAATTTTCAAAGAGACCCCCTACACCTTGCCCCATGCTACCAATAGGAAGTATGGGCTCATCACCATGGATAAGGCATAGGTGAGTAAGGGAACTTCTCTCCTTTCCCAACCCTACATCACTAGTAAGAGATGCAAGGCTCAACACCGAAGGTTGGTAGGGAAAAGAAATGTGTAAAATAAAAATTTTATGTGGATTTGCATTTGACTTATTTATCTAGGAAAATGTCTAGAATGTTCTTATTTCCAAAGAGATGTATATGGGATAGATGCGACACCATGAAGCTTCTAGAACAGACTATAGGAAAAGACACCTAATCTAGAAGAAACTATGAGTAGAACCAAGTATGCAGGCCTTGGTATGGTTACTGTCAAAGCTTTGTCTTATCTTGCTTGAATTGATGAAATGATTTGGAAACAATTGATGATACCATGAGGATTTGAAGAGATATGATTTGAATGTTTTTCCAATGTTTTCAAAAGTTTTTAGGAATTGCTATAAGAATAAGTCCCTTGATCACAAATTTTATGAAATGAACTGGCAGATGAAAATGTAATGTGGATGCAGTAATATACATATGGAAATGTTAATAGATCATGCGTAGTATCTCTTCAGGTGAAGAGAGTTTATAGATTCACTAAACTCCTCACCCTCTAGTGTACACAGTGAAATGCCCCATTTTTATAGTCTTCTATTACTCAATATGGACCCAACCACCTAGGCCTAAATTTCCTTCCTTCACCGGTATTTTTGTCTATTCAATTTTGAGTCTTAAAACCAAATCTCCCTCATATATTTCATGCTCATAGACTTTCTTGTTGTATTTCGATCCATTCGGTCAACATAAATGCTATGTCATTGTTTTCAACATTGAGCCTAGCTTCATCAAGGCTTTCTAATTGAGAGATTCACACCTCTCGATAGCCTTCTTCTCCTAGAATTCCTTGTAGTGAGATACAGACTAGGTATTTCAACCTCAAGCGGTAAAACCACTTTTGCACCAAATACCAAAGAAAAGGGGTTTCCCCATCAATGTTCTTACTAGATGTTCGATAGGCCCACAAGGCCGAAAAGAGATTTAAGTGCCAATCTCATTTATTCTCCTTGACAGTCTTAAGGAGAATGGATTTTAACATCTTGTTTGTAGCCTCAACTTGTCCATTGGCCTAAGGATAATAGAGAGAAGCTATATGGTGATTTATTTTGAACTTTTCACACAATTCACATACTTCCTCATTTTTGAAAGATGTGCCATTATCAGAGATAATGACTTGTGGGACCCCGTACCTACAAATGATTTGGTTCATAATGAACTTAGCGATTACACATCCAGGCATGGTGGTAAGAGGCATGGCTTCTACCCACTTAGTAAAGTATTTTGTGGCCATGATTATGAAGTTATGACCATCTATTGATGAGGGAGAGAACTTCCTATCAAATCAAGGCCCCACGTGGAAAAGGGCCATGGTGTTGTAATTGGTTATAGAGCCTATGCCTGGTATGTGGATCTCATGGGAGAACTCTTGACATTTATGGCATTTACGCACAAACTCTACCACGTCATGTTCTAACATGGGCCAAAAGTATCCCATCCGATGTATCTTCCGAGTAGTGGCATGGCCCCAAAGTGACCTCCACATACTCCACTATGTGATTCATAAAGAATCTTCTCGGATTCTTCTTCATCAACACATCTTAACAACATTCCATCAAAGGCTCTACGATAGAGCACATGTTCCAAGATAACATACTTAGTGGTTATAACACGTAACCATCTTCTTTTTTGTGATGTCACCCCTTTTGATATGTATGATCCACTATGAAATTAATAATGTCAATGTACCATGGGCAACACATAAAATGGGAGGCTTGGTTTCAAAAAATACACACATTCATCGGGGAAGTCCAGATTTACTAGATCACCTCCATCTAATGGGTTATCAGCCAACCAATTCCACAATGATTTTCCTTTGATGGATTTTTTATTAACAAATGTTAACTCAAACTCACCCATCAAGTTATGAAGCATCCAACTTTCTTAGATAAGGACCCTTGTGTGAGAAACGTCCATGAGATGATCTGATTTAACAATGACCCTTGTTTCTTGATTTAGCATGTAATGTCTCAAGCACTTTGTTGTGAAGACTATGGAAAGGCATTCCTTTTCTTCTTGTGTGTAATGATGTCTCATAGTCAAGAAATGTTTGACTATAATAAAATAGACTTACACATTCTCATTTTATCATCATCCTCTTGAGCTAACATGTAGGCTAATGAGACATCCATAGCTCGTGAATACAAAATTAAGGGGTGATCTGACTTAGGCAGCATGAGTGTGGGAGGAGACAGTAAGAACCATTTGACCGACTCAAATGCCTCATTACACTCTTCCATCCAATCAATGCAACAATCATTTTTTAATAAATTGTTGATTGGGTGAATAGAAAAGGTTAGATCAGGGATAAACCTTCAGATTGCACTGATTTTCCAAGAAAAGATCTGATGCCAGACTCATCTGATGGTGGAATCATTTCTAGTATGGCTCATATTTTGGCTAGGTCTACATCAATCCCTCATGAAGATATGATGTATCCCAAATAACTTGCCTCCCATTACACCGAATACACATTTTTCTAGATTTAATGTGATGTCATATTCGATTAAGAAAGAAAGGATGATATGAAACACCTCAAGGTGATCACAATTTTTTGGCCTTAGCCAAGATCATCCATATAGGATTCCACAATCTTATGGATAAGATCATGGAATATATAAGTCATCACCCATTGGTATGTGGCACTAACATTCTTAAGTCCAAATGACATGACAACATAATAGTATGTTCCCAAGGAGTGATAAATGTAGTTTTGGTCTGATCCTCCTCGAGATTCTGATTTGGTTATATCCAGAAAACCCATCCATGAGAGACAAAAACTCATAACCAGTTGTTGTTGACAATAACATCGATGGATGGTAATGGAAATCATCTTTGGGACAAAGCCTTGTTGATATCCCAAAAGTCTATGCAAATTGTGATTTTTCCATTCTTTTTTAGAATGGGGATGATATTAGATACCCATTGTGAATAGTCGAATGGCTTGATGAACCCCACCTGTAGGAGTTTCATCACTTCTTCTTTCACCATGAGGGCCACCTTTGGCTTCATGGGTCTCGACTTTTATTTAATTGGCTTAGCATCTGGCTTAGTGATGAGGTTGTGAACTACAATGTGTGGTGTAATTCCCATCATTTCCTTGTAACTAAATGTGAAATATTTTTCATGCTCCTTGAGGATTTGGGTGTGTATTTATATCTCCTCTAGAGTTAGAGAGGATCCCAACTTCAAGATTTTTGGTTCCTCCTCCATCCCAATGTTTATATCAATTGTTCCTTCGATTAAGGAGGTGTTACCCTCTTCAAATTCAAGTGGGGCCAGAGGTAGCTCTAAGTCTCCTTCCTCTTCTACCTCATAGACCTCAAGACCTTCCGTAGAGGAAGGGTCTATCATGGAATCTCCAAAGTAAGAGGAAGAGTGTGGGATGAGAGAAAATCTGATCTTATGATGAGCGGGATGCAAATATATGTAGGCATTCAAATACCCTAGGATTGCTTCATCATTTTTAGTGTAATCTAAGGTGATAAACTCATTCTCGGCTTCTACATAAGCCAAAATTGGGGTTTTGGTATCTTGTGAACCAAAGGTTCGACACGAACCAAAACCATAGCTAGTGTCTTCTAACTTGTTGCTTGGGGTAAAACAAGAAGTAAAGTTTTATAGAGTCAACAAGGAGGTTTTTCTCTCTGGGTATAGCTTCAATTGAAATGAAATCAAAACCTTTACTTAACTTGAGGATGATAGTCTTGTAGAGTTGTAGATGTTCATCCCTAGTCTCGTATACTTCAGATACTTGATTTACAACTAGTTGTGAATCACCTAACACCCTAATATTAAGAAGCACCCATCCTTTTGGCTACAATGAGACCAAGAAGGAGAGCCTCATATTCTGCTCCATTGTTAGTGCATTCAAAATTCAATTTAAAGGTGAAGGGCATGACCCTTCCCTGAGGGTTGGTAAGTATCACACCTGCCCCAACACCAAAGCGACACTTTGCTCCATCGTAATTCAAGGTCCAATAGTCATCTGGGAAGATTGAAGTTGGATTATTTGTTGTATTATCTTCCCTTGCTTCCAAGACCTCTACCATGCATATGTCATCATCAGAGAGAGAGAGCAAGTCCCAAGGGCATGTCCTATACCCATGGAATCAAATGGAAGAAGAAGGGGTAGGTCATTCTCCAACAACTCGACTATCTTTGTTGTCATTCCTTGTTGACATTGTCTCAAAATTATAGTTTTTCCTTTACGAAAGAACTCCTTCAATCAAACCCATAGTTTCTAGTTCATTGTAGGAACCATATTTTCTTCTAGGCATTGAGCTTGTAGGTTTGTTTAACTAGTTTTCAGGAAGCTCAAACTTAGAATGAACCCTTGGCCTCTTCTTTAGATTAGCTAGATGTATGTCGAAGGGTTTTGGGTCACCTACACCACGAAGACCTTCCCTAAATGTAGGAATCTTACTTCCTGAAACAAAGTGGAGGGAATCACCTTCATGTGATGAATCCAAGGATGATGAGGATCATATTATAGTTGGTTTCCCATCTATAATATAAAACTTGGTTAGAACCATCTTAGGTCCAAGGGTGACTGAAAACACTATAGTTCCAATTGACGTCACTTTGAGGCTGTCATAGCCTCTCAGCATGTTTCATGTTGAGGAGAAATTAGTCTCTCTCATAACCTAACTTTTGAAGGAAAGAGAAGGGGACTATGTTGACCATTTACCCCATCATCAATCATCACATGTTTTACATAGTTATTATAGATCCAAACTTGTAAAAACAAGGCCGGATCACCTCTATGAGCTATTTCAGCATCCATGGGCATCTTGCTGATGTCAAATATGAATCCAACATCTCTTTTAGGATTCCCTAGAGGATAAACATCAAATTCTATATGGTTTATCTATGCTTCTAGAGGAGGGGTGACATTAATCAAATTCCCAAGACCTAGTGCTTCTAATAAAGTGGCTCTATGAGAGTAGGGGAATTCTTTAATAGATCCAAGAAGGAAATGTGAGAGAAGGTTTTGGTCAGGTCATTGATCAAGTCATAAGCTCCTACTAGCTTTCCTAGTGTTTCACAAATGTCATCTGATATAGTTGGGTAGATTGGGATAGGTTGTGAAGAATAATCTTTGGTTCTAGTGGTAGCGTTAATATGAGGTTTGAATGTCCAATTCTACCAATCCCACAATTTTTTTGTTTGTTGGTGACCATCCAAAGGAGGTGCTACCTATGAGTTTGATGAAGTTGAGGCTTCATGATCATTGGTTCCTATTGCAATGCCTTTGTTTGAACCATTGGGATCTATTCTACCATCTTTTGGGCATGTAGGGAGAGGATCGACTAAAGATCCTAAGTGGTGTGTTTTGTGGGGATACTAGGTCTCGTGTAAGTGTTCTGAGTTGGCATTGTTGGGTTTTCAAAAACATGTCAACAAATAATTTTCTTTGATCCTCCAAAAACGTTGTAGAAATTTTTTGCAATCGCGACATGTTCTTGCATCATGCCCACAACCCTATGGAAAACCACAATACAAATCGAGATCATAATCTCGAGGCCTTTGGTTTGCACTTTTTTGTGGTCCAAAATTATGATTGTTGTTTAATTGCTGATTGTTATAATATTAAAATTTGGGAACCCCTTGCCCTTGATTTTGGAATTGGTTCGGATACCCACCTGGGTACTGACTAGGGCCTTGGGTCTGCACTTGTCTTAGTTGTTGAGGTTTTTTTTGTTGTTGTTGGAGGATGATTAAAATCCATAGTGTTGATTGAAGGTGAGAAGTTATTATTTCTTTGATTATTTCCATTGTTGTTGTTTTTGTTGGTAGTGTTTGTATTGGGAGAGCTAACAACATTAGGTTTCTTGGGCTGATCGGTAACACTATCAGTTGTAACCCCATGATTCTTATTAAGGACCTTTGGTCCTTGATTATTGTTCACATTGTTGGAATAACCAGAGTTACCTTGGTTAGGAGTGACTAACCTCCCATTTGTTTTGTAGTCTTACGACCACTGTCTATGGTTGCTTGATCAATTCGGAGAGCACCCTCTAACACTCTTTGTAGCTCCTTAGTGGGAAATTTTTGACTTCTTCCTTTGTCTCTCTATTGAGGGAGTGGAGGAAAAAATCACAAAGCTCCATCTGATCCATGTTTGGAGAACTTGCAGAGGAATAGAGAACCTACCACCACCTTTGAATGAAGTGGGCAAGTGGACTCATTGTGCTCTTGTTTGATATGAAGGAATTCTCTAATTCCTGTCCTTAAAATTTTTTCATATCAAAATCCTTAATAAAATATGACATGAGTTTCTTAAAGGTGTGTATCGAAGCCTCTGGTATCCTATAGTACCAATCGAGAGTGATACCTTCTAGTGTCTTAGGGAAAATCTTCATAACAACTACATCCCATGGGAGTAACTCTCGAATGGCATTGCGTGTAAGCTTTGATGTGTGCATTAGGATCCCCTCCCCTTTTAACTTTGGAAGATCGGAAAGGGTCTTGGGAGCATGAAAATCTTCATATGGAGAATTCTAGAGGCTCCTTAAGATATTCAAAATAGGTCCCCATTGCATATGTTTCAACCATTGAAGATCCTTGTTGGGGAGGTGGAGGTTGCATCGGTTGTGAAATGGTACAACATATACATTTTTTGGGGCATATAGCATCCCTTATGGCTGACCATATGGACTTGGTAAGTGTACATATCCCCTGTGGTGATTTAGAGTACATGTGTATGTAAGGGGGTTGATTGTTTTGATATGGAGTTGAAGGCACAAAGCCAGGGAACATTGCATTTCTAGATGGTATGGCATTTGAGAACACATCTAACTAGTGTCTATTTTGGATATCCATATGTGGCATGGGGGCATACCCAAGGTGCCCATCCCAGTTAGTAAAATCTCCAGGGCTTGGAGTGCCCATATAAATCAGAGGAGTCTCACATGCGTAGGTATTTTTCCATAACTATGTGATAGTGAGAAACTCTTACTTTCCCCATATATATGAATTTTGAGTGTTTTGGGAAAGCTCTAACTCTTTTGAATTTATCTACTAATGTTGAGATGACGATGTCACCCATTGATGGGGGGTGGTGTTTTTTTTTAGTTGCTTGTTGTTGAACTTTTGGAGGTTTTGAGGAGTGTGGTATCCTTCTATGAATTGTTCATTGTTCTACCACCCCTCATTGGAAATGTTTTCCATTGTTGGAGGGGTAGTGTTATTGTTTTGGAGAAATACATCAACATGTCCTTGTAACTTGTCAAAATCCTATGGTTTATATTCTAGAAGCATTGTTCACTTCTGGCATATCATGCTAAGTAATCCTCATCTAGAGGTGGAGTTGGTCCGAATGCATGCTAATGGGTTATATGAAACAAAACCCGAGGAGATGAACTTACCTCCCCAGTGAAATTCATGTTGTTAGAACTTGACTACTCAAGAGGATGTGTCTGTGATTTGGTCAAGCTCCTCGATACATACAGAGGAACCAACATTGGTTCCCTTAGGAAGAAGAGGATTTTGAGCCTGAGTAGTTGAATGGTTATCTACCCATGTAGAGAGTGAAGGTGATTGTTGTTGTCTACCTATTTGATAGTTGTACACATCAAAACCTGAGAGGGGTCAACCGTATTCATCATATCCGACATATTTGGGGGTATAAGAATACCCACAGAATAATGGAGAGAGAAGATGGATGAAGAAAGTGGAAAATTTAGAGACTAGCTCTTCACATCAGGTTCACCAATTTGTACAAAATAAAATCAACACGTGACCTTCTTCACACCCACCTCCCGAGGTCATGTGCTAGACAACCAATGTAGAATGGAAATGGATGTATGTGTGGTAGCGATGAACAAGCTAATGAGGAAACCTTATGTCTTCAACATGCAATATCGAGATCTACGAGTCCAAGGAAAAGAAATTCATCCTAAGTTGAAGTGGTGTAATGGAATGGTTAGATAGAATAGCTACTTAGAGGCTCTAGTCATATCGAGCTCTCTGCCAGATTCTTTCTCTACCTAGTTTGGGAACACATGGAAAATGACCTACAAAAGCCTTGTATATATTTCTAGACAAGGTCATGGAAGTGAGAATGAGAGGCGTAATAAAACCACGTGGTATATGGGAGGTATTTTGGTCTAGTCTAGAAAAAGCTTAGCTTTGATCAATGTTGTGTTCAACATTGAAAGTTGTGCAATGATGTCAGGTGGAAGTGGTGATGATCTAAATACCAATGCATGCAAAACCAATAGTTTCAATGTTTAATTAGTCAAGTAGGACTCATTGGGTTGTGGGACATAGGGATCACAACCATGAACTCATGGAGGTGTGGTCTTTGTATGGTCATATGTGTAATCAAGCCTATTTCTAGGAGCAGTCCAATAATCATAGGCTTGATCAGATGTAATGTTTAATGTGTTTAATTGTTCTATCTTCTCATAATACCTAACAGTGTGTGTAAAACTAACAAGCGTAAACCCGTATCAATGTCGTCAACAACTCAGGCCCGTTGGGTTGTGGGACCAATGGATCACAACTAAACATTTTTTCTCTTGTTGTGGACCTTTGATGGTCATGCAAATGAATTGAATTGATTTTGATAAAGCAAACTAACTATCAAAGGAAATTTAAACTATGTTTTTGTATTTTCACAATATATCTAACAAAATAATGGAAGCAAACTAATCTAGCAAAAGTAAATATTTTTTTATCTTTTATGGGATTTTAAACAATGCTTCTAATCTAATAAATGAAATTAAATACAAGTAATCATTTGGTTGTAGTTAATTACTTGTGCAAGTATGTGAATCTAGATCTAAAACAACTAAACTAATTTAATCAAAACCCTTTAACCCTACCTCAGAGGTAGAGAAAAAATCATAACTCTAGAAGAGATATTGTTCCCCACTACTTCCTTGGTAATGTCAAAGAGAAAGCTTTCTAATGATTTTCTCTATTTGTAATTTCTTGATTAACTAAATGAACAATTTTTACTACTCTATTTGATATGTATTTGAAATGAATAACTTAGAATTGATAACTTGAACAAATGAAGCAAACAAACAAATAATTCCAACCTAGATAAGCAAGAGCTTTGGAAAATCTAGTTTATCTATCTTTCCCCTTAAGTTTATCCTTTCTTTCTCTTGTGTGTCCATATGAGTCCAAGGAATTGGGAATGCAAAGGAAGCAGTAGGAGAAATCACTTGAGAAATGGCAGCTTGAAGGAAGTCTAGTTACAATGCAAGTGGAAGAGAGATAACACAAGTGAATAGAGCTTGGCTATGCAATTTCAACAAGATTGTGGCAAAATACTATATGTAAGATACACAAAATTCTCATGGCCATTTTCTTGAATACAAGCATTGAATATATAGGAATTGGATGGGATGTGCCTTCATGCACAAGGCATCCTTAGAGTGCCAAATCATTGGGTGAAGAGGAAGTTCAAAATAATTAAATATATTTAAAAATAGAAGAGGGAAGGAATACCATGCAATCAAGACTATTTTTAGGCAATTTGGTTCAAAAATGTTCCTTGGAAGTCAAGTTAAGTTAAATCATGCTTATTAAAACCATGCATAAAGAGTTCTGAAAAGTTTGCAGGGTCATCACCCTACATGGGTAGCAAATAAGGACCACCACCCTACCCGGTGGCGGTTTCAAAACTACCACTTAGGCAGTGTGGTGGTTCAGACACTAAAGGCCTAAACATGCACATAAATGAATAAGAAGTTGGAAAAAGCATGGAAAAGTTAAGTAAGGATGTCTAGGTTACAAATATACATTGTGAATGGGTTTAGAACTCAAACACCTTCGAAAGGACATGAATCATCATTAGGACATGAACCATTTTTGATGTAGCACAAGAAGGGTCATATTGTAAAATTTTGTCATCACGAGTCTCCAAATCAATTTTGGAAAAATGATAAGAATCATGGATTTTTGTGCTATGGTTGGAATCAATTTTTGCATATAGCCAATTATTTTCACGAAAAGGGTTCTGAGAAAAGGAATGATGCTTCTAAAGGTAAAATTTATTTATTTTCTTAAATTGCAACAAACTAGGTCATATTTCAAGATACTATAGAGTCAAAATGAACACATACAAAAGGAAGGATGATGTTAAGTCTATACCAGCTGAGAAGGTGAAAGAAGAACTCAAAAGGACTAAAAATGATTCCAAAGTTGTTGGTAATAATTAGAGTGATCCTATTGTTCATAAAGGTATGTTTTCTCTTGTTGAACCTAAGGATTTTATGTTATCTTACCAAGAAGACCATCAAGAAGATGATAAACAAGAGAAGGTGGAGCAACTGAAGAGGTGGATGGTAGACCTTGGAATCAGGAACTATGAGTATATGGATATTTTACGTGTCTAGGGAGATTGCAGATGTCTTGGGTGTCTCCATTAGGATTCATGGAGCCATAATCTAAAGGTTGAAGCATATGAAGATATGGATACACTCATGTGTTTGTTAGTCATTATATGTATTTGGTGTTTGAGTTTGTGAATATTGGTATAAAGTTCTGTTCTCATGGGTGCATCTTTCATTGTTGTGAGTCTTTGTAAAAAGAGTATGATGTCTATAAGTGTATGATAATTTTTTCACTGTCATCCATAAGTCTATCAAGATATGTGTCATATCTTGTCTAAGAAAATATTGTTCAACCCTAATGAGGTTTGTATAACATTCAAGATATATGTCATCAAAGGGTATATATGCTTGCTCAATGTATTGAATTTATGTGACTACTGATTGGAAACCTTACTAAGGGTCTTAGTCATGTTCTTGAGGACTGAGTTCAAATAAAATCTTGTTAATCCTATATTCTGTCATAAGTGGTTTATAAAGTGTGTCATTTTAATATGTCTTGAACCTATAAACATGCTCGATATTTATAAGATGTTATTACGAAGTGAGTAGTAAAATTAATGTTGTCATGAAAATATGCATCATGTCTTAAAATGTGTCAAGTGTTTTGTTGCTATTTTGTGTGTCTCATAAGGTCTTGTCTTAAGTCAAAGGAAGAAAATTAAGTATTGGTTCATTCAAATGGTCACGATCATTTCTCAAAAGGTTTTGTGGTTTTATGGTCCTTAATGGTGTTCTAGACTTCAAGTAGGTTTGATGTATGGATTTTCTAACACAAAGAATCTTGCATCATGTAATAAGAGATATTTTTGTTTTCATATTGCTCATTAAGGCATAATAAGATGGGTTATGACAGAAGTTTGAGTATGTGGCTCAAATAATTGAGTCTTGATGATCAAATGTACAAGGAAGATATTATTCTAAGTTGTTACTTGACTTGTTAAGTCTGAGTTTGTGTCTCATGTTCTATCAAGTGTTGTCATCAAGTAAGTGTCAAGTATGTAAATGTTGTAATGCTACTTGTGTGTGTGTATTAATATCATGAAGTCAATTCAAATGAGTTCATTGTGTTTGTTCATTCATGTCTAAAATGGTTTCTCTAATTGTGTGGCTCAACAAAATCTATTGATACTATGAAGTGTTTACATCATGGAAGATGAAACGACATTAGTGCCAAAGGAAAAGGATATTCCTTTGAAGGTGTTTTCACAAGTCTTAATGTTTCTATTGGCAAGATGGTTGTATACGTTATTGAAAGTAAGGAATGAACTGTGTTGAGTCTCCATTAGCATAGGATGATACATTGAATGGTGGCTAGTAAGGAGAATCATGAAAAAATCTATGAAGTATGTCTACCAATAGTCTCATGTTGTATGTTAAAGAAAAAAACATGAAGTTACAAATGAAGCTTGTACAATGGATGAGCATCTAACACCTCTTAGGATGCATCGGAAGGTCAAGGCTTCTCAAGATTGGAATTGGAAGCTATAAATTCATGTGAGTTGTACAATTCAAAGTTGTTTTTTTGAAAACATCAAGGAAAAAGTGTCCAGATGCGATGCTCACTCGGTGAAAGTACTATAAGGAACTAACTTGGAGGAGTTATCGATGCTCTGTGTTTGAAAGATTGAATATCTTTTCATGGTATAAACATATCATGCTCATAAATATCCTATTGAAGCACCAAGGAGGGTGTTGAACCAAAAGGGAGTGTGTATATACCCAAATAGATGTGTTGAAAAATGAGAAAGCGAAAGATTGTGATTCAAGTAATCAAATTCCATGAAGCCTCACAAAGGTGTTAAAGAAACTTAAAATTATATAATACTTAAATAACATATTTCATCATTAAAATATGTGAACAAGTTCCTTTCCAAAGTTGTATGATGGATATCTAACGTCTCGAGTATGAATAGTCCACTAAATCGGGGGTATTGTGAACTCTATTAACAAGATTTGGGATGAAATCAAGCATTTAGTGATTTGTGCATAAGCATGTGTGTACCCCCCAGGTTTTAAATGAGAAAAACTATGTCATAACCCGTCTAAGTTGGGTATGAAGTTTGAAGATACTCTTCAAGGTCAAAGGATTCTAGTTTTTACAAGTTTTAAGTAATCACATGATCTACATTAGAATGAAAGGGTATGAAGTCTATTGAAAATGTCCTAAATGTTGAACATGAAAATATAATCGGCATAGGTCTTAGCGCTTCAAGTATTAAGTTACATGTGATTAATGTGTTGTGTTCTCAAATGATATAGCCCCTCATGAAGTTTCAAAATAAAAAAAAAGTGTGCTAGAATATGCATGGGTATGGCTATTGCATCACTTATATGGTTGAAGAAGCTCAAGAATATTATATGCATTCAACTAAAATTCATCAAGACAGAGGTTCAAGATATCTTCAAGGTATGCGACAGTGTTATACTAGGTATTTTTACTATCTTATCATGTATTCAGTTTGTGAAGAGTTTGTAGATGAGGTATGAGAAGAGTAAGTTGGGAGATATTGTTCAAGGTTGTGCTTTCTTTAAAAGAATACTTGAATATGCAATAAGGAGTGACTATGATCATGAGGTAGTACCTAACGTAGGGGGCATATGCTAAGTTTGAGTCAAGAATGCTCGATTAGAGTTGTTTTCAAACCAACAAGATGGGATATAAAATTTGATAGACATTGATCGTGACTTGGCTAAGCTATGGAATGTGACATGTCCGTAGTATCAAGAAGGTAGTTTCAAATGTTCAAAATTATATCTTAGAATTTCATCAAGGTGATTCATGAATTTATGAGTGTATACACAAAGTGAATGAGTTGTAGGTTATTTAAAGATCTCAAGAAGAGTTCTTAATGTCCGAAAGTTACTCTAAGGTACATGCCTTGGTGCATTTTTTCCTTACTTGAATCAACATCACAATTTGTGACAATATGATTACAGGTGTAAGGGATTTATGAAACAAAATATGATGATAATTGATCCTAAAATAAGGTGTTGAGATGTCCTTCTGAGTTATTTGAGAAATTTGGTGAATACTTGAATGCATCAGTTGTAGAGGAAAGTTTTTTTAAGCTCAAATAGGCATATTGACATAAGTTAAGGTAGAATACTCTGAATGAATTCTTTAGGACAAGGGAAAATGTTTGATCCACTTCTTCAAGAAAATATACAAGGTAAGGACATATTTATTATGCTTTCAGTTAGAGATAGATAGTAAAAGTTCACAAGGAGTCATATGGGGTCATGAAATGTTGAATTTGAGCTTTTGGAGTTGGGTGAAGGTTGATCAAAATGAACTAAAGTTGGTATTTAGGGACAATGGTCCAAATTGTGCTTTTGCTAGACTTCAAAGAAAATCTTGTGACCTTGTGCATTGGATAGACCTAGAAAGTGATTTATAGCATGATTTAAGCCCAAATATGTGGTGTATTAGCTCAAGGGAAGCATTTTTGTGGCTCTCATCAGTTACAAAGGTTCATTTGTTGTTGTTGGACTCATAAGAGAGAGAATACAGTCCCATGGGAAGCATTTGGTCATGTAAGTTGAATTTGTGAATTGTTACCATTATGAATTATCTTATGTTGTCATTTTTCTTGACTAGGAGTCATTTTAGCCTTTTTCATATATTTAAAAGGGGGAGATAACATCAAAAACATGGTTTTGAGGTCATGTAGGTGTTTGTCTTGTTGGTTTCCATTAATGAAAAAGGGGGATATTTGTTTCCATTTTGTGTTAGTGTTGTCATTGATTTCAACCCCCACCGATGGAAAAGGATGTGATGCAGCTATGTGAGTCCACATATGATGTTATTCAGGTGTCAAGCATGCTTTGGTTTTCAAGTTTGGTGAAGTCATATGGTGTCCTGGTGCTTGGTTAAGTATACCTAGTCATGGTTTGAGTTTTCTCAAGCTGTTTGGAGAGTTTCATGAGGTCATAAAAGGTCCATATGATGTTTCCTGAGTATTCATGGGTCTGCATTGAGTCAACTTGGTCATTTCATGGTTGAGTCAGTTATTCTAGACATGTTTCGAGCCCTAAAGCATCTAGAATGAGGTAGATATGTGAGATTTGGACATGATATTTAATTTAGGAGCATGGATTTGGAATTTTGGTAGTTTACCTTAAGTGTGTGATGAGTTACAGGTCCGAATTCGAGAGGTTATATGCATGTATGAGGTCATTGGGAATCAAACAATTGAGAACAAATAAGTTTGCATAGGTAAGTCAATGTGGTTGGAGAGTTTGAGATGCATTTGAGCTATGTGGTGAATTTGATAAGTTAAAGGATTTTTCATAATGCTTCATGCTAAGTTTAAATTCATGATGCGAGAATATTTTGAAGATATGAAAGTTTTGGAAAAATCGAGTAAGTTGTAGTGTGATTTTCAAGCAAAGTTAGACCTTCTGATGCTTGTTGTGAATTGTATAATTTGCATGGGTACCTAATATATTAGGCATAGCTTCTAAGATCAGTTATAAATCTTTCAAAAAAATAATTAGGTGGTTTGATTGCTATTTTTTGAACGATTGTTACTGAAAGTAAAGTGTTATAAAACCCTAACTATTCCTAGCTAGGAGCAGTTTATAGAAAAGTGAGTATATCAACCAAATTTTCATTGATATTGAAAAATTTATGATTTTATGTTGTAAAGGATTCTTCCATATTTCCAGAAATGTATAATATAGGTTGTGGTCATACGTGGGACCTACCTAAAAATGGAAGTTTCTGAAGAGTTTTAGTTTTAGGAGAAAGTTTCCAAATGAGGTATAGACTAAATTGCCATTTTGGAATGTATTTGAGTTTTTATTAATGTATATGAAGGTTTCAGATCATGGTTATTATGAAAAAGTGCAATTTGAGCTCCATTCAGGTTGACTAGTCAAAGGGTAGTTTTGAGGCCATAAATAGTAGTCTTTAGTAAAATGGGTCTATCATGAGCTAAATTTTGAGATGAATCAAGTTGTGATGGAAATTATATTTATATATATTTCTATTGATATATGGATTTCCTAATTATGAGGTCATTTGACATGGTTTCTAGGGAATTCTTTAAACTGGAAGATTTTTAGTAGTTCAAGACAACATGTGCTCGATGAAAGTTTTATGTTTTTGAAACAAGAGATAGATTGGGTGATGTTTCCTATAAATTGGAAATTTAATAAGGATTAATTTTTATCCAATTAATCCATTTTTATGTCTTGAATGCATGTATAAATTATTTTATGAGCTAACATTTGGAAACAACTTTTTTGGCAGTTGATCTAGTGAAGGAAAATGTTATTGTGGTTTGAATTGAAGGATGTTTCATGAAGTTTATAATTTTATTATAAGAATTAAAAAGGTTATGATATTTATTTCTATTAGTTACATGGAATTTTATGTTTTATTATAATTTATTTGGTGATCGATGAAGTTTCCAGTATACTGAAGGGTGTAGAAACAACTGTTTTGAGATTTATAAAGGAAATAGGACCAAGAATGAAATAATTTAATTGGTTGATATTAATTGTGAAAATGTATGATTTTTTATGATATTTTATTCATATATAAATGGTTTTAGTCATGATAAATTATGGTACTAATGTTAGGGCATTTTAAGAATGTGCCCATGGGGTTTTGAGCCTTTTTTAACACATAAAATGATAATTTCAGCTAGGTCGACTTACATGGGTCATATGTGAATGTTGTAATAAATGTATTTGAATGTAATTAATATGTATGGAATGAATTTTTCATGAGGTACTGACCTCCTTTGGTTTTGTGAGTTTTTACATATAAAAGTGAAGTTTGAGCTCATTTTGTGAGCTAGTCTTACATGGGGAGTAGTGTGACCTAGAGGAGATATATTTTAAGGTACAAAGGAATGATTTGAGGTCATATAATATTTTTGGATTGAGTTATATATTACAACATGATATCAATAAGTTAGATGCAAGACAAGTAAAGAAAGAAGGAGAAAGAGTAACGTTGAAGACCTAGGGTTTATGAGTTGAATAAGTGATCTCCATCAGTTGTGGCAGCATAATTTTAAGATATAAAACATTATCAGGTTCTTGAGTTGGTTTTTTCATCCTATGGAGTTGTATCCTCCTTTTGGAGTGGACAATTCACTAAATTAGGGGTTGGTGTTCCTTATAGGGTTGGTGTTCTACTAAACTAGGGGTTGGTGCTCCTTGTGAAGTTTGTGCTTCACTAATTTTTTTGTGTAATATCAACAAAGTTTCAGTGGGTTTTATTCCCTTTAAGGTTTTCCCACATATATTTGGTGTTCTTGTGTACTCTCTTGCTCTTGTTCTTGTGTATGGTGTATTCAATGCTTAACTAAACACACATATGGTTGTTACATGGATTAATGGATATGTGATTGATAATTAATTATTACTTTGAAATGGTTTAAATTTTTAATAGAATGATTCACCCCACTCTCAATATATTATACTTCCAACAAGGAGGAGGTGTCTCATATGACACAAATGGAAACTAAATCAGTTTTGAACCAAGACATGGAAGAAGAAGAAAAGAGTTGGTGGAAAGTTATGAAGGATCGAAAGAACTTGATACTCATATGAGTTGAGGAAGCCTTAAGAAAATATGAGATGGATCTATTAGAGATCTTAAGAGGAGAAGATGTTGGTGTAGGGACAACATTGCCTCAAATTTTAAAATTCAACTATGGTTTTAGTTTTTCATGTGCAGGAATGAATAATTTTGAATAAGAGATAAAATATTATATTGTGGATTTCACTAGAGAATAAGAAATTAAGAAAGAGCTATATGGGATCATTTGTTATGAAGAAAATGCTGACAAGAAGATGTATTACTTTATAGTGGACCCACACAATGAAGTTAAATAAGATATCGAGTCACTAGAATTCATAAAACATGAATATTTGAATGAAAAGAGGGAAAGTAAACAAAACTAGATCAAGAAAAATAAGAAATTAAAGAAATCAAAGAG
Organism: Taxus wallichiana var. yunnanensis; assembly: GCA_018340775.1. Classification (NCBI taxonomy): domain Eukaryota; kingdom Viridiplantae; phylum Streptophyta; class Pinopsida; order Cupressales; family Taxaceae; genus Taxus; species Taxus wallichiana. The sequence continues at coordinate 850,087,795 of CM031234.1, forward strand.
AATATAGAAGAATACAATAATCCATTTGAGAAAGAGCTTGAGAATTTTCCCACTAGGGGAGTCTAATGTAGGAACATAGGAATATAGCCTATGATAATAATGTAAACATTATTATTTTTGAGAATTCATAGCATAAATGTGTTCTAGGAGGTCATGAGAAGCCTTGGAAGCTTCATTTGTATGGACATAGGTTATACTAGCTTAATTGGCAATTTCCCTCAAAATAGCTAAATCAATAGTTTAGTGTGGTATACATGGTCCAATGGAGTTATAAAACTTTATACAACTATTTTCAAACTGTAAATCACTCCCAAAACTCATTGATACATTGGGTGAAGAGATAAACATGTTTGACAAGGTAAGAGGGTAGTTGAGAAAATGGAGGAAGTTGGTTTTAACCACTTCTAAGCTTGGAAATAGTTCTACAATGGTGGAGTTCGACCTCATAGGGATATAGATGACTAATTCAATAAATAATAAGTTGGATAATGTTATAGTGAGATTGGGTGAGGTTGTCTAGGTGTATCAAGCCTCTAGTAGGCATTCTTGGCAAGAAAATACTGTATTTTTGTATGAAATTCCTATGATTAAGTAGAAATATGAATAGAGTGAGAAATTTTCTTCCTTTTTTAAGTTGTGTTGATATTTGATGATGTTTTTCGATGTCTCAGGGGATAATATTACCATAATTATGATTAACTCTCCTAGATTTGGGTTTTAATCATGCCTAATTCTAGTAAATTGCAAATGTTTTTCTCGTAAAAGCTTAGTGCACGGAAGAAGGGGGCACATTTAGATCAAGGTCCCTGAAGAATAAACATGAAATGAGGTCCTATAGAGCTTATACAATTTTTTTGAGGTGATAAGGAGCTTACTAAATTAAGATAAGTCTTTTTATCTAACCGGGTTTTAAGAGACCCTCAACTAGGGTTTGATTTGAAAAAATCATAACTTTTAAATGGTAGAAAGTTAAGGTTTGAAATTTTGAAAAAAAGAATTATATGAGAGTTTACATTAGTTTTTAAAAGTTTTTGTGTCATTTTGATTCCATAACTGTAAGTTATTGATGACATCCTAGAAGGAAAAACTGTGTGATTTAGAGGTCTAATTGAGTAAGCACAAGAGGTAGCTAGGAATTATTGGTTAAGATTTGAGACTTGAAAATTTATGAGATTATAAAAAAAAAAAATGGTATCTAAAATTTTTTTAGTTGTCTAAGAAACTTCAAATTTTGCATTTTATGGCCAAAACTCGATCATTTTCTAATTTTGGGTATAATTAGAGAACATTATTTTGTGAACTAGGAAAAATAGATTGGGAGTTGAGATCTAAAACTTTATGAGAAACCTAAATACAATAAATGGTATCATAAAAAATTACCAGAAATATTTGGAGAGGATTCAAGGAGAAACAAGGTCTAAATTTGTCTCTAGGAAGACCTAGTTGACTATGCATAACAGGGTAATAAAGAGTGAAAGGTATGAGCTCGGTTTTTGGCTTAGAGATAATTCTTGACAATATTAAACATGGAAATACGAGGGTGATAAAATTTTATAACCATTCATTTATTTTATAAACAATATCAATTCACTACCTCACCAAAGAGATATGTATGTGCAAGGAAGAAGTTAATGATTGTGTGTACATATCATTACATGAGAAAGAGGAATCATAACTTGATATATGAAAGAGAGTATTTTTCTTGTTTGAGGATCTCAGATCATATAAGAGAATGCATTAATATGGAAGGTCAAAACAGAGCACCTAGAATATGAATTTTGTGAAGGTATTGGGAATGAAACGCTAGCTTAAATTATCATTAGTGAAATACATTTAAGACAATGTGCATATACGGAAAGGAACAAGGAATAATAAAAGAGATGATGGTATGTAATTACAACACAAGAAGACACTAGAGAAGATACTCCAAGAGTGCATAGAGAAGATTTGCAGACCAACTAAGAATTTATTGTTCATTTTTTTGTGGATTCATGATGAGGTATGATCCATCCCTGTATATCTGAAACATTCCATATCTTGACCTTTGTGGAAGGAATTGAGTCTTCATAGTCTAAGTACTATAACATTAGTAAACCCATTGAATGATTATGTGTGATTGAAAGGAAGTAAACAAGGAAAGTGTAGGGTTGTGTGATCATGCAAGAAGCTGGTTACAAAGAGGATGAAGAACTAAAGTTCTAGGAGGTTACATGTACATTGTGAATGGTGTTTTCTTGGAAGGTTTAGGGCAGAGCTATAAGAGGTAAGAATGCAAGTAAGTGCTCAATTAGATCAGAGCATATTCTTACCATTTGGTAATAGTTGAGTAAGTTTGTTTGAAGTATCTTTAAGGTGACTTCATTTGGATAGAGACATCATATAAAGGTTGAAGAAGATCAAATTATTGTCAACGAATTATCCACCTAATATATATATATATATATATATATATATATATGTATGTATGTATGTATATATATATATCCATGAAGTGATCCTCATTGGCACCTTGGTTGGTTTAGTTCCATTTGAATGTGTAAGTGAGTTGTAGACTAGAATATTCATTCTTGGCATGTAAATAGATGTATGGGAACTGTTTTTACCAAATCACTATGCCCTCTAAATGTCCAGAATGTGAACATGACATCCAGAGTGATTGGGGCACATGGGATAACCTCTCTATCTATGGGACTTGGGCTTGAGGTGAACCTCCGAGAGAAGGTCGGATTCCTCTTCCTAAACTAAGTTTTGTACTACTCCTAGTGTAATAAAATGGTTATCTAGTCCAATGCTAACATTTCATGGGTTTTAGGGAAAGAGATTTGCAAAAATAACATTATATTAGGGATAGTGATGCACAAAATAAAGGGTGTTTCCAAAATCAGGAAGGGTTAATTTGAAGAGGGTATATGCACCAAATGTCAACTTCACGTCTGCAACTTAGAGAGGGTAAAAAATACCACAAGCTAGGATGAACACATTCCCTTTGTTAAAATCGATCAGAAAAACAAGTTATCAATCTTCCAATGAAGAAGGATGAACTTGAGAAGGGTGAACAAGCACCACAACTCAACTGCATCTAATGCTCCACCACTCGATAAGCACAAAACTCAATGAACCTGTAATAGAAATGTGAACTTGCACAGTGTACCTGTAAGCATGAGAAAAGGCACAAAGAAGTATAGAAGGATGAAAGGACCTAGATTAGTCACAAAACACACACTTTTATTACTTCAATAATGTGCACAATGCATCATACATTTAGAAGAGGCAATGGTTTCCATTACATTCTTGAAGAGGAGGATAGAAAATTCTCTCAACATACAAGGACAACTTGTAGAAGAAAGAGGAATCTTGAAAAATTGCACTTTCCTAAGATATCTAACTGTCCAACCTATCTGACCTGTTGGAACCCTTGGAATGAGCTTCCAACTTAAATTTATAGAAGTTGAGAGAGAGGAGAGAAGGAGTCATAAATTCCCTTCCTAAATTAAAGGCACATGATGTATTTATTATAGTTGGTTGAACCACTTGAGAAGGTTCCATCATGTGTCATTAATACCCACTTTGACTTAATCCTTTTATTTAATTAAAGGAATATTTAAATAAAATATTTTAATAATAATAATAAGTATTATCAATGAAATATTTTAAAAATATTAATTTAATTACTATTGTTGGTGGGCCCCCTGTTAACCGATTTGTCTTTGAAGCAGAAATCATGAGGAAAAGGAAAAAGTAACCCAACTAGATGGTTGGCTCGCTGAGCCAACTCACTAAGTTGGGCTCAAGCTCCACTACTATTTATTACAATCGACCTCCCATGCATTTTCATATCAAACTTATGAGCCTAAGACTACTCTGCACAAACTCACCGTCGAACTCTATCTTCATGAGTTATGTTTGATATGCATTGATCTATCCTTTGTTTGAGTGCATTTTACCAAACTCATCACGTATGCGACCATCACCGATTTCCTCCACATTGTGTTAGTTTTCCTTGGGTGAATTTACCTTGTTGGCTTCATAGACCCCTACTGAGCTCATACTCGAATGCCATGTTGAGTCGTTCCTAGCTTGGTTCCAACTCGGTTCACCGAGTCGAGTTCTTCATGTTTCATATGAGCCTGAATCGGTAATGTAACTTTGAGCTCGACTCCGCTCCCATTGAAAAATTCATACGAGTAACTTGTTTGAGTCATTATCCTAATTTTAAGCTATGTCCCCGACCTATGTATTGGCCGAGTCCATCGCCATCACATCGACTCATGTTATATAATGATTTTCTAAGCCCAACGTCTCCAAGTTTAATCTTACCTTCTGACATTACTTGTGAGTTTTGGTATTGCCGAGATCACGTATGAAACATTCCCCACAAACTCGGTTGCTTCAAATCTAAGCATGAGACAAACCACTTCACCATAATGCTTATTTATCACCTTGTGCACCAATTGAAATGAACTCCATTCTCCACGACTTGTCTTCAACTAAATTTACTCGATGCTCATGCACCATGTTCCTTCACTAAGTTATATATCTTCCTCATTAAGCCAAACTACATGTCGACCCTATGAACTTGGCTTGATGCAAGTTAAGATTCACCTTACAAATGCCACTGCTATGGCAAGCTACCCGCATGCATTTTGAACACGAATCATCAAGATTGAAATTAAATGCCTCTACAAATACACTAAAATCCAACACCTATGAGCTCATTTTTTTAGCTGCATTCTTAAAATACAAACCAAGCCTTTCGTGAGTTGTTCTCCAAGCTCAACCTTATCGTTAATTGTGTGACCCATGCTTGAGCTTTCTTGCCAAATGAGAAACACCTGGTTCGCCCTCACATAGGGTCCATTAAATTAATGAAAGGTCTATTCCTACACATGAGCTCCTCATCTTTGGACCCAACCAAATCTATTAGTTATTTCGGACCATGATATTTGAGCATATTATCTGAGAAACATGTTGTGACTGATTTGAATGAGATCTTCACCGTAATATCAAGACTGACTGAACTTCTCTAACATGCTAATCTCTCATTTCCATCTTACATTGCATTAAGGGCTCAATGCCTCGACTGGGTCTCCTACCAATTTTCTTATTAACTCGATCATTGACCGAGCTCTACTTACTGAGGTGTTATGCATGCACCGATGGTTTAACTAATAACCCGGCCTCTCCATGAGCATGTTCTTATTAATCACTCTAATGTGGTTCAACTTTCTTAGTGACTCACCCAATATTACAGCAATAGACCTGGACTCCTTTGTTAATTTTCTAGAGAGTGGGATTGCCAACTTGGATTACCATCATTGAAATTCCACTCTTAGAAATAAATAGATACTTCTCCCATGGTCATAATTCTTATGACGTCTTTTCAAAGTTTTGTTTCCTGGATCGGTGTTCTAAGCTCTCCCTTCATGATGAAATCATTTCCCAAGCTGCATTGGCAATGAAATCGCATTGAGTAATTCATTCCATTTATGAGATTCACGGGTTACTTCCTAAATGTAATGGTTGAGCTCCTTCCTCCTAGTAAGATCAGCTAAAACTTGCATGTCATTTTCCATGTGACTTCATCCTCGTGGATTTTCATGTCTTATCTATGTTTGTCTCAGTAACAACGTCCTCGCCATTGAGTTCAACTTGGTTTTCCACTATGATGACCCATGGGTCCTAAATTTTCTCGGTCGAGTCCCTTTTGAGCTCAGAATGCCCTGTAGATCCAACCTTTGAGCCACTCGATACTCCATGCCCTTGGCTGGAATGCTCAAATCACTCACTTGAATTATATCCTACAAATCATTTCACCTGTGAACTCCTTGCATTGATCCTTTAGCAAGCATTGAATCCTTCACTTCCATGTTGAATTCTCCTATAAGCCCATGCACATTCCTTATGAGATGAACTCAAACTTTGAGTCACACTGGTCCACTCACGCAATGATTCGATCTATCTCCATTTGTGGCTGACCTCTTGTGAGCTTTCTTCCGATCTCTTTTAAAAATTTGTGGCAGAATTATATGGTGAGTCCAATCGAATCCTACAACCTCTCCTTTACCAACCTTTATGTTTTTCTTTAATTGCACTTGAACTCGATCCATGGATACTTGTCATACCACCAAGTTTTTTTCTTTAATTCATTTTCACAAGAGGTCGCTGTGGTGTTTCCAAATGAGCTCAACGATTCACACTGAATTTCCATGCAAGTAAATCGAACAAGCTCTCCTTTGATTTTAGGCCATGTGAATCCCTTGGGAAATCCTCTCTCCCATGGCTCATTGAGCCATTTATCGTGAAGCATCTCAAACATTAAGATTGAGCCAATTAGCCTCACCTTCTCACAACCGAGCTAGGTCACGACTTGCCTCTTTGAAAACAAAATTTTCTCCCCACTTCAAGCATTGATCGATAGAGTTATGAACTCAACTTTCATTATGGCATCGTTGCTCGATGTCAAGTTTACTCAATGAGTAACTCGGCTAGATAAACCGGACTCAACCTTTCAATGGCTTACTCGATCCATTTGACACACCTTACTTTAGTTCCCTAGTCAATGCTACTTGGTTTTCATCCAAACTTGACCATGAACTTCTTCCACCCACATGGCGAGCTACCTTTAGCTTGTGACTATGGTGCCCTCAATGTTAGAGTTAGATCCTTATTTTTATCCCCTTGGGATCTTTATGGAAAATGGGGAAATAACATGAACATAATAAGACCTCCCTAAAACAATGAATTATCAATTTTAATCATTTTTTCCTGAGTTGGACAAAAGTGGGCCCATGGGGGTAAATTTTCACACTTTGAGCAGACCTTGAGCCTCCAAGATTTGAAATGATTCGAATGTCTCATGAAATCCTTTTCAATGCTAGAGCACAATAGCCCCCGCCGCCCCATTGTTCAATTTTTCCCCAAGGGGAAAAATTGGATAATAGAACCTTATGAACTTGTGTATGTATACCGAGAAGGTGTAAGGTGCCATAATTTTTGGTATCGAGCACCGGTGCTCTTTGAATGATGACTTGTATTAATGTTATTATGGAGAAGATGTATGGTTATAGGAATACAAAGAGGTGGAGTTAAGAGAAGAATTGTTAATCTATAGTGTGGAGGTAGAATAAGGTGAATCATTTTGTTTTTTTAATGACTAATCACTTCATGTATGAATATTATGAATTTTAGGAAGCTTGGAAAGCTTGAAGATAATTGGTGAAAGGAAGGTAATAAAGTCAAGAAGAAGATAGTTTGGTAAGTGGAACCCCTTAAACCCATAGATGTTTGAAAGAAGAGTAAAGAGCAGGTTGAAGCTCAAGGAGTCAATAGACCAAGGTGAAATAGACTTGGGTGAGACAAGTGAAAAAAATACCAAAAGACTAGGTAAAGAGAAAAAGAGCCTAGGTGAGGTATCTAGTAAGGTGAAAAATACTTGCTAAGAGAAGAATAGAAAATATGAAGGGATTAAAAGAAGTGAAGAGTCACAAGAAGATAAAGGAAGAGATAGACATGGAGATAGAGATAAATGCGATCAAGTTAATCTTGGAATGTATAGAGACGGTCTTGGAGGATTAAAGACAAATACTTTGTGAGGATCAATAGAAGAGTACAATGGCCTCTCGGTAGAGAACGATTTAACAAAGAAAGAGGAAGAAGGAAATCAATCACCTAAGGAGACAAGTCAAATTTTTGAAAATCCATCTTAAAAAGAAGAAAATGGAGACAAACAGTCTCAAATGTTTATATCTAATCATTTATTGTCATGGGTGCATACAAGTGAAAAGGAGAATGAAGGAGGACACTTTGAAAAAATGACATTGGTGACAAAAGAGAAGCAAGAAAAACATTTTTGCATAAAAGATCAAGTGTACATATCATTTGAGAAAGAGGAAGTATAAATATGTTATCCAGAGGAAGGAGACATGATAGATGAATACGAAGAAGTATTTTAAGAGGATCAATGTTATAAAAAAATCCTTGTAATATTGTATTTTATATAGAAAATGTAATTTTGCAATAAGTTGATTTGTATAACCAAAAATCAAGTTACTTGATGAACTCATGAGATGTGAATGTGAAGCACCTATTGAAGTACTCATGAAATCTAAAATACAATAGTGGGAGGTTTCTCATAAGAAAAAAATAGAAACTAAATCAGTTTTTAACCAAGACATGGAAGAAGAAGAAGAAAAGAGTTGACGGTAGGTTATGAAGGAGTCATAGGACTTAAACTTCATAGGAGATGAGGAAGCCATAAGGAAAGCTTATATGGAGTTATTGGAGCTCTTAAGAGGAGAAGATGCTGGTGGAGGGGAAACAATGCCTCAAATTTTTAAATCTAACTATGTTTTTATTTTTGCATGTGTAGGTATGAAGAATTTTGAATAAGATATGGAATCTTATATTGTGGATTTCACTAGAGAAGAAGAAATGAAGACAGAGCCATATGGGCTCATATGTTATGAAGAAAATTAAGACATGAAGATGGAGTCCTTTCTATTAGACCTACATAATGAAGAAAAATAATATATTGAGTCACTAGGACTTAGAAAACATGAATATTTGAATGAAAAGGGGAAAGAAAACAAACCTAGATCAAGACAAAGAAGAAATTGAAGAACCGGGAAGAGAATATAGAAGAATAAAAGACTCCATTTGAGGAGGAGATCAAGAATGTTTCCACTAGGGAGTCATAATTAGTAACATAGGAATATAGCTGATGGTAATAATGTAAACATTATTATTTTTATCATTCATAGCATAAATGTGTTCTAGGAGGTCATGAGAAGCCTTGGAAGATTCATTTGAATGGACATAGGTTATACTAGCTTATTTGGCAATTTCCCTCTAAAACAACTAAATTTTAATATTTGAGTGTGGTAGATATTGCTAATGGATTTATAAAAATTTAAACAACTATTTTCAAGCTATAAACCACTCCAACAAACTCATAGATATGTTGGCTGAAGAGAAACATAATTGACAAGGTAAGAGAGTAGTTGAGAAAATGGAGGAAGTTGTTTTTAACCACTTTTAAGATTGAAAATAGTTCTAAATTTTTGATCCTCATATGGATAGATCTGTCTAATTCAATAAAGGAGAAGATTAATATTTTCACATGGAGAGTGAGAGAGGTTGTCTAGGTGTATCAAGCCTTTAATAGGCATTCTTGGCAAGAAAATATTATTATTTTGTATGAAATTCCTATGATTAAGAAGAAATATGAATGGAATGAGAAATAATATTGTCATTTGAAGTTATATTGATATTGGATGATGTTTTTTATGTCTAAGAGCTTAAGATTCTGGTAATTATTCTTAACACTCTTAAATTTGGGTTGTAAGCTATCTAATTCTTATAAATTATAAGTGTTTTCCGTATGAAGCTTAGTGTATAGGAGGAAGGGAGTACTTTCATATCCATGCCCTTGAAGAATAAACATGAAAGGATCTCCTACAGATATTATACAATTTTTTTAGGTGATAAGGAGCTTCCTAATCATTATAAGTCTTTTTCTCCCTCTTTGGGTTCTCGAAACCCTCAACAAGGGTTCAATTTGGAAACTTCATAACTTTTGAATGGTAAAGAGTTAAGGTTTGAAATTTGAGGAAAATAATGATACGAGATTATAATTTATTTTTGAATTTGTTTTTGGGTCATTTGGACTCTTTACATTTTAGTTATTGATGACAAGATATTAGGAGAGAAGACTATCTAATTTACACATTTAATTGAGTAAGCACAAGAGGTAGTGGGAACACTCGGTTAAGAGTTGAGACTTGAGCCTTTGTGATATTATAAAAAATAATAAAGGGTATTTAAAAATGTTTTTATTTTTCCGATAAAATTCAAATTTTACATTTTATGGGAAAAACTCACATTTTCTCGATTTTGGCTATAATTAAAAAACACTATTTTTTGAATTGGGAAAAATATCTTGGGAGTTGAGCTCTATAAATTTATGAGAAACATAAATTTAATCAAGGGTATTAGAAAAATTACCAGAAATATTTGGATAGGATTCAAGGAGAATAAGGTCTAAATTTGTCTCTAGGCAAACGTAGTTGACTATTCATAACTGGGTAATAAATAGTGAAACGTATGATCTTAGGTGTTTAGCTTAGAGATAGTTCTTGAAAAGATTAAACATGGAGGTATGAGGGTGATAAAATTATCTAACCATTCATCCATTGTCTAAAATTTTTAAGTCACTACCTCACCAAAGAGATATGTATGTGCCGGAAGAAGTTAATGACTGTGTGTACATATCATTACATGAGAAAGAGTAATCATAACTTGATTTATGAAAGAGAGGATTATTTTTGAGGGAGTATATCATATCATATAAGATAATGCATTGATATGGATTCACATGCCAAAAACATAGAAAAAATCAACTTGTATGCTAAGAGATGGAAGTCAAAACATAACACCTAGAATAATTTTTTTATGAAAGGATTGGGAATCAAACACTAATCTAAATTATCATCAAGTGAAATGCATTTAAGATAGTGTGAAGGTAAAAAAGGGAAGAAAAAATAATAAAATATATGAATGTATGCACGTACAACATAAGAAGACACTAGAGAAGATACTCCAAGTGAGCATAGAGATGGCTTGCATGGCCAAGTAAGCATTTATTGTTTATTTCTTTGTGGATTCATGATGAGGTATTATCCATACATGTATATTTGAAAATTCCATATATTGAAATTTTAGGATGGAATTGAGTTTTTATAGTCTAAGTACTATACCATTAGTAAATCCATTGAATGATTATGTGTGATTGAAAGAAAGTAAACAAGGAAAATGCAGGGTTGTTTGATCATGCAAGAAGCTAGTTATAAAGAGGATGAATAGATAAATTTATATGAGGTTGCATGTATATGATTAATGGTGTTTTCCTGGAAGGTGCATGATAGACCTATAAGAGGTAAGAATGCAAGTAAGTTCTCAATTATATCATACCATATTCTTACCACTTGGTAATAGTTGAGTAAGTTTGTTTGAAGGATCAATAAGGTGGATTCATTTGGCTAGAGACATCATCTAAAGGTTGAATAAAATCAAATTATTGATCAATGAATTATCCACCCCAAATATATATAAATTCCATGAAGTGATCCTCATTGTAACCTTGGTATGTTTAGTTTTATTTGAAAGTATGAGTTCTAGACTAGAATATTTAGTCTTGGCATGCAAATAGATGTTTGGGAACCTTATGAACTTGTATATGTATACTGAGAAGGTATAAGGTGCCATCGTACACTCATATTCTAATGTTTTAATATATTGACAATTTTCCCTAATTGAATGTAACCTCGCAATACCATTTTACATATATTGTTAGATTTGAATGTTGGATAATTTACCTCTTAATTGAATTGCACTTTTGTATGTAAAATCTATATCTCAATTATGGTTTTCAAAATTATAATTTTGGTGTAATAATTTGGTGAATCCACTTGTTGATATAATCCTTAACCTATTTCAAATATTCCTTCTATTACAAACCCTAGTTTCCCTCCCTCACTCTAGGGTTTAAAATATCTCATCTTTTATGGTTTGTATTCAAATTTTATTATGATGTATATCTATTTTACAAAATCAATCTAATTTTTAGAATTTTCCCTAAGGTTTCAAGTTTTTCCTCATATTATGGCCTCTTTCGAGGGTTCTCTATTTCCTAAAACAAATTTTGAGGCATATATAAAAAATAATATAATATATTTTTAAATCACTTAGAGGTTTCTCTTTATTTCAATAGAATAACCCTTCTTTTTGCAAGTTTCGTAATCCCATGGTTTCATATCCAATGCATATTACTAGTAACCCTTCCATCCTGGACTAAGCTAATGAGGTACCATTACATGATCTTGAAACTTATTGTCAACATTCGAATGAATTTTCCAATGATTATAACAACATTGTGGATATTGACCAATCTCAACTTGTGGTTAATTGTCATGAAAAATTCCACCAAAAAACCTCATCATATTGATTCTGAAATTAAAATATTGCTTGCATCAAAATCAGCCCTTGATAGGAAATATAGTGAAGAATCCCTTACTAGGAAACCATAAGCTTCGTTAGCATTACTATCATCTATTGTTCTCACATCCCTAGTTCCTACCACTTTGGGTACACCTCATATATTGATGCCAAATGTCTTTATGCTTATTCTTGCAACTAGAATTATTACCACACATCCCATATCTACTCCTCATGGTTTGCATATATCTTCTTCTAGAACATAAGATCTTAAATCCATTGTTCATACTTTACAAGAAAAAATATTATAATTGTAACAAGGTGCATCCACTTCTTATAACGATATGGATTCATTGGCAATAGCCAGATTGATGACATATATAAAAAACTGACCTCCTTAGACTCCCGCCTAGGGAAGATGAAGACTAGGCATGAGTATAATATTGCAGCCTTCAGGGCCATCGAGGAGTTCATCGAAGGTCATGCAAGAAGTGTTTCACAGCTTAGCGGTGTCCCGGCTACACTTTGGGGCAATGAGAAAGAGAGCAAAAGAACCAGAGAGGAGCTCGATAAGACGGATGCTGCTCATATGACCACGCTGGGCATGTATCATGCTTGGAAAAGAGTAAAGATGAGTATTGATCAAGCGGCCAAGAAGTAGTCCCGACTACTTTTGCTGGTCCTTATTGTTTTTTACTGCTTCTTGGCTGTAGGCTTGCTGTTTTTTTGCCGTTGTTTTGCTGTTAAGTCTCGTTTGTGTAGCTGTTCTGGGCTTCGTTGTTCTTCGCTGTAGCTTTTGTGCTTTGCTACAGCTTCTCTGCTCCTCTCTCTTATTCCGGCTTTTAGGCCTTCTTTTGTACACAAGGGTATAGTCCCTTTCAAAAAACTATTTACCAATATTAAAAAAAACGATATGGATTCATTACGCTTATTTAAAAATACCCTAACACCTAAAGTGGTTTCTTATCCACTACCTATTGGGTTTTTTGTCCTAAATTTCCTATTTATGATGGTAAAATGGATCATGTTGAGAACATTTTCTCATTTCATGTTGTTTTCTTTGATTATGCTTCTAATGGCATCTTTCTTACAAATATTTTACCTTTAAGTCTTAACTATTTTGCATTACAATGGTTTTATTATCTCCTCACTCACTTTGTGCATGATTTTACTTGCTTTATCAAATATATTTTTGGCACAATTATCTATCAATATTGAGGAAAAATTTCTTATACACAATTGGCTCAAATACGAAAAGGGTCTAGATTAACCCTCTTAGTGTTGATGTATTGTGTTATAAGATCATCCTTACCAAATGAATAATTTATCATATGATAATGACTTGCAAGACATATTCATTCAAATACTATTAGTACCTTTGCAAGATTCAGTCATGTTTGATATGTTTTGATATTTTGATAATATATTTAATACCTTGAAATAGTGTGAAGCTAAGTTGTCACATATGAAAAAAAAGTATGCTACTATCTCTCCTCCCACATCCAATGCTAAGTTTGTAAGAAAACCCACATTCAACATCAAACTTAATGAGTTCAAATATTCTTCTAAAGATATCATTAATTTTATCTCACAACTTGTTAAGCTACAACCCTATCTCATGCATCATCAATTTAATCTCTTTCCATGTCCTCATCACACAGTATTGAAATAATTACTTAAGTGTGATATCATATCTCTCCATCCACCTTTTGAGGTTACAATTAATAGGCCTCAAGGGAAAAATTTAAATGCTAATACTCATTGTGATCATCATCTATGTGTCGGATTTATACAAAAATATTATTAAATCTTCATAGTATAATTCAAGATCTTATACATTGTCAAGATATTGAGTGGGATGAGGCCATTGAATCTTCCAAGGAAACTAATTATTATGCTACACTAAAAATATTCAATGATCCACTTCCTAATCATGAAACAACAAAATATTCTTTCGATGTCCATAATGTTTATCATTTGGTGTCTCCACTACCCTCTCACGATCACACATTTGATGAGTGTTGGTTTTGGAGTGTGACCTTTGTGCTTTGTGATGGAATATATTCCACTTTGTTTGATTATGTAGATTCAGATATGGGAGGAGATGTAGATAGCGAAGGAACATGCCAAACTATATTTTCACTCTAGTTGGGAGAATGGTGATGGGGATTTCATGATTACAAAAGGTTGTGGATTTTTCAACCACAAAGGTTGAGTATGTTACTACTATAGAGGATAACAAGGAGATAATTTTGTTATAGAATTTTCTTGATGAGTTGGGGAACAAAAAGGAGTTGGGAAATCTACATACTAATGGTCATAGTGTTATACAACTAGCAAAGAACTCTACATTCCACTCTAGGAAGAAGCACATACGAGATACGATACAATTTCATCGGGATAAATTTGGAGGAAGATAAATTGAACTCGGAAAATATTCATACTAGTTAGAATCATGTAGATATGATGACCAAGGTGGTCACAAGGGATAAATTATAGCTATTTTCAGCTTTAGTTGTTCTTTACGGATTATTTTGAAGATGAGAAAAATGCCAAGTCCAAAGTGGAATCTCGTCTACTAGGTGTAGTAATGATGGAGTTTTTGTGATAATTATCCAATTGAAAGATTTTTGGTTTTGGAGTTTGATCTTATTGGTTAAAACTAATAGCCCCGAGGATTACAAAATTTGGGCCATTCATTTTTAGGTCACAAATCTAATGGTATAGGTTATAATGGTTTTTTTGGTTTCCCTAAAAGTGTTGTGAGGTTTGGCTCATTGGTATTCCTATTTTTATCATAATCATGAGGATACTATGACAGAGAGAAGAGAAAGTTACATTATATTTGTTTTATTTTTTGGATGGAATAAAAGGATAGGTTTTTTTGTGGATGAAGTCCGATCTGGGTGAACCATGTTAAATATTGTCTCCGAATTATGTTCTTTTATTTTCTCGAACCTTTAATTTCATATCTGTAATATATTATGTATTTTAGTTTCTACTATTGTAAATTCAGTGGGATTGTTCAAAGCATAATTTTAGCCCTTGTTTCCTAACAAATAGTACCAAAGTACGGTTGGTTTGCTAAAGTGTTGAATCACGGGAAAAGTTTGATCTTGAGTGGGAGTTAGAAGATGATGGAAGATCAAAGTTTGATAAATTCAATGGGTAGAATTTTTTTGAAATATACAGATGATGGAATATTACCTTTATCGATGGATCTTTATGTTCCACCGACGGGAAAGGGAAGAAACCTTTCAACATGTCGATTTGGATTGGGAGTTTTTGGATAGGAATGAACTTGGGATAATCCCACTATGTCTTTCATCTTTAGTATTTTCTAATGTTTCAAAGGAGAAGACTATAAAAAAATCATGGATGCTTTAGGAAGTTATCTTAAAAACCCTCTGCCTCTAACAAGATATTTTTAATGAAAAAGTTGTTTAATATGAATATGTTTGAGAATGGTTCAGAGAAAATCATTTGAATGATTTTAATATGGTTGAAAATATGCTATATTTGGTTACAATAGAACTTGATGAAGAATTTAGGGATTTAATAATTTTATGCTACTTACCCGAGAGTTGGAATACCTGGTAATTGTGGTAATCAAATCAGTTCTAGATAATTAAAAGTTGAATTTTGAGGATGTTGTAGGGGTGATTCTAAGAGAGTAAATGAAAATAAAAATCTTTTGGGAATCTTATACTTCATGTAATTATTTGACAATGGAAACTAGAGGGAGATAAAAGAATAAAGGGAGCCGCAAAAACCGAAAGATTGGGAAAGTCCAAAATCCAAAAGCAAGATGAAATGTTTAGCACTGTGGGAAGGTAGGACATACAAAGAAGAAATGTTGGGCTCTTCAGAAAAGAAAAAAATAGGAAGAAAAAAAGGAGGTGAATTTGGAAATAGGTAATGTTTGCCAAGATGTTTTTATTCTTTCTTTGGATAATATTGTTGAATCTTGGGTTTTAGATTCGGGGCTTCATTCCATGCTACTCCACATAGGAAATATTTTTTTGATTATGTTCAAGGGATTTTTGGCATGTTTATCTTGGTGATGATGAGCCTTGCAACATAGTTGGAAAAGGATTTGTTCAAGTTAATATGTGGAATGGGAACACATGGCTATTGAAGGAATTAAGACATGTACCTATATTAATATGAAACTTGGTATCAATGGGGTAGTTGGGAAATGATGGTTGTACTTATGACATTTACATCGACTCTTGGAAGGTTAGCAAGGGTGATCTTGTGGTGGTAAGAGGTAAAAATGTTGGGCCATTATATTTAACCATTGGTAACACTAATGCTTGTAATCTTGTGGGTTCATATACACATACAACATTGTGGCACTATAGGCTCATTCATACGATCCATAAGGGAATGCAGATCATAAAGAAAAAAATCGTGGATTTACAAAAACATGTTTTGATTTATGTGGAAATAGAAATGGGTAAAGTTTCTCAATGTTGGACCTATGAAGAAAGAGTGTAAGTTAGAGTTAGTATTTTATGATGTATGGGGCTATCTCGGTATCATCTTTTTGGGGTTCAAATTATTATGTCACTTTTATTGATGATGCAACAAGAAAATTTTGGGTATATCGTGTTAGAAATAAATTTGATTTATTTGAAAATTTTGTTAAATGGAAATCCTTGGTAGAGAATGAAAGAGGTCTTAAGGTAAAATGTCTTAGGTCGATAATAGAGGGGAGTATTGTAGTAATGAGTTTGAAGATTATTATTCTAAGAATGGAATCAGAGGAAAAATATGGTTATAGGTGTTTCACCACATAGGTGTACTATATGAAAAAACAATTTAAAATTTGAAGGTAAGGTACGTGAGGAATATGTAGGGGTCATGAAGAGGTTGTGCTCCATTGTTGAAGAGCAATCCGATTGTAGAGAACTCCTTTTTTCCCGAAGCACTACCTAAGAAGCAAAGCAAGACCATAAAATAGATTTAATAACATAGGTCGGTGGATTGCCTATCATTAGCTAGATCTAAAAAGTGGGATGCTTCCTTGAAGGCTATCAATCCACATCTTAATAAAAATTAATGTTGATAAATATCATGAAATGGAAATTACTACTCTAGTTATATTATTCTAGTATCTCACACAATCCAATGTCTGAATCTAATAAAAATGACAAATATAAGATTAAATATAGGAGAATAGTTGATTGTCATGGTCTATAGGTATGAAAGAGGGTAGAAAGAAGGTATGAGTGAAGTCTTGGGAGGTTTTGGAGAGTTTTGGGTGGAGGAATGAGCTCGTTGGTCCGAGGATAAAATTCCAAACATAGAGAATGATGCTAGTCACCGGTTATATCCGGTATAAGTTGGGTAACGATCACGTAGAGGGGAAATTGAGTTTCAAAGGTATAAAGGAGGTTTATTTGGGCTCTCTGTGATTACATAGAGTATTGGGAGGTCTTAGGTAGAGTGTGAGAATTTAGGTGTTGACTTAGAAGGGGTAGAAGGGGCAAATTGAAAGGGAAGATAGGTTCGGTTGGTAGGTCGTTTGGTGAACGAGTTATGGAAGGTATCCGAGAGAGGAAGGAGGTGATTAGAAATAAATAAAGGATATAAAAACAAAATCTAATGAAATCAATAACCTAGTTAAGAATACTTATCAGAGATCCAAAGATTGGTAGAAGGTGGTGGTTGGTGGGTGTGCATAGGAGAGATGAGCCGAGATCTAGTTTCGTGGAAGTGAAGGTTGAATCTTTCTCTGTGTAAATGGTTAAAGGCTTGGAAGTCGTAGAATGATTACTAGTGGAGAGTTTGATCTTATGGTGCTCTATTGATCGTCAGGGTTTTGATTGAATACCAAATATGCATGATCAAATAATTCCAACCCAAAAGGAAGAACCTAGGAAAAGAGTTGAAAATTATTATTTAAAGGAACCGATGGCGGTTCCTTGATCATCATTGGATGAGGAATAACTAGCATCGGTTAGGGAGAAATAGTCTTATTTGCTAAAAATAACCTTTTCTCTCCCTTTTTGGTGTGAGTCAAGAATGGTTATGGGTTAGGAGTCTTGATTCTTGTTAAATCACATGAGAAATTAGTGGGAAAGGTAGTTGGTAATTAATATTAGGTTTAGAAGAAGTCTCAATTGGTTAGGGGGAGTGATGACTCAGTCTTAGTTATTAAATGGGCTTGGAATGGGTCTAAGGTGAGGTGGAGAGGTGAGGTGGAGGGGTGAGGTAATAATTAATCTAATATAGGTAATTAGATTAATAAAAATATGTGAAAGGGGTCATGGTAAGGGGGTATGTAATAAAAAGGGAACCTTAAGGGTGTCATCCCAATCAGGGATAATTTTACTAGTGAATATTTGTAATATGGTGAATATTTCATTTTGAAAAATTTGAAAAGGTGAATTTTCTAGCGCGGGTCAGTGACCTGTTCACCTAAAAATTATAGTTTAATTTTTTTTAGGGGTCGGCTTTGCCTACCCTTGAAATTATCCCCTATATAATCCTATATTATTTTCTAGGTAGAACACTACTAGCTCACTCATACCACCTAGGGGCATATGTATTATCAAGTACAGTAAACACACGACATGAGGGTGGAGGCTGTAGATGCATGACAAAGAGTTTGTTGATGCGTGATAGGGAGAGTTTGTTGATGCATGACAGGAGAGTTTGTTAATGCGTGACAGAGTGCGGAGGAAGTAGACGCGTGATAAAGAGTTTTTTTATGCGTGACACGGATATTTTTTTGTTGTGCAACCATATGGTGGAGGTTGTAGATGTGTGACAAAGACTTGTAGACACGCGTCAACAAGGGGTTGACACGCATCAATGAACCTCACTAACGCACGTTAACAAGGTTATTGACAATTGTTAGTGAGGTTCGTTGAAACATGTCAACCACCTTGTTGATGCACGTCAGAAAATCTCTATTGTGCGTCTGTAGCCTTCTATCCCACCACTTAAAAATCAAGCAAAAATTTTACTGTCAGACCTTGAAAAAACTCACCTTCCCGTGAAACTAGTTTCGAGGATATCCGCCAGGTATTCTCCACCTCCGACTTCTAAGAGGTATCTTAAAATGAACCTTGATCCCAATTTTGGGTGTCTACATTTTCCCCTTTTTTCATGAATCTTGTACTAATAAGTGATGATAATAAAGAAAAAAAGTGGATGCCACATATATGGGTGGAGGTTATCCCCCTAAAACCCAAAACTAATGTAGTGGAAGGAAGAATCGGTAATGGGTTTGATAAGGTGGTAGGTGATGAAAAATGGGATTATGTGAAGGTATATGAAATGGTGAGAGGCAACAAACACATGCACATGCTTAGAATGAAACAATTCACAAGGTTGAAGATAACACAAACACTAGTTTTTCAACAGATTGATAATTTATCCAAATAAAGTATAGGATGTGGTTCGGGTATCCAAGGTATAGGATGTGATCCTGAAACACAATGAGGCTAGGTGCAAGAATGGGTATAGGTGTGTTCCGAAACACCAAAAGGTTTGGTCTAGTTGAGATAAATGTCATGAAATAAGGTGAGGTAAGGTTGGTAGGCTAAACAACACGGGTAGCATTATCACACGGTAGAGTGAGTAAGCAATTTTGATTGTCATATAGGTGAGGTCGGGGTGGCAAAGTATATATAGGTAAGGTCATGGGTAAGGCTTAGGTGAAGGAAAACATGCCCCTAAGTATTTGTAGGGAGTTGGTGAGGTGGTGAGGCTGTTAGGTAAGCTTGTAGGGACGTTTGAAGGTTGTTTCATCTAGAAAAAATTAATCAAGAGAAAAAAATTAGGGAAAATGAAGCATATTAGGGTATAGGTAGGTAGGGTGACCGATGCTGGGTTCGTAGAGAACCGATGCTAGTAGGGTGATCGATGTCGGTCACCTAGGGTGATACCTGACCGACATCGTTGTCAAAATGGTGAGATAAAAATGGAATCCCACCCAAAACATTCTCATTTGAGCATTGGTTGAGTTGGAAAATGAATAGTGGAGAGGTTATTTGTGAGGAAGATGAAAAATAGTGCCAAGAGACTGAGTTAGCGAGAGATAAGTGGGTGGAGGAGGTGATTTTGTGGCCCCACAAACATCTATCTGATTGGTTAGAGAGTTGTGAGCTATTTGACATGGAAGAGGCAAGGGAAGGATCACGGGGTGCTCTAGTTTAGGCTCTAGCGATCCCACCATGGCCGATGAGTAGAGGTAGGATTTGAGCTTTAAGCTTGGTTTTTTTGAATTATAGGTACTGGAAATGTAAATTTGATTATTTTGTGTGTTTTTTTATTTTTTTAAATTTCATTGAAATGGGGGTGAAATGAGGGTATGGGAGGGTGTAATTAGATTAATTATGGGTGAAAATGGGCTTAGGACCAGCTTAGAAGTTATTTGCGTGGGGTTTTGGTGTATTTTTGAATTTTTTGAATTGGAGGAGATGGGGTTCGACTTTGGGGCCGAACCACTAACCGACGTCAATTGGTTATCGATTGATGTCGCTTGACTAACCGGCTCCATTCACCGAGGGGACCGACATTGGTAGGGGAACCGATGTAGGTTATGTAGTTAAATAACAAAGTGTAGAAATTATTGATTTTATTCCATCTAAGGGAGTGTGAGGTTGGGTAGGGTGGCAAAGAGAAGTCTTAGGGAAGGTTTTGGTAAAATATGATGTTATAGGATGATTTTAGGAGGGATGGGGTTGGGTAGGTCAATAGGTGAACCAATGGGAGGGAAAATAGGTATGATTAGAAAAGGGGAAAATAGTATAATGGGGTGCAAATAATGGCCAAGATAACCTACAAAGGCCCCATGCCTTCAGAGTGTTGCCTACATATCCCTTACAAAAATGGGCCTCAAGATGATGTAGTTCTCCCATAGGACAAGGAAGAATATGATTTTGGTAAGTAGGTTGGGTGAAGGTGAATGGTCTAGGTAAGGCATGGTAAATATTAGGCAAGGTTGATTTTTGAATAAAAATTCAAAAGGGAAAATGATTAACTTGTGTGGGTGTTGATGATGTAGGATAAGGAATAAATGACTATGATGGATTGACTTCTGCTCCTTTTAGTAGAGATGAAACCCACCATTTTGGATGAGGAGTGGGAGCACATGCAAGCAGTTGGGCTAGGCATAGTGAGGAGGTATAAGAGGTTTACATGAGACCGAGTATGATGGTATCCCTCATCGATAGATGGAACTATACTACCAACACCTTCCATCTACCGATGGGAGAGATGACCATCACATTAGAGGATGTATACAAGATTTTACAGATTCTGATCATTGGGGAACCAATTTATCAGGTGTCATCTATAGATGTGGTAGATCATTTTGTTATAGTGTTTGGGGCAGTCATGACAGAGGTGACATACCATAGTGTGAGTATAAGTTATGGAGTGATGTATGTGGCACATCCTCAAGAGAATCCTTTATCATTGTTAATGATGATTCCCATCGCTTATTACGTCCTTCCGCACTCATATGGTGGGAGGTTTCCATGGGCCTTGATGGGAGTTCTAAAGGACATGGTTTGTGATAGGGTTTGTTTTACATAGGCACCAACTTACTTGATTCATATGTATAGGGAGATTTGGTCTTACAAGAGGATACGATGATACGGCCCCCATTGCACTTATTTGTTACACTATTAGGTGTATGATCTCATTGTGTACCTTCATCCACTTCATCTACCACAACAAGGGTGACACATGGGTGTATACGAGGGTAGGATATAGGCGGTGGTGATGATAGGAGAGAAGGCCAGGGTAGATGGGGTGACTAGGGATATTACATACTATCAGCAAATCTTGGATAGCATGTAACCTCTAGAGATTATATAGAGGCCATATCTCACTTACCCAGGGTTCACAAGAATAAAGGAGGAGATAGAGGGTCTCAGTAGCTTTTGAGATGGATCTAGGGTGGAGGGCTGAGGAGCATGAACTCATACCCATAGATCAGGTCAAATGATAGTTTTTATTATAGAAGGATGTGTGTTAGGCATTCCCACAGTACCTTCAAGGTGATGTGGAGAGGACATTACCTCTTCCATGGCCAACACCATCAACATGAGTAGAGCAAGAGGTAATTGATAAGATGATATACGATGTTGGGTACATGACCTGGTATTGGTAGTGGTGGAAATCATAATTATAGGCAGCACTAGTTAGGCTAGGATAGCCTGATTTGGTCACTATTATCAATGATAGAGACATGTTAGAGGGGCAAGTTACAGACTGCAGACCTACGTTTCTACTTTATAAGCATAGGTTGCCACATTATAGACACATTTGGTTATAGCACGGTATAGGCCAATGACAGGGGGACACATGGCTACCCCTCCTTCACTTATGATGGTACATGATGGGACATAGATATAGGGATAGGGTTCATCATCACAGGTACAAGTACTAGGATAGGGACCATAGCCACAGGGGATAAGTATATGGGCCACCCACCACGGGGACAAGGAAAAGGTCCATGACCTCATGGACATGGACAAAAAGGTAATGGAATGATGCCACCACCATAGGTGATTTTGATGGACTGATATATAAAGGTTTTGGTAGAAGCTAGACATTATGAGGATTGGATTACAGAGCTTGATCTCCCTATTGTCATTTATTCCACCTACAGATCACAACAGAAGCTACAGGTAGTCAAAGGTCTATCTCATAGACTGTAGTTCCCGTAGTTTGACACAGGATCCCATCATAGCCATATATCGGGGGCCACTATACTCATGGGCAGGGCCAACATGAGGTGACCAATGCACAAAGATGGAGGCTATGTGAGGGGCTAGGAGAGAGTGGCAGAGGTGTTGGGCCCTCCTAGGATGAGGAGATGATCAAGATTGTTTTTATTTTTGATTTATGACTTATATATATCGGCTTGTGTGCCAAAGAGGCAAGTTGTATATGAGATTTTTGAGAGACTTATTTATATCTATGTATACAGTGTATTGACACACAAACTTTCCAGTATATAGATGATGATATTTATATTTGTTTTGTTTGGTTTCATTTCCATTATATTGTTATCATGGAAATTAGATGTAGGTATGATTGATAATGTTGTGTTTCAGTTTAATTTCCAATGTATTGATATTATGGAAATTAGATGTGTAGACATGGTGATGATGTATGGTTTGGTTTGGGTTTAATTTCCAATGTATTGATATTATGGAAACTAGATGTAGGCATGGTTATATGGTTCGGTATAATTTCCAATGTATTGATATTATGGAAACTAGATGTAGGCATGGTTGATGTATGGTTTGGTTTGGTTTAAATTTCCAATGTATTGATGTTATGGAAATTAGATGTAGGCATGGTTAATGTATGGTTTGGTTTGGTTTAAATTTACAATGTACGATATTATTGAAACTATTTATAGGGCGAGAGAGATAATAGGTAATATAGGAAAAGTCGAAAAAGATTACGTAGGAGGGAAAATAATGTCCAAGCTAACCTATGAAGACCCCCTTCCTTCGAGTTCTACCGATATAGCCCTTGCAAAAGGGGCCTCAGGCCGATGTAGTTCTCCCATAAGATAGGGAAGAATAATATGGTGGTAGGTAAGTTGGGTAAGATTGGGTAAGGTAGAGTGTGGTAAGGTAGATTATGGTTGGTAAGTGTATGATGTTATTTGATTTAATTTCTAATGTATGATGGTATTATGAGAACTAAATTATGGGTATAGGTTTGGGTGAGACAAGAATAGAACCAAGATATCCAATATCGATGGTATCGTCTTGTTGAAGAAGCAATAATTAAACAGAGGGGAACTGAAAATAAGTGAAATGCTCCATAGTTGACAAGGACCATAACAGCCATACCAAATAGGCTTATGAACATAAACCCCTTGATACATTGCATGATTGATAGGTATATGGTTGAAAGAAGTTTCATGATCACAAAGTGTTGCATGAGCGCCACATCCCTTGAGTAGATAGGAGAAAATAAAAGAGGGTAGGGTGGAGTGGTTTGTTTAGCGTAACCTTATTATGGGACAACATGCCCTTCTACAAGATACCCAAAACCAACATAGGCAAGTCCATGAATTTTGTTTTGTATTTTTCTTGATTTTTTCTTTACATTTTACTTTTTGCATTCATAGAATGATTGATGTGGGAAGTATATATTGGGATGAATAGTAGTGTCTCCTTGAGGTCTTCATGAAGCTGATTGATGTGGGAAGCTCCAAGATAATTTTTGTTTAAAAATATAGATTAGTCTTCTTTTTTGGCTAGTTGTTTATAGTTGTCCTTCGAGGGAGAAATCTACTTATAGAAGTAATAGAGAGACATATATGTTCATTTGAGGGAATCATTTATTTGTGAGAAGTTTGACTCAAGGAGTAGAATTTTTGTTATCCCAAAATTTTTGCATTATTTTGGAATTGTAGTCATGGACAAGACTATAAAGAAGTATAGGCCTCTTTTATGAAGGAAAACCAAAGCATGAAAAAGGTTAGCTATGAAAGAGGGGTTTCAAGTGATAAACGACCATGGGATTTCATCCTAAAAATGATGAAAGTTATCCATGAGGATCATGCCATTAATAGAGATGTGATACATATATTGAAGATTAGGTTGAATTGTGATGGATAATTACACAATTTTTTTGAGTCTTTAGTTCCTAAAAGAGGTAAGTGAAAGGAGAGGTTCACTCAAGGGATGAGCATATATGAGGCAAATTAATTTAGTACTTTATTCAATAATAGAATGGTCAAAGATGGGAGGCATTAAGGGGCTCAGGTTTGTGTTTACCCTCAAGAGAAGATAAACGATAAGTTCCTGATCTATAGGTATGGGTGATAATATAAGGTCTAAGCCAATTAGGAGAATTTTTTTCTCCATTTTGGTTACATGATGATTAGCCTTCAAGATACAATTTTTATCTTAAATGTTTGTTCTCAAACTCATTTTTCATAGGCACACTTAATGTGCTTTTGCTAGATTTGGAGGTGGTCTAGAGCATTTAAATGGTGTTCATCCAGTAGTTCAAGTTGTGTCAAACATTCTTGGAAAAAATCATAATCAAAGAGGATATTTTTAAGAGATATACAAAGAGATGGAATTTAGAATTCGACAGGTAGGATGACCTCTATACCATAGAAAAAAGAGAAAGGTGTGGAAGTGGTAGAGGTGCGAATACTGGTACCATAATCCCATAAGGCAAAAGGAATGTGTGTGTGCCAATCCTTACTAGTGTCATCAACCACTTTCATAAGAATTTTGGTGAGAGTTTTTTTATAAGATTAAGCTTAACCAATTGCTTGTGGGTAATATGGTGAAGAGAAATTGAGTTAAATACAAAACTTGTCACACAGTTGGCGTATGAATTTGTTTTTGAATTGTTTTCCATTGTCAACGATGAGGTTATAAGGAACACCAAAGTGAAAAATGATATGGTGGTTGATAAATTAAACTATTTTATCAGCTTTGGTAGAAATGATAAGGATTGCCTCAACCAATTTAGTGTAGTATTTAGTATTGTGATGATCTAGAAATGATGTTGCAAGGAATTAGGGTTAAGCTCCCTAATGAGATATAAACCCCACTAAGAAAAGGGCCAAAAGTATCTGTGAATTATAATGCATGAATAAGAGTATGATGAAGGTTAGCATGTTTTTACACTTCACACAATATTTAACATAGTCACAATAGTCTTGGTTAAGGGTTTTCTAGTAGTAGCCAAGTCAAAGGATATGCTTTGCAACAACGAGGCCACTAAAATGTCCCCCAAAAATCCCATCATGAATTTCTTTGATGGTGTATGGGATTTCAGAACTAGTGAGGCACCGCAAGAGGATATTGTCAAAGCCACATTTGTAGATAATACCTCTCATGATGACGTAATGAGAGACATGTTTTAGGAAGGCTTGTCATCCATTGCGAGTGAGATCTAAAGGCAAGTTTGAAATTGAGAGGTAGTCTATGAATTACTTATACCAAATTTTGCATGGGTCGATTTACGATGCTACCCACAAAATTAAGGTTGGGGATAATATAAGAAGGTGACTACAACCATTGTATTGTGACAAAAAAATTGATTTTGAAGGTGAGGCAAGTATTTGAGAAGCAAGCAAAGTCATGGGATGTGTGAATTTGTTCTTGGATGACAGAGTGGATTGAATTAGATAGTGATCAAACGTGGTCAAAAGTAAGTCAATTTTTTTATACTTTTGAAGCTCAACATTATGAACCATTTATTTGGTTCAAAAAAGTTGAGAGTTACCAAATATGTTAATTGATTTAACATCTAGGGCAATGATAGTTTGAATACCTAGCACAAGAGCTTCATACTTGAATATATTATTTATGTATTTGAATTCTAGTTTAAAGGATAGTAGCTTTGTAGACACCTGTAGTTTGATCGATGCACTATTATTCTTAATATTTCACTAACTAGTCTTCCCCTTGCAAATTTATGACACTTCATCAGTTAGATCTAACTCCCCTCTTACAACACTCTATTGGTCGTATTTCCTCTTATAAAACTAATTAAATAGGTTATAATAACCTCTTCTTGGCTAATATTCTCTTCTTTACCACCTTTATTAGCTCCTAGAATATCAATCCACTTCGTTGGATTGATTAAGCCTTTAGAAACCTAATTTCTCTCTAAATAAGATTAATTACCCTCTAAACATGGTTAACTAGTCTTAATCATGGTCAATCTCTTCTAAACACAGTCAAACCTCACTTTGACTTGCTAAAAGTGCTTTTTAGACTTTTGCATTTGTCCCACATGCACCCAAATCTCCCATTTTCCCAAATGGAAAACTATAAATAGGGCTAGACCCCTCCCTCATTTCCTAAGAATTCTCTCTTCTTCCTAGCACAGATTATAGTATTTTGTTTAGGCTTTAGATTGTATTTTTCTTCCATTGAGCTAGTAGCATTTTCTTTTGTATTTTTATAGCACCAATATGGAGTAAAAGGGAAGAACCATTGGCCTTAAAGCCATTAATGGGGAGATCTCTTTCTCTTATAACACATAACTAAATGCTTAGATCCTCTTAGGTTCATTATTTCAAGCTTTCAAAGAATAGAGGTTAGTTTCATTTGCTTAGTTTGCTTATTTACTTCAAATTAATGTATGCAAAGAAGAAACCCTTGCTCATTTCTTATCAGATGGTCCATTGATTAGATTGTTAAAATCCTTTGGGGTTTATTTAGAGATTCTTACCCCAAATCCATGGCTTTTGCAACTTTTCATTAAACACATTTGGCATGCCAGTGGGATAGTTATGTCCATCCTCCATTTATGAATGTCTTTTGAGTTCTTCAAAGTTCATTTTCAAGTTTTTTGGATCAAATCACTTGTTATTTCCTCATATTTGTTTCTAACACTAGATAAATGACCTTTATTTGCATGTGTTTCATAGGTTTGATATAGAAATAGGACACTTTGACTAACAACTAACCTATTTGCATTTGAGAATTTGAAAATCCGTGAATTTTGTAGTTTTTTTGTAGGGTACGCGTACGTGTTCAAGAGGGGTGCGTACACATCGAAACCCCAACATCCCCATCAAAACAAGAGTGTGCATGTCTAGAAGTCCTCATCATTTTCAAATTTTGTCTCTATAGGGATGCACACGCGTCTTTGTTAGCTAGGCCACGTATCTACCTCTCTAGCCATGTATGTGTAAATAGCTTGATTGTGTGAAAAATTAAAAATTGTTTGTTTTATGCTTCAACGCGTACATGTTGAAACCTAAGTGTCCACATTAATATGAAAGCTTTCTTGTCTAGTTGCACATGTCTGTGTTTTAATATACTAGATTTCATTAATTTTTATCTGTAGGTGTATTTGTTGAGTTGGGCACGTACCCGTTGGTTGGGGAGCCTGTGTCGGTTTGGGAGCGCAGGTGTCTGTGTAAAGATTGAATTTTTTTCTATAATTTGCAAAATATTTTTTTATCTTTGCTGCAGATTGCTCGGACTAACAAGTTAAAAACAAAGTTTTTCTTTGGTCTTTCGGTTTGCATAGTTAAGTGTTTTTGGTTCTTAGCTTAAAACTAATTTTGTAAAAGTGTGTATGCTCTCTCCTCGCACCTTAAAAAGTGATCTTGGAGATCAGAAACACTTATACAAAGGCTTGTATCGAATGCTCAAAAAACACTTATTTTTATAAAGGATAAAGTAAACTTTCATGTGATTTCGTAGGATTTTTCACATTGCGTATGCTCTTCCTTTACGCCTATTGGTGATCTTAGGAATCAAAAGCAAAGTGTAAAGTTCTCTTTCTTAACATCGATTAATGAACTAGAAATTTACTAAAGCTTGTTGTCTACATGACCCAACACTTGTAGAAGAAATACATCCAAAACACAAAAATTCTAATACACGTGTTCTTGGCAGGTTGCCAAATGGTGTGCTACTTAAAACCACATTAAGTTAAACAAGAAAAAAACACACCATATTCAAAACAATGTATTGTAGATTTCGAAAAGGGTACGTTCCTATCTGCTCAACTAGAACATAACCCCTTTGGCATAACACCTTAAGCTATAACAATGGGGGTGGTTCCAGAACCCTAAAGTAATCCACCACTAAGTAACCTCGTGGATGAAATAGGAAGCGCTCCGCTTACCCACTTGACTAGTACACCTTGTGAGATAGAGTTACCAGTTTTCCATATGGTGACCCCAGGGAGAGCACACATGGATGCACTAGTTTCCCTTTGTGCTCAAAGGGGGTAAAGTAAAGCCAAGATACTCCCAAGATAGGCAAGGGACTATTTGGGTAAATCACGCTCGCTTAAGACAACTTTGTAACACCTAGTTGAGAGAACTTATTAAGGAGGCCATTCTATCTTGGAGCCCACTTTACTAGTCCATTGTTGTGTCAAGCCATCATGAAGTGACAACTCATCTAGAGTCTAAACCTTGTTTTTCGAACAAGGAAAAGAACCCTTGTGAGTTTGATCTAAGTGTCTTTCATCACGAGACTAAACTACGTCCCACTTTCGCTTAGTTTTATTCTTGTCTTGGACGAGGTGAAACTCTACCCAAGTGGTGCTTGGTTTGTTTTCATATTTTTGATCTATACCCTTACATTCTCACTACCCACATTTTCAAGGTGATAAAGGTACATACCTCACATGTTTTTATCAGAGATAGTGCTCGCCACTTTTTTGTCTGTTTACGCCCATCCATGTTTGTAGCTGGGTTATTAAACATCTAAAGTGCATAGGTATGCTTATCATATCTTTGATAAAGTCCTATCTTGATTTCAGGATCATCTTCACCACTGTGAGTTTGGTTCACCTTTCGTATCATCTTGAGTGGATAGTTTTTGTTTGCATCCTAGACGCACAATCTTGGTACTTACATCGTACTCTCATTTTTGAGAAAATGGTATAAGTCCCTTTATTACAGTTTACTGCTCTCACACGATTAAAAACTCCTTGTTATACTTATCACTTGGTTTTAGTTTCAACGTCATCTAAGTCTTCTTGAAAAGTGTCGATAACACCTTATATATATTGTGATAAGGTTTTCATGGTACTAACACCTTGCTTTCTCGGTTAATGTATCACGGTGACATTATTATGCTATATCTAGTCACGACTTCCATTTTTCAAATGGTTTGGCTTTCATCGGCATTCAAACTAGTCTTAAATATACCTTGTTGAGGGACTACGTAAACATCACATCAGTACTTAGGCCTTGTTAGAATTCTAACTTGACCTACATATTGATACGGTATTGTCACTATCTATTTTTAGGGCATAGGCTTGGTAACAAAAAAATGGGTGATCATTACATTTAGGTGTGCATATGAGTGTTCCTTAATAAAAATGATTACATCAAACGTCTCTTATAATGTCTAAAATCAGAAAAATGGAAACCAAATCAAACAACCATGACATAAGAGAAAACCCTTTCAAAACCTTTCCATTTAGTGGGAACAATTTGGGCCCTCTCTTTTCACAAGTCAAAGATACAGAGCTATTAATTTATCATAGTGGAGAAGAATCGACTCTTCTAGAGAACAATAGAGTTAGACCTAAATAGATTTGATGAACTCCTATATTATAATAAACATCAAGTACTTGCAAGAGTCTTAGCATTAGGAGCTGAAATACCACAAGAGCGTGAAGAATAAATAAAGGTCATTAACCCTAACATAGGAGAATGAAGATTCATCTTAGACATAGATAACCCTTTTGATGTGGGATACGCTTCCACTTCCGGGCAACATAAGGCCAATGTGGAGGGGGAACCATCACAAAAACCTCACTACAAAGCTTTTTGTAAAGTGAAAATTGAGCATAAAGCCTCTCCTCCTCTGAAATTTGATGAAGAAAAGGACCCCTAGTTGAGGAGGATATCCTCCAAAAGTAGATCTTGAAGTTGAGCTGAAAACTAGCAAACCTAGGCTCTTCAAAAGAAACCTATACAAAGACAAAGGAAAAAACAAACTTAGCGAGTTTCAATTTGATCCACACATAGACTATAACTTTAAAGTGACTCAGGTACAAAGACCGATGTCACCTACCAAGGAGAAACTCATTTAGAAAGAGTTATAATCAATGAAAGACACATTTACTACATTACAACAGGAAAATGTAGGCCGAATAGAAAATATTTGTATGGAGAACTATGCCCTTACCCCTTTGATAAGGAAATGTTACAACAACCTTTCCCAAAACACTTTACCTTTCCCAATTTTCATAAGTATAAATGAAAAAGTGATCCTCGTGATCATATAAAATACTTTTACATGGCTTGCCAAGAGGTCGCATATAGCAATAATTTCTTAATACAAATTTTTCCTCGTAGCCTAGGAGCTGTGGGATTGGAATGGTTCTATAGCATACCCAAGGGCTCCATTATAATGTGGCCCGCATTAGCAGAGAAAATTTGTATGGCATTACTCCTATAATATGGAAAGCAACATCACAATGAATGATTTATGCAATACAAAACAAAAACCCAATGAGATGTTTGCAGGGTTTTTACAATGATGGCATAGGTTAGCTAGTTATTTTCCTTGTGCATTACCAGAAAAATAATTAGTGAGCATTTTTGTTCCTAACTTAAACCCTAAAATAGTATTTCACTTACAAATGCATTGTGGCTCAAACTTCAAGAAGTTATAGAGAAAGGTGGTCAAATTGATAAAGCCCTCATCGTAAAGGGAATGCTTAAACCGGTCACTAAAAACAAACATGAAGCCAAATCCATAGACAAACCTAAATTCTTAAATAAAAATAAGCATGTTGTTGGTGATTGCATTACAAACTCTAAAAGAGTCCAAGCCATACAAACAAGTCCACTTTTAAAGCTTTTACAAGGACCTCATCCCAAAGCACCTACAAAACATACGTTTACATCCTTAACGGAGTCCTTATCAACCATCCTAAAAAAATTGGATGATGTAAAAGTGGTGGAATATCCAATTACAATGGTACCATACCCAGAGGATGCTCCAAAACCGGTTTGGTTCAAAGATCATAAATATTGTGAATTCCACCATGTTAAAGGACACAAAACGGATAGGTGTTTGATACTGCGCCATTATATACAAGATCTCATCGAGGGAAAGATCCTCCCCTAAGTCCGGGAAAGGTCTAAATGAAAAAATTGGTATTTACAAGGAACCTTTTCCTAACCATGCGAGATAAAAAGAAAAGGAAACCGGATCAAGGGAAAACCTCCAAAACTATAGGACTAATGCCTATGTTTACCCTACAAATGATATTCCTTATGATTCCCTCATTGGATGTATTAGCTCATCTAATAACACCATCTAGATTTTAGAAAAGAGTTATGCAGTAGGGACAAGACATGCTCACTTAGTCATACCAGATCCAATGCCTATTCCTCAGGAAGGTTAGTATAATTTAATAGAGCAGTTAGAGAAAACACCTACTAGGATATTTGTTCTCTATCTCCTCAAGATCTCTAATTCCCATAAGAACATATTGTACAAAACTTTGCAAAATTTAGGGGTTTCCACAGATGTAGACCCCATGAACCTTCAAGCCATGATTGCGCGCCTAGACTCCAATGATCATATTAATTTTGATCATACTGCAATCCCACATAACAACCCAAAACATAACTTACCCTTGTATCTCAAAGTGGTGGTTACCCATCACAAAATCAAGAGAGTACTTGTAGACGGGGGATTTGGTCTAAATATTTGCACTTTGAAGTTGGTTAAGCAGCTAGGCCATTCAAAAACAGATCTGGGAGCTAAGACTATCACAATCACAGGCTTATGACAATGAAGAAAGAGAATCAATAGGTACTATAGTGGTTCCCATGGAAGTAGGCCCAACATGTCATGACACAACATTCCATGTCCTTGACTTGGACCTTCCATACAACATGCTCTGGGGTGCCCATGGATCCATGCCATGCAAGCTATTCCATCGACCTTCCATCAAGTGCATCAAGTTATGTCATGAAGGTCAGGTGGTTACCATTCTGGGTGACCTAGAACCATTCACACATTGTAGGGCATTACATAGTTTTTCTCGTGTAACTTATGAGTGTCCTTCTACAGATGTAGTTGTCCCCTAGAAAGAAACTATGAAAAATAAATAGATTCAGAGTCCCTCACGCCTTACAATCAAGAATTTCCTTCATTGGTTAACCCATTTTCTTCATGGGAGGAAACATCAACAAAATATGGCCTAGATAATCCATTCACTCTTGAACAAATTAATGTTGATATCGACTTATCGCATCCCCTAGAACAAGGGGTAAACCTTATTTTTAGTTCAAGAGCACTCATGAGAAATGTCCTAAACCATTGGAAAAATTTTTCCATAGTGGTCTCCACCTAAAAAATGTTACCTACAATTTAGGCCCTCTGGCTTCATTTCACGTGCTTAGTAACATCAAAGGTCACCGCATGATGTTTTTCATGGGCTATATTATTGAATGTGATTTAATCACAAGGCTATCTCTAAATTTCCCATCCCTCATTTCAAGTCATATAAACATGGCCTTGGGTAATTCAATAATTAAAAATTTAATTACACCACTTCCAACATGAGGATCTTAATCACTTATCTACCCCAAATTTATTTTACCCATGTACCACATCTATTCTTAATCTTCCTAACGCGGGATACGTAGTCGGATAATCCTTCCGTGCCTTTTCTTTCTCGAATCAATCAATTAAGGCACCTCGAGAAAATCCAAAATTAGCGATCGGCGCCCTTATATGAGATGATTTTCTAGGATCAAATTATAAAAGTGCCCCCTCGGTTCTAGATTTCTTTGAAAGATGCGAAGAGACTAGGGGCTCGAACGAGTTTAAAAGCACTTACGCACGAACAAAAGTGATTTAAGATTCTTCTTAGACATCAATTGTCTCTTTTAGGGAAGAAGAGATGTGTCCTAAAATCCTGAGGAATGCTATGCCCGTATCTATCAACACCATACACCATTATCTCATCATCAGTGACTCTGCATCATTAACATCTTCTTTGCATCCTACGAAACTACATTCACCTTCCGATCCCGAATCTCATGTGATTTCCCCATTTATTGGTCAGAACCTTGACGGCCGAGAAGATCTTATCCCCATCCACCACGCGATCAATCGATCAATCGCCGCCACGATTTTACAATATGGATTTGCCGATTTCCCTCGCAGACAACAACAAAAGGTCACAGTAACACAAATCTAGCATTATTTCACTTAGCATTCTGGAACATCTATCAAAACTGACCACATGTTGGATGGGTGCGAGAGCCTGGACAGATCATTACTCGCAAGAATCTAGTCTTTATTTAATCTCTTCCATGTATGCAATTTTCTTAACAATTGGAAACATCCGCCAAAGCTTATCGCTTCTCGGACCCGCTTCTGATCTTTTAGATATCTTCTAACGCCATAGTTTTCATCACAAATCCTTGTTTTGCATAAAATTACTTTCGATTTATTGTGCGAATTGCTCTGTGCGCCCATCTTATCTACATCGACTTCCTCATTGGAAATCTTCACCATGTTGATATTTCCTTTCCTTCATAGGTTTTTCAGTTTTTGTGTTTAGTTTGGTGCATTAACTTGGACAGGTAACAAGCAGAAAATTCTTGATCTAAAATTTCAAGTGGTCTCCTATCCGAGGAGAAAATTTTAGAAGATCCTCATCGAGATAGGAGAGTGATAGAAGGCACCATGGCTTCATGCAATCAAGCACCCCAGATTCTATCAAAGGTCCCCACATGATGTTTGTCATGGGATATAGTGGGTTTGGATGTGGTATTAATGCATAAGGTGGCAGAGCCTATTCCCATCCCTCGTTTTAAGTCCATCGATAAACATGGACTTGGGATAAGGCCTCATAACGCTCTACCTTCTAAGAATGACACCACCTCTTCTAAACGTGAGGACATTTCATCTCATTCTGATAATGACGCAGATTCCCAATGTAGCCTCTATGAGGATCTTTCCTCCATGAACCTATTCCCAAATTCATCGATCCTTACCTTATCCAAATCCATCCCCTTAAACAAATATCAAGTAGCCCTTGTATACCTTGAAATCATAGATTAGGATCAACAACTTCACATGCCCTTGGATTTATTTGAAAATGATGAGGCATTTGTAGAGTTCATGGGACTCAGGGATTTTATTCTAGCTAGAGACCACAAGAAAGGATTTGAGATTCAACTAGACACCTATGTATACTTCAGTGAAGAAGTATAAATGTGTGGATGGTTTAATAATAAGGCTATAAATAAAGTTACAACCACTTTTGAGAAACCTAAAAAAAAGGATAAATGGAAATCTCACAAGAACAATTTTTTGATAAACTCGTAGAAAAAGCAGAACGAAGAGTCTAACAATGAAATGATTTATCCATTTAAAGACAATCATGAGCTACTAGAGGTCGATATTACTCTTCCCCCGATCCTACATGGATGGAAGATGCTTCTAAAATGTTTATTGAGGAAATAATCAACATCAACATTGGCTCAAAGGAGAAACCTAGAATAATAAAGTTTGGAGCTTCACTCTCATCTCAGAACAAAAGATCTTTGTCCCAAGCTCTTAAAATAATACACGAACATATTCACATGGACATATGTAGATATTCCTAGTTTGGACCCGAGCTAGTTGTGCACAACCTCGTTGTGTACCCAGATGCCAAACCATCAAACAAAAGTTGAGAAAGATGCATCCTAAGGTGCACTTTCTTTGTCAAAGAAGAATTGGAAAAGATGTTACTCGCTGATTTTATTAAACCTATTGACTATTTATAATGGATCTCTAACATAGTCCCAGTATGAAAAAATATTTTTTTTTTTAATTATTGGCAAATAGTTTTTTGAAAGGGACTATACCCTTGTACACCAAGGCTCAGAAGCCAAAATTGAAAGTTAAAGCACAAGAGATGGATCAAAATCCAGATAGACCAATTAAGCCCGACTGCAGAGAACTTTCTGCAAAGTAAAAACCAACAACCGACAAAACAACAACGAAAAAAACAACAACCATGTACAAGATGATAACAAACAACCATGAATGGCAAATCTTACTCTTCAGCACCTATTGGAAGTAACTCGCTATCCGGCCAAGAAATATGAGACCAATGAAACCCAGCCAGCGAATAGCAGAGAAAAGAATCAACAAGGTGAAGCGTTACCCTTCAGAGTGGTAGATTTTTTCTTTTTGTTGACCGTTACCCACCCTGATGGAGTCTTCGCGGTTGGAGAAGAAGACAAAGGAGGAGTATTTTCCTTAGTCGCATATGTCCCATTTGGAACAGCCATGTTGTTCTCCTGAGAGAGATATTTTTCATTTTCCATGCTGCCCTCAAGCAAAAGTTGATATTTTTCATGTTTCTAACAATTTGAAGTTTCGATAAAGGGGTTTTATTGACTCTATTCAATCTACCGCTTTAGAATCAAGATCCTTTCTATCCAAAAGATCAAATATTGTTGGCATAAGAATCTGCACTGATTTCCATGACATTAACAAGGCGTGTCCAAAGGATGATTTTCCCCTACCTAACATTGACATGATAGTTGATTCCACAGATGGTTATGAAATGTTGTCCTTAATGGATGGATTTTTAGGTTATAACAAGATATGAATTACGAAGAATATCAGCATAAAATGACATTCATCATCCCTTGGGGAACATTTTCTTACAAATTCATGCCTTTCGGGCTTAAGAATCTTGGGGCTACTTACCAAGCGCATGATGACTATGTTATCTTCCATGATATGATAAGTGACATCATGGAAGACTATGTTAATGGCATTCTAGCAAAATCCAAGATTAGAAAATAACACCCTATAGTATTGAGGCGTATTTTTCAAACGTCTATAAGACTATAAGGCTCACTTGAACCCTAAGAAATGTGTCTCCAAAGTTGGTTTTATCAGAAATCTCATAGGGTTCATTGTTTCACAAAGAGGGATTGAAGTGGACCCTGCAAAGGTTACAACTATCACAGAAATGCCACCACCTACCACTCTCAAGAAACTAAGGAGTCTACAAGGGAAAATTCAAGAAATCTGTCACTTTATTTCACAACTTGCGGATAAGTGCCACCCCTTTACCAATTTTCTCAAGAAATATGTCACATTCAATTGGGGACATGATTGTCAAAAGGCCTTTGCACTACTCAAACAGTACTTGGCCAGCCCACCTATACTCATGCCACCTACCCTAGGTGAACCTCTCCTCTTATACATTTCTGCTACCCAGTTTGTTATTGGTTCATTGCTTGCCTAATACAATTTAGACCATAAAGAGAGAGAATTTTACTATCTCATCCGCACCTTGATCATGTACGAGTTGAATCAGCCCCAAATAGAAAAGGCCTGCTTGGCAGTTGTCTTCACATTCCAAAAGCTTCACCATTATCTCCTAAACAATAAAACCAAACTCATATCCAAAGTTGACCCTCTCAAGTACATTTTATCTAAACCCACCCTCAAAGGATGAATGGATAATTGGATCATTCTCCTGAGTGAATTTTATATCGATTTTGTGAATCAAAAGTCTTTAAAAGTATAGGTACTGGTTGATCAATTGGCAGAAGCTCCTCTCCTAGGAATGAAACCTTTGTGCTTAGATTTACTAGATGCATCTATGATGTATATTGAAGAATCGATAGAATGACAGGTCCATTTTTATAGATATTTCACCTTCCATGGATTCAGAGAAAGAGTGGTCCTCATCACTCCAATAGGTGATGTCATACCACAAGCATTCCGACTGGGATTCCCATGCACAAATAAAATTGTAGAGTACGAGGCACTCATCACTAGGCCTCAAGCTAGCTATTACATGTAACATCAAACAACTATGATTCATTGGGGAATCTCAACTTATCATAAAATAGGTTAATGATGAGTACAAGGTTAAATATGAGAAGCTTATTCCGTATAAAAAGATGGTTGAAAACTTGAAGGGATATTTCACATAGGTCATATTTGAGTAAAAACCAAGGTCGCATAATAGATCCACAAATGCTATGGCTACTATTGGGTCTCTCTTACGTATAACACCTAAAGAAAGTAATATTTCTTTCTTTGTAGAGCATTTACAAGTGCCTACATATGATATGCCAGAGTCATGTTTGGCATGTGAAGTTGTTGGTCCTTTATCCCCTTGGTATGACCCTATCTTTCAATACCTACAAGATGGCACTCTTCCACCAGACATCACCCATTCTAAAAATAAATCCCTTATTCACCACATAGCCCATTATACCCTCTTAGGAGGAACCCTTTATTTCGTGGCTACGATGGGAATATGCTTTGCTATTTGGATGTTGTTGATTCTATCCATGCCATTAAATAAGTACATGGTGGTATTTGTGGAGTGCATACTAGTGGCATGGTATTAGCTAAAACGTTATTGAGGGTAGGCTATTATTGGCCTACCATGGAATCTGATTATTGCAACTTCATAAAGAAGTGTGAACTATGCCAAAAATATGGGAACTTAATACATGCACCAGCATAGGCCTTACATCCTATTGTAACACCTTGGCCATTCTCTAAATGGGGCCTGGATCTCATAGGGAAGCTCCATCCTTCTTCTTCAGATGGTCATACTCACATCATCACTGCCACTGAATACTTTACCAAATGGGTAGAGGTTATCCATCTTACCTATGTCACCGATGTGCAAATTCAAAATTCATCATGAACCATCTCATATGCCATTACGGGATCCCTTCGACCATTTTCACTGATAATGGTAAATCCTTAAAAAAAAAAAAACGTTAAAACCTTGTGTCAACGCTTCCATATCCAACTCAAGTGGTCTACCCCCTATTACCCTCAAGGTAATGGACAAGAAGAAGCCACTAATAAAACCCTTGTATGGATTATGGAGAAAATGGTTAGTAAAATTGGTCGTAATTGGCACCTCTACAATACATCCCGCCCTCTGGGCTTATCGTACTTCCATCCACACTCCTACTGGTGCAACCCATATTCACTTGTCTATGGCACTTGAAGCCATCATACCTCTAGAAGTGGAGCTTCCTTCCCTGAGAATATCTCTCAGAGGCTATCTTGATAAAGACGAGGACTACAGAGTTGCTCACCTGGCATAGTTAGAACTATTAGATGAAAAGCGTATCAAAGTGCTCAATCACCTAAAAGTCTATATCGAATAGAGTGTCTAGGGATACAAAAATGCATCATTCATCAATAATTTGATGTAGGATATCTATTTCTTAAAGAAAATCATATGAACACCATCAAATATAGAGAGAAAAAGGAAAGTTTGAAGCTAATTGGCTAGGTTCTTATGTAGTGATTGCAAAATTTGGATCAAGAGCCTATAAACTTGCATATTCAGATGGTGAGGAGCTTCCAGAACCTATGAATGCCATGCACCTCAAGTGGTTCTACGCTTAAGCATGACGAGAATATCAGATAAGAACTAAAAATAAGAAAAAAAAGAAAAAACAAGCAAAAAAATGGAAAAATGAGAAAATAGTAAAGAAAAAGTAGGTCATCCACATGTGAAAACCACGCAATTATGGCATAGTGGGTAGGTATTTGAGTGAAAACCAATTTTTATCACTCAAGGAAGATTCACCGGATGCAAGTTACTCTTATGGCAAGATGGGTAATCATCACCACTTTTTGGATATGACTTCCTTTGCTAGATCTAGGAACCCTACTAGAGCTACCTTTGTCATACCGTGATCTGGTTTATTTACTCTTATATCTGCATGAAGGACATTACCTTTGTATACTCCCATCTAACGTTGAGCGTACTTGCACATTATCACCTTCTCATACATACACGCATGTGGCATTCTACCTTTTGTATATTCCCACATCATGCTAGGGGCATCCATGCTTCTTTGTTCTTGTACATTACTTTTAGAACATGACCTTGGAAAATACAAAAAAATTGGAAAAAGGATACACAAAAACATAAACATCTGGAAAATTTCCCTTTTCGGGATAAAGCTACATTCATTTCACAACATTATCTTAGGGAAACCTAGATAACAATGAAGACCATAGCTGTGAAAACTTATCTTTTAGATAAACCCAAAAACATTAGAAAATATATCAATTTTGTCCCGTAAAAACAAGGTAATGCTTTAATTGCTTTTAGTTGTTGGTTTGTATAGTTTTGATGTGCTTAACCTTGTTGAGTTGTTTGTTCTTTGAATGGATCATTTGATTACCTTATATTGAATCTCATTTGATTTAATTGTGTATTGCATTGCATTCATTTAGGAACTCTCATACTTGTAGAATATTCCTATAGGTTTATTTGTTTGTTGTGTGCATCTATTAGACTTCATTTTACTTTTAGATTAGGTACCATTTTTAATCTCTTGCTAGCATTTGCATGTGTTCGTTTAGTTGTATTTTGTTGTGTTGTTTGTATGTGTATATTTGTTTAGTTTTGTTAAATTTTTGCTTGTGTGTTTTGCACAATTTTTTGTTATCACATCTATCATCTATCATTTCATCACATTTCTAACATCATTCACTACATCATATATATAAAAAAATGCTAAGTATTACATCATGCATGTATGCTAAGCTAATCATCACATATCATATCATCAATGGGGGCAAGAGGGTTATGCATGATCACAAATCTATCCCCCACACTAATATCATCTAGTATCATCCCAAGTGCTAGAATAAAAACTCAAGAAGATCTCATAAATATAAAAACATTTGGTGCTATCTACAGATACATCATCAATATGAATGCATGAAACATACACATTTCTAAATCTAAGGTATGGCATATACATAAAGGAAAGAACAATCATACATCATAATCAATGCTAGTACAAAGCATAAATCATAGTATAGTATATAAAAATGTCCATATAATACATGTATAAACTGTCCAAGTCAGTGCTCAAAATATACATCATCGATACAATATGCCATCTAAAAGGGGCATGCATAAAAAAGAATCAAGCCTTCATCAAGAGGCATCATCAAAACAATGGTACATACAACTATACATCAAAATCAGCCTTCATAAGAGGAATGTATACAATACATCTATACAAAAGGAGAAGTAAAGAGCTCAACCACAGCTCTTGCCCTCGTCGGGGCTCCCAGTCCATGACCTGGTCAACGGAAGAGTGGTGGATGTGATGGACCAGCACCAGGGGTACCACCCTACTATTTGGGGTCAAGTTCTTGTCGTCTATCGGCTCCTATGCAATGGGATGCCAAGCTGATCTAATCGAATGGCCCGATAGCCATGACCTAGAGCCTATTGCACTCTTATCTACTCGCTAAAAGGAGCCACTCACTACTTTGTCAAAACTGCCCTAAAGTAGGAAATCCTATAGTATAAAGCCTCGCCACCGGATCTCATGGCATCCCGTATCAAATTAGTGTCTCCAGAGGTGATAGGGCTACCTATAGGGTGGCATCGCTCTCATCTATCACCCTACCAATATCAGCCTAAGCCATGCCTAGAGATAAGCAACCTCTCGATCTCTATCTGTAGTAATAACTCACACTGGCTCATACATGATCTCTTTGTATAATGCAGCCCTATGACTATGTCTAGGTGTGGTTAATTTGAGTAACAACCATTTGCACTTGAGTCTAAGACTGGTGTAAAAGGCTCAATATATGAGCCCCCTGTGCGGCCATCTCATGAATCTAACTCTGCCATGGAGTACTATCACTACCATGGGTGGCTTGTGCTCTAGCCTAATCTCTCTCCATTGTCAAAATATATACTTGAGAATGTGCTTGATCTCACTCTCTGTGAGGTAACGTACATGTTCCCTAGCTGCATCTCTCTCTCCGGCCACTTGTACCTACATAACAATTGCTTCCTATAACTACCGTTGAAGGGCAGCAGACTGCTCACCATCACCACCATCTGGAGCATGAGGTGGTGGGCCCTACTCTATAAGTACCTACTAGAGAGGGGTGTAAATCCCCATTGGAATGCCTACTGGGGAAACTCTATGTCAACTACCCTAAAAACTTGTCTCGGCCTAGGCCTGGGATCCTGTCCCTAAGGCTGTTGCAATGCTGGACCCTGTCCCCTGCCCTTGACATACCTGTATGCGTTGGGCCCACCATCGTCATTGTCGTCATCGTCATCACTATCATCACCACCAATAACTCTACCCTCACCACCACTAGGAGGCCCCCTTAGAGGGGCTCTCATGTTGGTGTTATACACCATCTTGGAAATAGTAAAATGACATGGAAGCACACCATGATACCATGGCCCATACTTAGGTGTAGTGCTTGGATCTCTAATTTGTCTTAGTGGCACCCATATAGTAGGTACCACTTGTCGAAATTGGCAAGTGCTCTATCACGAGTGATCTAGGGATCCATATCAAAATGCTCTCAATCCCTATGAGCATACCATCTATCTAGCCCAGGAACATCCTGGGTAATGTAAAATACCTTTGACACCGATCCACCATGTATAACTCTCACATATAGCTGTGACTGCCTAAGATAAAGTGATCTACTGTGGTAGTGCTGAGCTCTAAACCATATTCGGGCCACTGGAAATTTCTATAAGGCCTCCAAACCATGGAACCCCGCCATAGCTCATCTATCTCACACTAATAGTAATATGCATCCCCCATGTATGGCCAAACATCATCCCCTGTCGGGACCCAGCCCATCATAGAAGGCTCCTCGGGGACCGAACTCTCAAAACACCTAAAAGATGACCAATGGAAATATGATCCCATGCCCAAATCTATAACAAGCGAGCTGTCCTACCATCTTTTGATGGTAGTAGGTAATCAAGTGAAGGTCCTAGTATAGATGCACCAAAATACACTGACCACAAGTAGGTCTCTCCCTCTACCAAACCACATCACTCCTAGGAGGCCGAGTGAAAAAGAAGCACCGGTCTTGTCAAGGAGTAAGACTCCACTAACAAAGGCCATCATATAGACCACTACTCGGTCTAGCTCTGGATCATCGATGCATCGTGATAACCTAATAGACATCCCATGCCATGGTATCATCGGGACACCGAACAACTCTACAATATATCATTGAATGTCGGTCCAATGGCTCATAGTCTGGATAAGTTGATCCTGAATAGGAACCCACATAATGTGTCATACTTCTTCCAGAGCAATAGTAATCTCCCTAGTCGGGAGCTGAAAACACTGACTCTCGTTGTGCCATCACTCTGCTATGGCTATCAAGAGGCCATGATCTAATGTAATCTATGGCATCTCGGCCACATGAGTCAATCCCATCACATATAGGAGGCTCTCCAGGGTCGCTCTATCATCATCATCAAACTACGCCTCTATCACTGCTAACCTGACCATAACACTCATGAGTTTGGAGAACGGGTAATATACGCTGTAACATCAACACAAGTGTTAGGCACTTGCTTATTTCTATCTATTTTTCTAAGGAAAAATGCTTCTTCAAATTTCCTAACTTACTAATTATTCTTTTCTTCTAAAAACTAATCGTGTCTATATTATTATATACTTGGATATTTTACTAGCCAGTTATTTTTTCCCCTTCTTTCCAGTGCCTACGTGCCTCTTTCGACACCTACGCATGCCCTTTTCAGCACATATGAACCCTTACCGATGCGTACGCACCCCCTCCATTTTCTCTCCATTCACCGCAGGCCACACAGAATGTATACCCACCCAATGTGATGCCTACACGCCTACCATGCATGCACACACATGCCTGTTCATGCTTGTTCTCTATCACTAATCACCCTCACGCAAGCATGCCCCTCTAACACTAATGCCCCTAGTTCAACATGTGTGCATGCATCCACTAATTTCCTTCCCAATGGATGCATGTATGTGTCCCTGTTTGTTTTGACACATACACGTGTGTGTACCTATCAAATCGACACATACGCCCATGCACATGTGTCAAAATTAGTCCTACCTACCCTAAAAAAACCCTAAAAATTGCAATAAATGCATAATTAACTAGAAGGGATAGGCCACTCATGTAGGGTCCATCCATTAGGTCCCGCATGAACTCCTAGATGTGATCTGTGCATCTCCTCCTGCTCGGTATTCTTGCCATCTCACTCCAAGGTTGTCGCTCTCACTTGCGGTAAAAATTCGCAAGAGCTCTGGTAGAAATGAATTAGTTGTGGTTGATTTACCGACCCCAGGTGGGTATATTAACTCGCGATGCCCCTGGGGCATGTTTTCTCTGCCGTGATCATTCTAATCTTCCTCTATCCACTGTGATAATTACTTTTGTATTAAAATAATTATTTTTGCTAATTTCACACATTGGGGCACTTCATGCCACCTTGCGGTTACTTCTCCATCACACTGAGGTAATTTACGAACCTTTTAGGTGCCTTTTCCTACCTTTTCCTCTATTTTTCATCTATTTTCCCCCGTCGTGATAATTATTTATTAATTTATTTTAAAGAAATTATTCTCGACCCATCTTCCTTCTTGTGGGAATATATTATGGCTCTCTGATAGCCTTGCCTTCCCACTATCACCCTCGCATGTACTTTTAGAAGATCTTTGATCTTTTGAAATTCTTCTGACCGATCAAAAATAAATAAAAATAAAATTATTATAAAACCATTTAAAAAACCAAAAACATTGAAATACTTTGAAAATGGATAACAAAATTGGTAAAACCGTTCATCTACGGCTGAAATCTGTGTCTATTGCATGGCACTCATCCCATATCTTGCTGATGTTTTCAAATATTTTGAAACAACGAATCACGCATCATCTAAATCTTCAAACACCTACACAAGCTATGTTGCTTACTTTGTCTGTACTCTGGGGCACTATCAGTTACCTAGTACTATTTTTGTCATGCACATTATTTTTTTATGGGACCCAAGTGTCCCTCATCTTTCCCCTTGCATAATACACCTTGCTTGGGGCATCATTCTTCACCCTTTTTGTTTATCAAAACATTTGGGACTACATCTTGATAACAAAATATTTGTGCAACTATCTTGAATGTTGTTGGTTTAAGTGTGTGTGATTGTACTTATTTCCCTGTTAGGTGATATTGTTTATTTCTCATATTGCATTACATTCGTGTATGTTGCATAGAGTTAGTCATTTTTAGCACAAGACAATTTTTTGTATCTTGTCTTTTCATGTCATTTTACGCTTCCGTCACATGCTCACATTTTAATAAGGACCGATGAGGAGGATTCTAAGCATTATGATGATTATATATTGATTGCAATTGATTTGTTGATAGCTCAAATTCCTTCTTTCTTCTTGTTTCTCATCTTCTATGTGCACATTTCTTTCTTTTGTTCTCTTTTTCGATCACCGATCAAGTTTCTTCATCACCCCATCGACACTTGAGGGGGCATCCCTCATCCTTCATCCTTC
The DNA here is from genome assembly GCA_018340775.1 of Taxus wallichiana var. yunnanensis. Lineage (NCBI taxonomy): Eukaryota > Viridiplantae > Streptophyta > Pinopsida > Cupressales > Taxaceae > Taxus > Taxus wallichiana. The sequence goes on from CM031234.1 coordinate 850,132,598, forward strand.
ATCCTTCATCCTATTAATTTTTCTTCTACCCCTTCAAAAATTTTCTACTCGTTTACGTTTGTCTACTTTCTTTGAAGTGACGTGGCTTACATCACCCCAAAGAGGGGCAAATGTAGACACCTATAGTTTGATCAATGCACTATTATTCTTAATATTGCACTAACTATTCTTCCCCTTACAAATTTATGACACTTTGTCAGTTAGATCTATCTAACTCCCTCTTACGACACTCTATTGGTCGTATTTCCTCTTATAAAGCTAATTAAATAGGTTATAATAACATCTTCTTGGCTAATATTCTCTTCTTTACCACCTTTATTAGCTCCCTAGAATATCAATCCACTTCGTTGGATTGATTAAGCCCTTCAAAAACCTAATTTCTCTCTAAGTAAGATTAATTACCCTCTAAACATGGTTAGCTAGTCTTAATCATGGTCAATCTCATCTCTAAACACATAGTCAAACCTCAATTTGAATTGCTAAAAGTGATTTTTGGACTTTTGCATTTGTCCCACATGCACCCAAATCTCCCATTTTCCCAAATGGAAAACTATAAATAGGGCTAGACCCCCTCCCTCATTTCTAAGAATTCTCTCTTCTTCCTAGCACAGATTATAGTATTTTGTTTAGGCTTTAGATTGTATTTCATTTTCTTCCATTGAGCTAGTAGCATTTTCTTTTGTATTTTATAGCACAAATATGGAGTAAAAGGGAAGAACCATTGGCCTTGAAGCCATTAATGGGAGATATCTTTCTCTTAAAACACAACTGAATGCTTAGATCCTCTTAGGTTCATTATTTCAAGATTTCAAAGAATAGAGGTTAGTTTCATTTGCTTAGTTTTCTTGTTTACTTCAAATTAATGTATGCAAAGAAGAAACCCTTGCTCATTTCTTATCAGATGGTCCATTGATCAGATTGTTAAAAGCCTTTGGGGTTTCTTTAGAGATTATTACCCCAAATCCATGGCTTTTGCAACTTTTCATTGAACACACGGTAGCATGGGATCACCATCAAGAGGAATGAGGATGACCCCCATACCTCCCCGTGGTGAAATTTGGATCTGCACAAAGAATAATGTCATTTTCTAAACAATATCATCATGGAGAGGGTGGCGATACATTCATCCCGAAAATAAAAGTTTTATGATTGATTCCCGAAAGAGTATTGTTTGTAAGTTAATCCATGATGGTTTTTCCTTTGAAATACTTTTTTGAGTGAAATCCAACTCCAAGTATGCAAGAAGCATGAGCCAACAAGCAATGCGTTGGTATTGGTGAGGTTTGGTGTACATGTAATGAAGAGGGTTGACATTGGTAACAACAAACATTTTTTATTAAGAAGGTAGTGGTGAAGTTATGTTGCCAAAAGGACTAGGGCTAAGCAAATATTTTCAGCGTGAGTGTACCAAGTTTCATATTCTAGAAGAATACAACTTATGTAATAAACCACTTGTTCCCTTTACTACTCATCGTGATGAGTGAGCATGGCACCCAAGGAATGGTCAGTAGAAGAAATGTAAAGGTAAAAAGGTTGGTCATATTTAGGTGGAATGAGCATAAGAGGATGAAGAAGGTAGTTTTTTAATGCTTCAAATCCTTTGAGACACTCATAATTCCAATGGAAAGAAATGTCCTTTTTAAGGAGGTGGTGAAATGGTTGGATCTAGTCTAAAAGTTGAGAGATGAAGCATCAGATGAATTGTAATTTTTTTTCCAATATACGGAGTTTCCGAAGGTAAGTAGGTGGAGGCATGTCAAGAATTTCCTTGATCTTAACAGGATCAAATTTGATACCTCGCAAAGAGATGATGAAACCAAGGAGCTTACTTGAGATAACTTCGAAAATACACTTCTTCGGTTAAAGGAAAAAACAATATTGGATAAGGTGGGTCAAAGATAAATTTAATAATGGCCAGGTGTTTGGCATGACACTTGGATTTACCAAGAAGTTCTTAGACATAGTATTCCAATATGTCATGCATTATGTCATGGAAGATGTAAGCCATAGCGCGCTGATAGGTAACACCATCATTTTTCAATCCAAAGGGCATGACTTGATAGTAGAAGGTACCCCAAGTGGTGATGAAGGTGGTTTTGTGTTGATCTTCTGGAGTAAGTAATATTTGATTATAACCTAAAACCCATGCATAAGATAACATCTCATGGATAGATGTAATATCAATTAGTTAATCAATGATCGGTAGAGGAAAGTCATATTTTGGATAGGAAAGGTTAAGGTCACAAAATTCAATGCAAATATGAAGTACCCTGGTCTCTTTCATGATAGGAACAATGTTTGAGACCCATTGTGGATATTCAATAGGTAGGATGAAGGAAACAAAGAGAAGGCATTGAAATTATTAATTCATAAGAAGATAAATACAAGGATGCATTTTATGCAAATTTTGTTTCATGGGTTTGGCATCTAGGGTAGTTACAATATTCAGAAACATGATATTAGGGTCAATACCTAGTATATCTCTATAAGACCAAGAAAATGCGATCCTATGACTGGGAATAAATGAGGTGAAATATTCTTGTTCTGTGGAGTCTAAAGATTGGCCTATCTTTAGAATTCTTTGGTTGTCCTGAGTGTGAATGTTGATTTCTATGGTAGATTCATTCAACATGGGTTGTGTGTTAGAGGATAATGACATTTAAATATAAGAATCCTCCTTACCTAAATAGGTCATAATATAATCATCATCCTAAAATTGAACAACGTTTATAAAAGGCATATCATCATCCAACATGTCAAGATAAATAAGAGGAAGGGAAGAGGGAACTTTTCCATCACACTAATAGGTTAGAGGTCCCAAGGAGATGGTGTTCACACATTATTGTTTATGAGGAATAGATTTGGGATCCATAGACTCATGGGAGAAGGTGGCGTCATAGGTGAGGAAGGTGGGGAAGGATTTTCATCTTCTAAGAGGGTAATTAATGATTTTTTAGGTGGAGGATTCCTAGGAAATCCAATACCACAACGGTTGATGTGTTTCCTAGTGGTGTATGGTATAATGATGTGACAACCTTGTCCAAAAATACCAAATATGAAGCCTTTCTAGGTGCAATGGTGAAGAAAAGTAAGTGTGAAGCTACGTTTGGTGAGGTAGGAGAAGTCGGATGAAAAAGGTATGGTTTGGAAGGGAGGTTCAATAGAATAAGAGGAAGTGTCAAGCCCCCCATAGGTTAGGTTGGTGTGAAGGTGGGGAGGGCCGTATGGTATGACCTCTCCTATACGATGATCATAATGTGGGTGTTGGTGTAGTTTTCCATACTCTTGAGGAGTAAGGAATGTGTTAATGTTGAGGAGGTGGTATTCTCTAAGTGAAAGGAATTGAAAATGCGTACTCAAGGGGTTTATAGTTTGTAATTGGGTAGCGGTATAGATGAGCTATCTGAATCCTAATAAGATGGGACAACGGTAAAGAGAAAAATAGGTGGTTTGGTAGGTGGGCTAGATGAGGAAGGTGAAGCAACAAAAGTGGTAGATGTGGTATATGCCTTAATTGGGATTAGGACATCATTTGGACGGTAAGTCATATTACAAGTTTTGAAGGGGGAGGGATCTACCCAAATGGTGTAAGGTTCCCCTTCATATTCAAATTTTAGGCAACGATGAAGGGTGGAAGGTACACAATCCATGGTGCAAATCCAGGGATGACCTAGTAACATGTTTTATTGGAACTCTCCTTCGAGAACGTAGAAGAGTTCGAAATACTTTGGGGACCCATGCGGATGTGGAGGAAAATGGTGTCAAGGGTAGTGGTCATGACATCATTAAAATATTGAAGCATGACGAGGTTTCTAGACATACAATTAGCTGGTATGCCTATTTTTCATAGGCATGAGAAGAGATGATGTTGATGCTAGTGCCCCATCAATCATAACACGTTTAACGTGAATATCATTAATGTAAGCAAAGATGAAAAGAGAAGGATCAAGATCATCAGGTTGTGAAGTTGAAATTAATGTGATGAGGGTGGAAATAGGTGAAGTGTCATTGGGTGGAACCTTGATGGATTGCAGGACCTCAATGAGGGCCTGACGATGAGAATCAGAGGTTTGAATCAAGTCATATAAAGACATATTCAACAGGGACTGGTGAAGTTATTTGATCATTGAATAATGTGTAACCCTAGAAGAAGTAGGTGATGCCAACCCAAGGATGGTTATCTTGGGGAGGTGTAAGTGTAATGGTAGGTGAAGGTGAACTAGAAGGGTTACCAAATTTTTCCTTTCCTTTTTCTTTCATGTGTTTTGACTGAGTGGCTACATGCACCATGTTAATTTCAAAGATAGGAGGAGGAAAAGAGGGTTGTTTAGGCTTACCTTTATCCCTAGGTGGATGTGAAGGTAAAGGTTATAGAATGGGTTTGGGGCTAGGTTGTGTGGTGATGGGAAAAGAAATAATGGAATCCTCCTCCAATAGATCATCTTCTTTGAAGAGACCATCAAAATCACAAATTTGAAGGAGAATGGTTTTAAGAGCCTTATAACTCTCAACATCATGCCCTAGTGAGAAGTAATAAGCACAATTTTTATGTTGTCAAACCCTATTGGTTTAGGTTTGAGAGTATCATAAGGCTTGATAGGAAGAAGTGATATAGAAGATGTCTCTAACAACCGAGTGAGGATGTTAGAATAGGATCTTGTCAAAGGATCATAATGAGAGGTCAAGGTTTTCTTGGGTGAAGGGTAGGCGACCTTTGTGAGAGAGGTGAGGTGAGAGACCATGTTGGTGTAACTAATTTTTTGGAAGGTAGTGAAGGTTTGGGTTTAGACCACACCTTCTTGGGTAAAGGAAGAGGAATAATGCACGAGGGTGAAGGAGACTTAGAAGATGTAGGTATCCAAGTAAGCCAAGGAAAAAGCATGGGTGTTGGCAAGAGTGAGGGAAAAGGTAGTGAGGAAGATGTGAGCATAATGGGAGGTGAAGGCAAGGGTATATGTTATCAAACTTTGGTTTTGCCTTGGTAAAGGGTTAGGTTAACATGGTTTGAAGGATGTGGGCCCAATATCAATGACATAGGTGACGGTGAGTGAGAAGGTTTGGGGGATAACACGGTGCAATCCTTAAGAGGCTAGGTATTCATTTTAGGTGCCAGAGTAGATTTTGTGATTACCGGTGAAGAAGTTAAAAGTATAGCTTCACATGAGGTTGTAACAGACTTGGTACTGGTAAAAACCTTAAGGTGGTAGTAGGTTTTTGAGTAGATAGGGGCTTGAGTTGGGGGAGTGCTAATGAAGAAGGGGCTAATACCACCGGTTCAGGCATAATAACCATATTCACTTTGAAGATATTTGGATATATGGTCGAGGTATCAGGGGATGACATCTACATTTGTGTGGAAATGGGGATTCTAAGGCATCCCTAGAGGGTAGTGTAATTGACATACTCCAAGCGGTCAACCAAATAAGAGAAGGGTTTTGGAGTAGATGAAGAGGATGATAACTTGGTGTTAAATCTTGTGAAGATATCTAAGGCTCGTGAGATAGGGAAGGTCTTAGCCTCTAAGTCGGTGGGTAGGAGTGAGTGAGGTAAGAAGAGAGATGGGATATTTGAAGACATTCGGAGAGGTATCACCAATAGGAAGAGTAGATAAAATTGGCTCCTTTATGGGTTGAGGAGAAGGAAAAGTGGGTAATGTAGACTCCTCTACAAGTAGAGAGGATGATAAGGTGGGTTCCTTTATGGGTAGAAGAACATGTAAGGTGGGTTCCTCCATGGGTAAAGGAACAGGTAAGGTGGGTTCCTCTATGGGTAAAGGAATAGGTGAGGTGGGCTCCTCTAGAGGTAAAAGAATAGGTAAGGTGGGTTCCTCTATGGGTAAAGGATCGAGGTAAGATGGGTTCCTCTATGGGTAAAGTAACAGGTGAGGTAGGCTCCTCCATGGGTAGAGGAGTTTGTGTAAAATTTTTATCAATAAATGCTATAAGAGAATATTGAATAGAAGGATCAAAATTTTTATTGAAGACTGCCTAAACCACATGTACATTAGTTTCTTCTTTAGACGTCTTGCCAACGTGAGTTGATGAAGGGGCATGGTTAGGAAAAGGTTTTATGAAAACATCCAAGTTTGCATTAGCAGGTGCATTAGGGTTGTCAAGGATGAGATCACCACTATCTAACATTCCTTGCACAATGTTTTTAAAGGTTTTACAATTTGTGTCACTATGTCCTTTTATGCGGTGGTAATTACAAAATTCATTTTCCTTATACCAAGCTAGTGTGGGGTGAGAAGGATCAAAACCAATATGTGGTTTGATGGGAGGAAGATTGATGGCTCCAGCCTTCAACAAATTTTCCAATATAGAATAATAAGGCTCCCTAATGGGAGTGTAACTCTTTTGTTCATACCGATATTGAAAATTTTGCACTAGCGAGAGATTGGAAGGAGGTTTAGGTTGATTTTCTGGATGAGAAGGGCTGAATTTTAGAACTACTACGTTAGCGGATCCTTTTGGCTTGGGATGGTTTTTGGGTGGTTTAGAAGAAGACTCGTTTTATTTGAAGGTGGTGTTTTTGTTATGCAATTTTTAGTTTGTCTTCTTTGAGGTGTGGATCTCAAGCTTCCTAACCATGGTAAAATCCTTGTCAAACATATGAAACATTTGAACTTGAAGAGTTGAGGAAATGTGTCTAGAACACGCCCTCGTAAAAAACTCTATGAGCTCAGGCTACGGAGAGAGAAGGAAAGTTGATTGATTAGGATTCACCACCGTGTGATGAAATCAATGATAGACTCATTGTCATATTGACGAATAGAATATAAATATGTGATAGAGACCTTTTTAGAAATTTTTATCGAAAATTGATCGAGAAAGGTTTGTGCCAATTGATTAAAGGAAAAGATCAAGTGTTTGCAAAAGGCATTGTACTAGTCTAAGGTGGGTCTTGACAAGGACATGGGAAAGGTACAAAGGAGAAAGGCATCATCATGGCCTATTAGGTAACAAGCATGTCTAAATGAACGCAAGTGCTGTTGTGGGTCCTCCTTATTGTTGAAGCGGTTGAATTTAGGTAGCTCCCATTATGCGGGATATGGATGAATAGGTATAGAGGGATGAATGGGTTCGTTACAAATCTCATCATATGTTAAGACGTTATGGGACCCAGAAAATGAGGCCTCAAGCATCTACATTTTATCCATCATCATTTTAATGAGATCCACTATGGGGTTTGATTGAGGGATGCCCCCTGAGGTATAAGGGGCTTGATAAGATGAATGGGTTATAAAAGGCATACCAGTATGTGGTGGTGTCAAGTATGTGAATTGAGACATAGGTATGTAGGAAGTAGTGGATGAGGAGGGATTGTACCCAAAATATGCAAGTGATGTGATAAGTTATGTTTGAGGTAAGGTGTAAGTAGGGGGCTTGTGAAAAGATCCTCGTGGAGATGGGTGGAAGATTTTGGGAATAAAGACCACCAAATTATGAAATGGAGTGGAAGAGGTCACCACAACCAGAGGTTGCATAGGAATAGATACTAATGATGATATAATAGGGGAAGTGGATATGGGTACTACAGATGTCGTGGGAGAGAAGATGTCAAGAATGCGATGTTAAGTGGGAATTACATGGTTGTGAAACAAGATTAGGAAATGCTAGAGTAGTTTGGGTGGCCACATTAGCATTCCCGATATGGCAGAGATGGTAGAAATGGTGGGCATGGAAGTGGGCATTCCATAAAGGGGCTGACCTAATGAGTCATAGGTGGAAGAAGTAACAAGGTAATGTTACAAGGCCTTGGTGTTATGATCAAGGAATCTAGTGAATTCCTCATCACCTACGGGTACGTTCGCAAAAGAATTAGGATCCATTAGAGACAAAATGGAAGGCAATGAAGGGCTAGAAGGAAAATGTATACAACTTGCGTGGAAAGAAAGAGCTCGTGCTTGTTGGAGATTCCAAACCATATGGAAGGATGGAAAACAGGTACTTTGGGCTTTATAAAAATGATAGAAACTCATAAACAAACTTTTGGAAAATGTATGGAAGGTGAAATTATCTTGTTGTTTTTGACAGAAAATTAAAAACACAGAGACCAATACCGGTTGCTGAAATGATGTTGGTAGGTATAAGAACTGGTGTTGGTTGTTGAACCAATGCCATTAGGGAAGATTAGATCTAAACTTAAGAAATTTGAAATTTCTAAGCAATATTTTGGTCAAAAGAAGCTAAGAACTGGGCTATGTATATCAATTATAATCTAACACACTCAGAGAACCAAAATTAACTAATTGCGATGGCCAAGTGCGAAAAAATAAAGAAAAGTGATGAAATATGATATCACACATCAAATAATAGAATACAAGAAATAAAATCATAAATCCAAGAAAAAATATAACAAACACGTTATCCTAGGAATAATATTTTAGTGTTTTGATGGCTTAAGCCTTAGGACTGATTGTGAATATATAGAAAGGAGTGGATACAAGGTGCCTAGAAGCTGAAATATGGATGGTTTCAAGAATTTTTTGTTGAGGGGCATCCTTGATATACCTTTAGTACGTGAGGTCCAATCTTTGATATGAAAATCTAGTGAGAACACGATCGTGGTCCACTATCAATGGGTGTTTAAATCCGTGATAGCTTCTTCCTAGAATTTGTGGAATGTTTTATTTGTTTGAGTGATTTGGAAAAGTGTGTGAAAAAGTGGACTATGCTTAATTACCCAATCATCAACTGGTCATGACCTCCATTATATTTGATTGCTAATTAGACTATGTGACCTAAATGCAAGAATACAAAGGATGCAATGCAACAATTTTAAACCCAAATCAAAAGATTAAGATTAGATGAAAACAATATTGAATAGGAATAGAGTATGACTTTCACTAATGTAAGAAATAAATACTAAAGAATGATTTGTTTTACTTTGCACCCAAAAAATGTGACTTTTAGAGAAAATTGAAGAAATAATGTTATCAATGAGAGATTTATCAAGATTTAAGAAATGAAACAATCGAAACACAATCCTAAATGAATGTAAGGAACCCAAAATGAAGAGGGTCCCACTGGGCATGCCAAACTATTTCAACAAATCGTAGTATCGTATGACAAAACAATTTAAAAGGTGAAGGTAGGTTATGTGATGAATACACGGGGGTCGTGAAGAGGTTGCGCACCGTTGTTGAAGACCAAGTTGATTGTAGAGCATTCCTTTTTTTTATAAGGACTACCTAAAAATTAAAACAAGACCACAAAATAGAATTAATAGGATAGGTCAGTGGATTTCCTAGTGTGAGCTAGATCCGAGAAGCGGGTGCTTCCTCAAAGGGTGTCAATCCACATCTTAATAAAAATTAATGTTGATAAATATCATGAAATAGAAAGTCCTATTGTAGTTATATGATTTAGGTATCTCACACAACACAATAGTCTAAATCTAATCTAAATGACAAATATAATATTAAATCTAGGAGAATGGTCGATTGTCAAGGTCTATAGGTATAACAAAGGGTAGAAAGAAGGTTTGAGTGAAGTATTGGGAGGTTTTAGAGAGTTCTGGGTGGAGGAATGAGCATGTTGGTTTGAGTGGAAAATTCTAGACACAGAGACCAATGTCAATTAGGGAATTGATGCCACTCACTTTGGTTATGGTTGAGATCCATTGGGTAAACGATAACGGTAGGGGGAATTTAGTTTCAAAGGTAGAAAGAATGTTGATTTGGGATCTCTGTGATTTCACATAGTATTGGGAGGTCTTAGGTAGGGTGTAGGAATTTAGGTGAAACTCAAAAGGGGTAGAAGGAGCGGTTGAAAGGGGGAGTGGTTTGGGTTGGTAGGTCATCAGGTGAATGTGCTACAAAAGGTATCTGAGAGAGTAAGGAGGTGATTACAAAAAGATAAAGTATTTAAAACCAAAAGCTAATGAAATCAATAACCTATTGAAGAATACTTATCAGATATCTAGGGATTCGTAGAAGGTGGTGGTTGGTGGGTGTCTGTAGGAGATATGAGATGAGATCTAGTGTCATGGCAGCAAAGGATAAGTGCTTCTCCATGCAAATGGTTCAAGCATACAAATTCATAGATTAGTTTCTAGTGAAGAGTTTGATGCTTTGGTGCTCTATTGATCATCAGGGTGTTTATTGAATGCCAAATATGTAAGATCAAATCATTCCAACCCAAAAGGAATAACTCAAGAAAATATTTGAAAATTATTATTTAAAGGAAGAGATAGCGGTTCCTTTACTGGCACTAGCCAAGGAATAATCGGCGTCGGTTAGGGAGAAATAGTATTATTTGCTAAAAATAACCTTTTCTCTCCCTTTTTGGCATGATTCAAGAATGGTTATGGGTTAGGAGTCTTGATTCTTGTTAAATCACATGGGAAATTAGTGGGAGAGGTAGTTGGCAATTAATATTAGGTTTAGAAGAAGTCTTAGTTGGTTAGGGGAGTGATGACTCAGTCTTAGTTATTAAATGGGCTTGGAATGGGTCTAAGGTGAGGTGGAGAGGTGAGGTAATAATTAATCTAATATAGGTAATTATATTAATAAAAATATGTGAAAGGGTCATGGTAAGGGGGTATGTAATAAAAGGGGACCTAGAGGGTGTTGTCCCAATTTTGGGTGTCTACATTAGGAAATCCGTAACATAATGGGGTGTCGAAAGGATGAACATGAAAATAATGGAATGATCTAGGAGCATGAGGTCACATGTGGGATTGACTCTTTATTTTTGGGAAGAAGTAGTGAGCACAATTATGTACTTGCTAAATAGAGGACCCTCAATTTCCTTGGATGGAGGATAAATGAGGAGGCTTGGTATGGTAAGAAGGTTGATTATTCATTTCTTAGATTATTTGGATATGAGGTGTATGTCCATATTTAAAAGGATGATAGGACCAAATTAGAGTCTAAATAAGATAAATTCACTTTCATTTGTTATGGTGGTGATGAATTTGTATATAAATATTGGAGTATTAAGGACAAGAAAATCATTCAATCTAGGGATGTGGTATTTAATGAGAAAGTTATGTATAAGAAACACTTGTGGGAAAACAAGGAAGAATCCAGGAGATATTATGCGACTTAGAGATCTTCCGGATGGGAAAGTGACACATGAATTAGTTCAAGAACTTACTTAACCGGAACCCCAAATTCGTATATTGAGTAAGTGTTCTAGGGTAAGAAGGGAACCTGAAAAATTATCTCCTTCTTTTAATTATTTATTACTCACTAACAATGGATAGTCAGAGATCTTTGATGAAGAAATGTAGGTAGATGACAAGAAACAATGGGAATAAGCCATGGATGAGGAGCATCGAGTCTATTATAGAGAACTAGACTTGGAATTTGGTGAAGCTACTCAAAGGCAAAAGAGAATTTCAAAACAAGTGGGTTTACAACTTCAAAGAGGAATAAAGAGACAAGAAAAGATAAAAGGCCTGGTAGGTGGTCAAGGAGTTTGCATAGAAAAAGGTATAGGTTTTGATGAAAATTTTCTCCAGTTGTAAAAATGACTTCTATTATAACTATTCTAAGAATAGTGGCAACATAAGACTTGTACTTAAAGCAACTAGATGTAAAGACTACATTTCTTCTTGGTGATTATGAGGAGGATATATATATGCATAGCAAGAGGGCTATGAGGTCAAAGGTAAGAGAAGATGGTGTGCAAATTGAAGAAGATATTGTATGGCACTGAAAAAATCTCCAACAATGGTATAATTAATTTCATAACTTCATGATGGAGAAGTGTTAATTTATATTCCAATTTGACGATTGCGTGTATATAAAGAAATTTTAGGATGACATTTATATTATTTTGTTCTTGTATGTGTATGACATGTTGGTTGTAGGTAAAAAAATGTAGGAAATAAAATTACTCAAGAAGAAGATAACTGAATCCTTTGCTATGAAGGATTTGAGGAAAGCCAAACAAATCCTTTGTATGAGTATATCTTGGGATAGGAAGGAGAGAAATTTGTATTTGTATTATGAAGAGTACATCAAAAGGTTCTTGGAAAGGTTTAGTATAAATGATGTTAAACCAGTTATTCCTTTGGCATGCCACTTTAAATTATCAAAGGAGTAGTTTCCCAAGACTCGAGGAGGATATATATCATATGTCTAAGGTACCTTTCTCATCAGCGCTTAACAATTTGATGTATGTCATGGTATGCACTAGGCTAGATATACCCATGTAATGAGAGTGGTGAGAAGGTTTATGAGTTATCCAAGTAGATAGCTTTGAAAAGGCGATAAAGTGGATCCTTCGGTATTTTATAGGGACTATGGTGTTATATTTGTGCTATGGTGGATTAGATAGCACTTTAGGTGGTTATGTAGATTTTATTCGATCCCAATCATGTTCTTTAGATCAAGTACGTTTTTTAATATATTTTTCATAAATATAGCTATTTTGTGTGCTTCATATTGTTCTTGGTGCTTCAAAGTTCATTATGAGTAGGGAAGAAGTATCAATTTGTTATAAATTTTGTGCCTTAGCAAATCAAAAGAGAAGATTCTATAGAAATGTTGGGGGACAGGTTTAATTGTCTGTTTGATTTGATTAAAAGCTTGAGACAGGATGGGTGACCAAGACTATGTCAAAATATTTCATGAGGAACATGCAAATCAACACTAAAATGATCCAAACAGCTCCAAGAATCTGAAGCTATAAAGGCTCAAAAGCATGCAACCCAGCCATGAAGTAATAAAGATGCAAGATTGGTTAAAATTTTTAGTTAAAATGGACTTAGCCTTTTTTTAAAATCTTGGGATGTTTAAAATGACTTCTAATTTCCTCCTTCCAAAATCACTTCATTGTTGGTATTTGAAAACCCATGGAATACTAAGTTTAAAAGAATTGGCGGGCTACTTTCAAAAGGTCGATAGACATTTATTTAGCTATTAAATATCTACACACCAAGAAATTCAAAAAATTCGGAAGGACACGTGGAAGAATTCCAACACTTTCCATAGCCAAAGCATTCCCTGGACATCAAGTCCACAGAATAAACTGAGTTTCATAAAGGTTTCGCATCTGGGAAAGATTGAAAATTCAATGGTACACGTGGAAAAAAATCTAGATGGGAAAATAAGTGTATATCAAAGGCTTAGAGGTGGACACATGTCGACATTCCATCAAAACCTAAAGTAGATACACCTAGAAGATGTGAAATTCCCAAGATTAAGCTACAATGAAGATCTGTCAGGTTCGAGAAACTTTCAGGCGGAAAATTAACGGTCAAGGGACATACATGTGTTGCCGGTATGACGAAATTCAAAGTAGATGAGCCTAGCGGACCTCAAATTTGTAGAATAAATCAAGTTTCATAAAGGCTTCATGTTCGGGAAAGGTTGAAAAATCAATGGTATATTCAGTGAAAATATAGATGACGCAAGCAGATTAGGTCCAATGATAAGAGGTGGAAACATATCGGCATTCCGTTAAAACCTCAAGTTACGCGCACCCGGTGGATGTGAAAGTCCCAGATTAAGCTACAATGAAATCTCTTTTGGTTCTAGGAAACAATAAGGTAGAAGATTAATAGTCAAGGAACATACACGTGTCACCATTCTAGAAGACTTCAAAATCGATGAGCCTAATGGACCTCGAGTCCAGCCGAATCAACTGAATTGCAAAAGGTTTTGGGTCTAGGTGGTTTAACAAGTCAATGCACTATACGTGGCAACATTTTTGTGAAACCAACGATGAAGTCCTAAATTGTGATGTATTATGGAACTTTTTTATTGGTTCATGCTTAACATTTTGACAAGGCTAACAACGTAAAGGTGTGTGGAGCTATTTCATTAGTTTTTGCTTCGTGAAACTAACAAGGCCTTTATAAATAAAAGGAAATGCAAATAGCATGGAACTTTTCCATTGGCTCAATTTTCGCGGAAGGTAGTTAAGTAAAAGAACAATTTGAAAATGTGAAGGAACGTGGAATTTTCTTATTGGCTTACATTTCGTAAAGGAACTAACACCTTTCAAAGCCACATAATACATGTTGCAAAGGAAAATCAATTTACATGTAGGAAAATATAGTTCCTAATCCATTCAAAGGTTGTAATGTGTCACTCTCTTGTTCATCTTGACACTCAAAACATCAAATGGACATAAATTTCGATAAAGATCTTTGAATCATGTAAAATTGGAATCATTGGAAAGTTCTCCTCGAGATATTCAAGTTATCATCATTTGATTCAGGAATTAATGGTGTTTAGTGGGAGAAAATGAGAAAATAAAAATAAACTGATGCACCTAGAAATATCATCTAATTGTTTTTACGTATGTGGCAGTGAAGGAATGGAAACAATCCCAAAATGCTAATAGAAAATCAGATATTTTCAGTTAGAAAAGCTATATTCTCCTCTAATTAAAAATAATATTTCTTCATGAATAAGTACAAGATTCACTTGTTGTTTTCCAGGGGAAGATCAAATTATAAGAAGAAATTAAATTTGTATAAATATGGAGTCTTGTCATCATATAAAAGAGGGGGTGTTCCAAGTTTTCTCTACTTCTAAAAAGGTTTGATATGTATAATTTTGAAATACGACATGTTTCCTTTATGAAATGCATACATATATCAATTTCCCAAGTTTTTGTATCAAGGTGGTTGCAATGTACAGTCATTGACAAACTTTGAGAGCATTCACTTGATGTTCCCTTCTTAATAAATTATAAATATCTGAAGGAAATATGTTTACTTCGAGTTTAAATTCTATGTTCTAGGTTTTGTATTTGGAATTGTTGATTGATGAGTTATCTTTTCTAGTGCAATCTTATGTTTATTGTTTCTATTTTTCATACAATGGAGTTTTCCTTAATGTTTGTGCTTTGCTCATTACTTTAATATTTTATTGTAATCATTTAGTTTGCAATATTGGATTTAATTGTAACATCCTTACTATAACTATGTTGTGTTGATAGATTTTTGTTATCCTTTAAGTGTATCTTGGGAGTATGAGGGATGAAAAAATAAAATATTAATTATAATTCTTGAAAAATATCTTGTGTTGGGTATTTTAGAGATTGAGTTGGAACTTTGCATCTGTTGAGTATCAATGAATGCAAATATTCCTTTGTAGAAACTGTCACTACTTAATTCAATTTCTTGTGCTTCCTAGAATTGTAGGATACTCTATGTATTAAATGATTTGTTGCAAATATTTTTTCATCTTATAATCTCCCCACTTTTAAATCAACATAAGTGATCCTACCCCATACTAACATCCATTCGTTAATTTTATCCTCTGTCTATAAATGTCATTGAAAGTGACCTTTAGCTTTTATCAAGAGAATGCAAGAGCAACTGAATTCCACTGTCTATTATAACCTATGTTTGGTAAGGTAAGCATATGCAACATTTTGTGTGATAAATCATGAGATATAAGTGTTATTTCCATGGCCATGTTTATCCTAGATTGATCCATCCTCTAAACAAATTCAGGGAATAAAGACTTCATCTCCTCATCTATAAATTAGGTCTACACACCTTCCCCAAGTTCAATAAAGGACTAGAAGTATTAGGAATAGGTCATCCCCTTTGTATGTTCCCCTCAATCAACCTAAGGCTTAACCCCAAGGAAAGTGCTAGACCCCTCCCCGACTACAAAATGACCTATCACACAGTATACCAATATTCCATGAAATTCACCCCTTTTTTCCCTTAAAGAGAATTGTTTTCAATCCACCACAAGGGTGCATATTTGAGGACCAACATGCCTCTATTTCCGGGACTGTTTATATAAGATTTATCTCATTGGATCAAATTTTGAGTTAAATTTTCTCAAGCTATATGAATTACTAGTAGTTCTTAGTATAAGTTGATAGGTATAATGGATTTAAAAGTGTAAATTACCCATAAACATGCCTCTAGAGCCATTACCGAGGAGAATTTACTATTGGAAATGTTCAACATGCATAAATTTATAGAGATTTCCTAAAATTAGGTAAATAAAGACCATTATGACAATATTGTCTAAAACTTTCTCATTATAAGTAGGATTTCCATAAAACTGGCTCCTCTGGGAAAAATATGGGAAAATTCCTAAAGATATACAAATCATGACCTCCTATTTTTTAAAGCTATCATTTCAAATATATTTTTGAGTTAATCTATACATATAAGGTACAAAGCCTTAGTGGAAGATCTGTCTTTCAAAGAAAAATTGGTATACTAGTGCAAAAAATCTTTTACACCTTATTGATTTACTCTCCCCTTTGCGAAGATGGAAGGAAGAATATATTATTTCAAAGTTGATCCTACCAAAAGATTAATCCCGAGCTAGAGGATACATAATCAAGAAGGAACTAAATCTGGAAATCAGTGGGTGATCAAAAATCAAAAGAAAAGATTGTTCAGCTTGCTACATTTGATCTACCTTTGGTGGAGGATTACTCTAGCACACCTGACATCTCTTATTTAGGTAGTCCTCAAGGTAATTTACATTCATTATTCTAATAATACTTAACATATGTAAGTAACAAAGGTATTCTTCATCTCCCTTATTTCATGACTCATAAGAATCAAGTATGTTGTGAAACTTAGTCCCTCAAGGATTTCCATTTTGAATATCATACTCATCTACCTCAAATTTCCCTAGTTCTCCACCTTTTCAACCCTCCTTTTGAAAATCCTCCACCAAATAATATGGCACAACCTCCAACAAGGGCTCATTTTTTAGTCACAACTTACAAACGAATAAGGTTTCTCGAAATGGTTAGCTATCCCAATGAGGTACCAAATGAAATTAGAAGTAGATTTCCTAGATTTCAAGGTAATAATGCCATAAGTGGAGATCAAAATATTATATTTTATCAAAATTTAATGGATTACTATGAATTACAACATGAATATGTTTATTTCAATTTATTCATACATACACTAGAAGAAGGCATCAGGGGAATGGTATAATTTTCTACCTATAAATTCAATTGATTCTTGGTTAGAAATGAAAAATACATTCAGACTCCAATATGATGATAGAACTAACCCTAGGTTTCTTTTATCGAGTTTGAAAATATAAAAAAGAATCTAGTGAGTGTGTATAATACTTTAACACTAGATTTAATAAAACTTTGACTAGATTTCCTATTAATGTAAGACCTAGTGATGATTCTTGCTTGATTAAGTACTTAGATTCTTTTGATAAAAAGAAAGATTATTATGTAAGGGAAAAAAATACTAGAACCTTAAGGTAAGTTTTCTCTATGGATTTCTAGTTTGAGACCAATATTAAATAATTTGGAAAGCCCCCAAAGAGGGAAGGTGTCAAGTTAATTAATCTAGAGAAGCCATAGGAAACTAAGGCAATGGACTTAGAAGTAGTTAAAAATTTGGTCGTAGTATTCAAGGAGATATCATATAAGATTGATAAAGAGGAGAAATGATTAGTTTCAAATCTGTAACACCCTGAACTGTTGTTACTTCCTCCTGAGCATACAAGTGTTGATATGTGATTTCTTGTAAAAGGATGTGTTCCTCGATTAAGAAATCATGCTTGATATGTATCTTGTATTTTCTTTGCGGATTACTGAGATCTTCACTGAGTCGGAATATAATTGGACTCTTTTATTTCTTTCATTTTGTATTTGAGTTTAATCTTATCTCGGAATGAATTACAGAGTTACCCTTCTATAATACCTAGCCTTGGATCAGTTGAATTGATCCAAGTATTGCTTTAAGTTTGTTCGTGATGAATTAAAATTACAGACCTTGAACAGGTTGCAAGGTCTAGAAGCATTGAATAAGCTAGTCCGGAGTATGACTCAGGTTGATCATGTGAAATGGATTGGTTCCCGATATCGAAGTATATTTGGAGGGTCTCAATCGTGGACCAGATAATAATTCGGTTTCATATAATTCTGTAGCCTAAGGCGGAACAGGAGCTAACCCTGTTCGAGAATGTATGTTGTAGGTCTTTTTCTGAGTGTACAGAATGTAGACCTAACTGGAATTATTAATGATTAGTAACCTAAAACTAAACCTAACCTAGGGGTTAGATTAGTGTTAATCTAACCTAGACCTAGGCTAAGAGCTGATGTTCTAAGTTAGTATCTATGTGTAAAGTGGTTAGACTAGGTGTTATCCTAAATTCTAACCTAAGTTACTAACCTAACTAGTGAGCAAGAATGTAAAGGGGCCTATGGAGGGGTGCGAACCATGGGCGGCATTTTCTATGTAATTAAATGCATTGGATAAGTATGAAGACAGGTATTGGCGGAGGTTTTAGAAACAGCTAACTGAGCCGACGTGGCAGTCGCCAAGCGAAAAATGGTCTGGAGATTTTATTTATCATGCGCCAATTTTGGCATTCGGTGGATTGAGTTTAAGCGGGAAAATTGGAGTGAATGCAATTAATGAGCTTGGAAGTCGAGCTCGGAACTCGCGAGAAGGCATGCAAATTGGAAAGTTGTTGGTTTGTTTGGCTTATCGTGAATTTCGGTTTTCCTTCTGCCTGTTCACTGGTTCTTCGCACCAGTCTTCTTGGAGTTGCATGGCGAGTATGAGGGTATCTAGCTCTTTTCTCTGGCAAGGAAAGTATATATGTCATGGAGATAGCAAAATCTTGTTGGTCGCTCTAACTTGGAAAAGGAAAAGGAAGTCCGAGCTCTTTCAGTGGTCTGCTTCGGAATTTTGAGCAAAAATCCAGGCATGTTAGGCCCTAACCTTTAAAAATCTTGTTGTCTTTCAAGTGATTTCATTAGAACAACTCTGTTCAAATGACTTATGGAAATAGATGATTTCCTATGGTTGTCTTGTGTGATTTGGTACTGTATCTTTATGCTGTTCGTTTTTCAAATTTAACCCTTAATGGGTGTGTGATGTATTTCGAACTGTTCTCTATTTTATTGTGCTTCACATTCCGGCGTAAGTTTGTGTAACATGTGCTTGAAGGGTATCTTCCGGCTCCGTGAGAACCCGTGCATGCTTCTCTTCTGGGTTCGGATCCAGTAGAAACTTGTTGATAGAAACTTGTTGATTGAAACTTGTTGATGAGGCTTGTTGTTGATTCTTGTCGGAAAAGATACTGTTGGACTTTTGTGTGAATGTTCAGTCTTATTGGACTTCTTTGCAAGTTTGTGGTGGTTATCATTGGTGAAGGTTACAGAACCTAGTAGGGCTTCGCTATGGTATTTTAAGTTATTTTGAACGAATAACTTATTGTGTTTCAGTATTTCATTGCGCCCTTTTTGGAAATTGTGTATTCTTGCTTTGTGGTTATGGGTTTCAACCCATTATCGATATGCAATATGTATATATTCATATTTTGTTGTAATCAAACGACTCTGCGAGTCGATTGAATGATTTACTTATATTTGGACCTCTGTTCAAGTTAAATATAATTGAATATTGGTAATTGATGAGCCGGTGACTTGAGGGAATAACATGTACTAAGACCTCTCATTATTTGTAAGAATACCTTCGTGTTACATGGGTTTTGTGGTATAGATTCTTTGGGTGTATTTTTACGTTTACATTACAGGCAACTTGTGCGAAGAATTGTGCAAAGGGTCGATCGGGTTCCTTGTGTTGAAATCGAGTATTTAAATTTGCTTTTGCCTGATTTTTTTATGTACACCATTGATTTGCCCAGATGGAATCATTGCAACAATTTGTCTTGCCACTGTTGTTCGGGTTCAGTTGAATTCGTGGAAGTTATCCTGTATTTTCTTTTGCCTCAGTTAAAACTTGACTTGGTATACTGTTGTTTTGACATTGTGGGATTTCCTGAGTAATGATTTATATCAAGTAATGCGGCCTTGTATAAATGAATCGTGAATGCTATACGTCTGATTCCGATTGCGTACAGATGTAAATACAGAATGATATGTTTCCTTTCTATTTTTCCTAGTTGGATGAGGCTGTGTATGTTACGGAATTTGTAGGATAATCTTCACATAGTCTTATGGAAACATCAAATTGCTTAATGCGATGAAGTTTGTTGTTGGCCGCGATATAATAAAAGTTCTTGATTTCGACCTTGGGTTGAAAATCCTTACTGTGTTTAGAAGGGACTAGCTTGGGCTATAGGTTTATGTGTGGGATTGTTAGCATGTTAGTCTTTGTTGCAAAACTATCTTGTTTTAAGCTAGACTGAACTAAGCCGTCGACTGCACCTCGACAGAAATGTGGAGATACCCATCTAGTTTGCCGCTTCTTGTGGAAGGTCTTGTGAGTCTGTTGGTTGATAGTCATCACTATAGGCGTGTTAGCTACTATACAGAAGCTTTCTTGTGTTCGATTTTTATTTAAACAGTGATTTTTCTTGTGGCTCGTCGGACTTATTCGTATGCATGTAGGATGAAGGCTTTCCATATGAGGAGACGGTACAGTCATGAGCTTGTGTGAAGGGAAATGTGAATGATTTGTTTCTTTCTCTTCTATCATAACAATGCATGTCGATATCTGTTTAACAGTTGGAATTGTTTTTGTATCATATTGATGGAATCACGATTTGTTATGATATTCCTTTTTCTGATGAAAGTAACGATTTGTTCAATATTGCTGATCTTGGATTCAAGATAATTGCTTTGGATACTTTCGTTCTTGATTTCTAATATTTGATGAAATAATTGAGAAGTGTTTAAGACTATTTTGTAACGATGATAGAGTTACACATTTGTAGCCATTTTTGTATTTCAAAAGGCATAGTCTGAATATGTTTATTTGTTTGGAGAATTGATCTCATTTAAACAGGGTGTTTAATGAAAACAATTGACGGATTGCAATTGTTTTAAAAGTTAGTGCTTATCATGCTCAGTTCATCGAACTGACTCATGTTGACTATTTTTGCAGATGGTTGCCGTAAGTGGTAAAAGCAATGCAGATCTGACAGGATGATCAGATTGTTTAATTGATTTATAATGAATTACAGCTTGATTTTCTAAATGTACTAAATGAGGAAAGATGTTCCTTTTCCGTTGAGCATTGTATCAAGTATCTGAATGCCTAAAATGTATTTGTATAGTTAAAAAGGAATGGAAATAAGTATTTGTTACTTATGTGTTGTATTCTTAATTCTGATAGTTGACCTTCTGCGGTTTATATACCAGAGTGGCAATGTTATCTTGTGTAATTTGGATGCTTTTGTGATTGTCAATGAAAGATTATAAGAAAATTTGATTGAATTCTTATGAGTGTTTAGTAGTTCTAATTTGTTCTATAGAAAGCTAAATTGAAATTTAAATCATTGTCTTTCTAAAAGATAGGGCTAAAATGAACTTAAGCAGAACGCTAATCAAGCTGAATTAAATTACTAATCCCTAGTCCTGAGCATGACAGGACAACATTAAATTGGATTCTTAACCATTTATATCTTGATGCTAATAAGAATGATATAAATTCGATTAAGAAGAACTGATATAAATCTAATGGGGTTCGAGATGACAATCTCATGTGAAGATTATGAGATATTGTCCAATTCTGTTGTTTTAGAATCATGTATATTCTAATAACTCCTTGATGAGATCTTGACCTTATTACCTCTACCATGTAATGGGTTTTATTGAGGAAGGTCGTCTTAAGACGAAGAATCAGGGATCGGGAAAGGCTAACCTTAGGGAAAGTCTTTAATGTAATTTAAAACTCAACGTGCGTAACACATATTATTAAGTAAATCTTTTCGAGCGGATTTAAAGGTTGACGACACAAGTCAAGCTGCGGGCTGTACCTCCAGAAGATTAGGATCTTCTCGAAGTTACAACAATGCGGGTGACTTATGACAACACCCTTTGCATTAATTACTAAGATTTACACTTTGATCTCGAACGAGTTACTCAGGGACCGATTAGGAAGGTGGTCATGTTATAAGGCTGCCTAGGAGATTCGGGGTATCATGACACACTGGTTTAACTGCAGGGTTAAACCAGTATGTCATCGTATCCCTAATCCTCGTGGGCATCCATATAACATTATCACCTTGATAATCTGTCTCCGAGTGATTAAGTTGTGATAGGAAGGACTGACAGAAGTCGGTATAAGACATTCTATATAACATAAGAATGGGGTGAAGGGCGTATTCCAGATTGACGAGTATGCCGTTAAGGAATACGAGACATAAACAGTATGTTTCAAATCTTTGGCCAAAGTATCGCAAGCTGCTGATTGCGTTGTCCTAATTCACCTAGTCTAAGGGATGAGATGCCGATGAATAATGGTAATAATTATTCAGTTAGGTTCCTTGACGAGCATTACGAATCCCAGTAGTAGGAAGAGAACCGCAAGAGTGAAGTGTTAAATAAAAATGCCAACTCTTATTACTCATGAATAGATCGGTAGATTATCGAGTCATGGAATGAATAGATCGGAGGTACTCAGAGTCATTACAATTTGCATATGGTTATGCATTATAAGAATGGTTATTTGATTTGTGAGTTCTAAATTATGTATTTAGAACCAGGATGTAATTATCAAAAAAAAAAAAATTCACTTGTTCTAAGGTATAAATTGAGGATGTTACATCTTGGTATCAGAGCTGAAGGTTGCAGCTCTTGGACCTATTGTGTCCATAATCTGATAAAAACCTGAATTTTCTTGTAACAGAAAATGGTTAGAACAAGGGGGAACGTTGTGAGTAATGCTCCACCTGAAGGAGGAGTGGCAACAACCCAGAAAATTGATGAGATCCTTGCTGCCCTGTTGGACACAAGAGATCGCTTAGCTGTACTTGAACAGTAGGTGATGGGAAATGAGGAGGATGAAGAAGATGATAATAATAATCAGCAACCTCCGAGGACAATCCCGACATGGGTGTTGATGTTAATGTTGGGAATGCACACAACCCGAGAAAACAAAAAGGCCGAGATTAGCGTGAGAACTCACTAATGATATAAAAAGGATAAGTCCACCTAAGTATGATGGCACCACATTAGGAGATGGAGTTGAGAACTGGCTCAGTGAAATGGAGAAGTACTTTGTAATAAGGAACTTCTCAGAGGAAACCAAAGCTATTTGGGGAGCCTATCAGCTTTCCCACGAAGCATCTTCGTGGTGGGATAGCCGTAAAGCTGAACTAAACATTGATGAGACCAATATTACTTGGGATCAATTTAAAGGCTATTTTAGGCAAAATTGGCTGCCACAACTTTTCTATGATCAGAAAATGATAGAATTTCAGAACTTAGCTCAAGGGAAGCTAATGGTAACTGAATACTGGGAACGGTTTACAAAAATCCTCAAGTATGTACCTGAGTATCAAACTGACGAGAAGTTTAGAATACGGAAATTCATCATGGGATTGAATCCCGTGATAGGGGGAGAGGTCGATGTTCACAGTCCAACCACTATGGAAGGAGTTGTTGAAAAGGCCATAAGGCAAGAACAAAAATTAAAGGCTATTTCTGCTCATAAAGAGGAAGTGCGGAAGAAGGCTGCAAACCCTTCTTGAACCTCTCTTACACCCGAGAAAGGACCATGGAAAAAGTTTGGAAACAAGAGTAAGTTTCCAGGAGATAACAATAAGAAAGCAGTAGTAAATAAGCCTGCTGGAAATGTAAGGGATAATTTTGTTAAAAATTATAATAATGGGTAGAAGCCCTATGGAGGACAGCGTGACAATTACAAAACTGGAGGCAACTTTGAGCCTAAAAAGGGACCTGTAGGAGGCTGCTACAATTGTGGCAAAGATCACTACACAAATCAGTGCCCTTTGAAGAAGGATGATCGTAATCAATAGCATAAGATACATGCTGCAGTAGCAGACAAGCAAGCTGAAAAGCAAGTGACACCTATAGAAGTTCCGGGTAAGTTATTCGGCATACACATCACTATTCTTTTTGATACGAGAGCTCTTGAATGTTTTATATCTAATAAACTTGCTTCTAAACTTAAAAGAAAAGCTAGAAAAATGGATAAATCTTGGACTGTACAGTATGGTAATAATTCTGTTCATACAGTGAGTATGTGTCTTTTTGGGGCAATCCTTGACTTACCTAATTTTTCCACGGAAGTTGATCTCTATGTTGCACCTTTAGGATCGTATGACATTGTTATCGGTGTCAATTGGTTAGCTGACCATAAAGCAAAGGTAGACTGCTATGAAAAGAACATAAAATGTTTAGATGATCAGCTGGAATCAGCAGAGATTCAAGGTGTGAAACGGGAAATTTCAGTTAGAAAACTGTCAGCTATGCAGCTTAAAAAGGCTAAAAATAAAGGATGCACCCTTTATGCAGTAAAGATATCTGAATCTTCAGAAGAAGATGATGATTTCATGAAACAATTCCCTCTGTTACAAAGTTTCAGGGATGTTTTTCCTGAGGAATTACCAGGGTTACCACCCAAGAGAGAATTTGACTTCACCATTGAAATCAAGCCAGGGACAGAACCTATATCCAAAGCGCCTTATCGGATGACTACTACAGAGTTAGTCGAGCTTAAGGCACGATTGCAAAAAGCTTTTGTCTAAAGGTTTGATCGGACCAAGTGTTTCACCTTGGGAGCGCACTGTAATATTTGTGAAAAAGAAGGATGGAACACTAAGGTTTTGTGTATTGATTATCGGATGTTGAACAAAGCAACGATCGAGAACCGATATCCACTTCCTAGGATCGATGATCTGTTTGATCGAGATGCATGGAGCAGCGGTTTATTCTAAGATAGACCTTGATCTGGTTATCATCGATTAAGGATTAGAGAGAAGACATTCATAAAACAACTTTCCAAACAAGGTACGAACATTATGAATTCATAGTTCTACCCTTTGGATTAACTAATGCACCGCATGACCTTTATGAATTTAATGAACAATATTTTTCAAGAATACCTGGACAAGTTTGTACTTGTATTCTTGGACGATATTCTCATTTATTTCAAAAGCGTTGAGGAGCACAATGAGCATTTGAAGATAGTTTTGGGAATTTTGAGAAAAGAAAGTTGTATGGTAAGTTATCCAAATGTTCTTTCTTTGATTGAAGTTCACTATTTGGGTCATGTCATAAGTAAAGAAGGAATTGTTGTAGATCCTTCAAAAATAGTGGCAATAAGCGAGTGCTGGCACACAAAGAATGTGCATGAAGTAAGAAGCTTCATGGGTCTTCTTTGGTTACTATAGAAAAATTGTAAAGGATTTTTCCAAAGTAGCTTTACACCAATAACTTCATTGCAAAGAAGGATAAGAAATTCATGTGGAATGACAAGTGCGAAGCGGCTTTCAAAAGTCGAAAGACCAGGTGACTTCTGCACCTATATTAGGCATGCAGGACCCCAATGGGAGTTTCTTTGTTATAACGGATGCTTCGGGAAGGCCTTGGAGGTTTTTGCTACAAAATGATCAGGTCATAGCATATGAAAGTAGAAAACTTAAGATACATGAGCTGAATTATGCCCCTCATGATTTGGAACTTCTTTGCCATTGTTCATGCACTTCAAGTCTGGAGACACTACTTACTTGGGAAACCTTTTGAGTTGAAAACTGATCACTTAGGACTGAAATATATTTTTACTCAGCCCAATCTGAATGCCAGACAGAGAAGATGGTTAGAATTTTTATCACAATATGACTTTGATATTAGCTATATCAAAGGAAAGGAGAATAGGGTAGCTGATGCTCTAAGTCGTAGGAGGCACATTTCTGCTCTTATAACATTAAGAACTCAGTTTAAAGACGAGGTAAAAAGTGCCTCAGAATTAGATGCATACTTTCAGCAAGTAAAAGCAGCGCTTGCTGCAGAACCAAAGGATATAAGGTATAAAGGTTTTCATTTTGATAATGAAGGAATCTTGCGTTATGAAAACAGGGTATATGTACCTATGCTGAACGATTTGAGAAAGAAGTTGTTAGTTGAATTTCATAATTCACCTTTCTCTGGACACCCAGGTATCACAAAAATGCTTGCTGATTTAAAACAGCAATACTTTTGGAAAGGTATGAAAAAGGATGTAATTAATTTTGTGACTCATTGTCTGGAATGTCAGCGGGTGAAGGCAGAACATATGCACCCTCTGGATTGTTATATCCTCATAGCATACCGCATGATACAAATGGCAAGTAATAACCATGGATTTTGTATAAGGACTACCCATGTCCAGGAATAAACATGATGTTATCCTCGGTAGTTGTAGATAAACCCCGACCAAGGTAGCTCATTTCATCGCTGGAAATCTAAAGGATGATTCACCGAGTCTTTGGCCAAAAGATTCGTGCACAAAATTTTCAGATTGCATGGTGTACGAAATTGATTATATCGATAGGGATCTAGAATGACGTCAAGGTTTTGGCAAACGCTTAACGCAGCCCTTGGAGCGAAACTAAACTTCGATTCGCATATCATCCGGAAACAGATGGACAAGGCCGAGAGGGTAAATCAAGTGTTGGAGGACATGTTGCGAATGTCTTGTATGGATCAACAAGTATAAATGGGAGGAGTATCTTCCATTAGTTGAGTTCACATACAACAATACTTATCACTCATCTCTTAAAATGGCACCATTTGAAGCACTTTATGGAAGAAAGTGCAGAACTCTGTTAGTTGGGACAGTGTTGAGGATAGAGTGGTAATTGGACCGAGAAATTCTCAACGAAATGGAACAACAAGTTAAGGCGATTCGCGAGCGACTAAAGGAAGCAGAAGCGGATAGACGAAAGGGCTATCTTGACCTTAAGCGGGTTGATAGAAGGTTTGAGCTTGGTGATAAGGTTTTCTTCATGTTAAACCTAGAAAGAGTTTAATAACTTTTGGCAAGGCTGCCCAAGTTATCACCTCGATTCGTGGGACCTTTCGAAATTGTCAAAATAATCAATCCTGTAGCTTATCGTTTAGCATTGCCACCTACTTTATCTCGCATGCATGATGTTTTCCATATTTCTTTGCTTAAGAAATACGTTTCAGATCTGTCACATGTTTTAAATTGGAATTCCTTGCGGGTCAAGACCCGGGAATAATCGTGGTTAAACCCACACGAGTCTTTGAAACTCACTAATTGCATTTAAGAAATCGTGAAATACAGCAATGTAAGGTCCAGTGGGACCAGTTTAATGAAGAAAGTGCAACTTGGGAAAACCTGGAAGAGATGAAAATGGATTTTCCTTCTCTTTTTCAACAGAATGAAATCTGTTGACAAAACATTCTTTTAAGAACTTTTTTTTTTTTTTTTAATTTATGGAAGCCAGATGAAGGCAAACATTATTCAGGTTGAATAAAATGTGTTGTGACATTGATTTCTGGAACTATTCAAATATGAAATAGTCACATTATTTGTGTACTGATACATTGATTGACCTGAAGGTTAATTGAATATGTAATCATCGGGACGATGAATCTTTTAGGAGGGAAGCATGTAACACCCTAAACTGTTGTTACTTCCTCCTGAGCATACAAGTGTTGATATGTGATTTCTTGTAAAAGGATGTGTTCCTCGATTAAGAAATCATGCTTGATATGTACTGTATTTTCTTTGCAGATTATAGATCTTGGCTGAGTCGAATATGATTGGACTCTTTTATTTCTTTCATTTTGTATTTGAGTTTAATCTTATCTCGGAATGAATTACGAGTTACCCTTCTATAATACCTAGCCTTGGATCGAGTTGAATTGATCCAGTATTGCTTTAAGTTTGTTCGTGATGAATTAAAATTACGGACCTTGAGCAGGTTCTGCAAGGTCTAGAAGCATTGAATAAGCTAGTTCGGAGTATGACTCGGGTTGATCATGTGAAATGGATTGGTTCCCGATATCGAAGTATATCGGAGGGTCTCAATCATGGACCAAATAATAATTCGGTTTCATATAATTACGCAGCCTAAGGTGGAGCAGGCTAACCTGTTCGAGAATGTATGTTGTAGGTCTTTTTCTGAGTGTACAGAATGTAGACCTAACTGGAATTATTAATGATTAGTAACCTAAAACTAAACCTAACCTAGGGGTTAGATTAGTGTTAATCTAACCTAGACCTAGGCTAAGAGCTGATGTTCTAAGTTAGTATCTATGTGTAAAGTGGTTAGACTAGGTGTTATCCTAAATTCTAACCTAAGTTACTAACCTAACTAGTGAGCAAGAATGTAAAGGGGCCTATGGAGGGGTGCGAACCATGGGCGGCATTTTCTATGTAATTAAATGCATTGGATAAGTATGAAGACAGGTATTGGCGGAGGTTTTAGAAACGGCTAACCTGAGCCGACGTGGCAGGTCGCCAAGACTGAAAATGGTCTGGAGATTTTATTTGTCTGTCGCCAATTTTGGCGGTCGGTGGCAGTTGAGTTTAAGCGGGAAAATTGGAGTGAATGCAATTAATGAGCTTGGAAGTCGAGCTCGGAACTCGCGAGAAGGCATGCAAATTGGAAAGTTGTTGGTTTGTTTGGCTTATCACGAATTTCGGTTTTCCTTCTGCCTGTTCACTGGTTCTTCGCACCAGTCTTCTTGGAGTTGCATGGCGAGTATGAGGGTATCTAGCTCTTTTCTCTGGCAAGGAAAGTATATATGTCATGGAGATAGCAAAATCTTGTTGGTCGCTCTAACTTGGAAAAGGAAAAGGAAGTCTGAGCTCTTTCGGTGGTCCGCTTCGAATTTTGAGCAAAAATCCAGGCATGTTAGGCCCTAACCTTTAAAAATCTTGTTGTCTTTCAAGTGATTTCATTAGAACAACTCTGTTCAAATGACTTATGGAAATAGATGATTTCCTATGGTTGTCTTGTGTGATTTGGTACTGTATCTTTATGCTGTTCGTTTTTCAAATTTAACCCTTAATGGGTGTGTGATGTATTTCGAACTGTTCTCTATTTTATTGTGCTTCACATTCCGGCGTAAGTTTGTGTAACATGTGCTTGAAGGGTATCTTCCGGCTCCGTGAGAACCCGTGCATGCTTCTCTTGCTGGGTTCAGGATACAGTAGAAACTTGTTGATAGAAACTTGTTGATTGAAACTTGTTGATGAGGCTTGTTGTTGATTCTTGTCGGAAAAGATACTGTTGGACTTTTGTGTGAATGTTCAGTCTTATTGGACTTCTTCGCAAGTTTGTGGTGGTTATCATTGGTGAAGGTTCTGAGAACCTAGTAGGGCTTATTTATGGTATTTTAAGTTATTTTGAGCGAATAACTTATTGTGTTTCAGTATTTCATTGCGCCCTTTTTGGAAATTGTGTATTGCTTGCTTTGTGGTTATGGGTTTCAACCCGTTATCAGTATGCAATATGTATATATTCATATTTTGTTGTAATCAAAACGACTCTGCGGAGTTGATTGAATGATTTACTTATATTTGGACCTCTGTTCAAGTTAAATATAGTTGAATATTGGTAATTGATGAGCCGGTGACTTGAGGGAATAACATGTACTAAGACCTCATTATTTGTAAGAATACCTTCGTGTTACAAGGATTTTATGGTACAGATTCTTTGGGTGTATTTTTACGTTTACATTCTATGTAACTTGTGTGAAGAATTGGTAAAGGGTCATCGGGTTCCTTGTGTTGAAATCGATTTAAATTTGCATTTGCCTGATTTTTATGTACACCATTGATTTGCCCGAGATGGAATCATTGCAACAATTTGTCTTGCCACTTGTTGTTCGGGTTCGATTGAATTTGTGGAAGTTATCCTGTATTTTCTTTTGCCTCAGTTAAAACTTGACTTGGTATACTGTTGTTTTGACATTGTGGGATTTCCTGAGTAATGATTTATATCAAGTAATGCGGCCTTGTATAAATGAATCGTGAATGCTATACGTCTGATTCCGATTGCGTACAGATGTAAATACAGAATGATATGTTTCCTTTCATTTTTCCTAGTTGGATGAGGCTGTGTATGTTACGGAATTTGTAGGATAATCTTCGCATAGTCTTATGGAAACATCAAATTGCTTAATGCGATGAAGTTTGTTGTTGGCCGCGATATAATAAAAGTTCTTGATTTCGACCTTGGGTCGAAAAGCCTTACTGTGTTTAGAAGGGACTAGCTTGGGCTATAGGTTTATGTGCGGGATTGTTAGCATGTTAGTCTTTGTTGCAAAACTATCCTGTTTTAAGCTAGACTGAACTAAGCCGTCGACTGCACCTCGACAGGCAATGTGGAGATACCCATCTAGTTTGCCGCTTCTTGTGGAAGGTCTTGTGAGTCTGTTGGTTGATAGTCATCACTATAGGCGTGTTAGCTACTGTACAGAAGCTTTGCTGTGTTCGATTTTTATTTAAACAGTGATTTTTCTTGTGGCTCGTCGGACTTATTCGTATGCATGTAGGATGAAGGCTTTCCATATGAGGAGACGGTACAGTCATGAGCTTGTGTGAAGGGAAATGTGAATGATTTGTTTCTTTCTCTTCTATCATAACAATGCATGTCGATATCTCATTTAATGATTGGAATTGTTTTTGTATCATATTGATGGAATCACGATTTGTTATGATATTCCTTTTTCTGATGAAAGTAACGATTTGTTCAATATTGCTGATCTTGGATTCAAGATAATTGCTTTGGATACTTTCGTTCTTGATTTCTAATATTTGATGAAATAATTGAGAAGTGTTTAAGACTATTTTGTAACGATGATAGAGTTACACATTTGTAGCCATTTTTGTATTTCAAAAGGCATAGTATGAATATGTTTATTTGTTTGGAGAATTGATCTCATTTAAACAGGGTGTTTAATGAAAACAATTGACGGATTGCAATTGTTTTAAAAGTTAGTGCTTATCATGCTCAGTTCATCGAACTGACTCATGTTGACTAATTTTGCAGATGGTTTCCGTAAGTGGTAAAAGCAATGCAGATATGACAGGATGATCAGATTGTTTAATTTGATTTATAATGAATTACTGACTTGATTTTCTAAATGTACTAAATGTGGAAAGATGTTTCTTTTACATTTGAGCATTGTATCAAGTATGCTTTGAATACCTAAAATGTATTTGTATAGTTAAGAAAGGAATGGAAATAAGTATTTGTTACTTATGTGTTGTATTCTTAATTCGATAGTTGACCTTCTGCGGTTTATATACCAGAGTGGCAATGTTATCTTGTGTAATTTGGATGCTTTTGTGATTGTCAATGAAAGCTTATAAGAAAATGTGATTGAATTCTTATGAGTGTTTAGTAGTTCTAATTTGTTCTATCGAAAGCTAAATTGAAATTTAAATCATTGTCTTTCTAAAAGATAGGGCTAAAATGAACTTAAGCAGAACGCTAATCAAGCTGAATTAAATTACTAATCCCTAGTCCTGAGCATGACAGGACAACATTAAATTGGATTCTTAACCATTTATATCTTGATGCTAATAAGAATGATATAAATTCAGTTAAGAGAACTGATATAAATCTAATGGGGTTCAGATGACAATCTCATGTGAAGATTATGAGATATTGTCCAATTCTGTTGTTTTAGAATCATGTATATTCTAATAACTCCTTGATGAGATCTTGACCTTATTACCTCTACCATGTAATGGGTTTTATTGAGGAAGGTCATCTTAAGACGAAGAATCCAGGGATCGGGAAAGGCTAACCTTAGGGGAAAGTCTTTAATGTAATTTAAAACTCAACGTGCGTAACGCATATTATTAAGTAAATCTTTTCGAGGCGGATTTAAAGGTTGACGGCACAAGTCAACTGCAGGGCTGTACCTCCGAGAAGATTAGGATCTTCTCGAAGTTACAACAATGCAGGTGACTTATGACGACACCCTTTGCATTGATCGCTAAGATTTACACTTTGATCTCGAACGAGTTACTCAGGGACCGATTAGGAAGGTGGTCATGTTATAAGGCTGCCTAGGAGATTCGGGGTATCATGACACCTTTGGTTTAACTACGAGGTTAAACCAAGGTATGTCATCGTATCCCTAATCCTTGTGGGCATCCATATAACATTATCACCTTGTTAATCTATCTCTGAGTGATTAAGTTGTGATAGGAAGGACTGACAGAAGTCGGTATAAGACATTCTATATAACATAAGAATGGGGTGAAGGGCGTATTCCAGATTGACGAGTATGCCGTTAAGGAATACGAGACATAAACAGTATGTTTCAAATATTTGGCCAAAGTATCGCAAGCTGCTGATTGCGTTGTCCTAATTCACCTAGTCTAAGGGATGAGATGCCGATGAATAATGGTAACAATTATTCAGTTAGGTTCCTTGACAGAGCATTACGAATCCCAGTAGGGAAGAGAACCGCAAGAGTGAAGTGTTAAATAAAAATGCCAACTCTTATTACTCATGAATAGATCGGTAGATTACCGAGTCATGGAATGAATAGATCGGAAGTACTCAGAGTCATTACAGTTGCATATGGTTGTCTGCATATAAGAATGGTTATTTGATTTGTGAGTTCTAAATTATGTATTTAGAACCGGGATGCAATTATCAAAAAAATACTAGAACCTTAAGGTAAGTTTTCTCTATGGATTTCTAGTTTGAGACCAATATTAAAGAATTTGGAAAGCCCCCAAAGAGGGAAGGTGTCAAGTTAATTAATCCGGAGAAGCCATAGGAAACTAAGGCAATGGACTTAGAATTAGTTAAAAATTTGGTCGTAGTATTCAAGGAGATATCATATCGATTGATAAAGAGGAGAAATGATTAGTTTCAAATCCTCAAGTTCAGCACCTATCCCAGGCACAAAATAGATTTGGGAATAATCCCAAAGGAGATCACTAGGTTAATGACAAAGGAAAAGGATAAGTGGGTTCAACAAATAAGCAACAAGATTTTAGAAAAAATAAAGAAGCCCCAGATCCATTGACAACAAGGGTATCATTAGTAGAAGAATATTACATCATTGAATGGTGTGATAAGTGTTTATTTCCACACTCCCCTTATGAGCAACTTGTTGGAGATGATGATGTTGTTGATGAAGTTGTTTTTGATGACATATGCATGATGGAATGTCCAAATTATTCAATTCCAGGAGCCACTTCAAATGATCTATTATATACTATAAATGTGGAGGAATTTTGGGCTTACACAAATAAGGTATTCTCCCTTCCATCTATTATTAATGTTGATATATATATGGCACAATCATTTGAGATTCTAAATCATGAATTTGAATATTTGAGATATTTAATGATTAATAACTATGAAGGAAAAATCCCTTCGAAGAGGATAGGCATCTATTAAAGAATGATGTGATTTCCCAAAAAATGAGTATAACCTTAGGAGTAGGCAAGTAAAATGACCTACCCCTACTTCTAAACCAAAAATGTCTCTCTTGACAAACATCCCCAAAGATTTCCCCAAGAAAAGTATTCCTAATAAAGGTCCCTTTATCCCTTCAAATCCAAGCACTTCTACATCTACCCAAGCAATAAGGGATAACATACCATAAAAATGACAGTCACCCTAGCCTCTAATATATTCCTACCAAAGTATGCTATATGTGATATGGCTCAAATTATAAGTCAAATAAAAATCACCATCCATATTACGAAACTACTTAGAATTCTAGAATAAAGGAAAATAACATTTGAATACTAGGGTCTAAAAGATGATATCGTTGTCAACAAGAGATTTAAAAATAATGTGGTGAATTCATCTTCCATAGATGAACCTGAAGTTGAGATAAAGGAAGAACCAGAGAACATGGAAGAACCCCTAGAAGTATGTTTAGGCATGTCCTTTGTAGAATCCCAATTAGATGTGGATCCTTTTTTACTACTTTAATTGTCATGGGCATCTTATTCACAATTGTATGTTTGATTTAGGAGCTTTGTGTAATATCATGCCTTTAGAGGTCATGAATGAATTAGACATCAATATAATATCTTTTGGGAGATGTTATGCCATGGATTCAAGAGATTTACATGTTGTTGGGTATGCTTTAGAGGTTTAGTAGTACAACCTACTACATATCTTGGAAATATTTAACCGGAATACAATTATAGTTGATTTCCCTACTAAATGGGGTATGTTGCTTTATTAAGAAAATGGGTTGCCAATGTAAGAGGCGGTGTTCATATGGATATATTTTATGCTTATATACCATTGTAAGGGAAGCTATTCAAATTTAATGGAGAAAATAAAATGCTCCATCTTATTGCGAGATCACATGAATGCCTCTTACGAGGTATTTTTCATTGACACATATTTAGGAAACCTCATAGGTAGTTCAGATTTTGAAGATCATTGTATGGATGCTAATTCATACCTTGAATATGTTAATGTCACTTGGATCATGAATTTTAATGGAGAATGTTCCAATGTTAGAAATGGATCTAGAATGGTTCTAACTTCTTCAAATCAGGTTTCTTATAACTTTTCTTTCAAATTGAATTTTGAATGTACTAATAACATTGTTGAATATAAGACATTACTCCTTAGCTTAAGATTTGCATGAAAACATCTGATTAAGAATGTTGTTGTCAAAGGAGATTCGTAATTAATTATAAATCAAGCCATGACCTTGTATGCAACTAAGAATAAGAGGTTAAAACAATATAAGCATGCAGTTTGGGACTTCATAGGGTTATTTGATTCCTTAAATATCCTCTATCATGAAAGGGCTCATAATGCAGTAGATGATAAGTTAGATTTCATAACATCAATGTATGAAAATGAGACAGTATCTCTTTTGCCACTATGAAGTACAAGTGCTAGTAGACCAGCAGTTCCTGACAACATTCAACATTGGCAAGTTTTTAAGGATGATGCTTAGATCCAAAGGTTTTTTACTTGTAAAGATGATTTTTTTAATCATCTCATTTAATTATAACCCATGGTGGAACTATGTAAAGGAAGGGATACACTCTTTGGAAAATATATAATTCAACTAAAGACAAATATTATTCCTAGAGGACTTGTCATCCTAGAATCAAATTTTGATAGTGCAGACCGAGTTGTGAAAAAACATGTCTATGCATCAAGGGATGTTAAATAATGTAACTTGGGAACTTCTCAAAGACCAAGAAAGGTCTAGTTGGGGAGTAGCATGAGAAAAGAAGAAAAACATGATTATACTAAGTTGTTAAAGAAATACCAATATTTTTAACATGGTATTATTGATAGCTAAAAGCTTACAGAGAAAAATGTTTCAACATGAGATCTTATTGGTGCCTCAATCCAAGCCCTTAAGATAGAAGCAAATACCTATCAACGCAATCCTTACACTAAGATGCAAGAATAATTGGTAAATCTAAGAGATGGTAGGATAATTCAACCCAATAGATACTCTTTATGGGTTGCCAACTTCTAAGTATTAGTTAGAAATAAAAAAGGTAATATAAGGATTTTTGTGGATTTTTGAAATCTAAATAAAGAATATCTTAAGGATAATTACCTATTTCCTAATATGGATAATATGTTACAAAAGGTAACAGGATCAGATTTGCTATCTACATTGGATGGTTTCTCTGGATATAACCAAGTGGTGGTGAAATAATCAGAATAGTTCAAGACTACTTTCACTACCATGTGGGGAACATGTGTCTATATTAGGATGTTGATAAGAAATGCAATATAAAAACACTCAATATTATAATATACAAACTGAATTCATCGTGGATTTTATATTCATCTAGAGATAGCTTCTTATACAAATGCTTGATCCTATAATCTAGGAGTCAATTCTTATCACTTATTCTTTCTTATATCTCTCTCCATGAATCTCTCAATCTTATCCCTAGGATCACTCACACTTCAAAATAGCTACGTGATTTTTTTATCACAACACACTCACACTAATTATATTATTAATATGAGTTATATAAAATCATTATTAATACTATTACAATATATTAATAATGTTACACAATATATTTGTAACATTCACTCCCCTATTGTTAACATTATTAATTTCTAATATACACTCCCCTAATGTTGACATGGTACAATATAACTCCTTTTTCTGCAACGTGTTGCATGGGCTTGCCTCATAATCTAGATCAAAGAAAGGTGTGTAAACTTCCAACTGGTTGATTGTCTTGCTACACAAGAACACAACTATGCAAAGGAATGCATCCCACATTTACTCCATGAAAAGAATGCACTTGGAATTCCACTGGTGGATCATCTTCATAAAGAAGGAAGGCAGTCAGAGGACCGCTACATCAGTAAAATTTTATCTACCTTTTTACATCTATGGTTTTTTGGATCTACCACCAACCCTTTCCAAATATATGAGTGTTAAAATAAACTTAGAGACATACTCTACAATGTTTTCTTCTAGGAGGTTACATATAGGAATTTCTCACACATTACAATTGAACAGAATTTGACATCATTCTTATTTTCATGAAGGAAAATAAACACACAACTAAAAATATGCCACAAATTCATTGAGTGGCCCCGTCACTTGTGGCTGGAGAGAGGTCGTTGATTGACCTCCTTCCTCCATTGCATCCATCCTCCATGAACATGTTGCTACCTCATCCGTATGTGATCATGAAGCTCAAAAATTACATACCTTACCCAAACGTCGGATTCTACTGAAAATGTGTTTGTAAGGAAAATTTATTTTATTTTAAAAATTTTTTACAATATTTCCTTAACACTATTGAATGACTATGACATAATGACTTCTTCTTTTTTGATAAAGGACTATACTTTGAACATGACTTTGAAAATTTTATAGACTATAAATCTATTGATAAAAAATTGAATGCTTATTAAAGAATCTGAAAAAAACTTGATACCAGACCTTACATATTACCACACCTTTGTAATTGAGATATCCACAATTTTGTATGTATTGAAGGTGATTTTACTCCTGTAACTTGTATTCTCCCCTATTGTCTTATTATCCTCCACTAGTAAATGAATAGAAATGAATTTATTTGATCTACTCCAATGGTCATGAGATCCTCTGAAGCTGAGCCATGAGTTGATCTATCAACACAATAATCTTTGCATATATCTGTCATTCTAGATGGTCATTCCCAACTCCCACACTGTTGTCAATGACATCCTCATGAAGCATACTGTTGAGAAAGTAACTAGACCAAATGTGGAAAATAATGCATGAGAATAGGACACAGATTGGAAAGCGCAGGTTGTTAGATTAGAGGTATCTGGGCCTACTCATGCAATGGGGATCGACTTGCAAAGTAGTATAACCTTGGAACATGCATATCATTTTTATAACCCATAATGGATTGTTGGCGATGCACAAAGGTTCACAATATCTAGGAGTAAGTCTGATTAAAGGATTTTAACTACAAGGAAGACATGGACATGGATGGAATTGGATAGATGAACCTCCAATTTCCAGTTGTAAGAGAATTTGTGCATGCATACGGCTTTAACATACAGTCTTCCACGATCCAATAGGTGTGAAATGGTTGAAACTTATATGCAACCACTAATTAAACTAATCCAAAATAATTCCACAAGAGAAATCAATGAATGCAAAGATACATACTTCCACACATGCATGAATTAGGCTGAGAGGTTTTGAGTTGGCGAGGAGAGCTCAGAATACCACTGAATGGAAAGTGAGAGAAAACAAAAAAACATGTCTGCCTGATTTATAACCATAAATGCATTTTGGATCACCTTTCCCTCATAGATCTGACAGTGGGGCATGTTGAATGAAGAAGAAATTTGAAAGCAAAGCGAGATCTTAGAAATGCACGATCGACAAGAGTTGATAAATGGATCACAAATTTTTAATATATGCCAAACAAAAAAATATGCACTAGACTCTCATGGCAAACACTCTGCTCTGATATTCATCCGCTGCGAGCTCACTGTTATTTCTCCATTATATGGATCAGAAGCTGCTCTGATACCAGTGATAAGAACTACAATATAAAAACACTGAATATTATAATATGTAAATTGAATTCATCGGGATTTTGTATTCATCTAGAGATATATTCTTATACAAATTCTTGATCCTATAATCTAGGATTTAATTCTTATCAATAAGTATTCCTCATATCTCTCTCCATGAATCTCTCAAGCTTATCCCTAGGATCACTCACACTCCAAAATAGCTATGTGAGTTATTTATCACAACACACTCACACTAACTATATTATTAATATGAGTTATATAAACTCATTATTAATAATATTACAATATATTAATAATGTTACACAATATATTTGTAATAGATGCCTTTTGGGTGATGAATACTTTAGTGCAACCTTCCAAAGAGCCATGGATGTGGCCTTCTCTGGTTTCATAAATGATTTCATAACAGTATATCAGGATGATATAACTATTTTCTCCAAGAAAAGAGATGACCATTTGGGGCACCTTGAGAAGGTATTAATTAGATGCAAAGAGTATGGGATTTCATTAAATCCTAAGAAATGTCACTTTGGAGTGAAAAGGACAAATTATTGGGACATATAGTGTCTCAAGAAGGAGTTATGATAGATCCTAAAAGGGTGGAGGTAATTGATAAATTCCCAATCCTTATGTCTAAAAAGGGTATTTAACCCTATTTTGGATAAGTAATTTTTGTGAGGATATTCATCTCCAACATTGCTGATATTATAATTCTCGTCATAAGTATGCTAAAAAAATATCAAGTCATAAAATGGGAAGAAGGGGTTGTTCAAGCATTTAAAATAATAAAGGAGGCACTTAAGACTTCTCTTATCTTAACCCGTCCTTATTATAAGAAAGCATTTCAGCCAGTCTTTATTATAATAAAGCATTTGAGATGTTTTATTTTGCCTCTGATAATGCAATTGCTTTTGTATTGTTGTAGAAGGCTGAAGAGGGGCATGAAAATCCCATTTCCTTATTTAGTAAAACTTTTCAAGGAATTGAGATAAATATTCCATCATGGAGAAACAATCTTTTCCTTAGTGAAAGCCACTAAAATCTTCAGACCCTACATTCTAAGCTCCAAAGTTGTAGCTTATGTACCCCATACAATGGTAAAAGAAATTTTATTAGAAATGGAGATGTCAAGTAAAATATGTCGTTGGGTCAACAAATTGTAGGAATATGAAATGGAGATCCAAACTAAAAAATTGGTTTGAGGATTAGGCTTAGTAAGGTTGATGGAAGAGATCAATTTGCAGGTGATGGAGATACACAATGTTGAAGAATATGGACCACACCCTCATGAAAAGGTGAGAACTTCAGTTTGGTATAAATATAGTCTATTACTTGATAAACTTGAATTTTCCTATGCACTTAGATAAGAATCAAAATAGGACACTCAAGCCGAGTCTCCCAAAAGTATATTTTGAATAATCATGGACTAAATTGGAAGAATCTAGAGGGAGTTTATCTAAGTTGTATCACTAAAGAAGAAGCACGTAAGATAATAGCATAATTTCATGGAGGAGTGTGTGGAGGGCATTCTTTTGTCAAAGTCACTACTCAAAAAACTTTGAGGGTGGGTTATTGGTGTCCTTTAGTTTTTAATTATGTTTCCTTTTTGGCTCAAAGATGTGAGAGTTGTTAGTGTTTTTATGGGAGATTGAAAGACTCTAAGGCCTTACCCTTGCGCCAATGTCTATGGAAGCTCCATTTAAACAATGGGGATTAAATTTTCTTGGTGAGATATAATATTCTTTGAGTGTTTTTCATAAGTGGATATTGGTAGTAACTGATTACTTCACCAAATGGGTTGAATCCATTCCCACTAGGAAG
The DNA here is from genome assembly GCA_018340775.1 of Taxus wallichiana var. yunnanensis. NCBI lineage: Eukaryota > Viridiplantae > Streptophyta > Pinopsida > Cupressales > Taxaceae > Taxus > Taxus wallichiana. The sequence goes on from CM031234.1 coordinate 850,172,055, forward strand.
GAAACTCATCAAGTAGTCATGGGTTTTATTCTCAATAACATAATCTGTAGATTTGGGGTCCCCTGCCCAAGATAGTTACTTACAATGCCATAAGATTCGAGAGCTAAACCATTGGAAACAATGTTATAAGAGTATGGTATAGCTTTGTATTATGCATTAAATTATAACCCTCAATGAAATTGCTAAGTATAATTAAGTAATAATAATCTACTAAATATCCTTAGGAGAACACTAGAGACCAATAAAAATAAATGGGGCAAGAAACTTAAGTTCGCACTATGGGAAAACCAAGTTACTACTAAGAGGTCTACTAGAAAGATCCCATTTGAGTTAGTCTATGGAGTTCAAGCTCTTTTTCCCCTGCACTTACAAATTTCCTCATACCAGTTCATGCAAAAATTTGAAGATGGAGAAGAAATAAGTCCATATGAAACAAGGATAAATAAAATTATGGAATTGGATGAGGAAAGAAGAGAGTCCCATCAAAAACATGTAAATTTAAGAGAAAAACTAAAGAAAATATTTGACAAGAAGGTCACTCCAAGAGTTTTCAGTGTTGGATACTTAGTCTTGTTATGAGATAGTAGACATGAAGATAAGGGAAAACATGAAAAATTTGATTCCCTATAGATGGGACCCTATTCTACCGAAATTAGGATTGGAGAACATAATTTCTTTATGAAAGACTTGGAAGGAAATTTTTGGAGTTTCTTATCAATGAAAGGCATCTAAAACATTTCTAGGACTAAGCCAAATGGTCGGTATAATTTTTGTAAAGTGTATAATTTTTTTGTGTTGTTGTTTCCCTTTTTGTCTTACGGTCTACAAATGATAAGGTTTCGAGACATGGTAGTATTCTAGTATGAATGTAATGTGTCTTTTCAGAAAATCCTTTTGTTTTTTATCCCCATGACTCTTTACCCAATGGATTAAGCATCATTACGGTCTTTGTTCTTGTGGCATCCACAGGCGGTTCCCATCCTTGAGTAGAGCCACTCTTGGAGCTCAATCCGAGTTCTTTAGAAAAAAGCACGTATTTGTTTTATAGATTTTCCATAAATCGACTCTTACGTGTGCTTCATATTACTCCTCATGCTTCAAAGTCAATTCTGAGTAGGGAGGAGTATCACTTTGTTATAAATTTCACACCTTAGCCAATCAAAAGAGAAGATTTGGTAGAAATGTTGGGGGTTAGTTTAATGGTCTGGTTGATTAAAGTAAAAGATTTAGACAAATAGTTGATCGATATTGTGTCTACATATTTCATGAGGAACCTATAAATCAACACTAAAATTATCCTAATTGTTCCAAAATCCGAAGCTATAAACGCTCAAAATGATGTAACTTTGGACATGAAATAATAAAGGCTGCAAGACTAATTAAAAATTAAGTTAAAATGGACTTATCCTTTTTTAAAATCTTTGGACATTTAAAATGGCCATCAATTTCCTCCTTCCAAAAGCACTAGTCGTTGGCATTTGAAAACCTATGGGATACTAAGTTTAAAAGAATTGGAAGGGTACTTTCAAAAGGTTGATAAATGGTCATTTAGCTATCAAATATCTTCACTACTAAGTAATTATTAAATTCCCAAAGGACACATGGAAGCATTCAGTGATTTTGATAGCCACAAAATTTCACAAACCTCAATTCCATGGAATAAACCAAGTTTCATAAAGGCTTTGGGTCCAAGAAATATTAAAAATTCAATTATATATGCGGTGAAAATATAGATGGGAAAAGTGACATAGATCAAATTCTAAGAGGTGGACACATGTTGGTATTCTATCAAAACCTCAAGCGGATGCACTCGACGGATGTGAAATTCCTAGATTAAGCTACTGATGAAATTTATGTCAGGTTTGGGAAATAGCCAAGCATAATATTAACGGTCAAGGAACATACACGTGTCACCATTCCAGTGAACTTCAAATCATATGAGCCTAGCGAGACCTCAAGTCCACGGAATAAATTGAGTTTTGTAAAGGTGTTGAATTCGGGAAAGGTTAAAAATTTAATAGCACATGTGGTGAAAAGCTAGATGGGAAAAGTAGCGTAGATCAAAGGCTAAGTGATGGACACATATCGACATTACATCAAAACCTCAAACAAATTTTCCCAATAGATGTGAAAGTTCCAAATTAAGCTACAATGAAATTTCTTTCAAGTATGAGAAATATCCGGGAAGAAGATTAACGGTAAAGGAATATACACGTGTCACCATTACATCAAACATAAAATTAGATGAGCCTAACAGACTTCAAGTCCATGAAATCAATTGAATTTCAAAAGTTTTGGAGTGCAGTGATGTGAAATTGATAGCTTATCTAATATAAATAAGCAACAATTACATTATATAATTGTACAAATCAATAAGAGACAATGTTGCAGAATGAAGATAATAACATAAACACAAAATTAGAGCACAAATATATAATAAACACACTATATTATTGATTGAATAATTTTGGAGCTAATTACATGGTGAGAGAGCTTACAATATATAGCCTTTCCATTTCCTATAAACAAGGAGATGAGGCTTACCAATATCATCCCACTAATCTCTCCTATGATCACTCACCACTATTCTCTCATATATCCCACCAATATCTCCACACAATAATCTATGTGAGTTGTTTATTCAAAAAACTCACAACTAATACAATATCCTATATTATTAATAATGAGTTGTTTTATGACTCATATTAATAATATTACAATATTTTATTTTTCTCACACAAATATGATATTAATATAACAATATTAATATCTTACTAACACACTAACTTACTAATGTAATATATGAATATTACATTTAACTATTACAAACAATAATGTGAGCACTAATCCAAGGAATATTCCTAGCATCCGAGTGGTGTGACGAGTGAAGGATATATATGTGGTAGTATTTCTATGGAACCAACAATAAAGTCCAAAATTGCAAAGTATCACGAAATTTTTGATTGGCCCATGATTCACATTCGACAAGAATGAAAATGCAAAGGTGCATGGAGCTATTGCATTGGTTTGTGCTTTACTGCAAAACTAACAAGGCCTTTATAAATTAAATTAAATGAAAATATCATAGAGCTTTCCCATTGGTTCAAGTTTCACGAGGGATTAGTTGAGGTTATAAAAAAGTTTATCAATGCAAAGAACATGGAGCTCTCTCAATAGCTCAAGTTTTGTGGAAGGTAGTTAAGAAAAAGAACAGTTTAAAAAGGAGAAGGAACATGTCATTTTCTTATTGGCTTACATTTCGTAAAGGAACTAACTTTGTGTTCAAATTCACATAATGCACATGGAAAAGGAAAATCAATGTAAATGTAGGAAAATATAGTTCCCGAGTCAATCAAAGGTTCCAATGTGTCACTCTCCTATTCATTTTGACACACAGAACTTCAAATGGACATAAATTTTGATCCAAAGCTCCAAATCATGCAAAATTAGTCTCTTTAGAAGGTATCCTTGATATATTCAAGTTAGACTCCTTCGAGTCAAGAATTGATTAAATTTGGTGAGAAAAAATGATAAAATAAAAAGACATGACACACCTAGAAATATTAGCTATCTGTCTTTGCATATGTGGTAGTGAAGGCATGAAATCAATCCCAAAATGCTAATATAAAATTAGATATTTTTAGTTAGACAAGTTACATTCTGATCTAATTAAAAATATATTTCTTTATGAACAAGAAGAAGATTTACTTGTTGTTTTGGGAGGGAAGATAAAATTGTAAGAAGACATCAAATTTGTATAAATATCGGGGATTTTTCTCATATTAATGAGGGGTGTTAGTTTTGTCTAGTTCGAAAAGAGTCGATAGGTATAATTGTGCAAAAATACATGTTTCTTATGTGAAATGCATCTAGATCTCAATTTCCTAAGTTTTTGTGTTAAGGTGGTTCCCTTGTTCATAAATTCTAATCTACGAGGTAAATACATTTGTTTTTGAGTTTAAATGTTATGTTTTGGGTTCTGTATTTGGAATTGTTGATTGATGAGTTATCTTTCTGCTGCAATCTTGTGTTTATTTTTCTCTTTTTGTACACTAGATCTTTCCTTGATGGTTGTGCTTTGGTAATTTGTTTGATATTATATTGTAAGCATTTAATTTGCAATATTGGATTTAATTGTAACATCCTTACTGTAAGCATTTTGTGTTTATAGATTTTTGTTAGCCTTTGATTGTATCTTGAGTGTAAGAGGGATGAAACAATAAAATATTAATTATAATTATCATACAAGCTCTTGTGTCGGGTATTTTAGAGATTGAACTGGAAAATTTCATCTGTTGAGTATCAATGAATGAAAATCTTGCTTTGTAGAAACTATCACTACTTAATCCAAACTTTTGTGCTTCCCAAAATTGTAGGATGCTCGAGTGTTAAATGCTTTGTTGTAAATAGTTTGACATCCTATAATCCCCCCACTTTTATATCTACATAACTGATCCTACCCCACACTAAATCACATTCGTATCTTTTCTACACTTTGTCTCTAAATATCATTGAAAGTGTCCTTTATATTTTATCAGGAGAATGCAAGAGCAACCAAATTCCACTAGATATAGTAACCTATGTCTGTCAGTAAGGTTAGCGTATGTAACATTTTATGTGATAACCTATGAGATTGAAGTGTGGTGTCCACAAACATGTTTAACCTAGACTAATCCATCCTCTACAGAAATTAAGGGAACAAATACTTCATCTCCTCCTCTCTGATTTAGGTTACCCCTCGTGTCCTCTCACCCCGGTTCATAGCAAGATGATGAGTTGATTAAACGATGTGTATAAATAACTTTATTGGCATAATACTGATTAATAAAGTTATTACTAGTTAACTTTATTTTGTGGTATTTTGAGTATGAATTTATTCTTATGGTTGTAATAAGTTGTTTGAATGATGATTTGTGTGATGCCACTCTTTTTGCGAGAAAATTGTTATATGTAGCAACATTTATGCAGCAAAGGACCCATCTGCAACAACTCATATGTAGCCAAAGGGAATCACCTATAGCCAAAGGACCCATCCACAAAAACTTATCCACATCCAAAGGGAATCACCTACAACCAAAGGACCTATCCATGATTCTAAAGCCAAAGAAGACACACTATAAAAAATGGAGTCATGATTATGATGATATCTTATAACATGAGGATGACACTCTAAGTTAAATGTCGTGTTGCGGAAGAGGCAATTACAAAATGGAACATGAGAACTAAAGATAACTCAACAATAGATCTGATTATTCATTACAACTAAATGAGGAACTAATTGATTGAATTCGTGATTTGAGAACTGATTGATTGAACTAATCAATTACTTAAGTTATGTGTTTGACATCTAAACACCTATTGATTAATTTTTTTACATGCATCAAATCTCTAGATGATCTTTTACTTGATTTTTTTGAACTCCTAGTCGAACTCTTCTTCTCACATTTTGTTGTAAACAAGGAATATAAAAGAGAAGGATTAATGTTGGGAATGTATCAGATGTAGAGATATCTAGAGTAGAGAATTAGAATAGAGGATACACATATAAAAGTTTTTTTCTCCTAAATGTAATCTTCATGCCAATTCAATAAAGAATCTAAGTTTTGTTCAATAGCTTTTAGTACAAGCCTTAGGAGGGATTAACACCCAAGGCAGGGCCCACTTGTGGTCTTTAACCCCCTCCATAGTTTTTTTTTTTTTATTATGGATAGATTAAAGAATTTATTTCTTTATCTTTATATTCTAAATTTACAAGCTTTGTTTTAGTTATAGTATTTGGAAGCTATTTACTTTTAGTTGAGTTTAGTTTTTTCAAGCATTATACTTTCAAGATTTGTTATTATAAGTATAGTAGTGAAAACTATTTCCTTTCCATACCTCTTAAATGCTTTTTAACTGTGCATACAACACTAACATTATTGAAAGTTTACATCCCTTGGTTTGATGATTAAATGACTATAGATTAATGAACAACATATTAATTATTGCAAGTTAATTTGCACCACCATTTTTGGCACCATTCATTTTCAGGGGATACTACCAAGTTATAAGGTTTTTGAGAGGTTTTTCATTTCTTAGAAAATTTAGGTTTTAGGAAATTCACCTCCAAACCCCCCCCCACTAATTTCCATTGATTGAGTTGAGTTAGTTGATGCATGCACCATCCAAGGATGCCCATGGTAGATTTTTACCCAATCCACAAGTAGCACAAATCTCTTCATATAATTATGAGGATTCTGAAGAAGACATACTTTCCTCTATACAAGGTTTTTATTAGAAGATCCCTTTCCAAGTGAAAGTTTTGAAGTTGCTCTGATCAGCCAAACATGGCAGAAGAAGTGAACCAAAATGTTGAAGATAGGGAAACTACCTTTGAGTTTCCCATTTCCAACAATGATGAGGTTTTACTATGAAGAATATTTCTCCCTCTACCTTTCCTAACTTTCATGGATCCATGAATAAAGACCCAGAACACCTTTTTGTTTGAGTTTGATGTTTATGCAGAGCTATGATTATACCATTGATGCACATAAACTAAAGTTATTCCTTACTACACTCAAGGATGCAGCCTTGAGATGGTTCATGGGTTTAGGAAGAGATGTCATTACCACTTGGGCACGATGAAGGAGAAGTTTCTCACTAAGTACCAGGACTATTGTAGGCCGAGTAGTAGAGGAGGTGATGAAATATTACAATATGGCACAAAAGGAGGATGAACCATTGGAAGACTATCTAGAAATATTCATGTTATTGTGTTCAAAAGACAAGGCACACAAGACTACCTCTTGAATCTCTCAAATTACTCTTTTTGAAGGGACTCGGTGAGGAGGACATGGATGCTCTAGATCTGATAGGAGATAGAGACATTTCAAAATACCTTTGAGGAGATTTGTGAAGCCTACAGGAATTACTCTAGAGCCACCATGAAGAGAATAAGAAATGTAAGATCAAGAGGTGGATCAACTACCAAAACAATTGGGGACATATCCAAGTCAGATATTTTCAACATGTTCAAGAACATGAAGCAGAGATTTTTCAATGACATGGCCACTCAACTTAGATGCTTTTCATGCCAAGAAGAAAAGAGAAGATGCAGAGGAAACACTTACAAAGTTTTTCATGCATGCATGAAGAAAAAATATGACTACATATGCAGAGGATTGGCTAACATTGCACAAGAAAGGGAGGCTTCACCTAAATTCAAGATGTTGGAGATAGAGGATGGGAAATTATTCTATGTTTCTCAAATAAAATTGTGGCCACCAAGACAAGGAGGTATGTCACAAGACCATATGCCATCATTTCATAATTGGGCTAGTAATCCATATATGCAACCCCCACCTTGGGCTAATCCACAGAAAGGTTGGGCTCCATACCCTAGCCAATACCAACAATAATGGAAAACTCAATTTTAGGCCAAAAAAATGGCAACAACCCCTTCTTCATGGTAGTATCCTTGGAGAGGAGGGAAGTAATGGAATAACCCACCTCCTAATTACCAAAATCTTACCAACAACCTCCTTATCCATAACAACAAGCTCTAATGCCAAATCCCAACCTAGCTCTCAACCAAAAACAACTCAACTACCAACTCAACCAATGCCTAACCCCAACAATAAAGTTTCTCAACCAGCCTATTCCACTAAACCAACTCAATACCCTACCTATTCCATTGATGTTAATAACATCCATCTTCACTCAGGAAGAGCACTTCCTCCACCAAGTGGACCCACCATTACGATATTATAGATGAACCAAGTTGTTACAAATTGATCCACAAAAAAAGTGAAAACATGTTGCAAGATGATCCACAAAAACTTGAATAGAGTTCTAGTAAGGGTAAAGTATGCAAGCTAATGAACCACCATTTCTAGAGAGATTACAAGAAAAGAAGACTAACCTCAAATCAAAATCTCATTCTGATTTTTCAATCAACTTGAGATATATTTTGTGTCAAAATTCCACTTATTCAAGCCATCAAGGATGTGCCCATCTACAACAAGTTGGTTAAGGATCTATGCATTAAAAAACTAGGAAGAAAAGGAAGGATCCATCCACTATACAAGTTATTGGACAACTGGTTGATATCATGCTTGGGAATTCAGTTTTACCAAAGTATATAGATCTAGGAAGTCCTTTGGTAAACATTACAATCAATGGCACAACAATAAAGAATACTTTGATTGACTTAGGGGAAGCCATTAACATCATGACCAAGAAAATTATGGATGATCTGAAATTGGAAGGACTAAGGCCAACAACTATAATCTTACAACTTGCAGATAGATCAACAAGTGAGACTTAAAGGAGTACTTGAGGACATAGTTGTGGTGGTAGAATCTTGGGAATACCCTACTTGACTTTATTGTCCTTCAACCAAAAGCAAGTTTAGGAGGATATCCTATCATCCTAGGAAGGCCATGGTTGGCCACTTCTTGATGCATTCATAGGTTACAGGTCTAGAAACATGATTATTTCTAATGGAAGTGGTACTAAAAATCTGATGCTCTATCCTCCTACCCAACCATTTGAATGATGAAGATCAAACAATTTGGGTAGAAGAACCAAAGTAGATCAAAACTCTGTATAATATCTCATGATGTTAGAGAAGTCTTATATAATTGAAGGACAAGAAGAAGATGTTTGTTCTCTCCAATGTCTTACAGAATAACTATGGAAGAAATGAAGAAGTGGATGATAGATTAAGGTGTTTAAAACTTTCCCCTTGAACCAAGTTCTACCACAAAAAAAGCACCATGGATATTCTAGGTAAAATTGTATTCTCCATCAACTTCTTCCCCATGATTGCATACTGAATTCTATAAGAAAAATGTATATTCAATGATTGATCTCTCCAAGAAAGTGGAAATAACTCCAGAAGGCCACTTAATGTAAACAAGATGCTAAGCATGTAACAAGAGAAATTTTGATTGCTCTTCTAAAAAACATAAAACAATTTTGCATGGGATTATGGTGACATGCATGGAATTCATCCTAGGATCTGCACACACAAGATTTATATCAAAGACAAGTTGTAAACCAATTAGGAAGCCACAAAGAAGAATGAACCCAATGGTGAGAGAGATTGTAAAAGGAGAATTGAAGAAATTACTGGATGTTGGATTTATATATCCAATATCAGACAGTCAATGGGTGTCACCACTTGTCATTGTGCCAAAGAAGAATGGAAAATGGAGGATATGCGTAGATTATAGAGAGTTGAATGTAACAACAAAGAAAGATCATTTTCCACTACCTTTCATTGATCGGTACTTGACACTTTGGCTAGGTAAAAATATTTTTCTTTTCTTGATGGATATAGTGGCTATAATCAAATTCATATTACACCAGAGGATCAAGACAAAACTACCTTCACATTCTTGGAGAACACATGCTTCCATGGGAACATTTTCATATTGAAAATCTTCCATTTGGCTTGTGTAATGCATGGAAGCACTTTTAAAAATCATTTTTAGAGAGGGACAATCTTGAGCATCTTTTCAGATCTAACAAATGACTATGCATGGAGGTATACATGGATGATTTCATAGTACATGGAAGCACTTTTGAAGAATCCATGAAAAATATGGACAAAGTTTTGAAGAGATGCAAAGAGCACAATTTTTCCTTAAGTAATGAAAAATGCTACATGATGATGTCTGAAGGTATAGTTTTGGGACACTATCTTTCTTCTTGATGGAATTCAAGTTGATCCAGCCAAGATATCTGTTATTATAAATCTACCAACACCAAGGAAAAAAAAGGATGTTAGGAGCTTTCTAGGCCATGTTGGTTATTACAGGAGATTCATACAAGATTTTAGCAAGATAGCAATGCCATTGTTTGTATTATTAGGAAAGGATGTTGCCTTTGAGTGGACTAAAAATGTGAGACTACATTCCAAAATTTGAAGCAAATGTTAACTACTACTCTCTATATTAAGAGGACCTGATTGGAATATTTCATTCCATATCCATACTGATGCATCAAACCATGCCATTGGAGTTGTATTAGGACAAAAGGATGGAGTTTTGAATTATGTAATTTATTATGTTAGCAAGAACTTGTAGCATGTTGAACTCAACTACACAATAATAGAGAAGGAGTTCTTGGCAGTTGTGTATGTTATCAATAAATTCAGACACTACATCACAAGTTATCCAGTGTTCATTCACACTAACCATGTTACAATAAAATATTTGATAAATAAACCAAGTAGTAGTAGTAACATAATCATCATATGGTTGCTCCTTCTACAAGAGTTTGATGTCACCATATTGGAAAAACTGAAAGGACAATGTGGTAGCATATTTCCTTTCAAGAATGGAGACTAATGATGAAGAACATGTAGTTGATGACTCTTTTCTGATGAGAATTTATTTTCTATCTCTACAAAAACACCTTGGTATGTAGACATAGCCAACTATCTGGTTTCAAGTAAAACACCTCCACACTACTTATACTTTGAGAAGAAATATATAGTTGAAAAGAGTGTGCATTTTTCTTGGATAGCTGGATTTCTATTTCATACAAGGACAAGATCATATCATGAGAAGATGTATAGATGATGAGGAAATATATGATGTCCTTAGAGCATGCCATAGTGAACCTTGTGGAGGAATTTTTTATAAAAAGAACAATGCAAAAAGTATTAACAACTAGTTATTATTGGCCAACATTACATAAAGATGCAACACTATACACCAGGAGATGTGATAAGTGTCAAAGAATGGGTAAGCCTACCAAATCTGATGAAATTTCATTACAACCTCAATTGGTTTTGTAGCCTTTTGACAAATGGGGCTTGGACTTCATTGGCCCCATAGATCCTAAATCTCAAGAAGGAATACATCTTGGTATGCACAAATTATCTAACTAAGTGGATAGAGGTGAAGGCACTACCAAGTCAAAAAGTGAGAAAGTAGCCAAGTTTCTCTATGATCATATCTTCACTAGATATGGAGTTCCAAGGGATATTGTCATTGATCAAGGTACACACTTTACTATTGATGTAATTTTTGATCTAGCTAAAGAGTATGAAATCAGGCATAGGAAGTCTACACCATACCATCCCCAATCTAATGGCCAAGGTAGAGGTGAAAAATAGAGAGATAGAGGCTATCTTGACAAAGACCATTGCACTTCACAAAAAATATTGGGTAGATAGACTTCTAGAGGCAATATGGGCATTCAACACAACATGGAAGAACAAAAACTGACTTCACACCATTTGAACTCTTGTATGGTAAGACTATGTTTTTCCAATTGAATTTGAGCACAAAACACTAAGGACTGCACTTGAGCTAGGCATAGATATATCTAAAGCTCAAAGGAAAAGGATTCTCCAACTCAATGAGTTGGATGAAATGAGAAGATAGGTTGTGCATAATAAAGAGGTAGTACAGAAGCAAAGGATCAAATGGCATGACAAGTACATAAAAACAAGATAGTTTCAAGAAGGTGATTGGGAACTCTTGTTTGACTCAAAGTATAAGGACCATATGGGAAAACTCAGGACAAGGTGGTTAGGACCCTATGAGATTGAGAAAATATTTCCCAATGGAGCTGTAAAACTCACCACCATAGATCCTATGAGGTTCAAGTTATTGGTGAATGGCCATAGGTTGAGGTTGTATAAGAAGCCAACTGATAGAAGTACCTTCATGCAAGTAGTTTAGAGGAGGAAAAAAGATGGAAATAAGGACATCAAAGTTGAAATCATAAGTTGAGCATATTGGTTCATCTTCTGAGATTTCAGAGGATTGAGATATTTCAGTGGCCTTGGTATATTCATTTTTTGAATATTCCAAGGTTGAATAAAAGTGTTGTGATCAACCCTCTAGGTGATCAATAACACTCTGCTAACATTTTATTTTCTTAGAATTTTTTTTTAGAGATTTGATGTTAGATGGTTGCAAGAGTGCATGATCTCCATCACAAGGAGAGCATGCAATGACTAAAGGTCCACTTGCAGCAACATGTAAAAAACCCCTATTTTTTTTTCATGTTTGATAGAGCTCATGATTGCATGAAGAAGATCAAAGATATCCTACATGTGTGAGAGATGAAAAAGATAGTTTGGTACCCCAACAGATCGGTGTTCCCTCTCCAGGAGTTATCGATGATGGTATAAGGAATAGGTAACATAAATTCAACACATGCATGCATCATCATAGGACATTTACAACATAATAACAAGTTTGCATGTAGCCAAAGGTGTAATTCAATAAAGCATGCACAATAATCATTCTAAACATGAATCAAGATAAGTGCACTTAACTACCACTTTATTAAAGTATAATTAGAATGATTATTATTGATTCATATTTATGCCAAGTCATCATGTATTCATTTTCATTTATAAATGTCACCCTTTATGCTTATGAGGTGTCACTACACGTCAACCCATACTATCATATCACTTTACCTTACACACTTCATGCAATCACATCAATTAATTACCTCTCTCATCACCATGTTGCATGTTCTTCGGTCTCAAAATTTAAAAATACTCAAAACATTCACACAACTCAATTGTGTCATTATTCAAGTAAAAATAACGTGATTTTGTTGAGAAAGACAAGGAAATCTATAGGTTCACAATGGGAGGAGACTTGATTCACCATGAACCCATAGAGCACTCTCAACTTCTTAGCAACCCTCAAATTTCACAGTATTTTTGAGATAACAGGTGGCTAGATTACATAAAATGATTCCATGGGTTTAAAAAATCAATGGTTTAGAACTTTGTCTATTACATTAAGAGATGGAGAAACAAAGATAAAGGGTTTATCAGTGAGAATTAGTGATGATATCTTGGCAGAGGTAACTAGACTTCCTACACAAGGTGAACTATTTCCTAAGAAAGAAAATCTGGAGGCATCCAAAAGGGAATTTTTCGATGAAGATGATGTATTCATCAATGACATACAAGGTACATACAAAACTTATCTTAATATTTCTACTCTAAAGTTACAAATTATATTATTAAGCATTTTACCCGTGAGAGGAGATAGTATCGGTTGAATACAATTCACTTTAAATTTCTGAATCACTGAAAAATAATAGACAAGTGAATGTGCCCAATTTCCTACATGAAATATTGAAAAGGATGAGTAGGGAAGCACAAAAGGGTAGGTCTGCACTATCACACCACTGTCTCATCACCTTGATTATAAAGCACACCTTGCAGAGGGATTATCTGAGATAGAATGGGGATATTTTGCAAGAACTAAAAGTATTGATGAATTGTTGGGAAATAAAAGAAAGAGGAGAAGAAGTACTAGAAGCTCCTCCACAAATGTATCTGAGCCCACAAATTCTACCTCCCAACCTAAACCACAACTAGAAGAACACCCTACCTCTGAAAATTTACCACCTACTGAAGAAAATCCTATTCATGTATCCCTTGAAAGAATTTTCATTGCTAAAACCCTCCTTGAATTCTCTACTCCTGAATCATCCACCTCAAAGGGTAAAATAAAATCTTCTAATTCCACCCCTACACCACAAAGGTGCTCTTATAGGCTAAAACTAAAGGGATAAAACCTTTACACAAACAAAGTCACACACCATATCACTTGATAGTGATTTGGAAGCTGTAAAAGATAACATTGAGCCTATGGAGACAGATTATGGAGTGATAATGCTACATTCCATGAGTAGCAATAACCTAAATAGCACATGGAGGGATAAGCAAAGTAAGTAAGCCCGTAATGTGGAAATAGTGTGTTTGAAGGAGGGTCATGAAGAGAGAAAGGAAGAAGAGGTTAGAAGAGAAATTGAACAAGAGTACCCTAAAAAGTACATGTAGGAGCATGCAACAACAAATCATACCAATATCGGTAGGCTCGATCAGATACATACACGCAGCCGATCGTGGGAATAACAACGGCTCTCATTTCCAGTTTTGTGCGGATTACTATAGCAAAGAGTGGACTGGCTTTGGCAATCAGTTGGGAATTAGTTGCAAACAGCTCAGAACAGAGAAGATGGGGGGTCCTCCTTGTCAAATTGAGCCTAGTGTGGACCCAGATTGGAAAGACAATATTGAGCTGTGGAACATTCTTAGCAAGGGTGGCATAAAAAAATTCATGGAAAAAGTTTAGGGACATGACCAGAGCATCTATGTGTGCTTTGCAAAAGATTGGAAGGAGAGGACAGTGGAGTATGGGGTGCAGAAGGTCTTAATCAATGAAGATATTATTGCTGAAGTGACCGGCCTTGGCTTGGAGGGCTTCAGATTCTTTAACAAAAGGGTTGATAGAGATTTGGAAGAGAGAAGATTTGTTGAGGGAGAGGAGAAGCTGACCCACTTAACAGTGGGCCTTCTTGTCAGCTCGATCCCTCCACCATATGATGAAGTAACCAGCATGATGATACGGTTCATCTCATTGGAAGGGAGGTTTGTCACTGTTCCTGCGAAGCACCTTATTTTTCTTAATCATTTTCGTAGGGATTGGCTGGTTTGTTTCCCCCATTACTTATTGAACTCTCTTGAACGCTCCATTCTTGAGTTTCAAAAGCATTCCCAGGCGGTTCCTTTACACCAGGGGCTCATTTTGTTGCTACACAAATGTTGTCTTCTCAGGTTTCCTGGTCTCCCATCCTCCCCTAGCTCGATTCCTCCTTTGCCAAGCTCTGCTGCTGCCAGCCCTGTTTCTCCTTTCTCTGTCCCTGCCACCGCTGCTGTCACCCCCATGCCGGCCATTCAGGCTTCTTCTCCCGTTCCCCCTTCTGAGGCTCCTACCCCCCACTTGGCCTCTACCTCGCGGAGACCGGTTACCAGGGCTTCTAGGAAGCTCAACCTCGAGACCCTTGCTGTGGAGAAGGGTTCTCAGGATTTTGAAATTGCTCATGACCTTCTGCATATCAGCAGTGCCAGCCCCCGGGAAGTGCAATTGGAAAGCCCTACTAAAAGGCTGGAAGCCTTAGAGGCAGATATGAAATTGTTAAAGGATGAAGTTAAAAACTTGACAAAACAGAAAGGAAAGAGGAAGAAGGAGGAGGAGGAGGACGTGGATAGCAGCCAAATTGAAGATATATACAAGAAATTGCACTCCTTGGACTCTCTCTTAGGGAATGCCAAGAGTAGGTATGATTACAACATTGCCATCTTTAGGGCAATTGAGGAATTTATTGAACAGCACGTCAGAAGTGTCTCCAACCTAAGCGGAGTGCCGGAAACTCTTTGGGGTACTGATAAAGAAAGAAAGAAGACCTTGGAGCAGCTGGATCCTAATGACACTGCCCATATGACTACTTTGGGAATGTTTAATTCCTGGAAGAATATCAAAACCATCTTAGACAAAGCTACTAGGAAGTAGCTGCAGTTGATTCTGTTGTCCTTGTTTGCTTTTTTGCTATTTTTTTCATGGATCCTTTACTGCTTTTTTGCAGTATTTTTGTTGTTCTGTCTTGTTTTGGTAGCTATTTTTTAGCTACTTTGAGCATCATTGTAACATTTGGATTCTGATCCTTTTCACTCTGGTTTTCTTGCTCATCCTGGCTTTTAGGCCTTCTTTTGTATTCAAGGGTATAGTCCCTTTCAAAAAACTATTTGCCAATAATAAAAAAAACAAATCATACCAATAAGATTGTTTATGAAATGGAAGGATATGAGGAGAAAATGGGAGAATAAATTAGCAAGAAATCTTACCAAATAGTTCATTTACTAGAGGGTAATGAGGAAGAAACAAAACAAGTTATTGTTGAACAAAATGCACATATTGAGAATGTCATTAAGCATTTGGTTGATGGAATTGAGGAAGAGTGGGATTTTTTTGGGAGTTGAATAATTATCTGGACATACCCCTATACTTGCACCACCATTTTTACAACATGTTAGAATAAAAACGTAAATCTCACCCCATTACAGCCACAAATTGTAATAAAAAAGTAATAAGAGATCCTATCAAACCAGATGTAGAGAAATGGAAAATCAAACAACACTGACTTAATACTAGGTGAATCAATTTGAAACCTATATCAATAGGTTAAAAGGAAAGTATGAAAGAGAAAAATAAGAACTCATCTTCTAACACAAGCAATAAATTGAGGCAAAAGATAAATAAATTGCAAGGCTAAAGAAAAACAAGAAGAGACACTTAAAGTGGCCCATGAGATATTCAAATACAGGCCTCCTTCCAATGTCTATGCCATTTTCTTAAAAGAAAAGATGTTGCAACTCAAACTTACTTGTATCAACTCTGATATGCCATTTGACATCAATGGAGCAAGAAACTTCTTTAGGTTGTATCTGAATATCCCTCATGAAACTCAGCTTCTACTTTGTGAACTCTACATGTATAATTATGCTCTTGAATATGATAGGGACTGGATTCTAGTCCTATACGTTGGAGATTTTCTAGTTAATTGTTCCTATTTTCATAATGATTTGGATCGAGAAAGGAAAATGGAGGACTACATGAATCTAGAGAAAGTACATCCACTCAATGGTCATGGATGAAGATAATAACACCAAATAAATTGTGGAGAAATATGAAAAGTATATGGAAAATAAGGAGATTTTAAAAAAGGTGTCGCAAATGGGAAAGAAACTCATGAGGAGGGCATAGATATGATTAAATATCATAGAATTCAGATAGTTTAAGCCTGTAGAATGTGTTGGAATGAAATGAATCTTAAAATGAAACAAAAGGAAATGCATTCATACCCTAACATAATACCAACTCTAAGAAGAGTGAATGCATACATTCACATTGCCACTAGATGTGTAGAAAAATGGTTCCCAATTTCTTATCATCCCCCAATCTTCCACTTTCTCGATACCACATTGGTCAGTGATCAACCATTGAATGAAATAATACAAGATAGAGTAATGAACACTAGATGAGTATGCAGGATACCATTTAGGAAGAACCTAAGGAACTTGAATGAGGACATTCATGAAATTAAGCTGGGGATGTGACTAGTATATTAAACCATGTGTATAAAAACTCATCTTTTGTATTTTGTTAAGCCATGACTTTGTTTCTCCATGTCATACTATTAAACATCATCACTATAACTTGAGATTATTGGCATAATATTGATTAATATAATTATTACTAGTTAAATTTATTTTGTGGTATTTTGATTATACATTTATTCTTATGTTTGTAATAAGTTGTTTGAATTATGCTTTGTGTGATGCCACTCTTTTTTTGTGAGTAAATTATTATATGCAGCAAAAAAAGACTCATCCACAACAACTTGTTTATGCCAAATGGAATCACCTACAGCCAAAGAACATGTCCACAAAAACCCATCCATAGCCAAAGAATACCACCTATAAAAAGGATTCATGATTTTGTATATCTCTTGGAATGTGAAGGATGATGACACTATGTCTATACGTGTCACAAAAGAGGTAGTTAAAATCTAGAACATAAGAACTGAAGATAACTCAATAATAGATTTGATTATTTTTGTAACTAAATGAGCAATTGATTGATCTGTATTTGTGATTTGAGAACTTATTTATTATACTTGATTGGTTACTTAAGTTACATGTTTGGCATCTAAACACCTATTTATTAATTATGTTGCATGCATCGAATATCCGGATGATATGTTACTTGATTTGTTTGAACTCCTAGTCAAACTCTTCTTCTCACATTGTAATAAAAACAAGGAATATAAAAGAGAAGGATTAATTGTGGGAATATATCAGATGTAGAGATCTAAGAAGAGAATTGTAATAGAGGATACACAATTACATAAGTTGATTTTTTCCCTAATGTAATCTTCATGCCAATTCAATAAATAATCTGAGTTATGTTTAGTAACTTCTAGGTACAAGCCTTAGGAGGGATTAACACCCAAGGCAGGGCCCACTTGTGGTTTGCTAACCCCCTCCATAGTTTTTTTCTTTGTTTTATTGCATGGATAGATTAGAAAGAAATTCATTCCTTTATCTGTATTCTAAATTTACAAGCTCTGTTTTAGTTATAGTATTTAGAAGCTATTTACTTTCATTCTGAGTTTAGTTTATTTTCAGAATTATACTTTCAAGATTTTTTATTCTAAGTATAATACTGAAAACTATTTCCTTTCCATACCTCCTAAAATATTTGTAACTATGCATGCTACACTGGAATTATTGAGATTTTATCTCCCTTAGTTTGATGATTAAATGACTGTAGATTAATGAATAACATATAAATTGATGTAAGTTAATTTACACCACTAGAGGAATAGACCATCCCCTTTGTACATTTCCCTCAATCATCCAAAGGATTGATCCTAAGGAAATTTATATACCACTCCCCGGATACAAAATGACATATCACCCAATCTACCAACATTCAAATAAATTCCTCCCTTTTTTCCCTTAAAGAGAATTATTGTCAATCCACCACAAAGGTGCAGCGGATTTGAGGACCAACAGATTCGGACATGGGAGGAAATGTATATAGAATGAGGAGAAAGACAATATATATTTTCACTATAGGTGGGACAATGGTGAGATGGATTTCATGACTATAAAAGTTTGTGGGTTTGTCAACCATAGAGGTTGAGTATGTTATTGCTATAGAGGCCGAAAGGAGATGATTTGGTTACAAGAGTTGCTTGATGATTTTGGGCACAAACAAGAGTTGGGAAGCTACATAGTGATATTTAGAGTGTTATACACCTATCTAAGAACTTCACATTCCACTCTAGGATGAAACATATATAGATATGGTACCATTTCATCAGGGAAAAATTTAGAGGAAGAGAAATTTAAGTGGAGAAGATTCATGCTAGTCAAAATCCTACTTATTTGATGACCAAGGTGGTCACAAGGGAGAAACTAAATCTATTTGTAACTTTAGTTGGTCTTCAAGGATGATTTTGAAGATGAGAAACATGTCAAGTCCAAAGTGGAATCTCATCCAATAAGTGCGATAAAGTGGAGTTTTTGTTATCGGTCTCCAAGTGGGAGATTATTAGTTGTGGAGCCTGATCTTATTGGTTAACACTCATATCCCGGGGTTGAAAAATATCATCCATTCATTATTAGGTCACAAATCTAATGGTATAGGTTAGGGTGGTTTTTATTGCCCTAAAAGGGTTGTGAGGTGTGGCTCATTGGTATTCCTATTTTTATTGTAATTGTGAGGAGACTGATAGAGAGAAGAGGAAGTTACAGTGGATTTGTTGTAGGGTGTATCCCTTCTTGTATTTTTCTAGACAAAATAAAATAAGGATTGGTTGTTTTGTGGATGTAGCCGGATCTGGGTGAACCATGTTAAATATTGTCTCTGAGTTGTGTTCTTTTATTTTATGCACCTTTAATTTCATATCTATAATATATTTTACATTTTAGTTTCTACTATTTTGATTATGTGGGATTGTTCCACATAATTTTTATCCCTTATTTCCTAACAATGTGATGATTGGAACAGGTTGGTCATGTACTATCTTCTTCTCCAATAATCACCTTTAATGACTCTAATATCAATTTTGTGTTCATTTCAAAAACATCATCTATTCTTTTTCTATTAATCACAAAGGCATATGGGGTGTTTTAGTCGACCCATACAATAAGGAAATTTTTTTAATTCTTAGTCTAATTCAATATTTCAATATTCCCATAGGCAATATTTCCCTTGATGTAAATCCTCTATACCAAATCATTACTCTAGACATAATTGTTGGTCCTCTTACTACATCATTGTCATTCTTGGTTGCATCTGCTCTCAATTTTGGTGCCTTGTGTTTAGTTATCCCTTGTTTATGTAATCTTAGGGACATTCCTTAGTCATACACCAATGTGTTAAGTTCATCCACAATCGATAGATCATCACCATTAAAGGTATTTACTTTGATTTTTACCCTCCTAGTGTGCCTAATGTTCCTTCAGCGGTCATTCCTCTTCACCCCCTATATACAATTATTTGGTTGTGAACAATGTCTTTAGTAATTCTATGTTACTCCCTAGGCCAATAATCTTGCACTCTAGTTATCCTAGACCCCTTGTTGTACACACTTCCTCTCTTAGTTTTGATCCTCTTAGGTCTCCTAATAGGCATTGGGTTACACACTCTACATGGGTCAAAGCATACAAGTGTGTCCCACTTTATGGCCATAAATACTTTAAAATATGACTAGTAAATAAATAGTTAAAAAATAATATAATTTTTTTAAAAATCAGGTAAATTCTGGATGCCTTGCACCTTGGTATTTATAGCTGCTTAAAAATGCATGTTTGGTCATTTTATATGTGTTTGGTCATGTTTTGGTTGTCAGACATAGTTTGCTAAAAGTACAAAAACTACAAAAAAGTGGGACACAGTTATATGCTTTGACCCACATACCATGACCGTAATCCGCCTCTTGTGTTTTCCATCCTAGAATATTCTTCTCATCATGCTCATGAACCTATAGTTTTATGTTGATCTTGTAGTGCACATAATACCCCCCATAGCTTCTCACTACTCTCCTAGTTTCTATCAAACTCACTCCTCTATCCGATTGCATCAACACTACTCTGTGCATCCTAGTTCTATATCTATTAAGCCTCTTTCTAACATATCACTACAATGGTCCCACTTGCATTTACATCCTCACTAATTATTAAATCTCCATATTCTATGATATATAATTTCCCTCATATAGACACTCAAATTTGGTAATCTACCCATTTACATTATGGATCTTAGAATTACACACTTATATGTAGAAATACACTCTCCTCACTCTTACTTAGCACATTAGGATATTAATTTGATTATTTTATTGTCATTGCACACCACTATATCATAAATTTTTTTAGGTTTAATTTCATAAAACACATCTAGAAACATCCATCTTCTAACCCATAAATAAAAAACATGTTTTTCCCTCCTAGTCAAAATTGCCATTTTCGGTTGGTTAAATACAAATCTACAAGCCAACCCTACTGTACCGTTTTGGACAAACATGTTTTGGGATAATTATTTCAAAACTATAACATTATTATTAGAAAATATAGCCCCTCAATTGGCCTTTCTTGACTTAATAACCTTTGAAATCATATATAAGAAAGGAAATCATGCCTCATTTAAAAACCTTGCACTTTAATAAACCTTCATGTAAAATCAATCATAAAAGATACTCCAAGCTCCTAAAATGTGATATAACTCATGTACATACATTAGGTTATCTCCCTCTACATGTATGAAGTCTCCGTTAAGATCTAGGAGTCTCCATCTACATTCTAAAAGTCAACAAAGTTACCTTTCCCAAGTATTTGATCAAGTGTGAAACTCGGACAAGGCATTGTGAAAGAAAAGTTGTTGAGTTCTCATGGAACCGTAATAGATATCACATGCTAGGATAATGATGTGTGCTTTAAGAACTCTTTGAATTATTGGTGACATTAGAGGTTTATAGGGATTCCCACAACCCACCTAAATTTTTTTTATAAGAACTCTTTCTTACACTATAAGTTTTCTATGGTTTGAGAAAAATTTATTGAGCCATTCTTAAGGTGAGTGAAGAATTTTGATACATAGTGACACTCATTTCAAGGCATGTAAAGCACTCAAAATGTTATAGACCTATATTCCAAGAAGGTACAAAACTCTACAGAAGATTTAGGACTATATGAATGCTTTTGAACTAGTTGTATGTTTTTGAACAGGTTCAGTTTCAGGTGCCATTTTCTATAATGAAGCATTTTCAGTCTCATCTCAGACTGTTCATTCTCTCATATCACCCAGACTCTTCCATATCCACACTTAATCAGCTAAGTGCAATTATCCTTTGTGTTTTTGATATTTTATAGATCAATAGTCACTTTGGAAATAATTATTTTGATTTTTGTAATTAATGTTGGAAATTAATTAAATCGAATATCCACCTGTAACATCATTTCATCCTTTTTATGCATGTTAGTTAAAAATTCTTAAAACATAAAAAGGAATGAATAGATTCAAAAAAAAGTGAAATCACCTCCTTGAGAAGTTATCATTGGTTAGATATTTTAATACTCACATATGTTTTACATAGTTATGCACTTTGTCTAATACAAAATCATTCATATATTTGCAAACAAAATCAGGACCTATACATTTTACTTGAGTTGTTATCACTTTACATTACACA
This sequence comes from Taxus wallichiana var. yunnanensis, assembly GCA_018340775.1. Lineage (NCBI taxonomy): Eukaryota > Viridiplantae > Streptophyta > Pinopsida > Cupressales > Taxaceae > Taxus > Taxus wallichiana. The sequence continues at coordinate 850,194,129 of CM031234.1, forward strand.
TGTTGTTTTTCACTTTGGTTTGATTACAAACATATGTTCACTTGGTATACTGAGCTAGATGTATGACACATACATTGGTACAAAATCATAAGAGCACTCATGTCTCCTTACATTATCATCATTTGGGGGCAGCCCCTCTACATCCTACACAAGCTATTGTTCTATAATAGTTCATTTACACTTTGTCATTTATGCTCAATCACATATGTTGTGTATTTTCTACTTTTCATAATAACAAGACTAACACATGTATTGTGTGTAGCATTGACATATCTTATTTCATATATCTCACCTATGTTACTTAAAACATCATATTATCTTGTTTACCTCTTTTTCATGTATACACTATTGTGTGAATTATTGATTGCTTACTTACTTTTGGTCTATGTGCCTTGTTTTTCTTGTTAAACCATAGGTATCCCATGTTTTTGGCATCATTCCTATCTTGTTTGAAATTTCTTTATCTTTTTCTATGCCTATTGGCATTGATTGTCTTATGACACCATGGGTGTCCTATGTTTGTAGGCCTAAAAATCCTTTTCTATGCTCTTATATGCCATTGTTTGCAATGAGATACATCATTGTTGTTCTTATTTCTTATACATGCTTTCTTCATATTGGTTTCTTTAGTTACTAATATTCATGTTTGTTTATAGAATTATTATTTTTTGTGTACCATGGTTTCACTAAGTGTAAACACCTCTCATTTTGTAGCTACATGTTCTCTAAGGTAGAAACCTCTTCATCAGTCCACAAAACTTTTTATACATATCCTTCAGTAATATTCACCTATTTATTTTGAACCACATTCTTAAACATCGTTTTCACACATGCCTCACAAGAGGGGACACATATTTGCGTTTATTCTACATTTTTAGTAGACAAAAATATAATTCTAAATTAAAATGAAAGTACATAGAATGAACATGCACTCAAAATGTAGTTACTCACATAATTATGAAAAAAATAACATAGGGTCAACACCATACACTTTGGTCGGACATTACAATAAATTCCGGACCCCCCAATACGTTTCCAACAAGTGATAATTTTAGTAAGTTTCTTAGCATTTTCAGCTTTTGACTTGTTGATACAAGTTTTCCTACAAAATTTGACACTCATACTACTTGTTTGGTCAATACCCGACCATGAAATATATTATTCCTTTTTCATGCCAACACTCAATTTCAATTTCTATATTTAGAATCTTAGGGATATGGGTCTCATGTTGGTGTAAATATGTTCACACTAATTCATGTGAACTAGTTATTTAATTACGCCTAATAAGCTCATTTGTGTAGCATATATATTTGTATTTGTAAAATAAGTTATTTTGGGAGATATTGTAATTCTTGTAACTTCTTGGAGTTATTTGAGAGATTCTCTCCACTCCTTGATTTATGGAGATAATATCATATCCTTGTTTAGAAAATACCACCTATTATTTGGGTGAGGATATGTGTTGTAATGAACTATTTATTTTGTGTTACCCATGTGTGAAACAACAAGGGTTTGCAATAATAATTTTATGTGCATTTTTTTGTAGCTTGCATTTTCTATTTGATTATGTGTTGGAGTTAGTGAAAATATATAATAAAATTCATTGATGATTTTCAAGGAAAATTTTGGTTTATTTCCATCATAATAAAAGTGATGTGTGTTTTATTTTTCAAGGAATTCAAAGCCTTAGTCAAAAACATTCACCACATTGTATTAAAAACTCCACACTTATAATGGAGGGGAATATGTAAGTAATACATTTAGATATTTTTATACTAATCATGGTATTTTTAATCAATATACATTGCCTTACACCCATTGGAAAAATGGAGTTGTTGAATGTAAAAATAAGACACTTAAAGGGATGGCTACTTGCATGATTCAGTCAAATAATTTGGCACTTGAATTCTAGGATGAAGCCATAAATTGTGCTAACTATATTCAAAATCGGATTCTGCATAAAGAAGTTCAAAGGATAACTCTAGAGGAAGAATGGTTACATGAGAATCCATATGTATCTAATGTTTGTTTTTTTGAAGTATAGCTTGGGATTTTGAACCTAATGAAAAAGTAAATACTTGCAACCAATAAGTAAATAACTCATATTTATTGGTCATTGTGAACATGTGAAGGCATATCATCTTTTAGATCCAAATATTTTTGAGGTACTTTACCGAAGGGATGTTTGTATTGATGAGACTGATTCTACCAATGAGGATCATGTATCTAATCAAAAATTGTCTCATACACACTGTCTCCTAGTTTAGATGATATGATTATTGATGATGATTTTGAAGAAGAGCCTATAGAGCCAATTCCACCTTCTCCTCCTTCACAACAACATCCAAAATGGTTGTAATCCACTCTTTAGTTTGCTGGTAACTTGGTTGGTGATCCTAGTGATCCTCGATGTATGAGAAATGATACTTCAAGAAATGTTGTTCCTTAGACTAATTCTATGCCTTCCGGAATGGATCTGGTAATTCAAGCTATTTCTAATGATCTAGTCACTTTTTTTGAAGCTTCTAGTCATCCCGAATGGAATATTTCTCTCTTTTGAAAAACAATACATATGAATTAATTCCTCTTCCTAAAGGAATAAAACTTGTGAAGTGTAAATGGGTCCATAAAACCAAATATGCTCCTATTGATCAATTGAAAAATACAAGACTCATCTTGTTGCTAAGGTATTTTATCAAGTTGAAGGAGTAGACAACTCGAGAATTTTTCTCCTATAACAAAGATGGATTTCATTGGCCTTGTTCTATCACTTGTTTCTTCTCATCGATGGTCATTATTTCATATGGATGTTATAGTGCCCACCCATATGGGACCCAAACACAAGACCAAATATACCAGAATATTTTTTTTATCATCATTTACTGAAAAAATTATGCAACACTACTTAGGTTCACAACACATTTCCCCACATCACATAAGACGACTATAAAAACATGAAGAGTATACAAATGATATGACGAAAATATATGCACATCAAGCCACACTATTAGAAATGAACAAGTACAAAACCATGACCCCACCATAATATGAATATCACCAATGGGAACTTTCCACATTACCACCTTTTCATGGTTACAACATTATCATACTCATATTTCATTATTTAACCTTAACAATTTAAAGAGTAATTAACATGAAAGCACACATTTTCCTTTTTTAGACCACATTTCTTTTGGTTCATTTAATACTTAACGAATAGTGGTTCCATCTAATTTAGTTTGTTTATCTTATTGCAAATAAATTATATAACTCGATTGTTAATTAGGAGTAACTTAACATTACACATTATAAGATTGGATTTCCAAATTAGAAACTATGTTTCCTCCATTACTTGTTTTCATGTGGATCAATTCACATCCACTTTCACAACATAAGAATGATCTAATAAAGTTATGAATAATCTCCACGGTACTTAAAATTCTTAGACCAATAAAAAAGATTATATTCTCAATAACAAATAGCAAGTTACAAATTTCCTTTATAATTAGTGTCTTAATGGTGCATTAATACATAACCTAATAATTTCGTGGTCCAAATCACTTTGCATCATTTTCACTTCTAATGGTGTTTAGTTCCTAGGATAACCACTTAAATGTGTTAATATGACATTGAGTCATTTAGAACACAAGGTGACACAATACCTTTATAACCATTGCAACTAATACACCTCCACACACCCGAAGACCCTCCACTAGGTTTATAGGGAAGAATCATGATCGAATTAATAATATCACTAGAATACAAAAGAATTTTTCTTGATCTCTTTTCCATGTTGCAAAATTACATTCCCAAATTTCCCTACTAATCAAATATTCTCATTGTTTTTCCCTCGATGCTTAGCCTCAAGAAAAATTTACAATTCCATAGCTTAGATCTCGCATCCCATAAGTCCCAAAAATGAATCTAAGCCTTAAAATAAAGCATCCCACATAACTTCAACACGCTGAAAAATAATTCCTAGTAGTGTTGATCCTTGGTACATTGGTGTTGTCATTTATGCCAAGTTGCATTGAGATATAAGGTGTGATTTGTAAAGTGAGGCTTAGTTCAGGGACATGAAGGTTGATTGGTAATGCCTTATCAGGTTCATTGAGCATTCAAGATGGGTTTAAGATGAATTTAGGGTGTCATAAGCTTGGTCGGTGAGGGAGGTTACCACTGGAGGTATGGAGATGGTTGGTAAGCCTATCATAGGTGTTCTACAGGTCATACATGATGATTATAGCATGTGCAAGAGATTTTGGAATGAGCAGCATGTCAAATGTTTGGAGTCACTATTGTAACTGGCTCATTTACATTTAGTTCTAGAGCCTAATGAGCTGTATGCGCTCAAATCAGGTCATGAGGAGACTATGTAAGCATGGGAGGATCCTAGGAACACTTTCTAGGGAATGTATGATCATATACAAGGCTTATTTTAGCTTTTGGAGACATAATTAAAATGTTCACCAAAACTACCGTTGAGAATTGACAGTGAATGCTGAGGTAAATGAGATTGGTATGAGCTATACATGAAAATTTATGGTATAACAAACTATGGAGTGTGTATAGGGATTTTTTTAGTGTTTCATGTCAATTTTCATCAAGTTCTGAAGAATTTTGTTAAAGTGATGAAAGTTTTTCTAAAACTAGTTTCTTAAGGAATGTAAATTGAGCACCCTATCTTCTTAGAATTTAACCAAAATTTTAGAGCCTCCTTCAGATAAATCATAGAATTAATTTTTTAAGATAACTTTGAGAATTAAAATTTTCAAAAATATTGAGGGAAATTAGATGAGAAACAAATAAGTTGTGTTCATTTTTAAGAGGGTTTTTGTCTTCTCAATCCTCATTCTAAAAGCTATAAGCACAAAATGACTTATTTAGCCTAAAAATTAACTATAAATGTCATGAAAACCCCTCAAAATTATATAAGGCATATTATAGGTCAAATTTATGGAATTTTTGTTCTCATGCGTGAATGTTCTGTATAGGTATGATTTTGTTTTGGAGAATTTTGACCATATAGTGAAAAGTTGAAGGTGTCAAAATGAGCCCATTCTAGTGAGAATATATGAGAGGTACTTATGGAATTAAATGAGGATATTTGAGTAAAATTCATATATGTAAAGCTCAATACTACTTTGTGTGAGTGGTGTGAAGATGTGGTTTACAATGTTCCTTGGTTTCCTTACACAAACATTGTCACAAGACATCTCGTGCTCTAAACTATTTTTGCCAACTTTCTCTTTACAAGTTACTTACCAAAGTTGATGGAGGATGTGTTTATGATTTACTTGATTTATCTTAGTTATAAGTGATTATATGAGTGTAGAAAGGGTATCAAGAAAGGTGCAAGTCAAAACTACTTTGTGGTCTGTCAAGAAACAATGAACTTTGATTGATAACTAGCTACAATAGTACACTTAACATCATAACCATTGCTCTCAAGCTGGTAGAGATGGTGTTCAATATTTTATTAAATCTCTTTTGTAAATATTTTCTAAGAAGGAACCTCCAAGTTAAAACTATCATGGGGTGCCTACTAAAATAATGCTCGTAGCCAAAACTTGTTTGTTCTTCATGTTCACGCTCTTGGTTCAAATCTATCTGGTATGAGAGTGCTCATATTGAAAATGATACAAAGAATGTTTTCTCATTAAAATAGTTGATTGGAGCTTGTGAAAATGTTTATATAAGGATGTATCTGCATTTTTCTTGAAGACTATGACCGTATTTCTTATTTACTTGTATATGATCGTGACTCAAAGTGTAAAACTTGAATATTTCCATATATCATGCAAGAGAATGGTTTAAATTTTTTTGAGAACATTTAATGAAGTTTTCATCCAATTGGTTTGGCATAAATAGTAATAAAAACATATGGGATGGTTAAGAACTCATAACCATGGTTTTATTCTCTAAAACCCTCATTGTGCATATTCATGGAAGATCATGCAAATTGGACCATGTTGGCAAGTTATGCGCTTATGTACGAATATAGAAGATGTGGAAATTTCCTTCTCCATTTTTTAGATGACCCCGAATACATGGTTGACCAAGAACCTGTTGCTTTGTTGAATATGTCCACCAAAGTTGCAAGAATGAGCATATAACACTTATTTCACTAAATTGGGACATATTCCAGTGAATTGAGACTCCAATATTTTAAATATTGGAAGAAATCCATCTCTGTTTTTGCATATATTAGATTCCATTTTTGTCTATATTGGATTCCATTATTACTATTATTGGAATCCAATAGCAGTAATATTGGATTCCAATATTGTCATTATTGGAATTATTCTAGTTCCAATTTCACTATTATTAGATTCCAATATCACTATTATTGGATTCCAAATTAGCTAATATTGGGTTCCAATATCACTATTATTGGATTCCAAATTGGCTATAGTTTCACTATTTTAGGATTTATATTTTGTTATTATTTAAATCCCCCACATAATCCAAGTGAACGTTATCTTACATAAACCAAGCAATCAAGTATCTTATATAAGCCAAGTGGTCACTATATTACGTAAGCCTTGCATCGAGTTATCTTTAATAATCCTAATGGTTGCTAACTTAAATGATTTGTACATGTGACTTGATTTTACTTGTGTTATTGGATACCTTTTTCTAAAGTTTTAGTATAAAATTTTTAAATTTTGAATTATACTTTTACAACTAGTGGTACTATACTACACATTACCAACCATCACATCATTGGCTTATGTGTACAACCATTAGCTTCTTTCCCCTATGGATTTCAAAAGTTATATGGCCTAGTGGCTATTGTGATGTAGTTTTTTTCTTACACACTAAAATTTAAATATTGAATCCAATGAGATCAGAAGTTGGTGATCACACTTCAATGTGTGAGAAAGCATAATTTTAATTTTGAAAACTTGCACTTGGACGTGACAATGATAGCTCATCATAGTGCGAGAGAGTCGTGGCCTCATACATCTACCAAGTGGGATTCATCGCATAATGAAGTGTGATCCATCACACGATGAAGTGTGATCCCTTTCATGATGAAGTATAATCCCTCGTATGTCTAAGTGTGATCCCTCGCACGGTGACATGCAATACCTCGCATGAAAAAGTATGAGAATTTTCAAGATAAAGTGTGAGCATTCACAATTGGAATAACAAGAATAGGGAATATATTTTAGGAATAGGTTTGCATGGACTAAATCCTATCCAATTTATTATAACCACTATTGTAATCCAATTTATAAATCCCGATTTTTGGATTTTAGTTTCACTATTTTAGGATTTCTAGTTTTTTATTATTTTAATCCCCCACATAAGCCAAGTAGTCGCTATCTTACATAAGCCTTGTAGACGCTATCTTCAATAAGCCTAGCGGTTGCTAACTTACATGATGAAAGTGCATGCTAGGTGAAATCAGCCTAGTGGGGTCAAAGTTACATCTGCCTTTTGGAAACTAAGTTACATAAGCCTTGTGGCCTCTAAGTTACATAATACCATGATAAGCCTAATGCGGTCACTATCTTACATAAGCATATAGGTTGTTAACTTATATAATCCTAGTGGCTAATATTTTACATAAGTGTATGGGTTGTTAACTTACATAAGCCTAGTGGTCGTTAATTTACAAAAGATTAGATTCATCTAGGTGAAGTAATCCTAGTGGCTAGAAAGTTACACTAGCCTACCGGTAGCAAGTTTCATAAGCCTACCAACCACTAAGCTACATAAAACTAACGGTTGCTAAGTTACATAAGCCTAGGTGCCACAAAGTTACATCAGCCTAGGGGTTACATTTGATGACCACTTACACATGTGTCAAGAAATTTTTAGATGATGGTAATTTTCCAATATTGCCCTTTAAAAAATACCAAACCGTAGTTATTGAAATTATTGAAATTTATATTTATTTAATATTTTATGTATATTATATATTGATATGATTTTTATATAAATCTATATTAAAATATATTTTGATATTATAAATATGCAAGTTGTGTGCGATAAAGTCAACTACTTTTATGCTTTTCCATTCTTTAAATCATAAAGAACAATAAAGAGTTGAGAATTACATTAAACAAGTTTTTTTGAGAAAATGGATTTGAAAGTATATTTCCATAGGAAATCAATCCTTCGAGAAAATTACATAAGCATTGATCCCTTGCAAGGGTATTAATTATTGTTCTTGAATTTGTGCAAGGTATTTCTAGATAGCTTCATGACCCCAATTCGGTATTTTAATTTGAACTCCTTTCCATGTTTTTCTTGGACTCCATGCCCAGATGACGTTATCTATATCAATATCTGATGTGTCCCTTGATTTTTGCCACCATTGATTTTTCAACAAACATTCCTCGTACCTTTCTTTTTCTATATTTTATTTTCCTGTGGGTTCCCACCAATGTACCCTTATCTTTTGAGTTTTTGTGTGAACATCCTGTATTAGTTTTAGTTCTTCCTTTCCCATCCATATAGGTACATTATCATTAGCTTGTCTTACTAGTATCATCTTCCCAACATTCACATCCACTACTAGGTTGAATTCCTCTTGAAGTCTATCAAAAATAGGTCCAACATATATATCCTTATTTGAAAGAAAATTTTGACAAAGAGTAGTTATCCATGTCAAGACGTGGTGCACCCACTATCTGATCATACATTGCGCTATCCTGAATTGTTTTTGGCCAAAAATTATCTCTTCTCGTCATGTTACAATTGAAAAGGGAATTTCTAGGGCATGTAGAACATTTTTCCAATATGCAATCTTTGGAGCATAATATGATTCTCCACCATCTATTGAACACTTTTCCCGAAGTGTGTAATGTATGCCCGAATGCCTCTCTGCATGTCTTTCATCTCTTTAGGTTCTTTGAATGGTTCCAATGGAGGATCCCCTTTGGGAAACAAAGGTTTCCGTCTATTTTTTTCTAGATCTCAATTGAGTGTGACTAGATAGACTCCAATATTGATGCTTTTAACTATATGACAAGTTTTTTGTCTTTAACATAGAATTTAAACATATTTGGTTTCTTTGATACCCATGATCTTATGGTTACCATATAGCAAGTGTGGTTCCATAAAGGCCTTAAAGTTGTAGACTTTCTTGATAAGGTATGGAGTGAATGTGTTGGACTCCTCTTGGCATGTTCTAGAAGTGTCCATTATTTGTGGCAAAGAGAATGTATCTAATTTGCACAATGTTGTTGATAATCAGCCAAATGTCCCATCTATGTCCTCATGTGTGTGACCCACTAGAAGGAAACTTGCATACACCGTGTTTGAAAATCCTTCTAGCTATTAATATGGATGTAAATGCAAATAATGTGTGATTTTTTTGTCACTTGCAGCATTATCTAGTTACAAGTAGAGAGTTAGTGGTTTTTTTCTAAATGAACTTGAACAACTACTTACAGTATTAGTTGTATAAGCACCCTCATTTTTCTTCTTGTATTCCTCAGACCGCCATATGCATTATTTTGCAATAGTGCATCATGTAATGGGTGTTTTGACATCCCACTAATATATACAAAATCACCATACTGATCTATAAGTGGTTCTTATAGCTTCCGGATACATAGTGTCAATGATGTTATTATGAATTTTTTTCCTCGCTAAACAAAAGGGAGACCAAAGTTCCTGAAACCCCCTATTTTTTTCCCATGTGTCAGTATACCATTCAAGGTAATGGGAAGAGTAATAGCATTTCTTATTGATTTTTATTTTTTTCCCATCCTTGGTATAGTAGTTTTCATCTTGTCCATTTTTTCATGCACAATGCTCAAATAGCTATTAGGATTTTGTTATGATTGCACTCTACATGCATAGTAATTTAGATGACAACTTCAAATGTAATCGTTGTGCCATTTCTGACATTTATCTATTTGTGTTAGTTTTTTTGGACATGAGGTCATTGCACATTTGTTATTAAACTCTGTACACTTGTCACATTTAGTGAAGAAGTTGTTCATGGTGATTAAAATGTAGGAGAAAATATCTTACCATTTTTTGCTGCGATTTGACTTTGACATTTTAGGAACACCCAACAGTGAAAGGCTCTCATTACACTTTTGTAGTATGTAAACAAAACTATAACATGTAGGCAACAATCTCATTGTTACTTTATTACCATCTTGCCCCACTGAACGAGACATGTGTGGGGATATATCAGAATTCTTCTCCACCATTTTGGATATCAATGCAATAGTTGCAAAAGTGTTTGCCATTTGTTTTTGTTTTCTTGTATTTCCATTTACTAACCTCCTCTCACCATTAAACTAATATTGTATGTATCTATAATAGGTTCTTTTCATGATTCCATGACATTTGTACCATGAATTATGACATACATACCTTCCACATAAATTCAATTTATCTATACCATGTTCTAAAGTTTGACCTTGATCACAACTGATAACATTTTTGGTGAATGTATTAATTACAAAGTTATTAATGTCAGGTTCATTCATATCTATAATTTAAATTCCAACTGTGATGAAAAATGCTTAGAGATAGATTAGAGAGACATCCTTCCTTGTAGAGCAAGGTTTTTCTCAACTTCGACAAAAAATATTCTCTTGATTTTTCATCATTTTTCATTTCCTTTGATGTACTCAATGGAGTATAATTTACCTTTTGGTATTTACATGCATTGTAAGGTCTTTTTATCAGTTTTCATTACTACTACTTGATCCATAGGGATCTAAAATGACACAACTTCATCGGATCAACATGTAATAAAGAAGGAAAATTAAGAAACAAAGGTTTTGTCTATATGTTAATAGAACCGATACTCTTTGGATAGTGGTGGTTACATACTTGCCACCCAACTAGGGAGGCGATCCCGTAACCACCACCCGATCAAGGTGACGGTTATGTCGCTTTTGGACAGACAGAAAGCAAAATTTGAAATGAATAGTCTCAAAATTGAAAATATTGTTCATGTCTCTTCTCTTCCATGACTTTTCCCATCCTCTAGTGCATGAGAGGACATGAGAAAGGCTATAAATACATGTAGGAAGGATATTTTTGATTATCGGAAGAAAGAGACTTCATGGAAGTAAGTGTAAGAGTTCTAAAGTGTTGGAATTGAGTTTGTAGAAGAAATATTTTGAGAAAAGAGCAAATCAAGTAGTTGGTAAGAAGTTTGAGACATTGTCAATTTCCTTTCACACTTATTATAAAGTTTGTATCTCTTATATTTTGAAGTTTCCAATACAAAAAAAAGGGAAGAAAGAGTTGTTTTCCCTTCCCGACTTGGTTTTCCTCCTCTGGAGGTTTCTAGGATAAAAATCCTTTGCATATGTGTGTTAATTCATTTATTTTGAAAATTTTAGTTCAAGGTATAAAAATTCAATCACTAGCTCAACTATCATTTTTCTATTTGAAACTAGAACAATAGTATAAATTTGGTTTTGTGAACAAATTCCAAAGTAGATAGTTTACTGAGATCATTTTCGTATCGTAGAGATAATAAGTATCCGAAGTTTGGTATTCGTTCTTTTATTTGTATGATAGTGACAAGATCTAAAGGAAAAGAGGGTTAACCTTATAATCCAAATATTTCTACAAGGAAGTGGAAATAGAGAATTCTGGGAAAAATGGAGGAAGAGAACTTGGTTTGTAAAATCAAGATGCTAGAGACCATAATAAATAGGATGTTTAGAAGCAAGAAGAGCTTGCAGATTTGCCATAGATGGCTTCTGTTAAGCAATACTCCATGGACTCGGTGGTTCAAGGCTTAGCCAAACAAATTAGCATAGGGAGGAGCCACGATGAGGAATAATATTGGGAAGAGCGTGAAGAAGATACTTTAATGGCAAGAGATAAGGTAAAATATGATCATGCTCCTTTTAAAGTTGAAATTAAAAGATTTGAAGGACAAGTAGATGCAGAATTACTTGATAAATGGTTAAAACAATTGGAATTCTACTTTAGCATCCATAATATCACTAAGGCACAAAGGATCACCTTTGCACATCTCAAAATGGGGGGACATGTTCTAGTTTTGTGGGAAACCCATCTATCCACTTGTGAAAATAAGAAATGTCCTACTGTGAAATCTTGGCAAGAATTTAAAAAATTACTTAGAGCTAAATTTTATCCTATTGGCCACAAAACTGGTCAAATGATTAAATGGCGGTATTTAAGAAAAGGAAGTGGTCAAAGTGTGCAGGACTATACTACGGAGTTTTAAAGGCGAGCCATGTTCTTAAACATGGACTTGGAGGATGAGGATATTTCGACTAAGTACTTTAGAGGAATTCACACTCACCTTCAAATAAAATTCATATCCACGAAGCCCAAAGATCTCAACCGGTGTGTGTGCGGGCATACTATATAGAAGATGAAAAGAAGCAAGGAGAAGCATAACCAAGGGAAAAGAAGTGGATAAATCATTAGAAGAAAGGACATGGGAAAACAAGTAACAATGGTAAGTGGAAAGGTAAAGGTAAACAAGGTGCCACTACTTTAAGTAATTATAAAGATCCCAAGAATTTTTTTCAAGAATCTGTGATATCAATGGTCATACCGATGCTACATGTTGGAAGTTATATCCGGAGTTACATCCAATAACCGAATGAAGGACTCAAAGAACTACATGACAAGCTGTAAAGATAGAAGAGGAGGTAGAAATAAAATATGACTTTGATCTAGATGAGAGGCTTGGATGCATGACCACCATCATGGATAGCCAAGAAGAGGAGATGAGTGGACTATTCTAGATCAAAATCTAGATCAAGATAACTAAGGTAAATGTTTTGGTTGATACTGGTTTGTAGTCTAACTTGATTTTTGAAGCAGTTGTAAAGAATCTTGGTCTTGAGACTTACAAGCATCCACACCCTTATCCTTTGGGTTGGGTGAAGAAGGGTGTTGAAATTCAAGTAACAAAAAGATGTAAGGTAAAGTTTGGGATAAATTCCTAGTATATTGATGTATTGGAAGAATATGTTATTTCGTTTAATGATTTTGATGTTGTATTTGGGATTCCTTACTTATATATCAAGGATTATATATTTATGACAAGGGAAAAAAGATACAGATGGTTCAATGATGGGATCAAATACAACATCTAGGCACACTAATGTAATACATGAGTTGTTATGGTGAGTGTTAACCAAGCAAAACAACTTATTCAGAAAATCATAATAAGTTTTTTACTATTAAAGGATAAAAAATATGGGGTAAAGTTTCAAATATTTCTAGCCAAGGAAAAAAAAAGATTTGGATTGTATTATTCTATCTTTGTAGGAATTTTTCAGGCTCCCAGGTGGGCTAATACCACCAAAATGGGAAGTAGAGCATGATATTTAGCTATTGTCAGAGTCCCCTCTCTTGAACATTGGCTTGTATAGGAAATCCTTGCTTTGGAGGGTAATGAAATAAAGAAATAACTCTAGGAACTATTAGACCAGGGTGTGATATGGATGAGCACCTCATCATGTGGTTCACCTATTGTGATGGTACTCAAGAAGGATGGTTCTTGGAGAATGTGCATCAACTACGGATTTTTGAAAAGATCACCATAAAGAATAGATATCTACTTCCCTAAATAGATGATCTCTTGTACTAGCTTCAAAGATGCCAAATTCTTCATGAAGTTGGATCTCAAGTTAGGTTATCACCAAGTCATAATGAAGGAGCAGGATATATGGAAGACTACCTTCAAGACAAAACATGGTCAGTATGAGTTGTTAGTAATTCCATTTGGTCTATGCAATGCACCCGATACATTTATGAGATTGATGAATGATGCATTGTAGAATTTCATAGATTCATGTGTCAATTTTTATCCGGATGATTTCTTGATTTTTAATGCCACATGACAAGAACATCTAACTCATTTACAACAAGTCTCGCAAGTTCTTACGATGAAATAACTACTTTGTAATATGAAGAAATGTGAATTTTACAAATAATCACTTGTAAAGCTTGGACATGTGGTTAGAGGAGGAGAGCTATGAGTGGATCCCAAAAATTTGGAATCCATCACCAATGTCCAACACCAACAGGAGCCACAGTGACTAGGAGTTTTTTGGGAGCAATAAAGTACATGTGGAATATCATTCTCGGATTCTCCATGATTGTAAAACCTCTACACACAAAGTGGCTTGTAAAGAGTAAGGGTTTTGACTAGGGTAAGGAACAAGAAAAATCTTGTGAGTTATTAAAATACAAGATTAGTCATACACTAGTGCTTGTTCTTCCTAATTTGTAGCAACCATTTGAATTAGAGATAGATGCAGGTGATTATGTCATGGGTGCGGTGTTGCTTTAGGGAGGTAAACCCATATGCTATCATTATGAAACTTTTACTTTAGTAGTTAAAGGATATTCAATATATGATAAGAAAATATATGCACTAGTTCGAGGTAATTAAAAATTGTAATCATGATTTTTGGATAAAGAAACTATTGTGCACACTTGACCACAAACATCTCTAGTATTTGCAAGCACAATCTAAATTATAGCAGGAAAGGCACTACAAATGGATGGGGTTCCTTAAGTATTTTCACCTAGTGATCAAATACAAGAAGAGTAGTTAAAAATTAGTGGCGTACATGTCATGTAGGCCACCTACATAGGATAATTATTCCTTCTTGGAAACTATCTCTCGATCGAGCCCTTCATGAAGGAAGCTTTGAGAGAGGCATATGCCTAGGACAAAGACTTTGGGGTGATATTTCAACAGCTTATAGTTCCAAGGTTCCGAGGGGACGGGGATTGAAGATTTTTATCTTAAGGATGGGCTACTCTACGATGGGGGAAGGTTTTTGTGCCTAAAGAAGAAAGACTTCTATTGATGAGTGAAGCACATACCTTGAAAGTAGCACAACATTGCAGTGTTGGTAATACCCTAGCCCACTTTCAAAGCTACGTGTGTTGGCCCAATATGTAAGAAGAAGTATCAAAATTTATATGTGGATGTAAACTTTGTTATACCAATGAACCTAAGACTAGGAAGCAGGGGTTTGTATATGCCTTTTCTAGTACCTACTCATCCGTGGGAGGACATTTCTATGGAATTTGAAGGAGGATTACCCATATCTAAACGTGGCCATGACTATCTCTATGTTGTTGCTAATATATTTAGTAAGATGTGTATTCTTATGGATTGTAAAAAGACAAGAAACTCACATGAGCCAATAGATATTTTCTTTACTAATGTATGGGTGAATTTTGTCTTGCAAAAGTATATTATTTCTAATAGGGATTCTAGGTTTTTGGGGAAGTTTTGGAATAATTTGTGGGACAAGATAGATAAAAGGTTATAGAGGAGAATGAATTTCCATCCACGTAGACATGATAGATAGACAGAGGTGGTGAATATGAATTTGGTACAATTGATCAAAGGGTATAATAGCAAATACTCAAGGACTTAGGATGAGTCCTTATCCTACATTCATCATTCCTATAATCAGCAAGATATACATCCCCTATGAATTCACCATTTGAAGTATGTTTGGGATATCTATCTACAAATTTGTTGGACATAACAGCTTGGGCAACAAGATGAGGAGGAGACACGAGACACAAAGATGACTAGAGCAAAAAATTTCATTGAGAGGATCTAGAAAATCCATCTCAAATTCAAAGAATAGTTAGAGAAATGTCAAGCCAAGTACAAGGCCAAGCACGATCAGCACATGAGAGAGCATAAGCTTCATGTTAGAGATAGATTTTGGATTTACTTGAGAAAGGAGAAACTACAAGGTCAAGCATGGAATTTCAAGCCACTACGATATGGACCCTTCACCATATTGGAGCAGTCGGAGAAAATTCATTTTGACTTGATTTTCTGCCATTTATGAGGATGTACTCAGAATAAACTATGAGAACTTGCACCTATATGACCCATCCATGAGAGATGAAGATGAAGAACTAAAGTTACTACCTTACATTGAGGAATTCATCTTGGACTCACGAGGTGAATTGGAGGAGGATGTAGTGGAACAAAAAAATGTCAAATAGACTAGAAGAGGTCCGCAGAGGCTTGGCAGGTAGACTAAAAGGAAGACACCAAGGTAGGCCTAATGGTACTCAAAGGAGCCAGTGAGGGAATTATTTCCTCATCTACTCCCCCACTAAGATTTTTTGGGACCAAAAGCCTCCTAATCAGGGGAGGTGTGATCCATAGGGATCAAAAATTACTCTACTTCATCAGATCAAACAACAAAAAATAAGGAAAATGAAGAAACGAAGGTTCTATCTATATGTTAACAGATCCTCTCGCTTTTCGCACTGTGGTTATAGAACCATTGCTAAACTAGGGAAGAGGTCTTGTAACTATCACCTAGCCAGGTGGCGGTCTTATGACCTTTGGTTTGCATTAGGTGGCGCTTCTATCACTTTCGGATAGAAATTAAAATTCTAAACAAACAGTCCCAGGTGGAAAGGTTGTCTCTCGTCCTTTGTCACCATGACCTTTCCCATTCTCCAATACATCGGAGGACATGAAAAATTCTATAAATACGTGTAAGAAGGAGAGTTTTGATTATCGAAGCAAGAGACATCATGGGAGTAAGTGTAAGAGTTATAAAGTGTTGGAATTGAGTTTGAAAAAAAGAGTTTGATAACACAACAAGAAAGTAGTTGGGAGGAAGTGTGAGACATTTTCAATTTCCTTTCACACTTATTATAAAGTTTGTATCTCTTATATTTTGAATTGGCCAATAAAGCAAAAAGGGAAGAAAGAGTTGTTTTACCTTCCGACTGGTTTTCCTCCTCTTGAAGTTTCTAGGATAAAAATCCTTGGTGTATGTGTGTTAATTCATTTCTCTTGTAAATTTTAGTTCTAAGGCATAAACAATTCAATCACTAGCTCAACTGTCATTTTCTATTTGAAAGTAGAACAATAGTATAATTGTGGTTTTGTGAATGAATTCCAAAGTAGATAGTTTACATATCATTTTGGTATAAGAGATAACAAGTATCCAGGACTGTGGTATTCATTCTTGGATTTGTATGAAACTGACGAGATCCAAAAGGAAATTAGGCTTTACCTTGTGATCCATATATTTCTACAAGGAAGTGGAAAAAAAAGAATTTGGGGACAAATGGAGGAAGAGAACTTGGGCCATAAAATTGAGATGCTTTGAGACCATGATGGATAGGATGTTAAGAAGACAAGAAGATCTTGCATATTTACAAAATATTGCTTCCTGTAAGCAAGACTCCATGGAATTAGTGGTTTGAGGCTTAGTTGAAAAATTTAGCATATGGAGAAGCATGAAGAAGAGACTTCAATGGAAAGAGAGAAGGTAAAATCTGATCATGCTCCTTTTAAAGTTGAAAGAAATTTTGATATTAAAAGATTTGAAGGACAAGTAGATGCAGAATTTATTGATAAATGGTTAAAACAATTGGAAGTCTACTTTAGCATCCATAATATCACTGAGGCATAGAGGATCACCTTTGCATGTCTCAAAATGGAGGGACATGCTTTGGTTTTGTGGGAAACCCATCTAGCCACTTGTGAAAATAAGAAACGTCCTATTGTGAAATCTTGGCAAGAATTTAAAGAATTAATTAGAACTAATTTCTATCCTATTGGCCACAAGACTGACCAAATGATTAAATGGCAATATTTAAGACAAGGTAGTGGTCGAAGTGTGTAAGACTATACTACAGAGTTTCGGAGGCAAGCCATGTTACTTAAGATGGACTTGAAGGATGAGGATATTCTTACTAAGTACTTGGGAGGACTTCACACTCAGCTTCGAATAAAATTCATATCCATGAAGCCCAAAGATCTCAATGAGGTATGTGTGCAGACATACTATATATATGATGAAAAGAAGTAAGGAGAAGCAGAGCCAAGGGCAAAGCATTCAATAAATCAAAAAAGAAAGAACATGGGAAAACAAGTAACAAAGGTAAGTGGAAAGAAAAAGGTAAACAAGCTTCCACTACTTTAAATACTTATAAAGATCCCAAGAATATTTGCAAGAAATGGGATATCAATGGTCATACTTTGTTCGCTACATGTTATAATTTGTATGCGAGAGTTACATATGAAGAAACGAACCAAGGACACAGAATTCCATGACGTTTTAAAGACAAAAGGGGAGATAGAAATCGAATATGGATCTATTGAGATAAGAGGCTTGGATGCATGGCCACCAACATTGAAAACTAGGAAGAGGAGATGAGTAGACTATTCCATATCAAAATCTAGATCATGAGAACTAAGGTAAATGCTTTGGTTGATATCGGTTCTAAGTCTAACTTGATTTTTGAAGCAGTTGTAAAGATGCTTGGTCTTTAGAATTACGAGAATCCACACCCTTATCCTTTGGGCTGGGTGAATAAGGGTGTTGAAATTTAGGTAAATAAAAGATCTAAGGTCAAGTTTACGATAAATTCCCAAGATATTGATGTATTGGAAGTTGATATTATTCCACTTGATGCTTTTGATGTTATTTTTAGGAGTCCTTACATGTATATTAGGGATGCTATATTTATGACAACGGAAAACCAATATAGATGGGTCAAGGATGGGATCAAATATAACATCTTGGCACACCAACATAAGACACAGGTTAGTATGGTGAGTGTTAACCAAGTAAATTGACTTGTTCAGGAAAATCATAATAAGTTTTGTTTATTGTTGTTAAAGGATAAACAAGATGGGGTAGAAGTTTCAAATATTTCTAACCAGGGAAAACATGATTTAGATACTATTATTCATTCTTTTCAGTAATTTTTTCAGGATCCCAGGTGGATACCACCAAAATGGGAAGTAGAGCATGCGATTCAGCCATTTTTAGAGTCACCTCTACTGAAAATTGGGTTATATAGGAAATCCTTGATGGAGAGTACTGAAGTATAGAAACAACTCTAGGAACTACTAGACTAGGTTTTGATACATGTGAGCACCTCACCATGTGTTTCTCCTATTGTGATGGTTTTGAAGAAGGATGGTTCTTAGAGAATGTGCATTGACTATGGTGCTTTGAACAAGATCACCATAAAGAATAGATATCTAATTCCCCACATATATGATCTCTTAGATCAGCTTCAACATGCAAAATTATTCATGAAGTTGGATCTTAAGTTAGGTTATCACCAAGTCGAATGAAGGATCAAAATACATGGAAGACTACCTTCAAGACAAAACACACGGTTTGTATGAGTGGTTAGTACTTCCATTTGGTTTATGCAATGCACCCGCTACATTTATGACATTGATGAAGGATGTATTGCAGGGATTTCATAGATTCATGTGTCATTGTCTATCTAGATGATATCTTTATTTTTAGTACCACATGGGAGGAACATATAACTCATTTATAGAAATTCTAGTAAGTTCTCACGTAGAAACAACTACTTTGTAATATGAAGAATTGTGAATTTTCCAAACAATCACTTGTCTATATTGGACATGTTGGTGGAGGAGGAGAGATATGAGTGGATCCCAAGATGGTGGAAGCCATTACTAAATG
This sequence comes from Taxus wallichiana var. yunnanensis, assembly GCA_018340775.1. Lineage (NCBI taxonomy): Eukaryota > Viridiplantae > Streptophyta > Pinopsida > Cupressales > Taxaceae > Taxus > Taxus wallichiana. The sequence continues at coordinate 850,213,571 of CM031234.1, forward strand.
GCCAAAACTAACAGGACCCAAAGAGACTAGTAGTTTTGTGGGAGCATTAAAATACATGCAGAAGTTCATTCCACACTTCTCTGCAAGATTGCAGCACCTCTACACACAAAGTGGCCAAAAAGAGTAAGAGTTTTGACTAGGGTAAGGAACAAGAAAAATCCTTTGAGTTATTAAAATACAATATTAGTCATGCACTATTTCTTTCTCTTCCAAATTTGCAGCAACCCTTTGAAGTAGAAATAGATGTCGATAGAGATAGATGTCCAGGTTGCTTCAGGGAGTAAACTTGTATGCTATCATTCTCGAAACTTTTACTTCAATAGTTAAAGGATAGTCAGTATATGATAAGGAAATGTATACACTAATTTAGGTAACTAAAGATGGAATCATTATTTGTTGGGTAAACAAATTATTGTGCACACCGATCAAAACCTCTCCAAAGATTTGCAAGCACGTCTAAATTGCAGTGTAGGAAAAACACTACAAATGGATGGGGTTCATTAGTAATTTCATCTAGTGATTAAATAAAAGAAAGGTAGTACAAATTTTTTGGCAGACATGTTGTGTTGGCCATATACATAGGATAATTACTCCTACTTGCCCATTATCTCTCAAATTGATCCCTTCACGAAGGAAGATTACGGAGAGGCATATGCCCAAGACAGAGACTTTTGGGTGAATTTTTTTCAAAAGTAGTCCCAATTGATGAGAGGATGGGGATTGAAGATTTTTATCTCAAGGACAGACTACTCTACCGATGGCAGAATATTTATGTTCCTAAAGAAGAAATACTTCTATTGGTGAGGGAAACACACACTGTGAAAGTAGTGGGACATTTCGATGTTGGTAAGACCCTAGCCAACATTCAAAGTTATGTTTATTGGCCCAATATGCAAGAAGTATCAAAATTTATGTGGATGTAAACTTTGTTGTACCATCAAGCCTAAGACTAGGAAGCGTAGTTTGTATATGCCTTTCTCAAGACCTACTCGTCCATGGGAGGACATTTATATGGATTTTTAGGAGGATTACTTATATCTAAACATGGCCATGACTATATCTATGTTGTTGTTGATATATTTAGTAATATGTGTATTTTTATGGCATGTAAAAAGACAATAAAATAACATGAGGCAAAAAAGATTTTAGTTGCTAATATATGGGTGAATTTTGGCTTGCTAATGTCTATTATTTCTGACATGGATTCCGTGTTCTTGGTGAAGTTTTGGAATACTTTGTTGAACAAGATGGATACCAGAGTTACAGAGGGAGCATGGATTTCCATCCATAGACAGATGATGGACGATAAAGGTAGTGAACAAGAATTTGGTACAGTTGATTAGAGGGTATAATAGAAAATACCTAAGGACTTGGGATGATTCCTTAGCCTACATTCAACAATACTATAATCGGGTAGTACACACATCCAATTTGAAGTCACCATTTGAAGCATGCTTGGGATATCTACCTACAAATCCACTAGAAATAGCAATTGGGTAGCAGGATAAGGAGGAGACATGAGACACAGAGGTGAATAGAGTAAACAAATTCATTGAGAGGATCTAGAAAATGTATCTCAAAGTCAAATAATAGTTAGAGAAATCTCAAGTCAAGTAAAAGGATAGGCATGATCAACATAGAAGATAGCATAAGATTCATGTTAGAGATAGAGTTTGTCTTTACTTGAGTAAGGAGAGACTACAAGGTCAAGCACGAAATCTCAACCAACTATGATATGGACCCTTCACCATATTGAATAAAGATAGAGAAAATTCCTTTCGACTTAATTTTCTGCCATTTATGAGGATGTACTTAGTAATAAACTATGAGAAATTACATCTATATAAGCCATCCATGCTAGATGAAGATAAAGAACTAAATTTACTACCTTTCATTGAGGATTGTGTCTTGGACTCACAAGGTGAATTAGATGAGGATGTAGTGCTGCGGTAAAAGGTTAGAGAGAATAGAAGAGGTCCACATGAGTCTTGACAGGTTGGACTTACAGGGAAGACACCAAGGCAGGCCTGATAGTACTCAAAGGAGCAAGTGAGGGAATTATTTCCTCATCTACTCCCCCACTAAGATTTTATGGGACAAAAATCCTCCTAAGAACGGGAGGTGTGATCCATAGGGATCCAAAATGACTCTACTTCATCAGATCAAGAAACAACAAAGAAAGAAAATGAAGAAATAGAGGTTTTGTCTATATGTTAACATAATCATTGCTCTGTGTAGAGTGACGGTTATAGAATTGCCACCCATTTAGGGCAAAGGTCTTATAACTACCGCCTAGCCAAAGTGGCGATCTTGTGGATATTTGTCGGTCTATATTGGGAAGTGGTCTTGTCACTTTCAGACATAAAATAAAATTCAAAATGAACAGTCCTAGAATTGAAAATTCTTTTCATGTCTCTTCTCCTCCATTATCAAAATTCATACATGAGAAAGGTTATAAATACATGTAGGAAGGAGAGTTTTGATTATTGGAAGGAAGAGACTTCATGAGATTAATTCTAAGAGTTCTAAAGTGTTATAATTGAGTTTGAAGAAGAAAGAGTTTGAGAAAAAAGTAGTCAAGTAGCTGGGAGGAAGTGTTAGACATTGTCAATTTCCTTTTGTACTTATTGTAAAGTTTGTATCTCTTATACTTTGAATTAGACAATAAAGTAAAAAGGAGAAAAAGAGTTGTTTTCCTTCCCTGGCTGGTTTTCCTCCTTTGGAGGTTTCTAGGATAAAAATACTTTGTGTATGCATGTTAACTGATTCATATGAATTTGGGTGTACCAGTTGAGGCAATGGATCCTCAAATGCATGCAACATTTCTACCGACAACTCTTTTGGAATATATTTTAGCCTTACTTCCATAATGGAACCATCTTGATGGGCCAACTAGTGGTAGGCTATTAGATGAGAGATCCTTTTGATATGAGAAACCCTTGCAAAAAGGAATAATTAATTTATCAACATGCACCCCAAATGTATTTCCATCTAATTTTTTAAAGTGCACCATGTCTCCTTCACATACATTTGTAATTATTGCTTCTGCAAACAAATTTTGTTATTTTGAACAAAAATGTATCAACTTGGCATTAACCCCTTGAAAATTCAAATTGATTCATTGTTTGATGTGGTGGTTGTTTCTTGGAGTTCATAATTTCCATTCACACGAAGTGTAGTTCTTGTTTCTAGATAAACTAATTTTTTGATTGGCCAAGAAAACTTCATTGTTGCATTGTAGACTTGGATAACAATCATTGCATGTAGTTATAATATTCTCCACAAAAACACCAAAGTGTGTGGGTCCCAACACCACTCCCAAAATCACATGTTGTTCTTGTACTAAGGATATAAACCCTTCAACTATGTCACCTTATTTCTAAGGACACTTATGTTTTAGCACCACATAGGTTGTAGAAAATTCATCCATGTCTTTAGGAGTTGTGAAACAATGGCTATCACTAGTAGAATTCAAACCCTCATCCTCATTAAATGTATCCTCTGAGTCACTTCTCATGATGTTTTGAATTCCATCACCCCCACATGTGAAACATTTGAAATCACATGCTTAATCATTTTCTTCCTTTCCCATGGGATAAAGTATCCCTTGTTTTCAATTTCTACTATGGTTTCACAATCATCAATTTTGTATGGCAGTCTCACTCTTCCATTGAATACAATACTTATTGTGACAACAAATAAGCTAGACCCCATGTCTCTACAATGGAGTGTATCTTTGGATGGATAAACTAGTCCCTCCACAAATTTCACACCTTTGGATAGTAAATCCACATGTGCTCCTTCAAAAATAGAGTTCATTTTCAACTATATCCACAAATAAAAAGAGAAAATTAGTACAAAGAACACTTAAATATTTAACATTAGTGTGGAGAATTGAAATCACAATGAGAAAATAAAAATATACATCTTATATGAACATCTTTAAAACCTCATTTAATCCAAATCTTTAAACATATAACAAATTGTTTTACACCCTTTAGATCTCATTATTGTGTATATATTTTATCCATAAACCACATAGTGTAGGGGAAAGATTAAGATTTTTATAATGCACACATTTTCTTTTGTGCATTTAAATTTTTTTGAAAAATTATTTCTAAGGGATTAAAAATAGGTACTTTTTAGTACAAAGAAAATTAATATTGGCCCTTTCTTGTGAATGAAATCACCTTTTTGGGATAACTGATGTGTCACCTTTTTATTGGTTTTTTGTACATGTGACTTGATTTTACTCATCTTATTGGCTACCTTTTTTTCTAAATTCTTAGTATACAAGTTATAAATGTTGACTTTGATTTTTACAACTAGTGGTACTATACTACACATTACCACTCACAGTCATTGGCTTATGCACAGTCATTGGCTTCTTTCCCCTATGGCTTTCAATAGTTGTATAGCCTAGTGGCGTTGTGACGTAATTATTTTTTTACACGCTAAAATTCAAATATTGACTAGAATGGGAGGCCAGAAGTTGGTGATCACACTTCAATGTGTGAGTGGTGCAATTCCAAGTTCAAAAACTCACACTTGGACGTGATAGTGATAGTTGATCGTAGAGCAAGAGATTCACGGCCTCATACATCCACCAAGTTTGATTCCTCACATGTCAAGTGTGATCCCTCACATCCCTCACATGTCAGTGTGATCCTCATCCCTCACACATGAAGTGTGATCCTCAGTACATCAAGTGTGATCCCTTCAAAAAGTATGTGCATTTTCAAGATGAAAGTGCGAGATTCACACTTGGCCTTATATTTAGGGCCATTAATATTGTGTCAAAGTAAATCGTTCATGTATTTAATTCTCTAATTGTATAGCTATGCTTATTTTATGGTATAGAGTTCAAGTTTTAGTCTTTATTTGATTAATGATGGTGGTATATGCTTTGATTCAATTATGTGTATTAATTGTTTCTAAGATTTTTATATCCTACGTAATATTTTAACAATATAAGTTTATTTTTAATAATTTAGACTTTATTTGATTAATGATGGTGGTATATGCTTTGTTTCAATTATGTGTATTTAATTTTTTTCTAAGATTTTTATATCTTTGTTTTTAATAATTGTATATAATATTGAGTAGAAGTAACACATGCTACATAGTTTTTATTAATAATTCTCAATATTAAAGACTTAATTTCAATTAAATTTTGAAATTAAGTCTCAAACAATGTCGAATTGTAGTTTTCATACATTAAAAATTATGTTATAAAAATGTTACCTTAATTTTAGATCATGTTGTCGTGTGTATAATTTTATCCATAAACCTCATAGTGTAGGGGAAAGATTAAGATTTTTATAATACAATAACAATTACACTTTTTTGTAAGGTCAAATGTTACATAATTAATATTGTGCTTCCCTAAACATTAAATGGCCATTAAACCATGTAATGTAAAATCCACCACTTGAGAGTATGTTTTTATTTTTTTATACATATTTAATATTAAGTGGTACAATATTAAATTTTAATCCACACAAACTCTCTAACGTCTTATATTTAATGCAATAAAATGGAAAATTATATACTCATTTCAAAGGACGACCACACCAAAACAAGGAGCACATACACAAATGGGGGAAGAACAAAGTTACAAAAAATTAAAAGAGGTAAAGCATTGTTATTTTATTTTGAAGAATTTCAGTTTATACACCCATTTCACAGTGATTATAAATATTACATTTGTTAGTAGGTAATTAACCAATTTTCAATGGTTCTCCACATGTTTTGATTATGTGATTTTACAGAGCATGGACCCCTTGTATATTTATTTTTAGAAAATGGAAAATGAAATTAAGTTTAGATAAAATATGGAGTACATAAATTGTTTCATTTTGATTGTTTATAGTAACTAATAAATTTTAGGACATGGAAATATCACCATTTTCCTTGTTTTCACATTTTGAATCACAAGTTTTCAAATCAACTCCAAGAAACTATGCAGACAATATGGTTTTTTCAACACAACTAAGCAACTTCCATGTAAAGGACTTCTACGTGTAAAACTTAGATGGAAATAGTGTCTCAAATTTTAAGAGAATACAAGTGGCACACAAAAATTGGGTCCTTGCATTCCACATTCACAAATCGATCTAAATTCTCCATATATTGTTGATGATGTTGATGATTCAAAATTAGAAGAAACATTTTCAATAACCCATGCATATGAAAGAGATAGAAATAAAGAGGAGCTGATGAAAGAATACAAAGAAGAGTTGTGGTCAACATCTGATGTGAAAACATTTATTTCAAAATACGAAGAGGTGTATGAACATTTAAACCATGGATATATCAAAAGAAACATTGGGATAATATATAGATGCTTTGAATGAAGTTTGTGGAAAAACATTCACTGGGAAGCAATGCAAATACAAGATGAATAGGTTGAAGAAAACCCTCAAGAAGGAGAAACAATTGGAAAACACAACATTGCCAACACAATCAACATGGACTTTCTATGAAGATATAGATCACATTACATAGAAAAAAACACACAAGGTTATTGGTTTTAATGGAAAAGAGAGGGTTAATACAACCACTTCTACTTCTAAAAAAAGACATGAGAGGGAAATCAAAAATCCCTTCTATCAACATTGAAAATTTGGAAGGAGAAAAGATAAAAACCCTTTGAATAAAAATGGAATTCAGAGAAAAGATGTGAAGAGAAAAAAGAAACTCTTATGGAGATTTGAAAGAGGTAATAAAAATAACATGCATCTATTGTGTCAGACATTGAAATAAATTGAGCAGGGAAGGCTTCAACATGAGCGTGAAAGAATGGAACAAGAGAGAAAGCTAATGGAGAAAATATTAGATGTACAACTTCAAGTCACAAGTCTTTTTACCTAGGTAAATTACAGTTTTTTAAACCTAAGTAATATAGTATTGCATCATTCATTCCATCTTAAAAGAAAAAATATCATGCATTGGAGTTAGCTAATACTTCTCTATTTTGCATTCTTCCTTTTTATTTCAAAACAATGCCAATGATCAACATCATGGGCACCACCAAGATCATTGACACACATCCAAGATATTGTTTGTGTAACAAAACAATTTAAAAATGATGTTGGTAAACATGTATATTTTTGTTGAGGACAATATGATAATTCAATATGTGAGACATCAATTGAACCACATATCATTGGTAGTATAGTCAAAGTATGGAATACTTATATACTCTCTATGTAATTTATAGACGATAATATTGCCAATGAGCATGGTGTTATTTTGTTGATAATGTTGATAATTTTGAATTAATGGTGGCACATGCAACACTCTTTATTTGTTGGTCATTCACTTTTCTTTCTTTTCACTTCATTTTGATTGATTTTTGGTCTAGTGTGAGTATGGTCTTTCTGGGGTTCCCTTTTATCACTTTGTGGGGAGAGAAAATGGAAATGGCCTTTTCTTTGGCCATCTCCCATAGGTGGCTTCAAGAAGTGTTTTTATGGTTTTGTGCTCAAGGCCAGGCTATAGAGTGTGTGTTGGGTGATTCTTACATGCAGGATACTGGCAGTGCCAATTGATAATTCCAGAGTCAACTCAGAAATCATAGAATCTTTCATTTCCAATTTCCTTTTACTCCATTCGGTCAAGATGGATGTTGTGGGAAAGTCTGGAATTCTTCATTTACCCTATTCATCACATCGGTTTGTGTTTGAATTTTGAGACCCTTTTATTGGACCATTGTAGCATCCCCGAACCCTCTAATTTGGGTGGAGGAGGTGGATGAACAAGAAATTAGCTTAGGGCATGGGGTTGATTGGCTTGGTCAGTGGTATATAGGAGGAGTTATCCTGCATGCTTGAGGTTGTTCATGCTCTATTTCTATGGCATGGTGGTCTAGAACCTAGTAGAGATTCTCCACCTCTGGATCTCTCTGATGCTCATTTTCCTATAGACTCGGGCCATTGACCACCTCAATGAGTTTTGAGAATTATAGAAAATGCCAGGGTGAATTTTTTTTTCTTATGGGTAAATAAGGCAAAATACAAACATTGGATTTTGTTTTGGTGGTGGTTTGAGGAGGGGGGGAGGGGGTGTTGTGTAATGTGATTTGGATTATGGGAGGGGGTAACGTGGGTCTCCATTTCCAGGGGTGGTGGTTCTTTTGGATGAGGATTAATTCTTCTTCCTTGTTTTTTTTGTGTTGTGGTCTTGTGCTCTCGGTGTCTTGTTGTTCCTTTTTCACTGGTGTTTCATTCTTCTCCATTTGAGCCATTTTTGGGGCCTTTTTTGTTGGTTTTTTTGTTTTGGTTTGGTATGTGTTTGTAAGGGTGGGGTCCCCTAACCCTCCAGTTCATAGCTTTTCATACTTAAAAGCATTTAAAAAAAAAAATAAAAAAATTAAGTGCCATTAAACCAAACAATGTAAAGTTCATGCGATATTTGAAATATGATAATTCAATATGTGAGACATCAATTGAACCACATATCATTTGTAGCATATTCAAAGTATGGAATACTTATATACTCACTATGTAATTTAAAGATGATAAAATTGACATTGAGCATGTTGTTCTTTTGATGATATTGTTGTTAATATTGATAATTTTTATGTGTGGCATATATGGTTAATATAGTGGTTCCCCTAAAATTAATTGGCCATTAACCAAAAAAGTAAAGTTCACGTGATATTTGAAATATGTGCGCCATTTGATAGCCATTAATTAGCCATTAAATATAAAGCAAATTAATGGTAGCCGTGTGTCTTTTGTAATTCATGCATCGAAAAAGAAAGTGGTGGTTGAAGTGTCCATTCCATATAATTATAGATTGGCATTCATTAGTATATTTCAAGGACACTTAAATTTGTGAAGCTTCATGTGAGAACATTGGTGTAAGGGAAAAATCTTTGTAAGCGTAATAATTCATTGGAAAATCATATCACGGTTTGATTGGAAAAATTATGAGCATGGTTTGTTTTTGTGAAGGCATCAAAAATTGGTATGCATTATCACCTTTTCTCCTTCCAAATTTTTGAAATTCTATGTATGTAGAATATTATGTAGCCTTTTCAATGAAACCCTAATTTCTCTGCTTCCAGTAGTCAAATCTATCTATTCTTTAATGCTCTTTGACAAACACTTCTCAATTGATAGGGTTTGACATTTTTTTTCATTCTTTTTTCCGATCCCTAAATGATTTGCTAAATATGTGTGTACCCACTTGTTTGAGTAATGTAAAACATGTTATGGGTATTTTTTTCAAGAGGACTGAGAAATGATTTGTAAAATACATTGAGATGGACATCAATGATTATTGGAAGTGAACAAAATGGGTGTTGCTGAAAAGGCTGAGGAAAATAGATTTTTCTCAGTTAGGGTTGTTAATCGTTTAGGGATTTTGGACCATTAGGGCGGTTATGGTTTTATAGAAATTTCATTTTAAATTAAATTGTAGTAATGAAATAATGATAGTAACTTCTAGAAGATGAAATAGTAATAGTAACACAAATAATTTTTCTTGTTTACAGTAATTGTTTGATTACATAAGGAAATTGTTGGAAATAAAAATTTTTTTAAAACATATATGTGACTTCCAAAGAAAAAATGCAAAGAGTTTATATTTGTGTAGGTTCCTCTTTGAAAATGAGTGAATCGGGGAATTATAAAACCTACTATTTGAGAAGTTAGGCTAAACAAAATTTTGAATAATGTTTCACTTAATTGATAGTTCTTGGAAAGACATATACAACATTTAGAGATTAAAATTATAGGCTCTGGTTGTTTTAGTTAAATTAGCTAATGATATATCAACACTAAAAATTATAAGATGTCATGGATTTTCTTTCTTAATGTGACAATAAGCATATGGAAATAGGGAGATGTGATATCATGAAAAATTATGAGGTTTAATAACAAGGGAGATTATACATAGGGTTTGGAGTCTGTATTTTCATACTAACACTACAAAGAGTGTGTTCATTATATTTATTAGAATTATACCATGGCCTTTGAGACTTCATTTACTAACTAATTATAGATCACCATCTCTTTTGAGATTTCATTTATAATTAAAATGTGGAATTTTTATCTTCCTTTCAATAACTTATAGTAAATAGTATGAGAACTAGTTAAGGCTTGATCCCTCATGAGGGTATCTAGTGCAACACTTGGCTCAAAAAATTCATGGAACAAACTAATGAGAGCTAAGAAATGTGACCCTTGAAGAAAACATGTAATGCAACTCTTTTCTCAGTTCAATAATAGATGTCCAATGAATGATGCCTTGTGAACACTAAGTTCAAAATATTTTGTCGATGTTGATCATAATGACCACTAAGCTTGTAAATATTTTGTTTGTGGCTGACCTTAGAGACCACTAGAACAAAATTTCATATGTGTTGACTACTCATTGTGATATTTAATGACCTGAGATTATACAATTATAATTAATTAAAGAGACATCCATTGAATGGTGTTTTTCTAACACTAAGTTCAAAATATTTTATCTAGGTGATGTTATTGACCACTAAGATTTATATAGTTTCTTGTTAATGCATTAGTAGTTTTCCTATTAATGATGCCTAATGACCACTAAGCTAAGCTATAGGTATATCCTTGGGGCTGATCGTAGTAACAAGAAGGATAAGAAGCACATATTTATTTGTTAATGATTCCTATACATTGTTAAGCTCCAAAAAATATGTTGCGGCTGACCCTAGCGACCGCTAGGATAAGAAATACTTATTTTGTACCCCTCAGTAGTGATCGGATTTGTGTTTTTTTCATTGTAATAACTGTTGTTCTTTGAAATAATCCTAGATACGTAGAAGGTTTTAATAGGTCATTGTGGCTAAACATAGTGACCACTAAGATCAACACTACGTATATCTTGACCCCCACTAGTTCAAAGAATGTAGAAATTTTTCTCATTCTAATAATAGTTGTCCTGTGAATAAAATCCTAGACATGACCAATCTCTAAATATTTCATTGTTGATCAACTTAGCGACCACTAGGATCTGAACTACGTAAGACTTGAAGCCTCAAGAGTTCTTGTATTGATAGAAATTTCTCATTACATTAATATTTTTTTTACTTGGAGTGATGCCTAGCGAATGCCATGGTTAAAAAAAATGTATATCTTGACCCCTCAGTGGTGCTTTGTACAATAGTGCTTTGGTCATTCCATTAATAGTATGTCTGTGAATGATGTCTAGCAATGAGACATATTCATGATCCTACAATGAACTAATCAGACATAAGTAAATGTTGATCCCTTACGTATACATGTAATAATAAAAATTTTTAAGTTCAATGATAGATGTCCATTGAATGGTGTTTTTCTAACCCTAATCTCTAAATATTTTGTCGAGGTGGATGTTATTGACCATTAAGCTTTGTATATTTTCTTGTTAATGCATTAGTAGTTTTCCTATTAATGATGCCTAGCAACCGTTAAGCTATAGGTATATCATTGTGATCATAGTAACAAACTACGATAAAAGAAGTACATATTTATTTGTTAATGATTCTTATAAACCATTAAGCTCTAAAAATATGTTGTGGCTAACCCTAGTGATCACTAGGATCATAAATACTTGTGTTTATACCCCTCAGTAGTGCAAGGATTGGTGTTTCTATTTCTCATCACAATAATAGTTGGGCTTTGAAATAAGCCTAGATATGATGAAATCTCTAAATAATTCATTGTGGCTGAACATAGTGACTGCTAAGATCAACACAACATATATCTTGACACCCCACTAGTTCAAATATTGGAGAAAATTTTCTCATTCTTATAATAGTTTTCTGGTGGATAATACATAGATATGGCCAATCTCTAAATATTTCATTGTGGTTGAATGTAGCCATCATCTAGGATCTGAACTACGTAAGTCTTGAAGCCTCAATATTGATTTTATTATTGACAGACTTAGATCAGACTTAGATCTATGCAATGTGGATGGTTGTCATACAATGGATAATCCTTCCAAAATATGTTGTGTGTGAATTGTCAAGAATTTTTGCATAGTTTCTGAACTTAGCAATCCACAGTTGAATAGATAGTGATTACAATGGAAAATGTTAATGATAGGAGCCCACGAATGCCACTAAGATAGACTAGTAATGGAGCTTAGTGGTTGCTAAGAATTTTATTTGATATGAAGAGAAAGTCTTGATCCCTCTCGATGGAAAGTAGTGCAACAATTGGCTCCACTAGGTAATGTGCTAACTTGATACAATTATAGTCATTGACAATTACAATCATTCTAAAGTTGTACAGCTAGTGATTTGCTATGACAAGAGGTAATGAAAGTATCTCTCTTTTTAAATTAAGAACCAAAAAATCCTAGCGGTCTTTAAGTCATTCCTTTCAATTAGTAATGGAGTTTCATGGTTGCAAAGCATTTTTTCTTTGATATGAATGGATGTGAATTATGGCATACTCCAATGCTTGATTTCAAATAAAACTAGTTAGGTATTTGGGGTTCTATGTTATTCTTTGCAAAAATGTGTTATGGGACAACTAAACATTTTTTTGTTTAACAAATTCTACTTAGTGACCATTTGGACCCATTATTGTGTTTTGTTTCTCTACACACTCTTTTCAAAATTCAAAAATTAAATCTTAATGGCCTTTACGCTAGTCCATTCAATTGGTGTTAATTACCAACAAGTAATGTTAAAATTATCCATTCATATGTCGACTTAAATCCTCACTCTCACTAACATCTATGTTTCAAAATTTCCTTTCATGTTATCTACGCAATGTGGATGGTTTTTAGACAATGATAATCCTTCCAAAATATGTTACATGTTAAATGTCATGAACAATTTTACATAGTTTCTAAACTTAACGATCACTAGGATCTGAACTACGTAAGTCTTGAAGCCTCAAGAGTGCTTGTATTGATAGACTTAGATCTTTGCATTAATATTTTTACTACCATGATGCCTAGTGAACACCACGGCTAAAACTACATATATCTTGAACCCTCAGTGGTGCATGTACATGTACATGCTTTTCTCATTACATTAATAGTAAGTCTATGAATATTTCCTAGTGACCTAAGATCTGAATATTTAGTAATTGCTGACTCTAGTGACCGCTAGGATCAACACTTCTTTCATTTATTTGGAAATTATTTTCTAATCTTACCTAATATTCATTATAAGGGACATATGAATGTTGTCATAAAATCAATTATGTCATTTGTCTCAGAATTTTTTTTAATGATGTATGCAACATTATTGCCCTTAAATTTTTCAACATGGTGAGAGAGTGGGAAATGATGATGGTAGATACTTTTTATATTCCAACAAAAATGAAAAAGTAATAAGAGATACCATGTTCGATCCAATACCTTAGATGATGAAATTTCAGCATTACTCAGCTCTATATTCTAGTTCAGAATGAAAGTGTTGATGTTGATGTCATGTAGACATAATGGGTATACCAGAAGAGCAAGCGCTATGGTTCTGAGATGTAAGGGTGATAAAAAGAGATGGCCTCCATTTAATTGCTACTAAACCAGAGGTGCTTCCATTTCTAGATTTGTTCACTTCCTATCTATTTCATGCCAAGTCCAAGGATTTGTCATTATTTTCTAAATCAAGGAAAAAGAGAATAGGTTTGTTTGTTGGGAATGCATACAAAAGTTATTATAAACTTCTAGAGCCAAACTTCTTGTATAACTTAGACACAGTCAAGTCTTGATGGCCAAAAGAGAGTAAGAGATGTTTTGCAGAGTTGGGAATTTGACCCGATGGATAATATGGATGATTCTAAGTTTTCAAATCCTTATTAAAAGGTTTAGACTAGGAGTCCGCATTGGCATGGCACTCATGAATAGGCTATATGGAAATTTATCAATCTCTAAGGTGGATGTTTCTGGATCCCATTACTTTCTTTTATTATTGATGAAGACAAGATTCCCTCCTTAGGTCAGTGCTTTGTTCTAATTTAATGACACAAAGAAATAATTTCATTGACCATGGGAAACCATTTTACATGGCTTCCTATCTTCTCGATGTTGTCATTGGTGTTCTCAATTGTCTAGATTTCATCAAAATTCTGGTCTCCTTCAAGCCCTTTGAGGGTAAATGAGAAATATTCAGACTTGTATGCCCATCATTTCAGATCACATATTCAAGATATATGCACTTATTTTTATCCTTCTCTCTACCAACAATTACATGAAAGGTGCCACCGAGAATATTTGATGCCATCCTCACTTCCATAAGGAATATGGGAGCCATATTATTCTATCCAGAATATACAATTATCATGATCGAGGGCTCCTTACACCTCCTTTTCAGTTTCCATATTATGTGCTAGAAAAATTGGCAGTACAAGAGGTTGCATATCATATTTGCAATGGTATTGCTTTAAAGTGTAAGGAGAAGAAGCTTAAAACACATCCCTCCTTCCCAGTCTTTGTGGGATACAAAATGTTTAATAGGTGGCCCAATTTGAAGGTTTCCTCGGCCCATAGAAATTCATTTCATCTCCTCGAACACCCTTTAAGGCAATATGACAGATGGAATAGGTTTCCCAACACCTTAATTCTCTTAAAGGATAGTTAAATATATTGTATGCTCACATGCATGATGATAATGACTGGGTATGGATTACCCAAACACAAGATAGCCTTGTTTAGAAAATATGAAGGAGTCAGGGTGGTTCCACCTCTGAGAGAAATTATTAAAAAGGAGGCTATGAAGAGAAAGAAAGCTTTGTATTCAAAACATTCACAACAACCTTGTGCTCCCTTATCTCCACCAAATGAATCTAGATCTGAGTTTTGAGAAGTCTTGTCTAAACCAAATAAAGCTCCATCCAGTGAATCCCTAGTGCAACCCTCTCAATCTTCTCCCTCCACTTCACAACAAGTGAGAAATGATTGGGTAGAGAAATTCATACTTTCCTACAAAGGACATCCAGATTGGGAGGCACAAGAAGATCCCTTAGTGAACATTGAATTCAATCCAAGGATGAGAACCTTGAAAAGGGTAACCAAAAAGAAGATGTCAACACAACAAGCCATCATTTGGCATGAAACTTCAAAAGACCTCTTCACTCTTACAAATAAAAGGAAAGCCAAAGGATCCCATGTGGTGCAATATGAGGAAGATCCAGAATCCTTTATAAGGGCCACAACAAAAGCAGCCATAAAAGTAGTGAGGGAGTATGTGCTAAAAATATAGAGCTTAAAACTTAGTTAAAGGCCACAGTTCCTCCTGGCATAGTTTTTGATGTAGAAGAGGCATTGCATGGATTGTACAATAATATAAATAATTGCATCCATACAAAGAAGGAGGCAGAAGAGGGCTTGGAAAAAATGAAAAAATCATTACAGAGTGACATCATTATAGAAAACATTAACACATATGGGGTGCATCATTGAAAAAATGTTTGTAAAGACCCTACAATTATGACCATGGAAGATATTGGTATATGCTAGACATATGCTAATTATACAAAAAAAGAAAAGACTAAGGGAATGAAATGAATAGGAAATTAAAAAATTTCTTTTCAGTTTGATGACATTATTTCTAGAAGAAATCATGTTTTCATAGAAGCTTTGGTCATGGAAATATTTAAAGGAAACCATGCATTGGTTTCTGATGAAGAGTTTGTGACATCCCTTCAAAAATTCATGGTTAATTTTCAAAGGAGAATAGATGAGGTGAATGAAGGAGAAACTTCACATGTCATTGAGATTATTTCCAAAACAAGGGAAAAATACAAAAATAGAGACTCAAAGGAAATTGTGAAAAAAAACATATGGTAGTCAAAAGGATTTTCTTGACAAGTATGTTATGCTATATAAAAGCATGATTCTAGATATGGATAAGATAAAAAGAGATTCTCATATTTGCAAAAATATTTTGAGGATGCATGATAGTGAGATGATAAAACAAGTCCCAAAAAGGGCAACAAACCCAGGAAGCAAATATACCATGGGCTCGGTAAAAACAACAACCCATAGTTAAGGAAAAACTATTCTTGTTGTCTCGGATCAACAACAATACCCTATAGTTAAGGAAGAATCACAGTGAATCATAAATTTTAGTATGTGAGATAGGTGAGAAATCAACTGTGATATGTATGACATGTTAATAGATGAATATTTATAATTGATACAATGATCATGTATATATTTCAAATGTTATACTTATCTAAACATGCATTTTTTTGTTTTGATAAATTTTCAAGACAAATGCTCCAAATTTATTGATGTGGCATAAAATACAAATAATATGGTGTTGTAATACCTAGTGCATAGTAGACTTGAGATATCTATATCTATTTTGTTAAATCTTGATAGGAGTTATGTGTTAGAATTTGAGGATTCTAATAAATACAAATTTCATCAACTTACAATCATAGTTTTCTTTGAAATCCAATATGTTTTCAAATCAAATCCTTTAGGTTGAAACATGTAAAGTTCTTCTTTTAAATCACAATTCAAAAAAGTATTTTTCTTATCCATTTGGTGGATTTCCCACCCAAATTGAGCAGAAATTATAAATAAGGCCCTAATAGTACTCATTTTAGCTATAGGAAATGTCTCAACATAATCAATACCAGGTTTCTGAGTGAAACCTCTAGAAACAAGTCTAGCTTTATGTTTGTTAATACTACCATCAACATTATATTTTACTTTGTATATCCACCTAGACCCTATAATACTTCACGGCTCAGGTTCATACAAGGTAATTAATGCATGGTACATATGATGGCTTCTGTTCATTTTCCCAAGGTTAATAGGATTTGAACTTTCTAACATAGATTGAGCTCAATTTAATTTCTTATCTAGGAAGATAAGAGTTTCAAAAACATCTATAACATCAAAACATCATCATGACCATTTACTAAATCAGAATCAAAACCATCATTTAGAAGCATTTAATGAAGTAAATTCAAGAGAAGAATATAACACATGTAAACTTTTCACTAGATTATATCTAAACATTTCATATAAGCTTCGATAATTAACATGTCCTAACCTTTCATGTCATTGTTTTGAATTATTCAAACTTTGAGATATAAAACAAGATGCAGAAGAGAAATCATCAAAAATATATGGAACATTTATTTGAATTCCTTCAGCTATTTTACTCTCATTACTATCCTTGATATACCAAGTATCCTTCATACATGAATTCGAGTTGTGTCCATATCTCTTTCACATGTTTGATATTACCAATGTGTATAAGAATTGCCCATGGCTGGTACTCATTGTTCACATTGCATAGAATCATAGAAAGAGCCTCTTGCATTTATTGTAAGAATGTATTCATTTTATCTGACAATTGCTTGAAAACCGGTGGGAGCAACCTCGGATCTTTTAACAATCGTTTAGAGTTTTTTGATAGATTTTTTTATCGACCCAAATGTTGTAGTTGGTTTCATTCAAGATTTGGATTTTGTTAAGAGAGAAATCCTTGTATGGTTTAAAACAAGCTCTTAGAGCTTGGTATGTGAAAATTGTTTCCTTCTTTAAACTATTAGGTTTTGTTAATTGTTCTTCTAACAATGATATATTCATTAAGAAATAAGGCTCACATATTATCATTATATGTATATATGTTGATGATTTACTTATGACCAGTGACAATTCTGATTTAATTCATAGGATTAAAGATAAATTGAAGCATTACTTTGAAATGAATGATTTAGGTCTCTCACATCATGTTCTTTGTATGAATGTATTTCATTCTATTGTTATTTTTCAAAACACAATATGCAACCATTGTATTGAAAAATTTCCTTATGCTGATTGTAAACCATTTTCTAATTCAATGGAAGTTGGAATAAATATTGATCCTAAATTTGCATATGAAAAAGATTGATCCTATTTTATATACATTGTTAGTTGATAATTTGATTTATCTAACTATAATTAGATTAGATATTTCATATACAATAGGAATTACTTCAAGGTTTATGAAGGAACCTTTTTTAGATATATTAAAGGAACAATCAATTATGGGTTGCATTATACTAAGAATGAAAATGCTATCTTATATGGATTTTTTTATTCTAACCATATTGATGTTGTGTTATAAAATATACTAGATATGTGTTCAAGTTTTTGGTGTAGGAACTATTACTTGGAAAAAAATGTAATCAACATCCTTCATCTCTTCTACTAAGGTAGAGAATTACAATGGAATAAGTAAAGAAGCCATGTGGCTGAAACGGCTTTTACATTGAGAGATACACATGTAAAGCTAAAGGAAGTATTTCTCTTATGTGTGTGGTCGAGTTTGTATTACTCTTGATTAAGAATCTAGTTCAACATCAGAGGAAGAAGAAAATTAAGATATATATATGCTTCACCCGTGATAAGGTGCAAAGTGATGAGATAAATCTCAAGTTCATATTGGTGAAGAAAGGAGTTGCTTAATCTTCACGAGTCCACCGAGTGCTGCAAGTTTTGTCACTTTCGTGAAAAGCTTGGATTTTCAGAGTTGACATTGAAGGGGTGTACATGATAATTTCACCTCCTAATGGAACTTGGTTTTTGTAAAAATACCTTCGGGTATTTGTAAAATACCTTCGAGAAAGTGTAAAAAAAGACCTTCGGGCAAGTGTAAAAAGACCTTCGAGCATTTATACCTCCTCGGCTTCTTTTTTAGAAATAAGTGTAGAAATATCTTGAAGGCAGTATTCAATAAAATATTTAGTGCTATTGAGTTTACTGGTAAACATCCAAATCCTACTAAGCATATTGTTAAGGAGGTCCTTGGTTGTAAAAATCCTATATGATTGGGTTCAATAACCTTTTATGAGAACCTATGAGAACCTGTAAAACTCACAAATCATACTTAGCCACTAATCATGGGATGATATTTGAGATTCCAAATCCTTTTGTACCAAAATGTAATTTGAGTATGATGAAGGTGTTATAATTCCTTCAACCGATGTGCTATGCTTAAAACCTTTACGGTTTAAGGATTGTAAATCCTATAGTGTACCATGGGTAAGTAATCTATTGGCATATGTTATGTTATCCCACTTAACATTAAGAGGGAGTATTGGAACATAATGATTAAGTGGTCTAGCTAACCCTTAATGTATATGGGTCCATCACTAATATATACGTTAATACTTAATAATATGAAATATTTATATTTCTAGTATTAAATATGCTAACCTAGGTATATAATTTAGGTTAAATATTTAAAAATATGAAATGATTATATTTCTAATATTAAATATTATAAACCTAGTTGTATGTGTCAACCATTTTAGGTTGAAAAAGTGGGTCGAGAGACATACCCAATCACCTTATATAAAAGGAATTTAGGTCCTCATTTGATATATTCGGAAATATATCAAAGATGTGCAAATCAAGTGATTTGGTTTCACCCTTAGTAAATAGGGTTTCAAAGGAGGAGGTGATCTTACTAGATGTAAAATAAGTTCTCTAAAATAAAAGGTTATTTTCAAAGTGTTTTTACCCTATTGGGTTTTCCACTATAAATATTGTGTCACTGTGTTATTTATTTCATGTAAGTATTTCTTTATTTACTTATGTTATGATGTAATCTTTATTTAAATATTTATTATAACATTATGTTATATGTAAGTTGATTAAATCCATATTTATTAGAATTATCAAATTCTAACATTATGTTCTAACTATTATGATGTGGCAGTATCTTAATAGCCTAAGAGTTCATAATATCCTAGCGATAACATATATTCAAATAATTTGTTGCAAAATAAGCTTGTGGACGCCAAGCTTAAAATTTCACTCTTTGTCTTGTTAAATGTTTGAGACACCTAAGAATGAAATATTCTATTGTGGAAGCACCTAGATGCCATGTAGCTCAAAAATCCAGCCACCTAGAATCTTAATGTAATGTGTTTAATCCTTTCAAATGCTATGCTCTAAATTATGCATTAAATCCTAATAAATCATAACCATAACTTTTTTACATTGAGAAGGCGATACGTAGAGGCCACTAATTTTATACTACCTTAATTAAATGAGTGAAATCCTAGTGACTGCTAAGATCCAAATAATATTTTTCCACAATACCTAGCGGACTCTAATTTTGAAATATCTTACTATATTTTGTTAAATCCTAGTAGCCATTATGTTCCAAATATTATGATACAATGTGGCTTAGTGGCGTATCACTTCATGATATCCATTGTTGGGAACCAAATACTAAGCTCATAAAATGTTTTTGAGCCATAACCCAATGGCCGCTAAGCTTGTAATATCTAACATGTTTTTACTTGAATCCTAGCGACAACATATCTTCAAATAATATGTTGCATCATAAGATAGTGGATATCAAGATTAAAATTCCATACTTCATCTTTTTAAATGCTCAAGACATCCAAGCTCAAAATATTTTATTGTGGAAGCAACTAGATGCCATGTACCTCAAAAAATTTTTATTCATTTGTTAAAGCATACCATCGACAACTTACAAACATTATGAGTACGCATATTCTAGAGGATGCTAGCATCCTGGAATCTTATGTTAATGTATTAAATTCTTGTAACCTCTATGACCCAAATCTTATGTGTTAAATCCTAACAAACGTAAAGCTTAAATTATTACATCATTTTAAAGGCTAGCGGCCACTTAGCTCAAATCTATTTCATTTAAAATGATAAATCATGTAGAAATATTTTTGTAAATATTATGTTGTTACAGTACATAAAGGCCGCTAATTTCATACTACTTTAATTTAATTTGTGAAATCCTAGCGATTGCTAAGGTACAAATAATATGTTAAACAATACTTAGCAGACACTAGACTTCCAATATCTTTCTTTATTTTGTGAAATCCTAGTGGCCACTAAGCTCCAAATAATATGTTGTGGCAGTGTCTTAACAACATATAACTTCATGATATTTTTTCTTGAGTACCGATCTCTAAGCTTAGAAAATGTTTTCGAGGCATAACCTAGCGGCTGCTAATCTTGCAATATCTGACATGTTTTTAGTTGAATCCTAGTGACAACATATCTTCAAATAATATGTTTTATCATAATATAGTAGACATCAAGATAAAAATTCATACTTCATCTTGTTAAATGCTTGAGACATCCAAGCTTGAAATATTCTATTGTGGAAGCAACTAGATGCCATGTACCTCAAAATTTGTTAATTTGATTTGTTAAAGCATACCACCGAAAACTTGCAAACATTATGAGTATACATATTCTAGTGGACGCTAGCCTCCTAGAATCTTATGTTAATGTGTTAAATTATTGCGACCTCTATGACCCAAATCTTATGTGTTAAATCCTAACGAATGAAAAGCTTAAATTGTTACATCATTGTAAAGGCTAGCAACCGCTCAGCTCAAATCAATTTCATTTAAAATGATAAATCTTGTAGAAATATTTTTTAAATATTATTTTGTTGTAGTACGCAGAGGCCACTAATTTCATACTACTTTAATTTAATTTGTGAAATCCTAGCGACCACTAAGGTACAAATAATATGTTGTGGAAATACCTAGCAGACACTAGACTTCCAATATCTTTATTTATTTTTTAAATCCTAGTGGCTGATAAGCTCCAAATAATATGTTGTGGCAGTGTCTTAGCAACCTATAACTTCATGATATCCATTCTTGAGTATCGATCTCTAAGATTAGAAAAAAATTTTCGAGGCATAACCTAGCGGGTGTTAAGATTGCAATATCTAAATGTTTTTAGTTGAATTCTAGTGACAACACATCTTCAAATAATATGTTGCATCATAAGATAGCAGATGTCAACATAAAAATTCCATACTTCATCTTGTTAAATGCTCGAGACATCCAAGCACAAAATATTCTATTGTGAAAGCAACTAGAAACCATGTACCTCAAAATTTGTTAATTTGATTTGTTAAAGCATACCACCAACAACTTGAAAACATTATGAGTAAGCATAATCTAGTGGATGCTAGGATCTTGGAATCTTATGTTGATTTGTTAAATTCTTGTAACCTCTATGACCCAAATCTTATGTGTTAAATCCTAATGAACGAACAAAGCTTAAATTATGGTATCGTTGTAAAAAGGCTAGTAGGTTGCTCAAATCAAATCAATTTCTTTAAAATGATAAATCATGTTAAATAAAATTTAAATTATGTTGTTACTGATACGTAGAGGCTGCTAATTTCATACTACTTTAATTTAATTTGTGAAATCCTAACAACCTCCTAAGGTATAAATAATATGTTGCAGAGAATACCTAGCGGACACTAGACTTCCAATATATTTCTTTATTTTTTGAAATCCTAGCAGCCGCTAAGCTCAAAATAATATGTTGCGGCAGTGTCTTAGTAGTCTATAACTTCATGATATATTTTCTTAAGTACCTATCTTAAGCTCGAAAAATTTTCGAGGCATAACCTAGCGGCCGCTAAGCTTGCAATATCTAACATGTTTTTAGTTAAATCCTAGCGACAAAATATCTTCAAATAATATGTTGCATCATAAGATAGCGGACGTTAAGATAAAAATTCCATACTTCATCTTGTTAAATGCTTGAGACATCCAAGCTCAAAATATTCTATTGTGGAAGAAACTAGATGCCATGTAGCTCAAAATTTGTTAATTTGATTTGTTAAACATTATGAGTTATGAGTACATATTCTAGCGGATGCTAGCCTCCTAGAATCTTATGTTAATGTGTTAAATTATTGTGACCTCTATGACCCAAATATTATGTGTTAAATCCTAACAAATGCAAAGCTTAAATTGTTACATCATTGTAAAGGCTAGCGTACTAAGCTCAAATAAATTTCATTTAAAATGGTAAATCCTGTAGAAATATTTTTAAAAATATTATGTTGTTCCAGTATGTAGAGGCCACTAATTTCATACTACCTTAATTTAATTTGTGCAATACTAGTGACCGCTAAGGTACAAATAATATGTTGTGGCAATGCCTAGTGGATGCTAGACTCACAATACCTTTCTTTATTTTGATAAATCCTAGCAACACTACATTCCAAATAATATGTTGTGGTAGTGTCTTAGTGGTGTATAAATTCATGATATCCATTTTTGAGTACCGATCCTAAGCTCAGAAAATGTTTTCAAGGCATAACCTAGTGGTAATACCTAGCGAACACTAGACTTACAATATCTTTCTTTATTTTGTGGCAATACCTAGCGACTAAACTTACAATATCTTTCTTTATTTTTGAAACTCTAGCGACCGCTAAGTTCTAAATAATATGTTGTGGAAATACCTAGCAGACACTAGAATCACAATATCTTTCTTTATTTTGTTAAATCCTAGTGACAACTATGTTCCAAATATTACAATGTGGTAGTGTCTTAACGATGTATGAATTCATGATATGATGTATTGAGTACTGATCACTAAGCTACAAATATGGTATTACATTATACCCTAGTGGTTGCTAAGCTTGCAATAGCTTTCTTATTTTTGTAAAATCCAAGGGATAACTAATATCCAAATAATATTATTTTGTGGCCTTCTAGACAGACTAATAATATTGTGGCCTTCCACAACAACCCTAATGAATTAATATATATGCCAACACTCTATCTTCTACCAATAATACATGGCCTACTGATAATATTGTTTTAAAATAATTAAATATATAAATTTAAATACATAGTGATCATAATATTTTATATATAAAATTTAGGCGTATATATAATATGTTTAACCTTCCATTACACAAAAAATTATCTCACAATTGAAAACCTAATATGATTTTATTGTGGCAACCATATAAACAATGTACAATGAAATATTTACCTCGGGTTGTTTCTATCATCATATTAAAAGGAAAAAATGTATACGTAACAAATACCAAAACAATATTTTGAGTCTTATTAAACATTACAATTTTAAAAACTAGTGTTTAGGCCACGCCCATCATTATCGGAAAAAAATCCATAGGGGACATAGATCAACGAAACTTGAAATATTTCAAATGAAATAAAAACCAGATATGAAAGGGGATTAAATTTTCTTCATTTGGGGCCCAACAGATTCCTTATTTTATTTAAGAACAAGGAAATGTGACAAAACAATCAGAAGGAACCGGTAAGTAGAGTTGGGCTACGGATCATGTTTTCGTAGGGAAAAGTAGGATTGGAATGACTCAAAAATAGACAAGAACTAATATTCATAAGGAGGTTTGACAAAAAAACCAAAAGGAATTGATAAGCAGAGTTGGGCTACTAAGCTCATTTTTGTAGGGAAAAGCAGGGGATGTGACTTGAGGTTAAAAATACAGATCTATTCCAAGACATAACGACAGAGTGTATAAGCCTGCAATCAAAAAGGTGCAAATTTAGTATAGTATACATTTTTTATAAATAAATTATTTATATCTGATATTTTTTCTTGTTTGGTGATGTCATTCAAACCATCGATTGTTGCATTGAGCTAACTATCTACACTATTTTTCCGTAACCCCTTTTGCTTCCCCAGTGTGTGAGCACCCTTTTTATTACTGTTTGATTGTTCCTTTTTTTAATCCATAAATGAGATTATAATTACTACTGATTGTTCCCTGGCCAAAATGACTGGGATTCTTACATTTGGCCTGCAATCTGCGGCTTTCTTGTATTGTTTTATGATTTCACGAGTTGTTGTTCTATAAGACTAAAAAACAAAAACCCTAAAACTAGTTCTCCGAGGTATTTAATATTTTTTTGCACAATCCACATTAGAAATTTTGAAAATATAAAAAAGTGTGGGATATGGAATTTTTAAAATCAGAGCGGGGAAATTGTGTTAATATTGAAATTTCAAATTCTAAAAATTGGGGTAGAATTCACAATTCAAATTTTGAATTTTCCACTCATTGAGAAAAGGTGTGGGATATCAAAAAATAAACAATATTGAAAACAACACCTTTTGTTATTGGCTATAGCTTAAAATAGTTGAAACGTAATAAAACTTATAATATTATAATAAAACAGTAGAAATAAATTATATCAATTTATAGGAACATTTAATTTTTTTTTTATCAAAAATCACCTAGATAATGTTTAGGGCTTAGATGTAGTGCATTAATTAAATATAATTATCTAATTACTTTGTGCCATGTGTTAAGTTTATTATTATTATAGTTAGAAAAGGTTTTGGTAATTTACACATTTATTATGAAATAAAAAATGTAAAGAAACTAAGTATAATATAAAACCATGTGGTATTATAATATAAATACACCCCATAAAATGACAAGAGGAAAGAAAAGTAAAAACAAAGGTAGGGGTCATCTGTCTAAAATGATCCCAACATGAAACATCGATAACAAAAATGTAAATTAAATAAACAAAAACAACAACACCAAGAACAAGGAGTCATAACACTACCCATTTTTTAAAAAAACTTTAATCAAAATCCTAAAATCCCGATAGATTTTAGATGATGGAGATAGTGGGGTCCCATTTCGAAAAATAAATTTCTTGTAATCTTTCCATTCTTCCAAGCCGTGTCCAAAATTCCACAAGAATCACAATATTTGGCGAAATTATACTTACACATTCCATAATGGCATTTTTGTAAAGATAAAATAATTGTTGTCTTTATGAAACCAAGATATTATAATTTTTAGTATCCATTAAAATAGCGGAAATTTCTTCTTTGAGGCCGGTGTTAGGGTCCAAGGCTTGAACTTTAACAGTAGACTTAAGCAGGAAGTCTACATTTTCCTCAAGGGTTTTAACCACATTAGCTTGCATGTTGAATTTATTTATTAAATTGGAACCATCTTCCATGACAAGGAGGATAGTGGGAGGGCTATCTTCCACCATAATTTTTTGTGCCCTACTGGCCAGAGCCCATAACTTCCTTTCCCTTCCTACTGCTATACAGAACCCTTTTTGGGGTGGCTATGAGACAGAAGTCCCAATACATGGGGTTTTTGGATCGAATGTGATTTTTGGGAAGGGGAGAAGCCATAGCAGGGCAAGGGTCATTGGCAACAACACTAGTCAAGTATTGATTAATGAGATAAATGACACCCTAGTGTAGGGGATAGTCCTCTTATGACCATAAACTTCAAGAATATACTTTTCCATGGACTACAGAATGTAGTAGGAGAGACTCACCTTCACCTTGCATCAAAGTGATTAAGTCAGGACCAGGTGATATTGCGGGACTGTGGAGAATCTTCCTTCAAGTGTGACATAATGCACCATCATACGAGCCACCTCATCATAAGGCGTCGGGATAGAAGAAACCAGAATGCCTTCCTTTTTGATGTCGAGATTTTCTCCATCATCTAGAAAATGCTTTTCTTTAGCTTCCTTATCAATCTTGTTCCTGAAGAATTTATTCCCCTCCATGCTGAGACCGGTGATAAAAGAGATGAATTCCTTAGTGATTTGGAAGTCCCTTTCACCAAAAGAGACATTACGGTCTTTCCAATTTGCCACAAATTGTAAAGAGATATACTGGTCATGCCCTTTTATGCATTGGATGAATTCAGTGAAGCCCTCCATATTTATGGTCTCCCAAAGCTCAATTTGTTCCTGCCATTGGGGATCAAAGATAGGTTCCATGCGATAGGGGGAACCACCCATTCTAAAAACCCTCTGAGATTTCATTGATCTCGAATCAAGGCTATGGACATATGACTTTCCAACATCCCTTTGATATCCTATATGTTTGTGCATTGCAGAATAAAATCCACTTCTTTCTCCCTTAAATGTTTAGTATGAGAAAAGCACTTAATTTTCGCAAGCATGGAAGAATAAATTTGGGCATGCCTAAATTTCCATGGAGATCTGGCTTTGGGATCACACACGTGTTGGCACCACCGACTGAGAAGTACTAATGAATGTGTTCATTTCATTTGAAATGATATCTCTAACTTCGGTAGGAGTGTCATTGAAGTCATGCCATTCTTTGTAATCATTAATACAAACTCCAATGTTAGCAAGTGAATACAATTTGTTCCCTTCTCTATACACATGCTTGAAAATGATGTTAAGACCATTGCATAAATTGTGAGCTTCATTAATGAAATCCCTAATGGTCCAACTAGGATTTAGGGATTTAGTAAGAGTATTGACAATATTCATTGAGTCACCTTTGATAATGATGTTTCCCATGTTGAGTTTATTAACAATTACAATCCCCGTCTGAATCATGAGGGCATTAGAGTAGTGGTTAGTTTTTCTTACCCATGGTATGCCACGTGTTAATTATGAACCTGATAGTTAGAAAACATTATAATTTACACATTTATTATGAAATTAAAATGTAAATAAACTAGTATAATATGAAACCACCATATTATAATATAAATAGCAACTAGTAAAACAATGACACATGGATATAGCTTAAAATATTTGAAACACAATAAAAAAATAATAATGTAATAAAACAAATGAAATAAAGTGTACGAATGTATAGGCACATTATAAAAAAATCAAAATCGGCCTATACAATGTTAAATGTTCATGTAGTGTGCAAATAAAAAATATTTAACCAATTGTACTGTGCCACATGGCATGTTTTGAAACCATGATATTATAATATAAATAGCTACCATTAAAATGATGACACATGGTATGAAATTATGAAATCCCCAAAGGTGTTTTTTGTATTAAAACAATGAAAAAGCACTAGTGCCTCAAAGTTGTAAAGATAATGTTTACAATGACAAGATGTATTGGTATATATATAGAAGCAGATCCACTAGGCTATATCCTAATTTTTTTATCTATCGCTATTTCCAAATTAAGTAATTTTTGTGAAATGATTTATTTTATCAAAAATACAAAAAAATACATGTGATAATGATAGGATCCTAGTGGCCGCTAAGCTAGACCATTGTTTGTTATAATATAGCTATTCACAAATTAGAAATTGTTGAGCCTAGTGGCCACTACATTATTCCTTTCAACTAGTAATCAAGTTTAGCAATCACTAAACCTTTTCTTTGATCTAAAACCAATAATTTTGATCACTCTCGTGGAAACATAGTGCAGAAATTGGCTCCACTAGGTAACGTGCACCAATTTGAAACAATTATAATCATTGAAAATTACAATCAATCTAAATATGTAAAGATATTGATTACTATGACAAGAGGTAATGAAAGGATCTGATGGCCTCTAAGCTATATCATGAGTTGTTAATCAATAGATGAAATGGAAATTGAGAAATTGTTAAGCCTAGCGGACGCTAGGATTTTCCTTGATATGAACAATATGGATTATAATTTACAAAGATATATCTTAGGAGAAATAAATAAGTCTTGAATCCTCTCAAAATTAATTGTTGAGCCTAGTGACCACTATGTTATTCCTTTCAATGAGTAATGAAGGTTTTCTTTGATACAAACCGAGAGTCATGATCCCTCTCATGAGAACATAGTGCAGAAATTGGCTCCACCAGGTAATGCATGGCCGATTTGAAATAATTATAATCATTGAAAATTATAATCAATCTAAAGATGTAAAGATAGTGATTACTATGACAAGAGGTAATGAAAGGATCCTAGCAGCCTCTAAGCTATATCACGAGTTGTTAATCAATAGCTGAAATGGAAATTGAGAAATTGTTAAGCCTAGTGACCCACTAGGATTTTTCCTTGATACGAACGAATATGGATTATAATTTACAAAGATATATCTTAGGAGAAATAAATAAGTCTTGAATCCTCTCAAAATTAAACTTTTGAGCCTAGTAGCCGCTACATTATTCCTTTCAATGAGTAATGAAGGTTAAATTCATTAAGCATTTTCTTTGATAAGAATAGAAAGTCTTGATCCCTCTCGATGGAAAGCATTGCAAATTGGCTTCACAAGGTAACACGTGGAAAATTTGTTAACATTTTAATCATTTACAATTACAATCGATCTAAAGTATACAGATAGTGATTGTTTTATGACAAGAGGTAATGATATGGTCATAGTGGCCACTAAGCCATTCCATGATTTTTATTCAATGGATATTTTGAAATTAATAAATTATTGAGTGTAGTGGTTGATACCCTTTTACTCTAATACTAACGAATATGGATTACAATTTTCAAAGATATATCTTAGGAGAAATAAATAATACTAGATGCCTCTCGATGGAATGTAGTGTAGTAATTGGGTCCACCATGTGAAGTCTACCCAATATGTGACACTTACAATCAATGAAAAGCACTAACCATCCAAAGTTGAATAGATAGTGATTACAATGGAAAATGGTAATGATAGGAGCCCAGCGGCCACTAAGCTTGACCATTGTTTATTATATATATATATATATATATATAATTTAGAAATTTTCACCTTTATTGTTGCACCTATCATATATATATATATTCATTTTATTCCTTTGATATGAAGATAAAGTCTTGATCCCTCTCGATGGAAAGTAGTGTAAAATTGGCTCCACCTAGTAACATGTGGCTAATTTGATACAATTATAGTCATTGATAATAACAATCATTCTAAAGTTGTACTTCTAGTGATTGCTACGACTAGAGGTAATGAAAGTATATAGTGGTTGCTAAGCTAGACCATGATTTGTTATTCAATAGTTATTTTGAAATTAATAACTTGTAGTGGTTGCTTAGGATTTTTCTTTGATATGAACGAATATGGATTATAATTTACAAAGATATATTTTAGGTGAAATACATAAGTCTTTATCCATCTTGTTGAAATGTAGTGCTACAATTGGGTCCGACATGCAAAGTCCAGCCAATACGATATAATTACTATCATTGAAAAATAATATCGGTCCACAATTGAACATATAGTGCTTACAATGACAATTGGTAATCAAGAGGAGCTTAGTGGCCACTAAGCTTGACCATTGTTTGTTATCATATAGCTATTTTCAAATAAATACATTCTTGAGCCTAGCGGTCACTACGTTATTCTTTTCTACTAGTTATGGAGATTAAATCTTAATGGCCTTTAAGCTAGTCCATTCAATTGGTGTAAATTACCAACAAGTAATATTAAAAATTCCATTCATATGTCAACTTAAATCCTCTCTCTCACTAACATCTATGTTTTCAAACATTTCCTTTCATGCAATCTACACAAAGTGGATGGTTGTCAAGATAAATGGATAATCCTTCCAAAATATGTTGCATGTTAATTGTCAAGAACAATTTTGCATAGTTTCTGGTATTAATGTTGTGATCCAAAAAATATGATTTACAATAACCAGTTGAAGGTTAGATGTCATGTTCGGTTGAAGCCTAACAGTAGCTAACGTTTACTTTGATTGCTCACCAATGATAAAAAAGTAAAGTATTATAGAGATTGGTGATCACAAAGGCTAATACTTGCATTCATTAACATATGGTGAGAACAAAAATTAATCCATATGTGAAGTAATTTTAATATATTCTACTCCAATTGTAGATACAATGTCTTCCATTGGTCACAATCCATTCTTGGAAATTCCATTCATTGAAGGTGCATGAGAGCTGGAAGAAAAGAGATGACGACTTGGTTTGTTGAAGTCCATGGCCCTGACAACTACTACAATGACATGTGGTTGTTTTTTGTTATAGATGATGGACATGAGGAATTCAGAATGGTTATATCCTCTGTAGTCATTGATTCAAGTACATTACTGTGTGTTCAAGGTTGTCAAATGCATTGACTATGAAAATAATAAGTGTCTTATTGTGGATATGGAGTTGGATGTTTCTTTATTTAGGAAATGGGAAATGCAAGCCTCAAAAGACAAAATACAATGTCCTGTTCAACACATGGATGGGATTTGGGGTTGTTAGTAGATAAAGACAAAACTAGTTGTTCAAATGTAGAAGAAATTCACAATGGCATGCTTGCAGTACTTAGAAAATTGTATAGAGGTGATACAACCTCTTTCGTTTTGTCATTTTTTGAATAGAAAAGGTTCACTTTCACCACCTAAACATGCCAAGTTGTTTACTATGAGGAGAACATATTTGGCTAAATTGGAGCTCAATCCATCCAGATCAAAGTTCCATGGGTTGAAAAAGAATACTAAATCAGCTGCATTGCTGAAGAAAGAAACCACTATATTCATGAAAATAGAACCTTCAACTAAGCAGTAGTTTGATTACTTTTTGTTCAATGGTGAAGTATTTTCAATTGATGTTTCTAGGTGCCATGTAGCACCTCCAGAGTATCGTATCATCCTATTTGATGATGAGAATGTTGACCTTCTTGTGCACTCCATGTTGATAAATGTTATTCCTACACAAAGGGAACAATTCTTCTTCCCTTCTTGAGTCTACAAATAAGGTTGTGGTGCTCCAAGATCTAAAAAGACTTGGAAAGGGATGACATTAAATTTTATATACTTGATGGCCAACATACAATATGTGCACAAAAAAATATTTTGGGCTCAGATACTTACAAGTCTTTACATCCGAGGCTACGGTTTTGAAGGGCTCACATTCTTTCTACAAATGCAACTAACGAAGCCATTACTAATATTTGTAAACAACAGAATGAAGTGAACAAAACTTGGATAGAAACCAAGTTTATTGATTTTTTGTACAAAGCTAGATCGGTTTGGAAATCACTTGGATGTCCTCAATGTCCCAGATTGGAAAAAACACAAAAAGAGGAATGGAAGGTAATGTATTTTAATTTTATTGCATTTGTTATTAACTTTTTTCTTCCTTATATAAAAGATAAAAAAACATATAATTTCCTTTGAATGCAGAACTTTGAGATTCAATGCCTTTTGATTTTCAAAATGGACACAACCATCAATCTATATAAAAATGGACTTTTTCTATTATTGTCGGATGATATATGGACTAAATGGACTACAAAATTTGATTTGTTTAGATCTTGTGGCCTTTTTTGTTCACCTATTAAAGATAATCAGATAAATTTCAGCCTAATTCATTGGCAAGATTCACAACCAATTCATTCAAGGATCTTTAGAGGAATGAATGATGAAGAACTATCATTACTAGTAGATAAAGTACAATCGGGGATGTCTAGGTTAATTGGCCCTGTTTAGGTAAGGCGTAATAGTAGAGACATTTGATTCTTACTATCGGAGAATAAAAGGAGATAGAAAAATGAGAGAAAATTTCTACAATATTTTAAAGAAAACATCCAGATATTGATCTATTGACATCCTATAGTGAATCCAATGTAATTGAAAAAATTAAATTGCATGAATCACACTACCTCCATTTTTTACTATTGGGTGAAGAGAGGAAAGGAAAGAGAAAATTTGATTCCCACATAGGGGAAAAAAATCTAAATGAAAAAACCAGTGGTGGAAGAAGATCTTCCTATCGAGGCTCAGACAATATTAGACAACTATGTGGTGTCAATGGAAGACAATATACTGCAAGGATGGAGGACAAAAAGAATTTACTTGTCAATGTGCATACCCATTCCATATTTCATCAACTCTATCAACTATTCCTACCACCAATCCTTTCAATGTAGAATGTGTTATCACTGATTTTTGTAATTTGTCTAGTGATATTTCTTTTGAAGAAATAATGGAGCTGCTAACAATTATTGGAACCAATGTGCATTGAATGTATTATTATTGTTCTCATACCAATTGAATATTAAAAAATGTTGAGAGAAATAGTAAAAAATACATGGAAAAGGTTAAAGATAGTGAAGAATCAATTCTGGATGGATGCTACAAACTCTATGATAGCAACGGGAAATTTAAAAGTTTGTGTCTTATGTACACAATAACTAGAGTGCAAAAATGAAAAAATCAATGATGAAAGAGAAGAAGTCACTAGGGATTGGATGGAAAAATTCACAAACAATTGATAACTATAAGAAAAATTGGCCTAAAAGGAACCAAACATCCTTTTCCTTTTGAGTGATCATATGAGTTCTAGTCTTGAGATGTTCACTCGATGTTGTTCCCAGGATTCTATAGTATTAGTGTTATACGGCGGATAGTGTCACACTGCATGCATTAGTTGAATCCAATCAATCTATTTTTTTATTGTTGAGACACATAGTCAGGAAATGTTTTTGAAACATTACTATTCTCATATGAAGAAAGGTTTGTACCAGAATACAACTCAAACATGTGATTATGTTAAAATTATTTCAACCAAAAAATCTACTTACACATTTCTTATTTACACAAGACAACCCAAGAACAATAGGAATCGATGTACAAACCTCTCAACTTGACGCTACACAACCAACTCATCATGGTGATTGACCTTCAATCACTTTATAAATATGTTTAATGAGATCTGTTTTCAATTTCCATTGTTCTCATTTTTTTTGACAATACTCTATGCTCACCATCTCTGACCACGATGAGGAGAACTCAGCCACATCATCCACGAATATGCAAGAAAATCCTAGTATGTTAGTCATGTGCATTTATAAATAAGAACCGACTACTAAGCCCCACAAATTTATAAAAAATTAATGGTTTATGCAGACCACCAACACCCAGAGAAAGTAATAGTGGAGTGCGTGGTGGTAGCCAACATGAATATGTAGACAAAACCAGGTATGTTAGCCATGCATATTTTTAAACATAACCATTTCTAAGGCTCACATAGTTATAGAAAAATATTTCAGCTAATTCTAGAAGTGGAATCATTTTCAAAGAAGGAATTATCAAATAACCTATTTCAAAAGTTCATGGTGGCATCCAATGCTACATAGTTTATAGTTTCCAGGTTGTTGGTTATCTGCATAAACCATTAGTATTGACATAATGATATAGACATTAGAATCTATGCTTATTCCAGCCAATGATGGCATAGCCTAGTGGTCATAATCCACATCAATATCTCAAAAGTGTTTTCCGCCAATGGGTGGTTCAATGGATATAAATGAACCCTAGTGGGTGCTACAATTCATTCAGAAGACATAGAACATTTTGATTTGTACTTACCATATTACCATGGAGACCAGTATGCTTTTCAATTATGCTTTCATTTGCGATAGCATGAAATTGATTTTGAATTGATTATTATTGTTTGTAACACATATTACATCAAAAAAACCAGTAGCTAGTAAGGTCTGTGCAAGCCAAGATGGAAGCTCAGTCGGTAAGTGGTAGCTACCTAAAGTGCTAATATTGAATTTACCATTTTACCACGTAGTTCATATATGTTTTTTTTTCAAATACGCTTTCATTTTCCATAGCAATAGCTATATTAATAATATTAATATTGTTTGAAATAGATCTTTCATCAAAGGATCCATTGCGGGTAAAGAAGATGCAATCCTACATGCAAGGCCCACCAGTAAGTGGTAGTCCACAAGCTAAAATGTTGATTTTTCCATTGGTTAGAATTGATATGAGACCGATTAAAAAAATTATTTACTTCCTTGTAGTTAGCCACAAGAATTACTTTCTTATTTTAGATTTGGAGGGCTTTTTGTATGAGAAAAACCAATCACCCTCTGGGGACATCACATTCAAGTTTCATAGGAGAGAATCAATGTGCGAGGTGGCCTGAAAGAGTTTATAAAGTCATTATCAAAAAATTTGAAATGGGATTCTGTTAGACAAACTCACTTCAATTGATGTTGAAAAGATGAAAAAGGCCTTCAATAAAAAATTATCGACTGACTTGAATCCATTAATCACTTGGGGAAAAGAACATTGCAAAATGGTCGATGGAATTGCAATAAAATATCTAGAAAAGGTTTGGAGTAGAAATGATGTCCCCTACAATTCTGAAGACACAATGTGTATTACATTAGGTGCAAAGGGAAACCCTCAAAAAATTTTATGGTTGGGATGAAAAGCAAGAGGAGAAAATTTCTCAAAAGATATGTGGTTGATGACCAATTTGCACAAAGACTTATCACTAATAGTGTCAAAGGGATTGAATGTGGTAGAGGGCATCAAATATTTGGAGTGAGTAAATGCTAAATAAAAAGTTAGCATTTCAAAATGTTATTGTGATGATACAACTTAACATTGTAAATAAAATACATTCATATGTTTTAGTGATGGTTCTGTGTAACTATTTAAATTATGATTGTACGATTATAAGTTGGGAGAATTTAAATCTTCCCTATTATAAGTTCAGAGTGTGAGTGTATAAGTTACAAATGTGAATTAACAGAAAATATTTAATGTAACGAAATCTTTGAGAATTTTTATTAATGAAATATGTATTCCTAAATTAATTGCGAGCATGCTTAAATACTAGTTTTTGCTTCGATATTAGAAAATGTATACCACTTTCCAATGCAATGAAATAACTATAATACGGTATGTAAAGACTCATCATGTTAAAACATTACATTCTATTCAAATAAATTCTTCACAAAAAAATATTCCTAGTATAACAATAAGAAATGAGGAATGCCCTTAGATTTTACCTTTGTCACCACCTACAACCATTTGATTTTTGATATAACAATATCAAAAGGGACTTGTTTTTATTTTTAATTGATTCACCACCCTCAACCATTTGATTTTTTTTTTTTTCATTTGCAGATATGAACACATGCAACATGAAACTAATCATATTTGATATAAATGGTGTTTTGGCACACACCCTCCACAAGGCATCTTCAACATTTAAATAGTTAAAAAAATTTGGTGGCATCAAGCTTGAAAAAAAAATATTTTCTCAAACCTAATGTGAAAGAGTTCTTGCAATGGTGCAAAAAACATTTCAACATAGCAATGTGGACATTGGCATGAGAAAGTCAAATGTTGATGACATGATGCCTTCATTCCTTCAAAACATCGGCTTGGAGGTTGCAAGCTTCGAGTTCATATTTACACAGGAAGATTGTGTTGAGACCAAATGCTCTAATTATGAAGGTTTTAGGAATCCCAAATTATATCTCAAGAATCTTAACTCCATTTGGTTGTGGTTTAATGCATCGTACAATTGTAAAAATATAGTTCTTGTAGATGACTCTTTAGAGAAAAACAAGTTAAATGATGTTGTGAACTACATAATTGCTTGAAACATTTAACATAGATTCTAAGTCAGAAGACACATACTTGTTAGATGTGTTGTGGCCTTTTTGCAACCATTGAAGGATGTCAAAGATGTTTGGGATTATATTAGATCACTAAAATAATTATAGGGAGATTTTTTATTAGATATTTACTATGATTTGTATTGTTGATTTGGAAGCCCAACTTCGGGAATAGTGTTACATTATAAATTCAAATTATTCATCAAATTTTTACTATAATTCTACCTACCTTTACTAAAGGAATTTCAATTTATTTCATAGCTATATTTAAATACTAAAATATATATGGGATAGTTTTACAGATTAATTTTAAATAAGTTCATATCCATATTTGAATATGAAAATTTTTATGCCATGTTTCTTATAGTTGATTTTATATCTACATTTAAATATGAAAATATATCTGGTATGGTTTTACAATTAATTACATTCTCCTACACTTGGATCGTCACCCTCTACTAATTTCTTCATAACATCTTTAGAAATTCTCTTGGTTGCATTGAGGTTCAATCACACCATTATAAATGAAGTAAATATGAGCTCTAACTTTAAATATGAAAATATATCTGGAATGGTTTTATAGTTAATTACATTCTCCTAAATTGAATCGTCACCCTCTTTAAGTTTCTTCATATTATTAGGATTAAATTTGATGGCCATTTAGACATTTTTACGATTTTAGCCATAAAATACTTGCAGATATTTGAAAAAACCATCACATGCAACTTGTAAATTGTAAGTATAACCATCATTTTTATATATATTTATTAGTAAACTATACAAATATATATTAGAAAGAGTGAAATACATATAATATAATATTTTATAAATCTTATTAATAGTATAAAATAACACTATTTTACATTTTCAAAGGGAAAATTTTGAAAATTGTCGTCAGCTAAAAATTGTTTGACAGGCATAGGTGGCCATCAAATTTAACCCATGTTTGGTAATTCTCTATTTCCCCAAGGTTCAATCAAACCATAGTAATTAAATCTAGAAGTGTCTCACATCTCATGAATTTCATTAGTCTATCTATCTAGCAGCTTGCTTTCAATGGCATTTGAAATATTCAAATTTACATAGTTTAATCTTAAAACATCTTAAAACTAATAAGAGCATTATTCCAAAGCTTAAGCCTAGCCACCACTAGCCCTTATAAAATAGAACATGTATCTGTTCTATACGGGCTAGCACCACCACGAGCATTATTTCTCATATCAATGTTGGATTCCCTAAAATCATTAAACGTTATTTCACATATTCATAAATTTAAATCGTGACCAGATATATTGGACTTCGGAAGGAGAATTAATGGATTCCAATATTTTGATTTTTGGATTCCAATATATGTGATTTTGGAGTACAATTAATTCTAATATAGGTGATTTTGGATTCCATATATGATTTTGGATTCCATATATGTGATTTTGGAATCAATATATGCGATTTTGGAATCCAATATGTGTGATTTTGGAGTGTAGATAATTCCAATATTTGACATTTTGGAATCCAAAAATAGCAATATTAGATTCCAATATTGGCTATAT
Organism: Taxus wallichiana var. yunnanensis; assembly: GCA_018340775.1. Taxonomy (NCBI): domain Eukaryota; kingdom Viridiplantae; phylum Streptophyta; class Pinopsida; order Cupressales; family Taxaceae; genus Taxus; species Taxus wallichiana. The sequence goes on from CM031234.1 coordinate 850,250,991, forward strand.
TTTTAGTCATTGGGACTAGAATAATTCCTAATTTAGTGAAATAAGCATTATATATCTCTTCTTTTCCTAAGGGAATATTAAACATGCTTAAAGGTCATGAAGGCAAATTTGAAGTTTGACAAAGGTCATCTTGAAATTTCAAAAGTAGTTAAATTAATTTTTATTTGTTCTCCCTATTTTTGCATATAATCTAGTGAAAAGATGCAAAGAGTCCTAATATGAGAAATTGAAAAGTCATATTAGGTTAAGAGAATGTAATTTTATGCTAGACATTTGTAATGCCCCGAAATTCTAACTAAAAATGAGGCAATTTTTTTACATGTTGTGATACAACACCGAGTCAATAGTTTATGGGTTACGTGTCAAACTTGTGCAATGGCCTTATTACTATTCTATGTATCATTCCAAATTTTATCGGATGTCTCCAAAGAGATATGACATTACACTACATCAAAAGTTATAAACAAATTTTATGGTTATTAATATAATATTATATTGTATAAAGTAATAATATTTTGTATAATTTAATATTATCGCATTTAGTAACGCTAAATTCATTATAATTATCTTATGTCACTTAAATGAGCAATATTACATGGCTTCATTTTATCATATTACAACTTTTGTAATAATATGATAATTTAAAATGATATTATATTATATATAATGTTGATGTTATAAATTAACCTAATAATCCAAATATTATTAATAAGTATAATAATACTAATATAATAACTATATTTTAAATAATGACCTATTTTATAAACTAACCATGATAAAGTAGACCTAATATAAACTAAATCCTATATCATACATATTAGTATATGAATAATATAAAACAACCACCCTAGATTTCAAATCCCACTTATCCCACTATATGTATTACCTTATATAAGTATAAAGTTACAACATTAGTAAAATTCCACATGTTATGATTATTAAGTATTGGTGAGTTACGTAGTTTGTAATCATCAACCCAAGTTCCATTCCCATTAAGGCCTTTGGACACTTTCAATAAGTAGCCATGGAGACACCTTGAGGTAGGGGTCGAACTTCTCCATGTGAACCAAGAGGAACATAGCGGGGTGATCTGAATGTGGATCGCTTGGCGGACATTAAGGACCCAAGCCCACCTCCATGTCCAACTTAGAGAAAGTGCTCCTCCAAAACCACCACTCCAGTTCATAGCTCTAGTATATTAAAAGTGTTTACCATCCAAAGTTTTTGGACTCAAGGTCTTGGTCTATTGGTGAGTTATAAGTAGTTTTTAATCATCAACCCAAGTTCCATTCCCATTAAGGCCATTGAACACTTTCAATAAGTAGCCATGGAGACACCTTGAGGTAGGGGTCGAACTTCTCCATGTGAACCAAGAGGAACACAGCGGGGTGCTCCAAATGTGGATCACTTGGCAGACATTAAGGACCCAAGCCCACCTCCATGTCCCACTTAGAGAAAGTGCTCCTCCAAAACCACCACTCTAGTTCATAGCTCTAGTATAATAAAAGTGTTTACCATCCAAAGTTTGTGGACTCAAGGTCTTGGTCTATTGGTGAGTTATAAGTAGTTTGTAATCATCAACCCAAGTTCCATTCCCATTGAGGCCATTGGACACTTTCAATAAGTAGCCATGGAGACACCTTGAGGTAAGAGTCGAACTTCTCCATGTGAACCAAGAGTAACCTAGTAGGGCGCTACGAATGCAGTTGCTCGGTGGACATTAAAGACCCAAGCCCACCTCTATGTGCCACTTAGAGAAAGTGCTCCTCCAAAACCACAACTCTAGTTCATAACTCTGGTATATTAAATGTGTTTACCATCCAAATGTTTTCTCCGAGGTTCCATTTTCTGGAACAACTTGATTCTAGTCAAGAATTTCATCAAGCAAGGTTGTAGATGGAAAGTGGGAAATGGCAGAGACATTAATTTTTGGGGGGATAATTGGTCTAATTTCAGCCTCAATGATAGATTTGGTGCAGCCAAGGATAGTCTTGAACATAAATATGGTACTAAGGTCATTGATTACATGGAAATTGATGGAAACAAGAAGAGATGGAAACAACTCTTAGTGGATAGAATTGAACTGAACTCCATGTTGTCCTCTCTTTAGGAACAACTGGACCTCATTCCCTTGAATCAATTGGAAGTCAAGGATGAAATTGTCTGGTAAAAATCTAGAGATGGTGATTATACGGTTAAATCTAGATATAATTCTTACTTTGAGAATATCCAGAGTGAGTTTAATTGGAGCAAGATTTGGATGACTGAACTAACCCCTAAAATTAATTTTTTCTTTTGGCTTATGCTTAGAGGAAGAATTCTTACTAATGAAAACTTGATGAAGAAAGGATTCATAATGCCTAATAGATGTCACCTTTGCAAAAAAGAGTTTGAGGATATTAAGCACCTTTTTGTCCACTATGAGTATGCTTCAATGATTTGGAGCTATGCTTTTTACAAGTTCAATGTTTTCTGGATGTGTGCAAGGATTTCATTCAGTTTTAGATCCAATGGAATCCTCCTTTTAAGTAATGTGTTGTGAGAAGAATCTGGAAACTATTCATGCCCCATATTATCTAGAGGATTTGGAAAGATAGAAATGACATCATATTTCAGAAACAATATATAGAATTACAAGCTTAGTTTTGTTAAGATTGTTCATGCTATTAAAGATAATATTGGTAGATTAAAACCTCCCAATAATAAGAAATATCTTGAGAATGAAGAATATATTCTTTCCAACTGGAAGATAGGAGCTGAAAATTTGCAGATTAGGAATACCTCAAACATTGATAGGTCTCTGATTCATTGGATCCCTCTTGAGATTAACTGGCATAAACTAAACTTTGATGGTGCCTCCAAGGGTAATACTGGAATTGCTATTGGGGAGGTGTAATTTGTGATCATAAAGGTTGTTTAGTTGTTTCTTATGCTAGAAAAATGGGGATTCAGACAAATCATTATGCAGAATCCCTAGCTGCTCTATGGGGGCTAAGGGTTGCCAAAGATTATAACATACGAACATAATTTTGGAAGGATATTCACTAAATATCATCAATCACCTCAATCGAATTTCTCCTCCTAGGCTTGAATTTGTCAAGGAATTTATTATGGAATCCATAAGTATTTGTCTAAATTTCAAGAATATCATCATTAGGAATACTTATAGGGAGGGGAATAATTTTGTGGATACCTTGGCCAATTTTGGCATCATAATAATCTAACCATATGGGATAATGAAAATTACATCCATAAGGAGGTACATAATAGCATTAATGTGGATAAATATGGGTAGTAAAACATGGAGTAGAAATAGTAATGGTATGGAGTGGGCTTTAGTGGGTGTGAAAGATCACACATGTCGAATTATCATTCTAACTACGGCCATGATCCTCATGCAAAGGTGGCTGGGTTGTTAAAAACCAGACGAGATATAAGAAAGATAAAGATTCAAATGAGGGTTTTGAGCGGAAAAATTGTAAGAATAGTAGGGAAAAGAAAATGGGAGGTTCCCAGTGCAATTGGAGCCTGCGCAGGTGATCCGGCTTGGAAGAACAATGAGGAGCTATGGAACCTCCTACAAAAGGGAGGCATTTCTAATTTTATAGAATGCATTCAGGGGCATGATCGAGAATATTTTAGTTCATTTTAGAATGTCTTTGGAAGGACAGAAAGGTGGAATATGGTGGTCACCGTGTCACTATTAATGAAGATTTGATTGTTAAGGATGCTGGCCTCAAGTTGGAGGGATATTGATTTTTCAACAAAAGGATTGACAGGGCCACCAAGGCTAAGAAATTCTCTAATGAGGGAGAGGAGCTCGAATTTGTTTCTGCAGGTGTTAGGGTAAGTTCTATCCCCAATCCATTTGATGAAGTTACAAAAATGATGGTTAGGTACATTTCACTGGAAGGGAGATACAAAACTGTCCCTGTTAAGAACCTAGTCTTTCTTAATCACTTAAGAAGGAAATTTGTAGTTTTCTTCTTGCATTACCTACTAAATTCCCTCTAGCACTCCATTTTGGACTTTCGAAGAACTCTTGTGTTATCCCTCTCCATCAGGGCCTCATCTTCCTACTTCACAAGATATATGTCTCTAAATTCCATAGCTTTCCATCCTCTCCTAGTAATCTACACATCACTACCTCCACTTGATCCCACTCCCATTCTAGACACCTCTTCCAAACCCAAGACTAAGAACCCAAAACTTCCCAAAACTAACATCCCTCACTCTGCTGGGTTCTTAGAAGCACCAAAGAGCTGGAAGTTGTGCATAATTTGCTGCATATTAGTAATGCTATCCTGGATACATCCTGCATCAGGAGGGGAATAACATACCTCATAGGTTGGATTATATGGAGAAATAGATGAAGCAGTTAAAGAAGGACCTGCAGCGCATGGACAAGCAAAAAGGAAAAAGAAAAATTGATGATGATAATGACATTGGGAAGGATCAAATTGCTGACATTTACAAGAAATTGAACTCTCTGGACAATAGATTGGGGAGATAAAAAGATAGACATGATCACAACATGGCTATCTTTAATGCCATTAGTGACTTCTTAGAGCAGCATGTTCGTAGCATTACCATGCTTAGCAGGATCCCTGACACTATTTGGGGGAATGAAAAAGAGAGAAGCCAGACCATCTCGAAGCTAAATGCAACTAACCCAACACACATCACCACTTTGGAATTTTTCACTTCACTATAAACAATTCAATCCATGATCGACATAGCTTCCAAGAATTAATCTCCCTCGGGCTAGAGGGTATTGTTTTAGTCGCTGCTCTTTTTTGGTCTTTTTACTTTTTCTATGCTACTTTTTTGTTGCATTGTTGCAATTTCTATTTTTTCTTGTTTCTTTCTTATAACTATCTTTTAGTTCTTGTTGGACATAGTATTTTATCTAGATTTTGATCCTCTTTTGTGGTTCTTTTATAGCTCTATTTAGTTATTTGGGGCCTTTTTGTAATAGGGTATAGTCTGTTTAAAACTTTTTACCAATAATAACAAAACTAACCTAAACTCTAAGCACAAATTCTATTAACATATGTTTATATGTTATCAAAACATTAATATATTCCACTCTACCCTAATATCCTACATGTATACTAAATGTATTATATGGTAAAAATTCTGAGAAAAATAACCTAATATTTATCTTTTCATTTCTTTTTTTCTTTCTTATCCATAAATGTGGGCCTAAGCATAAATTTATTTATTTTAGACACATAAGCTATGGATGTTGGCACCTCATTCAATTAGAACTAAATTCTCACACAGAAGCACGTGCAACTTCCAGGACCCTCCTTTGTGTTTTCTTGTTAGGAATTTAACATGCATGTCCATTATAACAATTAATCCTAAGACCATTCAATACATATAAACATTACATTCAACTCACTTTGGAAACATATTTAATAAGGAAAACTACTTATTTAAACAATAACCAAGATCAATTAGATCCTTAGATCACCATACTCTATTGAGTAGATGGAATATTTCTCTAAAGTAAAGACACATAAAGGATGCATGTGTATGAACAAGGTGCATTTAAATGCGTGGAAGAATATGAAAACAAGTGCATGCCAAAACACTTTGAATTCGGAACTTGGCCATTTTATGGGTCTAGGCTATTTTGGAGTTAGCGTCTTTGCAGGAACACAAAGACATGAAGACTTACAGTCCATGCAACGGTATTTTAGGACTAAGCATCAGCTAAGTTTCATGCATATTTTAGGCTAATAATAATATTTATACTCAAAGTTAACTATACAAAGTCTATTGTTGGAGCACTTGCATGTTTTTCATCCTTTTGTAAAGGTGTATGGATATTATTAGCATGTGGCCTATTTTGAGATAGTGCATGGGTGGTGAAGGAAAATTCCCCACCCCTATATATATGTATTTATTTGCATGCTTAAGTAAGTGTCAATTGTTGTAGAGTTATGTTGTTGGTTTTGTCACACACATGACTCTTGGAGATACTTTGTATAATGTATGAAGATTTTGTGTTTTACATTATTTAATATAATGGATCATATTGGTTGGTTAATGGTTTTGAACATGAGTGAAACTGGTTCTTATATGGTAAATCACTTTATAGTCATTGTTTAGTTCATCTTATATAAATTTGAATATCTAGATCTGGTTTATACATTGTGGATTGTTTATTGTTTGTTATGAGTATGAATATACATATTATCATGCTAACATTTTGTACAAGAAAATATAAGGAGGGACATGGTGCCTTTGCATGCTTTGAGTGAGCACTCGGCTTAGGCTGAGTGATGTGCCAGATCTTGCGCCTAGGTCATTTACAGTGAATTCTAGGCTACATTATTGGTTTCATTTCCGAGACCTCTTTCTCGGCTATTTTTAGGATGTTGTGTAATGAATATTTATCAGTTGACTTTAGGAATTTTTGAGGAGTAGATAGTAGATCTGGAAGAAGAATACCCTCAGAGATTTAACACTGGGTCTGAGTTTAACATACTCACATGGGTTGAGAAAATCATGTATGACTACTTATATGGGATATTTTTTTATATCTTCTCCATAGAATTATACAAGTGGATGATTGCTTATGTGTCTAAAAGGAATTGGAGGTTTCACACACTTGTTTGGATGTAAGAATAATTCCAGGCTCTCTATGATGTTGATATAATTTAGATGCATGTTGTGGATACTTGGTTCCATGGTGTTCTAAATAGCTATATTTTAGAGTACTCAATTTCCACTTACTCTTTTACGGAGGTAGCTGAGTTTCAATTTTTATGTTATCCCAGGGGATCATATCTACATGAAATTCCACTAGCGATCAAGATCTTGATGATAACCATGAATTTGGAAGAGAATTCAATGGTTAGATAAAACCCACCATGTGCGAGGGCGGGAATAGTTGTGGTGAAAGATGGCAGACCTAGTGGTAGAAAGGAAAAGAGAATAAAGGAGGATTAATTTTAATGATGTGCACAAGAGGGATTTAGAGAAGTAATGTGAGGTTGTAGAAGTGATGGATTTGTGGAGAGAGATTAATCGTGAAGGATTTGAAGCTCATTCGAGAGGATGTGAAGCTAGAGCATCTCGGAACTCCCCATTTGGGAAATCATGACGAGGGAACCATCATCATCCTCTTATGAGATCATTCCAAGAGATAAAACATGGGCTATGGGCACACATCTAAACTTACATAGCAACTTAGCCTTTGCACTTGTTTTCCAGTTTCTAGTACAACCAATAGTCGCAAGCTATTTTGGGCGTAGAGAGTAGCAAGAGGTAAAGTTAACTTATACATAGGTTGAGGAGTAAAAAAATAAAAAGTACATATATGGCTAGCAGACGTCTCCCTTATTATTTGGAGGTACGGTTGGATATACCTTTTTAGACACGTAGTCAACGCAGAAAATAGGCTTACAAAACTTTGGACTCACATCTAGGGGTAGTGTAACTTCGAAGATTGTGGGAGTTCATTTTAGCACCACTATTGGGACACAAGGCAATGCATCCTCTGGTTCAATTACTAAAAATGCAGTGTGGTCGATCAAGAGGCATAGGTGGCTCGAGATCCGCGAATTTGGTGGATCTAGAGGTGGAGGTAACACAAGAGGTTCTGGACCTAGTGGGCATGGTCCTCACCAACCCCATAATATTTACATGGATATGTCACTTCATCTCCCATAGTATATGGGAATAGAATATTCTTCTGATCATGTCCATATGTGTGAGATATTGTGCCACACAAAAGGAATTACAGCTTTAGAGTGCAAGGCCATTAAGTTTACAACTACATTGCAGGGACACGTGCATAGTTGGTATAGGAAGTTTGACCCTGATCAAACTTGTGTGGATTATACGATGTTACGAGATGCTTTCATCAAAGAATTTAATATCCACAGTCTGAGTAGAAAATTATAAGCGCGTTCAAGGATATCAAGAATGGCACTATTGAGAGTGTTTAGGAATATGATGTTCTTTTCAAAATACTTTTTTCTAAACTATATTATGATATCCATGAAATTCAAGTATGAACAGTGGTTCGTTAGAGGCCTGATTATACATTTTAGGACGGTGCTCTCCTATAAGACTTATATAGACCCACGTGAGGTTCTTGAATCAGATTCGCACACTAAGGCAATTGAGAGCATAAAAACTAGAGTGAGCCCATTCTTGAAAGCTCATATTATAGCAACAGAAAAATAGTTGGAGAAACTATTAACCAATACAACACGTGAGACACGCACGAGAATTTGGTGCATAGATTGTGCGGTAGAAAGGGCATACTATGGATATTCGTCTTCGAAGATAGGTGCATTCATTATTACTAGATTGTGAGATATTTCATTTATACCATGATGCAAGCCACTAATCATTGTTGCAATGTGCGATAAGGAAGAACGTGTCCTACAACTATAAGATTTTCTGGCCCATAATTCACAATACTAAAGATTCATGATGCCATTGATATTGGTGTGCGACATCTTGGAGTTGCAAATAATTATAAGGATAAAAGTGAGAAAAATTATCATGATCACACTCAAGGGCACTATGATCATAATGAAGGGTGCTTTGAGGGAGGCCATGGTAGAGGTTGATGATATTGTGGTGGACTCGGAGGCCAAGGCCACGGCTGTGGACAATGTGAGTTCCATCATGGAACATGTTATACATGTGGATCTCTGATCATTACAAGTGCAAGTGTCCTTAGAATGAAACTTGTTATTTTTGTGGAAAGAATCATAACTATGAAGAGTTCCAAGATTTATATGAACATTTGAGTAATAATTAAAAATAGGAGAATAAGGGCGCATGGATGGTTAGAATACTACACACCATGGAAAACCAATGGATCTCGAGTTATCACTAGATCCTAAAGTGGTACCTATAAAGATTACTACATGCATTGAGGCTATGCACGCTAGAGAAATGTTACAACAGAATCCTACCATTACTAAGGAGAAGGTTTTACATGCCAAATATCTAGAACCTACACATCATAAGGAGGTTTATCATGAATCAATGGAGGTACTCAAAGATCTGCGGGGTGAGATATAGTGTCTAAAGGAATAGTCATGGAATTTGGAATAGAAGAAGGAGACTTCCATTCTCCATTTAGGTGTTTATGAAATGAAAGAATTATGTAAACCATTACGTCGGAGAACATTATTCCATTACTAGGGATTTTTTTAAAAGGAAAAACTCCACACACTAGTAGTGAGAATGGATGGCATATTTTTCATGTTAATCTCCCTCCTTATAGTTTGGATTATGACAAGGAGATCACTCTTAATTTTGTTTTGGATGGATGTCTTTTGAGTAATATTTTGATTGACACAGTGTAGAAGTGAATGTGCTCACTTTATATGCATGGCTTCAAATGGGAAGACATCCATTGCAGCCATCCTCTAATGTACTTTTTATGGAAAATAGGACTTAGGCCATGCCAATTGGATTCTTGAAAGACGCATCAATCACCATACATGGGGCTAAATTCAGTGGATATTTTGAGGTTTTGGCGCTCACGAGTGAGCGGCTTCCCAAATATACTTAGGCATCCTTTGTGTTATGTAAATAATGTTGATCTACGTTTCAACAAGGGATATATCAGTTTTGAGAACAAAGAAGAATGAGTTATTATCCCTTTGTGAGATGGGAAATCTACACCTTATGTTGAGCCCTTAAGTAAAGAAGATCTGAACAAAATTTATGTGTGCACCATTTGAAACACGGAAGTACTTGAACCATCTAAGGAAGGAATTCTCTAGTGGGATGATGCACATTCCATCCATGATACTACAATTATTTCCTATGACAATTGGGCATATGGAACCTATGAGATGGTTGGGTGCGAGGTCGAAGAATAGATGTGCATGTAAGTAGGCGCCTTTGTGTTAGGAAGTTAGGAAATAACCCGATACCACGATACACTAGCAAAGGAAAATCTAAGATATTTACGTGAGCCATGGAAGTATAGTGGAAGTATCATGTGGAAATAAGGAACATGTTAGTTTATACCCTTTATGATACAACATTGCAAAGGTGGATGGTTCATAGGGATAATCTCATAGAATGGAGATAGTGAGAATTGGCCTATCGTGCAGGTTTCTCGAAGTAACCCACCTACTCAAATATGTGAATATCATGGTAATAATCTTGTTTTGCACCATGTTCAATAGTGTGAGAGACTATGGACCAGAGGGGTAGGGAAATTTTCCACCTTTTTGTTGGTGCACAAACTTTATTTCACCTTGAGAGGATGTGTACACACATGGTATGTTTATGGGGAGTTAAATAGAGAGACTGGAAATTGGAAAGACTTGACTGCAGGTATGATCTAGACTTTTGAATATTTCTCCACTATACCTCTCCCTGGTGAAAGAGGCATTACAAGTTATGAAGTGCTTTCAAGTATGGGAGATAGTGAAAAAGCTAAAGAAATCATTCGGGATTTATTTGGTGAGTTATACCTAGAAACACGTTTTGTGAAGTAGATGATACAAATGTAGAACTTCTTGAGCATGTTTTCCTAGAGAAGGAGAAAGGAAATATTGTCTACTTTGTGGATGATGAAGTGGAAAATTTGAACATAGATCATTTAGAGGGTATGCGTGAGGTCTTAGACAGCTTTGGATGAGAAGGCGTGTTCCTACCATGAACCTATGAAGATGAAGAAATTGAACATTGGAATGGATGTTGAACCTAAGGAGGACATAATTGGAGATTACTGATCGACTCTAAAGTGGCTAAGATAATTGTGTTGCTCCATGATTTCTAAAACTTGTTCCCTAGAGGATACCATGAGTTGAAGGGAGTACATGAATCTTTGGGCAAGATGAAAATTAAGTTAAAGGAAGGTGTGCACCCGATTAGAAAGAGACCTTACAGGATGAACCCTAACTTGTGTGTAAAAGTTAAAGAAGAAATTGACAAGATGTTGAAATCGTATCATTGATCCCATAGAGGAATAAGAGTGGGTTAGCCCCATGGTGATCAAAATAAAGAAATATGGAAGAATCAAGATTTTTATGGACTATAGGGAGTTAAATGTTGCATGTGTGATTGATCATTTCCCTACACCATTCACTAAAGAAATATTGAAAGGAGTTGAAGGGCATGAAATTTATTCTTTTACAGATGGATTTTTTGGGTATCATCAACTAATAAGTGCTAAATAAGATCAAGAGAAGACATTTTTCACCACTGAATGGGAATTTTTACATGCACGGTGATGCCCTTTTGATTGAAGAATGTGCTGTAGTATTTTCATGCATTTTTGTTCAAGCATTCTAGGATTTTATTCACAAATTCTTGTAGGTTTACTTGGATGATTGAAACATATATGGGATTTTCAAGGATTATTATGACAATTTGAGGTTAATATTTTAGAGGTGTAGACAGTTAAGATCCTCTTTAAATATCAAGAAGTGTGTATTTGCTACGCATTTTGGAACTCTAATAGGGAATATCATCTGCAGGATGGTTTTTAGTAAATCCAACTAAGGTTGCAGTCATTTTAGGCTTAGAGGAACCCACTAGTCAAAGTAAGGTGTGCAAATTCTTGGGCCACATAAGGTATTTCAGAAAATTCATCAAAGGATATTGTAAAATTTTCGCTCCCTTGGAAGAGTTATTAAAGGGTAAAGGAAAGTTTTATTGGAGATAACCACAGGTAGCACTCATTTGATGTGATGAAGGAAAGGCTTACTACAACACCTATCCCACATTTTCCTTCATGGAATATATTTTTCATGTACATGTGGATGATTCTAGCATGGCTATTGGTGAAGTTCTAGCTCATCCTAGAGAAGTTATTGTAGATCATCCTATTTTCTTTGCTAGTAGGAAGTTGACTCCTACGTAACATAATTATACAACTATGGAGTGTGAGGATTTTTCAATGATCTACGTGTTGCATAAGTTCGATAGTACTTGTTAGCAACAAATTTTGTTTTCTATATAGATCACATGGCATTGAGATACTTGGTGAACAAGACCACCTTATAGGGGTGAATATGCTGATGGGTTCTCTTATTCCATTGACTTTACATTGGTGGTAAAGCCAGGTAAAAGAAATTATGGCCTAGATAATTTATCAAGGATTCAATCAGGAGAGGATGCACAAAGTATTGAAGATACAATGTCGGATGCACAGCTATACAAGTTAAACCATGTTCCCTCAGAATTAGAGGATATTGTTGTCTTTTTACGCACAGGTATGGCTCCGAAGGAATGAAGGCCTTGGAAAAGAAACAACTTGCAATTCACGCCACACATTTCATGTTGATCAGTGGTGACTTATACAAACTAGGCTGAGATGAAGTCTTACACCAAAGGTGTGTACTAGAGCATGAGCGTATGAAAATTATGGAGGAGGATCATGGTGGTATCACAGGTGGACACTATGTAGGGGACGCCACCATGCACAAGATCCTACTATCTAGTTTATGGTGGGATACCTTGTATAAGTATTGTAAATAATATTGCAAGGTTATTTATCATTGTCAACCTTGGAAAACACAGGAAGAGAGATGAAATGCCTTTGAGGCATATTACTAGTGCATAACCTTTTAAGAAGTGGTAAATTGAATTTATGGGCCCTATTTCCCTAGCCATGCATAGAACTATCACACTACATCATCACTTGTATATATTATCTTACAAGGTGGAAAGAAGTGGTACCTCAAAAGGATTGTACAACGGCTATAGCAGCAAGGTTCTTGTGTGAAAATATTCTTACTAGGTATGGATGTTCTTTAAGTTTGAAAAATGATAGAGGCACTCATTTCCTTAATGAGACCATCAGGATATTATTGGATGAATTTATGGTTGCACACCATAAGAAAACACCCTATCACCCCCAAGAAAATGGGACTGTTGAGGCTTTCACTAAGATATTGAGCCAAATGTTGACAAAAAATTGTGATGTTGGAAGGAAGGACTGAGATGATAAAGTCTCTAATGTGATTTGGGCATATAGAACAACCTAAAAATGGTTGAATAAGGCAAAACCCTTTTAGTTGGTGTTTGGCGTAGAGGTATTTATGCCCATGGAATTCATGTTACCTTCTTTGTGTATTGTATGTGCGGGAGGTGCGTTGATCGAAAGCATTGGAAGAAAGAATTGACAAGTTAATTAATCTAGATGAGAGGTGTGCAATAACATGATGGAGTCATAAGAAAGAAAAATCTAGGAAAAAGGCATGACATGATAGGCACATCAGGGATAAGAAACTTGAGGTTGGGAAGATGGTGCTTCTTTATGATTCAAAGTTTCTGCGCCACCCAGGCAAGCTTAAGGTACATTGGTTGGGACTGTATGTTATCACTCATATACTTGACTCAGGAGCTTTCCAGCTAGAGGCACTTGATGGAACACGGTTTCTCAATTACTTCAATGGGAGTAGGCTAAAGCCCTACTATAAATAAGCCTTCTTGGTGTTTGTAATAAGGCAGTATTGCCATCTAGATTAGATTTCCCTTAATGTATTTTCCTTTAGATGTGTTTCCTTCTTCATTGTTATGCTTTTTCAATTTTGTTCTTTGTTTTGTGTAATAAGTACACTTGTGCACTTTGGAAGCTAATTGTAATCTAAAGTGTTTTCATGCACAGAGGAATACACATACCCTTAGTGTGTGGTATTTTTCATCTAGAGTTAGTTATGCATAAGGAAATATTTGTGTAGATGGTATGGAAAGGTGTTGCTAGAAAGAAAATTTCTCCTAATGAAGACCATAGGTGAGAAAAAAAAATGAATGCACAGTGTAACATGAGGTAAGTTGTGGCCATGGAAACTACTCAGAGGAAGGCATGGTGGTAAAGTACTTTGCCACATGGGAGTGCATGAAAGGAGATCTGTAGCCAAGAGGTAGAAAGGCGTGCTAGAAGGTTATGACTGTGGTGCACAGATGTATTGCGCGAGAAAAGTTGGTAAATGGTGAGTTAATGTGAGGATTGGTGGTAGGTGGAGGAGAAATAAATGTGATAAATTTTTTGAAATATATATAAGGATGGGATGCATGTTCAATTTTACCTTTGTGATTATGAGTATTTGAGCGAGCTATTTGTGAATGAGCCAAGCGAGACACGTTAAAGTGTAGAGAGCTGAGAAACCAAGTGAGGATAACAAAAGTGTGCATGAAATTGGCTTGTGTTCCCATTGGAGAAGGGTTTGAGCAAAGCAAAGGCATGCGGAAAGGAGAAATAGAGTGCCAAGGTTTGAGAATAAGCTAGGGAATGCATTTTTGAGCTAGGGCATAGGATTTTGGATCGTATAGCTTGACAAAGTAAAAAGGAACACCCTTTTCTTACTATGGCACCAAGGAGAGCACCTAGAGTAAGGACAAAGGGAAAGGAAGGATGAGACACTTAGGCATGTAGAAAGGTTTTCTCTAGTGAAACAAAAGCATGAGGCCCTTACATCAGCCCAAGATCCACACAAGGATTGGATCAATGAGATTGGGAAACTTCTAGCGCAGAAAATGGATTTCATGGAAGGAATGGTGTCAGGTATGACCAATATTGTCCAAGTGCTACAAAATGAAAAAGAGAAGATAACTCAAGATGAATTAGATGCCATAGTGATAGAAATTCTAGAGAAAATAGGGGACGTTAAGTGACTGGAAAACATTGGAATCCAAGCTTAAGGGTGAATATCCAGAGTTGATCCTACCTATAGAAGAGGGAACTGCAGAGTAAAACTTCATTCTTTCATTTCTTTATTCTTTGTTGTCAGATAAATAAGAGGGAATTACCCATTGTCGGGGTGAAAATGTACTTTAGTGTGGGGTAATGTTGAGCAAATGGAATATTGATCTAAAGTAAAGACACATAAAGGATGCACGCACGGGCAAGCAGGCACATTTAAATGTGCGAAAGAATAGAAAAACATGCACATGCCAAAACACTTTAAATTCGAACTTAGCCCTTTTTTTTTATCCGGAATATTTTTGGATTTAGTGTCTTTGGGAACATGAAGACATGAAGACTTTTGGTCCATGCATGGTATTTTTAGAACAAGCATTAGCTAAGCACCATGCATAGTTTAGGCTAATTTTAGAATTTCTACTCAAAATTAACTATAGGAAGTCTATTGTTAGAGCACTTTCATGTTTTACATCCTTTTTAAAGGTGCATGGCTATTATTAACATGTGGCCTATTTTGAGATAGTGCATGGGTAGTGACGGGCAAGTCCCCACCCTATATATATGTATTGATTTTCATGGTTAAGTAAGTTTCATTTATTGTAGAGTTATTTTGTTGGTTTTTTCATGCGCATGAATCTTTGAGATACCTTTATAATGTATGAAGATTTTGTGTTTTACACCATTTAATATAATGGATCATATTGGCTGGATAATGGTGTTGAATGATGAGGCCATTAATTGGCCATAAATTACTATTATTTTTTCATTCTAAGTTACCTTTGAAAGTGGATTTAAATGTAATCTAGGAACGCATAGTTTTCTTAAGATATAATATAGGATATATATCTTGTTCATTCTTTAGAAATATTTTGTTATCTATTTTGTTGACTAATCCTATTGATTATTTGGGAAAATATGCAAAGTCTTGTGTATGCAAGACCATAAAGGAAAGATAATGCTAGTATTGGGAAAAGTGTAATTGATCATGGATGGTATATCTAAACTAAATACTGATTTCATATTCAGATTCCACTCTAAAATTTATGCAAGTTTAAAAAAGAATCATCTCAATCTGAGATCGTATGCAAAATTTATAGTTGTTTTAAGTTAGCTCCGAACTCACAGATTTAGTTATGGAACTCACAAGTGTTAGTTCCAAAACTCATAGATTTAGTTCCAAAACTAACGAGGTCTAGTTCTCGAACTCACAGAGTTAGTTCGGAACTCCCGCACTAGTTCCGTAACTTGCAGGTTTAGTTTTGGAACTCTTAGATTTAGTTCCTAACTTACACCAAATGGGACCGTGAATAATCTAGGATTCAAATGGAAAATATGAGAGAGGTGTTTGTTCATAAAAATTTTCTTAACATAAACCTCATTCATATTTTCTACAGGTTTTACCGATGAAGATAAATCTAACTTTTAGTGAGCTGCAGTCCGAGGAAAATTTTTATCAGATGAGCACTAAAAGTTCCATAAATAGAAACAAAAAAATTCAAATGGAAAATCTGAGAGAGGTTTTTGTTCATAGAAATGTGTTTAACAAAAACCTTATTTAGATTTGCTACAAGTTTTACCAATGAAGAGAGATCTAAATTTTAGTGAGTTGTAGTCCGAGGAAAAGTGTATCAAATGAGCACTAAAAGTTCCATAAACAAAAATAGAAAAGTCAAATGGAAAATATGAGAGATATTTTTGTTCATAGAAATGTGTTTAACAAAAACCTCATTCATATTTGCTACAAGTTTTACCAATGAAGAGAGATCTAACTTTTAGTGAGCTGCAGTTTGAGGAAAAATGTATCAGACAAGCACTAAAAGTTCCATAAACAAAAACATAAAAGTCAAACAAAAAATATGAGAGAGTTTTTGTTCATAGAATGTTTTTAACAAAAACCTCATTCATATTTGCAACAGGTTTTACCAATGAAGATAAATATAACTTTTAGTGAACTACAGTCCAAGGAAAAAGTGTATCAGACAAGCGTCAAAAGTTTCATAGTCAAAAATAGCATATTCAAATGGAAAATACGAGAAAAGTATTTAGTCGAAATCATATTTTTAGGAAAATTATCCTTCCAATATTGTAGAATAATAAAATCATTGTAATGCTTGTTACCGAAAAGCAAGGACAAGATTTGGGAACAAATCTTCCGAAAATAAATGAGATAAGACTTTAAATCCAATAATATATCTCTCCATATTTTGTGGAGATGGAGATCTTAGTTGTTAGGATTAGAATAAAGATAAGATCATATTGTATCTCCCAAAATAAGGAGTTGGTTGGACACATAAATTATAAATGCAACCTTCCACACTCAGATATGTAATGTTTTTTACCAAGAAATGAATATGTTCTTTTCTCTCCAATATTTTGTAATTTTGAGTTAAGATCTCAAAGCATGGTTTAAATCCTCTTCCAAGGAATGAGATGGCCACTCATTCTAAGGAAGATGGATCTATATATTTGTATTATTGTAATAATTTGTGTTTATTTCTTTTTCGTAGTTATCATCTTGTTGTATTGTTCTTCTCTTTGTATTGTAACATTTAGTCTTTGTAAACTGCGCAGTGTTTAATTTATTTTTTCTTATTTCTAATTCAACAATTTCAATTTATGCAAGTGTGTTTTTATTTCCTACAAGTTTGATTTCCTTCATGCAAGTGTGATTTATTTCATGCAAACTTTATTTCTGCAAGTGTGCCTTTATTTCTGCAAGTGTGCCTTTAAATTTCTACAAGTGTGATTTATTTTATGCAAGTTTGGTTTGTGTTTAAAGGAGTTGCTTTCCAAGATATTCTTCTCTTAATGCATATAGCCTTCAAACACCAACCCGGATTGACATTATTAATGGTGAGGATTGATGACCCTCATCATTGAACATGACTAAAATTGGTTCTTGTATGGTATATCTTGTTATAGTCATTTTTTAGTTCATCTTATATAAATTCTAAGATCTAGATCTAGTTTATGCATTGTGGACTATTTACTGTTGGTTATGAATCTGAATATACATATGCACTATCATGCTAACATTTTGTACAAGAAACTCTAAAGAGAGACCTGGTGCCTTTGCATTCTTTAGGTGAGTGTCTTGGCACATCACTCACCTTAGATGCGTTGAGCTCATGCTAAGTGATGTGTCAGTGCACCTGGGTCATTTATAGTGAATTATAGGCTACATAATACTCAGATATATCCAATACCGAATCCATCCAAAATTATACATTATAACCAAAAATCATTACATAGTAGAAGTTGAATATATAATAGTCAATGTATTAGTGCACTAGAACATACACGCAAGCATAAAACCCTAGATCTATATGAGAGAAGCATAACTATGCTAAGCATAGAGAACTACTATGAATAATGGCTTACATCATATATATAGGGGTGGGGACTTTCCCTTTACCACCCATGCACTCTCCTACAAATATAAATGTACTAAAAAAATAGCCTCGCATACTTTGTTTCCTAAAATTAGCCATTCGTACAAATTTTGCATGCTTTTAAAAAAAATAATAATAAATTTTCCTATTCTTATCCTTGCTTTATTCCTATTAATATATTTTTCCATGTGTGTGCTTTAATCCTTAATCTGCATGTACTTTATCTACTTGATTGATCCACACTCCAAGTCTTTTTTTAGCATGATCTAGAAAATTGGCTAAGTCCTACCTTTGTTTCCTACATGTGTACAATCTCACATTCTACCTTGTCCAACATCTACACGTGTTCCTATGCATGATCCTCCATACTTGGTATCTAGTCCATTTCTCTCGATCAACATTACCCCACACTAGGCATGTTTTTTTCCTCGACAACACTTAGATAAAGAATATCCATGTAAGAATTAATAATGTATGAACAAAAAGAATGAAATAATATGCACCACACATTGATACCTACTCCTCAATCAGCTGCAAAATTTTAGGGAACTCCTTATTAAGGGTGCTCTCCAACTCACCCCATTCTACCATCCCCTTAATAGTTGTATCTGAATCAACCCAACTACCTCTATCATATCTTTGAGGGTCATATCCTCTCTAAACTTCTTCAGATCCCTTATCACTCCCGCTAGGCCTAAGATCAATCCTTCCATAACATCCATTATTCATATAAAATCTCCCAAGGAAAAAGTGTTGGTATACCGCAAAATCTACCTTCTCATCCAAGACTGAGGTAAAATGCTAGGAATGTGCCATTCATGCTTGAATGCCTCATGTATTCACCTATAACTCTGGTCCACCCTTAGATTGGTATTATTTATTCCATCGTAGGTTTACTCTGTGAAATCTCTTTGCAAGGTACTTGTTCTCAGGTGGGTACTTCCATATTTTTTCATTCAAGCCATCTAGAACTCTGATCTCTCGAGAAGACAATAGACATTAGGATCTCTCCCCAAGTGATCATGTTACCCATGCGCACTTCCTCAATAATCCCTTATGAAATAAAGGCACTAATGTTATACACTATTTCTCGAAGCTATCCTTTGCACAATATGAATCCACTTCTTATTAACTTGGGTCCACATCTTGTGTGTGCTTAGCTTGTAACCCTATATGTGAAGATTCTCAAAACTTGATCAGGGATCTTGATGATATTCATCACATGGCCCCCTCTTTGGCACTTCATCTTGACTGTAGTTGCCTCCACTCCTAATTTTTCATCCAAATTTGTTACTATATCAGTATCTGAGCTGTACAACCATGTAATTCTTCCAATCATTGGTGTGGTAATGAATACCCTTCTACCTACTAAATAAAATAAGTTCTCATGGATCTATGACATCAGCCATTGATAGATGCACTTTGGTTTTCAAAGTAGGGAAACTCATAAATTTGAAGCACTCCATGTGCCCTCCAAAATATGGTTCCCTTTATCATCATAAATTGGTTTATCATCGGCAGTCCTTTTGTTTGTCTTCTACACCAACTCATTCTCTATTTGGCACTCATTTGCATCAAAAATATGATTATAGTCATTTAACTTGCACCTTCTTATATGGGAATCCTATATATGTTCCATGATAACCTCCTTAGGATACTACATCTTTGATAATCATTCTTCATGCACTTCTTTAACTTCAAATTCTGGTTCTTTTTTCTTTCCTTTGTCCTTCGTTTCCACCACGGATGCTCTTTTGGGTTCCATTTTTGTCTTACTTCTCAACCTGAATTTTTGCATGCCCTATGTGTTTTAGAATAACCTTTTTCTTATCAAAACGTGTCACCACTGCTTTTTCACTTTCCTTGCTCTCAAACACTTATTGCTATCAAACAACTTCATGCCCTCACTTGAACTTGGTGGCCTAGCTTGAGTTTGTGCTTCTACAAACCCTAGTTCACAACCCCTTCTCATAAATCCAAACCTCCACACCTTTAAGTTTCAAACTTCCACATGAAGGATCTCCACAAAAGGCCATGTTTTTCCTCAATCCCGTTGATCGATTTTCCACACAAGTACACACAAATATTCTCAAAATCACACTTATTCAATGCTCTAATTCTTCACAAGAAATGGTAAATAATGAACCCCTTTTGTAAACCTTTTTAAATATTTCCAAATTTTTTATCATATTAATTTCTCCTCACCTACCATCGTATACTACATTTTTAACTATATTTATTTATTTTTCACACTTTTTATCTACTTTCTTCCATGTGTTGTGGTTCTAATCTTCTCGTGCGTATACTACTTCCAAGCCACATACATCCTTGTACACGCTTCCCCCTTTATCGTAACACAATTTATGTGCTTTATACCAATCAACCCATCCTGTTGCTTCCTACCTCGCATTACACTACATGCATTTTCCCTCACGTGGTCTTCAATATGATCAATTCTTCCATCGTTATTTACACCTATGATACTATTTTCCTTTCCTTGCATGCATGTAAAAAGAATCCCATATTTCAACTATTACACGTACTTATGTTTTAACTTTCTTGCGCACTTGCACTGGTTCACCCCACACTAAATGTATGTGTGGTCCTCTACGCATGAACTCAATAGATAGTAATCATCTTCATATGTACAAGCGTGCTTATTACACAAAAAATAAAAGCATAAACAATCAAAATGTTAAAAAAAAAAACATGAAAGGGGAACCTAATCTAAATGGCAATATTTCCTTATTACAAACATCAAGAAGATTTATTTATAATAGGCCTTCAACCCACTCTCATTTAAGTAACCGGGAAGCATGTTGTCATCTAACTCCTGTAATTGACATGCGCCTGATTCAAGTATATTGGTTACCAAAAAGGTCCCAACAAATGCACCTTCAACTTCCCTAGGCGGCATGCAAACTTGGATTCATAAAGAAGGACCATCTTTCCAACTACAAATATCTTGTTCTTAATGTTCCTATCATGTCAAGACATTTTTCATGCCTTCTTATTCTTCTTGATATAACACGCAATAGTTCACCACTTATCTAGTTACATTAGTTTTCAATGCACTGTTCTTCTATAATCTATTCATCTAACAACCCTCTTACGCATGAAATACACAAGGATGGTAGCAAAAAATTCATAAGTAATACTACCTTGGTGAAAAACACCAACTTGAAGGGTGTGGCTTTGTTTAATCTTTTATATGTGGTCATGTAAGCCCATAGTATAACAGACACTTTATCATCCCAATCCTTCTTTCCAAAATCATAAATCTTAGTTAAATTTTGGATCAAGATCTCGTTGAAAGCTTCTTCAGTGCCATTAGCTTGTGGGTGATAGGGGTATTTTTATGGTGTGCCGCCATAAAATATACCAATATAACTTTGATTGTCTCATTTAAGAAATGATTTCCTCTATCACATGTCAAGCTTAATGGACAGCCATACATACTAATGATATTTTCCCAAAGGAACCTTCTTTTGGCTGCAGATAATATTTTGTAGGTTTTTCCTCTACCCACATGGTCAAATAATTTATGCAACTAATAATGTAGTGTGTGTCATTCCTAAGTGCATGTAGTGTAATAGGTCCTAAAAGTCAATGGACCACTTCTCAAAAAGTTCTCGCACTTGCTATAGGTCACAACAACATCTCATCTCTATGTCCAGGATTCCCAAGGCACTGAAAATGATCACATGCTTTCACATAAGCCTTGGTATCTTTGTACAAGGTCTCCCACCATAAACCATCTAGAAGGATCTTGTGTGAGTTGCATATGATGCGTAGTGGGCTCCTGTAATCCGTCTATGATCCTATTCCATAATGGCTTCATGCTCATGTTCTAGAACACATGTGTGTAAGACTTCATCACGGCCCATCTTGTATAAGTTACCTCCAATGAGCTAATAAATCACCGCACAAATATCAAGCTAAATTGTCACCAATGTATTTATCCCTTCTGATGATAATCCAATGCATAAGAATACGGCTTATATCCTATAAGTCTATGGGTACACAATTCAACCCTGAAACTACACATCATGCAAGGTATCCTTAATACTTTGCACGTATTCACCAAATTGACTCTTGATAAGTGATCGTGCCTAGAATTGCTCTTGTTTGGATTTACAACCACCGTAAAATCAAACTCCTGAAATAGTATTATCCACCTACAAATGCACGCTTGTAAAATAGGCTTGTTGACAAAATATTTTAATGTCATATGATTTGTATAAAAGATGAATGGAGTGGCCAACAAGTACTATCAAAATTTATGAAACACGTAGATCATAGACAATGCCTCGTGCATAGTGGTGGTGTGATTCTTCTCTACTGGTGTCAAATTCCTACTTGCAAATTATATAGTATGATCCACATTACCCTCTCCAAGTTTTTCCAAGACCATGTCAATTGACATGCCAGAGGAATCAACATGTACATGAAATGGTTTGTTCCATGAAGGAAAATGCCAAATAGTGGCAGTAATCAATCTCTCCTTCATTGTTTTAAATTCACGTTGTTACATGTCACCCTAATGAAATTTCCCCTTAGCCTTAAGCAATTCCTTCAGTTGCACAAAAATCATTTTATATCCCTTGATAAATTTTCTATAATAGCCAGTATGCCCCAAAAATCCATGCACTTCACTCTGATTGGTAGGATTTTCTAAACCTAAAATCACAGCTATCTTAGCTGGGTCTACCAATAATCCTTCCTTGCAAATGATGTTTCCAATAAAATTTCTAGAGGTGTAGAAAAAATAGACTTCTTAATGTTAAGGGAAATACTAAATTGTCTACATCTCTCAAACATTAGCCTCAAATTATCACAATGATCCTTAACCAAGCCATAAATAGTCCAATCATCAAGGTAAACTCTGTAAGAACTTATGAATGAAATCATGAAAGGCCTATACAACTATGTGCAAGAATACTTCTAGCATATTCTTCAATCTATATGGCATAACAATATATGTAAATCTTCCCCATTTACTGGTGAATGTGGTCTTTTCTTGGTTCTTGTGTGCAATGCACACCTAGTGATATCCTTAAAATCCATCAGTAAAGGAGTAAATTTTGTGCTCTACGATGCCCTCAAGGATTTGTTAAGTGAATGGTGTAGGAAAAGGATATATTACACATGATCCATTAATTTCCCTATAATCTATATAGATCCTAATTCATCCATCTTTCTTGATATTGATTACCATGGGGCTAACCCACTCATATTCTTCAATTAGTTCAATGATCCCAAACTTAATAATTTTATCTATTTCTTCCTTGACTTTCAACTCATACATACAATTTCGATTCATAATCTAAGGCCTCTTCCGATCGGACACAAACTTTATTTTAGCTTAATCTTCATCTCTCCCAATGAGGGGTGCACTCCTTTCAACTCATGGTAACCTCACAGGAACAAATCCTATAAGTCACGCAAAAGCTCAATGATCTTTTCTACCTCCTTTTCTGACCAATAATCACCAATAATGGCTTCCTTGGGCGCATCTTTAGTACCAATTTTTACCTTATTTGTCTTTGTCATAGGATGGTACGCGTGTGGCTTTTCATTTGCAGTTCCATTACTTCACTGCATCCTTTTATATGGATAACCTCCAAATTCTCAACCTCTTTATCATCAAATAAATACACCATTTTACCTTTTTCTTTCTCCTTCCAAGCACGACCCATCTATATCTCCTTTATCCCCTCAATATCTAGTCGTGCCTCAAAATCATGTTCTCTAAGAAACTCCAAAGCATGAGCTCTTATGATTTTGCGATATCCCCAACATGATGTGCTTCATAACCCGCAATGCTTC
This sequence comes from Taxus wallichiana var. yunnanensis, assembly GCA_018340775.1. NCBI lineage: Eukaryota > Viridiplantae > Streptophyta > Pinopsida > Cupressales > Taxaceae > Taxus > Taxus wallichiana. The sequence goes on from CM031234.1 coordinate 850,274,859, forward strand.
AAGGACTAGAGGTTTTTTATAAAAATAATCAAATGTATACATCATACCTATATCCATATCTCCCCAACTTTTAGTCTCTTTCTTGATCTCAACATGTACATACCATGCCTATGCAAGCAGATGAAAAAGTGGAATAGAACTTATGCACCCACAAATATAGTGGTAAATTATCTAGGCCTTTGTCCATTGTCTCTCACAGTTATGAATGTGTACCAAAGAGGGGGTATTCCCATCTTAAAAAATATATAAGTGTAGGCACATTGCTCTGAGTGAACCTTGTTGAAAAGGTGATTCTAACTTATCATCATCGAAACAAGTTATCTTTGTGTGTTGCCCACCAATTATTTTATTTCCACACAAAGTATAAACCAACATAGTCCTTCGATCACCTTCTTTCTTCCAGCTTCTCCTCTATTGTGTGAAATAAAGATTGAGGATTTTATTCACTAGTATACCGAGGTGACTACACATTTTCCATGTGTTTAACTATTCATGGTTAGATCATTCTAGTTACCTTCCTTTCATCTCGCACCCAACCATTTCATACATGCAATGGGCCTAGTTATCACAAGCAATAATTTTGGTGGCATTAACTAACTACACATCTTTCCACTAAAGAATGCCTTCCTTAGATGGCTTCATAGTCTCAGGGTCTCACACCGTGTGTGCATAAATCCTATTCAGATCTTCTTCACTCAAGGGCTTGATGTAAAGTGTATCTCTTACCTCATTGATGTATAATCACACACTCATCATTATTTTTTAATTTGATGTATCCCTTATTAAAGTGTAGGTCTACATTGTTCACATGACACCACTGGTTTCCCAAGTAGTTCTCAAAAATTTCTTCTTCAACAAGTTTTAATACCTCAAAGTCTCTAGTAAACTTAGCCCCATGAATTATAATGGATATATCCTTCAACACCCTAATAGGCATATCCCTCATTTTGTTTTCCATATACAATACATTTAAATATGGTTGTAATGTTGGTCTCCCATCTGATTTCATGCATCCAAAGTCAACACATTCACCTCAAATAGCATATCTATCAGGATATTTCTTACCAACCACCCATCAATCAATACATCTAACATAATCTCCTTATCATACTCATGGTTATGTGGTGATAATTTTTCCGTAGTATTTTTCACTCATGCTCAAATCCAATACACAGTACCTTTTCACACAACCATTCCCCTAGTAACAGGATGATATTTTCCTGGTGCAACATCTGACACACCTCCTTTAGATCATTTGCATCCTTCTAAAAGAGATCCACCTTCTTCGTATGTTCTCTCTCACGTGCTTTCCCTTTCAATCACCGGTTCTCACCCTATAGAACTCTAATGACTCACATAGTATCTTGATAGACCTCCTTCTAATGAGTAGTATCTGGATACCTAACATGCATCACTTCTTATCTCCTAATGAGTGGCTTCGCCTTAAGAGGCTCGTGCCCGCATGCTGCTTCTTCGGCAAGTAGTGACCAACACGGGTCAGTAACTCTGGGATCAAGAATATTATTTGACATCCACTTATCATCCTTCATGCATTATACCTTAATCATCCCCACACCCTTATCTCGTATTCTTATTCTTACACGTGTATTCATAAATGTCGGAATTCCTCAATCTTATGATGTTTTCTATAATAGAAACATACTATATTATAGGGACAATCACGTTGATAATGATCTGGGGACCCACAAGTATAATAGGTCCCATGTGGAAATATAATTCTACCACCACAACCTCTACATATACGTCCTCCACAAATCCACCTTCATAATTAGATTCTTCAAAAGGTTGAGCTTTCTATGCTTGAGATCTACTTATCATTGTGGTCTTTCATAATCCAAGATTGCATGGCTCATGAATTTGATCTATCAACCAAAAATACTTTGTATCATGAGTGTGCATGTCACATATCTTACATTACATAGATACATTTTTCATAGTCGTGTGCTTCAAGAGAGGAAAATTCTAGAATTCATGGTCCTTATGGAAAATCTCACAAGACTATAACAACACATACATCGTCCTACATATGAAACTATCTTTAGTATGTCCCTCAACCTCACAATCAGTGCACAATATACCACTACACATTTCTTGTGTCAAATTGGCATAGATATTTTCCAACTTCTTATCCATTGTTGTTATCTACACCTATAAGAATGGTTTAACTCTAGTATCCAAACTTCCAACTACTTCGATGTGTAGAGTTTCTTCTCAAGCCTAGCGCAAATCCGTATATGTCTTATGAGATTAATCTCTTAGGAAGGGAGTAAAAAATCCTCCAACAAACCATTGTGCATGATAACTTGGATGAATTTCATAAGGTAATTCAGAAAATAGAGTCTAAAAATGTGCATCATACTCTCTCAAACTTTCGATAAACCTGTTTGATATCTTTGAGTTCATTGATGCTTTGCCAATAAAAATCCGAATGTGAAACTCAGTCAAAAATGTAGTGCACAAATCATTATAATCTACCACAGTCTCATGTAGGTTATACTTCCTATACCAACTATGAGCATTCCCTTAAATTTCCTAAACTAGAAGAGCTCCTGTTTCAGGATGGTCAGGGGAGCAAGCGCAATCTTCGGAATCACCCTCGACTTCATTACAACTCGATCTTGCACACAAAAATGAAACCTGATCTCTATTACCTCCCTCCCGAGTAACATACATCATCTGTTGCATGCAATTAGCGATACCAACCCTACCATGCAGGTGGGGGTCTCCAGGGAATGCTCTTGGTGAACACCGTTGTGCTTCCACCTAGCCTTAAGGAGGCCTCGCGGCTAATCTCCTTTCCCCGAAGGACAGGGGCCAAGTGAAAGAGAAACTCTTCCGATGTGTGCTTGCGAGAAGGCATTGCCTACACAATCGTGCGTAAAGGAAAATTAGTGTGCCTTCCTATTTGAATTTGTGATTCCCTTAGCTCACCATAGTTAGCTCACCATAGTAATTATTTTTCACCTTTGTTGCATCTTCTATACCTCTATATTATGTTAGTTTTAGGTGTGTTTGTTTTATATTATCCCTTATTTCTCTCTTCTTGTTGTTGTATTCCATTATTCTCTCACCTACGTCCATATCTTCCTCATGTAGTTTAGGGAATGTTGTTTATTGTTTCTCCTATAAAATGTACGTGTTTCTCCATAATAAAACAAGATGTAGAGATTGTTCTTCTCTCCATTCTTCTTCTGTTCTAATTTTGTCCCATAGTTTGGTATCAGAGCTTCAAAGTCTCTACCTATGTGCTTGGTGTGGTAGAAGACAAAGAAGAAAAGTGTGAGGAGATCTTCAGCCTGTGGAGCAGAGACAAATTCTTCTATTACGTGGTGATTGGAGCCTTCATCCTGCGTGGAAAGGAGAGAAAAAACATGTGAAAATTATGTTTTCAAAATTTGTGTGAGAATTTTAAGCTCTTTCCTATACGTGGAAGTCTCGTGGAGAGAATCCTCTGATGCATGGAGATGTGTGTAGAAGAAAACACCAAGTGGTTCTACGTGGAAAATTTATGCGTGGAAAGGAGAAAAATAAACTGCGCAAGAAAAGATAAAGCATTTTTTTTTTAAACGTGGACATTAAAAAAATGTTGTTTTTGTTTTTCTTTTACCTATGCATGGTTTCTTATTTTTTATGCTTGAAAGGTGAAGACATCCACCTGCTACATGGAGGAAATTAATCATTCACCTGGTGGAGTAACTCCAGCGTCTTGGAAAGGAGAAGGAAATTTTTGTTGTTGCGTGAAGTAGCTTGTGATTCCAAGGACATGGAACACAAAGCCTGCAGCTAAATAAATAAATAAAATTATATTTCTTGGCAAAGAAGCATCTCTCTCATAGCCTCTCCACCAAGACAATGAAGGACAAGAAGCAGATCATACAACATTACGCCGAATGTCGAGTGTAGACAACTTGATTGAGAGCGTCAATAACATGGTCACCACTTAAAAGCTAGAACATCAACTCGCAAGCTAGAGAACACCATGAAGAAGCTCCTGAGAGCTCTAGTTCTACTTTGCATTGCTCAACAAGCTTTGAACACCGAAAATCTAGCCTTCGACAAGCTAGTTCGAGAAGGACTTCTTGAATATTTCCTTTTCATGTCATCATTTGCCAAGAAAAGTGAGTTCGGGAAGAATTAGAAGCCGGGTATGACGCCGACTATGATGATGAAGAAGAATGCCCCACAAAGCGTCACCATCTCATAACACATGAATATCATGAGCATCTACGAGCTAGTACTTATCATCAATGAGTCAAAGTTGTAATAACTCTTGAAATAAATAAATAATTTTTTATTATTAATGTCTGCTCCGAAGTTGCTTCTTTCCGATGCTCAGTTGCTCAAAGGGCCCAATTTTGTGGCCTGGAAAAAAAAATGAGGACAATCCTTCAGTTTGAAGGATTATGGGGCATTTTCACAGGGTCTGTGCCTACTCCCACAGCCCCTGATGAATTAATAAAGTATGAGATGGCTAGTGCCAAAGCCTTGATGTGATAATGCTCAATATCGTGATGACGATGTAACCACATGTTCGGAATGTGGAGAAACCAAAGGAGGCCTAGGACAAGTTGGCAACTATTTATGAAGCCAAAAATCAGACTAAGATCCTTCATCTTTAGTCAAAGCTGCACACACCCTCTCTATGGGGTCAGATGAGAAAGTGGAGGAGTTCTTACGTCGAGTGGCTGAGCTCACGATCAGAGTTATTAGCACTCGGTGAAATGGTGGACGAAAAACTTCTCATGTTGATCACCTTGAGAGCACTCCCTTCTCAATTCTGAGTGTTTGTTACGACATTTGAATGTATCTAAACAAATAGTGGCATTCGAAGAACTTGTGAATTTTCTGCAGTAGGAAGAGGCCATCACTTCATCCCAAGAGGAGTCTCAGATAAATCCTTGTTCTCAAAGCCATACCATGGCCAGAAGAATCGAAAGGGTCCCCAGAGAAGTCTAATCAAGTGCAACCAAAACAACAAGAAAGATCAAAAGTCAAAGAGGTGGTGTCACATTTACAGAACCAACACTCACGACACTAATCACTACTGGTACAATAGCTTGAAACAAGGGTCTTCAAGTCAAACAAGCACATCAGGGCATGAAGATTTTCAAAATTCCAAATGACATCCCCACTGGAGAAATCAAAAGGGACATCTCATAGCCCAAGAAGATGATGAATCTGATGAGGAGACATCAAAAGGAGCCCATTGTGGTAAGAACCTTGTACTCATCTCTCAAACTTCTCAACCCATGAAGAAAGTCTGGTTGATAGACTTAGTGCAAGCAAGCATATGTCAGGTGACAAGAAGTTGTTTGATTCACTACATGAAGAACCAATTGGAGATCGAGTTCGGATAGTGGATGACAAAGAGTACGTTGCAGAAGGAATAGGAAATGTCACCATTCCTTTCTGGACCATGAAAATGTACACTTACAAAGGTACTATATGTTCCTGGCTTGACTAGCAACCTCTTGTCAGTTACTCAACTATTAAATCATCACCTTAAGGTAGAATTTCTTGTCCAAAATGGCATTAAATCATGCTTAATCTCCAGAAAAGGTACAGTTCTTGCTAAAGCATTTGTAAAAGATAAATTATTTTCTTTAGATATTGTTTCATCTTCTGCAGTAGCTTTATCTACTTCTACAATAGAATCCACTACCCTATGGCATTTTAGATATGGACACTTGTCGTTAGTTCATTGCACCAGATGAGTTCAAAAGAAATGGTCCATGGACTACCCAAATTGTCCAGTTCCTTTCCTATTTTCCTTGGCTTGTCTTGTAGGAAAACAACATAGAGATCCATTTCAGTGAGCACCTTCCATGCCAAGAAGCATCTAGAGGTAGTTCATACCGATCTGAATGGCCCATTTCCTACTTCATTTTTAGGATACAAGTACTTCCAACTATTCATGGATGACCACTCACAAGATGTGGGTATATTTCTGAAGAAGAAAAGTGAGGCTCTTCAACATTTCCATAACTTCTATCATCGTGTTGTGAAAGAGACCGACAACCACTTCTTCTACTTCACTCAGATCGAGGGGGGAATTTACATCAAAGAAGTTCTTGGCCTTCCTAACCAACAAGGCATTAAGAAGAACCTAACTTCTCCCTACACACCCCAAAAAATGGCATTGTTGAGTGTCACAATCACACAGTGATGGAGATGGCTCACTTTGCATGCTAACAACAACAAAGCTAGAGGAATGCTATTGGGCTGAAGTAGTACAGAACAATTGTATATCTTCTCAACAGGGCACCGACAAAGATTCTACAAAATAAAATGCCAGAAGAGGTATGGAGTGGTAGAAATCCATCAATTTCTCATTTACGAGTATTTGGTTGCACAACATACATGCATGTCCCAGCTCAGAAGAGAAAGAAGGTTGAGCCAAAGTCACTCCCATGCATCCTACTTGGCTATAGCACTACCTCGAAGGCATACCGTCTCATGGATCCTAAGACAAAGAAAATATATGAGATCGGGACATGTGGTTTGTGATGAGTCATCCTTTGACTCAGTAGTGACAACAGAAGATCCATTACCAACCACCTCTCACCGACTAGTCTCCGAATCAAATGATGAGCTAGAAGAGACTACTCAGAGAAAAGAAATGCTGCCAGGAGAGCTATTTGTTGACCTTGGAGAACTAGAGAATGTGACTCCACATCAATCAACATGGAAACAACAAATTTCTTCTCAAAATCAGCCAAGTTCTCATCCGAAGTGGGTACAAAGCACCATCAAGGACTCACATTTGCAACAACTCCCAGATACATCATCCGAGTCAAAACAAGGAGTCAAACAAGAAATGAGGTAAACTTTGCACTCATGAGTTCACTATTAATATCTCCGAGCCTAGATAATGTTCGTGAAGCACTCAGTCAACCTCAATGGAAGGAAGCCATGGATATAGAAATTGACTCACTCAAGAAAAATCGACATGGGAACTTGTCGATCTGCCTACAGAAAGAAACCCATAGGCTGCAAATGGGTTTTCAAGACAAAATATAAGGCAGATGGATCCATCGACAAACACAAAGCATGACTTGTAGCAAAAGGGTATGCTCAGAAAGAGGGCATCAACTATGAAGAAACCTTTGCACCCACTGCGAAGATCAAGACCATCAGAGTAGTTTGCGCACTAGCAGCATAGAAAGGATGGAGACTTCAGCAGATGGACATCAAGAGTGCTTTCCTAAATGGTGATCTGAAAGAAGAAGTATACATGACCCAACCTGAAGGATTTGTTGATGAAGAGCATCCTAAGAAGGTATGTCATCTCATCAAATCACTGTATGGACTGAAACAAGCTCCAAGGGCATGGTATATCAAGATCGATGATCACCTTTTGTAGCATGGGTTCACTCGTAGCCCCTCATATTCCAATTTGTATATAAAGAAGGTAGGCAAAGAAATAGTCATTCTTGTTGTGTATGTAGATGATCTTGTGATCACTAGAAGTTCAAAAGATCAGTTGATATTGTAAAGAATGATCTCAAAAGAACCTTCAACATGACATATTTGGGGCTACTACATTATTGTCTTGGCTTGGAGATATGGCAAAAGGAGCATCACATTTTTGTCTCCCAGATAAAGTATGCCAAGACACTCCTGGAAAAGTATAGAATGTCTGATTGTAAACCTATATCCACTCCCATGGAGAAAGGCTTGCAACTTTCAAGATTCCAAGACTCACCTCAAGTAGATGCTACTCTCTATAGGAAATTGTTGGAGGGCTCATCTATTTGACATATACTAGACTAGATCTATGCTATGTTGTCAGCTATCTTTCCAGGTTCATGCAGAGCCAAAGAAATGTCACTGGACTACAAAAAAGCATGTTTTGAGATATGTCCGAGGAACAATTGATTATGGTCTGGAATATAAGAAGAATGATCAATTCTTCTTACAGGGATACATCGACTCGGACCACGCCGGATCTGTTGATGACAGGAAGTCAACTACATGATACATATTTCATCTCGGATCTAGACCTATCTCATGGATAAGCAAGAAGCATAATGTTGTTTCTATCTCATCCACAGAGGTAGAATATCACACCACACGAGGAGTTATGTGTGAAGTGATATGGTTACGTCACATTTTGGATGACATGGGAATTCTTGAAAAATAGTCACCTATTCTCTATTGTGATAATCAGAGTGTGTTGAAGCTCATGTAGAATCCAGTCTTTCATGAACAAACAAAGCATATTGAAATTGACTACCATTTCATTCGAAGAGCACGTCTTGAACCATCACATTCAGCTCCAGTACTTGTCCTACGGAAGCACAGTAGCTAACATTCTCACAAAATCTCTTGGAAAAGTGAAATTTGAACTTTTCAGGGGTCACATTTGCAAGAATAATGTAATAAGGGGGGAATGTTAGCATACGTAGCATAGCTTATATTTTAGGTGTGTTTGTTTTATATTATCCCTTATTTCTCTCTTCCTTGTTGTATTCCATTATTCTCTCACCTACGTCCATATCTTCCTCCTGCAGTTTAGGGGAATGTTGTTTATTGTTTCTCCTATAAAATGTATGTGTTTCTCCATAATAAACATTCTCTCCTTTGACACACTCTCATTTGAAGCCGGTAGGGACACTCTACTGTGCTTTCCCAAAGTCAGAATATCTGATGTTGTGGCTCCTCGTTTACCATGAGAGCTTCAAAACCTTTACAAGCCATCATTCTTCTTGACTGCAACGTTGCCTCAATTTCCCTCTCTCGAGCTTCATTATACTTGAGCCATCTTTCCTCTCTCTGTCTATCTTCTTCAAGGGTCTATATCCTTATCCATGTATGTTCCTACCCCTATGTGTGGTGGAGATTCAACTAGCCATAGGTAATCTTTGCAATCCTAATTCTACCATCAAGATCTTAATAGCTAAGGGTATAACGCGTAAATAGGATCTTCTAGGCTCATGCAATAACTTAAACTCAACTTCTTTTGGAAAACTATACTTGGTAATTACATACGCCAATGTATAATTATGCAACACACTTTCCCACCAATGGTCTAAAGCTCTAGTCCACTCCTCATCTATATCAAAGATATTCTTATTATCTTCCTACATCCAACTCCTTGCCTAGGTTAGTAGATCCGGGTTGATGCGTAAGCTACCACCACCGATACAAATCTTCGGAAAAAGTAGAATAACATCTCATACAATTTGTGATAAATATTATCTTCTACCCATTTACGCACATTAAATCTAGGTCCATTGGTATACATTTATGCAAACATGTCATTTCCGTCTTCTACCCAACTCTTAATACTCTCCAAGGATAGTCGATATGCCATCCACATGTAACATCCTGGAAAACAAATTAAAAATAGGTCCTGAAAATGAAACCAAAATGTATTCCTTTTATTGCACACACATAAGCTATGTATGCGTTGGCACATCATTCAATTAGAACCGAACACTCACTAGAAGCACAAGAAAATTACAGTCCCTCCTTTGTGTTTTATTTTCGTAAAGTTAGCATGCATCTCACTATATTAAATAATCATGAAACCATTCAATACATATAACAATTACATTCAATTCACTTTGGAAATAAAGGTATTAGCATTGGATCTAGAGCCTAGGCTGATGATATTGTTAAGGTACCTCCTGACAAAAATGTGGGTCCCCTATCTCCTACATCTGGACTGAATATTTTTAAAAGTACAAAAGATAATGAGGGGGTGACCCACATACAAGTGCCTGACGGTTGTCTGCATAGAGCTCTAGAGAAAACTAATCTCACCCTCATTGGAAAGTTTTTGGGAGCAAGACCCAATGTCGATATTATAAGAAAATGGGCCATACGCTGGAAACCAAAAGGAGATTTGATTATCACCACCATGGCAAAGGGATTTTTCTAGCCCACTTCAATCAACAAGCTGATGTGGATTCAGTCTTATTGGGTGGTCCCTGTGTATTGGCAATATGGGGCTTTTTCTAAAAAATGGTATCCCAGGTTTAACCCTAATACTGAGAACATACATGCCATACCCATCTGGTGTAGACTCCCAGGGCTGCCCCTACATCTTTGGGATGATGAGATCCTTCTTCATATTGCTAGATCGATTGGTTCACCAATCGGGCTAGATGGGCCTACGAAAAATAGATCCAGACTTGCCTTTGCAAGGTTTTGTGTCTCATCTAAAATGGAGAAGGAGCTTCCTGAACACATCATTCTACAATCAAAATTTGGGGCATGGAAACAACCAATAGAATATGAGGCTTTTCAACTAAGATGCCACAAATGCCATAAATTAGGGCATTTTTCCTAGAAAATGTTCCGAGAGAATGAAGCAAAAAGAAAAACCTTTTGATCATACTGAAGAGCAAGGACAAAATAGACAGATGAGGCTTGATAAAGCCTCTCTGACCGATGATAGACAGGATCAAATACAAGGGATCACTGCATGCAGATGAATCTAAGAATCAAGGATAGGAAAAAGGTTTTAAGACCATAATAAAGAGGCCACCGGTTTATAGAAAACTATGGAGACCTAAGATCCCCTAGTCGGAAAAGCATGTTGAAGCCCAAAAGGAAAAATATATTGAACCGACAAAGGGTGAAGAAGCTAAGAAGGAAATAGAAAAAGATCAAACAATGATACTTGAGAAAACAAATCCTATAAGACTGAACATGGAAGTGGATGAAGTAAATGAAAAAGTGTACATTCATCTAACCATTTCCAATGAAGAGGAGATGGAAAAAATCACTCCTCTACCTCATCAAGAACCGATAACTAAGAACAACTCTCTAGAACTAAACAAGAGGAGACAAGGAAAAGCTAAAGAACTTCTGGAATCCATAGCAAGAGATCTAAATAAGGATAAAGAGTTTACAGATATGGAGGAGCTCACACCTCCAATAGTTCAACAACTTGATTTTGACAAAGGAAAAGAAGAAGGAGAAATTACTCCTACTTTAAAGAAAAACCTATCTGAATGTGATAAAGATGGATTCATCACAGTGTGAAGTAAGAAACGAAGACTAAAAGGGTTTGAAGAAATTCTAATCACTCTATAGTGATAAAAAGAAACAAATAGGAAGTTGGGAAGCTTCCACCTCAAGAATCACAAGGGCTACTACCAAGAGAACTACAAATATTGGAGTCACTTATAGAAAAGGTAGACTCTCCAAAAGAAGTAAGGAAAAAAAGAGACTGAGAAAGAAATTGCAGATGGTACTCAAAGTCTTTTGAGCCATCCGGCAAACTACATCCCCAAAAATTTTTTTAATGAAGGTTATATCTTGGAATGTCAGGGGACTAAATGGGGGACCTAAACAAAGAATGCTTAAGGAAATTAGAAGATCAAGTAGGCCCAACATCCTTCTAATTCAAGAAATGAAAATGAAAACTAAAGTTGTTGAAGAGTGCAAAAAGACTTTCTGGGAGAATGTTGCCTTTGCTGCTTGTTGATTCTCAAGGGGCTTCTGAGGTTTAGCGGTCTTCTGGGACACTAAAATTGTTCATGGTAATGTGCTTTTCTCCTCTCGAATCATTTAGCTATAAATTTTAAAAGTCTTGAGAATAATTCTAGCTGGATTCTTTCCAATATTTATGCCCCTAATACTGCTGCTGGTAGAAGAAATTTATGGAAAGAGTTAGCCTGGTTTAGAAATAACTTTGAGGATACGAACTGGCTGATAATGGGGGATTTTAACACTCCTTTAAATCTGGGGAAAAATTTGGAGGGAACTCTGATTTCTCTACCAGCATGGAAGATTTTGCAGGCTTCATGTCGAATCTTAACCTTATGGACATTGAACTTCATGGTAATCAATACACCTGGTCTAATAGAAGAATTGGGAAAATCTTATTCAGGTTAGATTGGATAGAGCTCTCATTTCTACTAACTGGATCTTAGATCAGAATTTTTATCTCTCCTCTCTTCCCAGAACTGGTTCAGACCATAATCCTATTGCCCTTAATTTCTTCAATTGGTCTAAACCTTTCCACTGCAACTTTAAATTTGAAAAGATGTGGCTTGAACATGAGGACATTCTTGATAGAATTAAAGAGTGGTGGACTTGGGAAGGGACTAGAACTTCCCAATTCAGACTTCTTCAGAAGTTAAAAATGTGAAACAAAAGGTTAGAATCTGGAATAAAGAGGTTTTTGGTAATATTTTTGAAAAAAAGAAAGAGCTTAAACAACAAATGGAAGAGTTTGAGCTTAAAGTCTCAATGAAAGGTATGACCTTTGAGGATCATCAAAAGGAAAAAAGCTTCTTTCTGACCTACATAATATCAACAATTGTGAGGAAACCTTTTGGAGAATGAAATCTAGAGCTCTCTGGCTAAAGGCTGGAGACAGAAAAACAAAAATACTTTCATATGACCACCCTCAAACATAGGGCTTGTAACAGAATTACTGAAGTCTCCAAGGGAAATGGTACCATTACTACGGATACTTGAGGACATCAAAGTTGAAGCCCTAAAATTCTACAAGAATCTACTCACAGAGAACAATTCCTATAATGAGCAAGCGGCCTCCTTTCTCTTAGACTCCATTCCTAATAATTTTTGCTTGAAGAGAGATTTAAGAGCCTTTCCAAAATAGTCACCATTGAGGAGTTGAAAAAAGTTGTTTTTTCACTGGAAGGGGACAAGGCTCAGGGCCTGATGGTTTCTCTACAAATTTCTTCCAAAGATGTTGGGAAATTTTCTCAAGATCTGTTGAAAGCTGTAAATGAGTTCTACAAAACTGGAAATCTAATAAAAGAATTAAATAATACACATATTGTGCTTGCACCTAAGAAGTTGGATGCAAAGGATTTCAAGGATTTTAGGCCAATCAACTGGTTAATGTAGTTTATAGGATCTTCACAAATATTTTAACCACTAGACTACAACCTCTTCTAATGGAAATTATTTCCCAACAACAGAGTGGATTCATAAAAGGTAGAATTATCTAGGATGGAGTTATTATGGTTCATGAAACAATTCATTCAATGGATAAAAGTAAAAAAGTTGGGATGGCTATCAAGTTAGACATGCATAAGGCATTTGACAGAGTCTCTTGGAAATTCATGGATGAGGTTTTGTCCAAGTTTGGGTTTCAAAATAAATTCAGGAAAATTGTCCAAGCTTGCATATCCTCTTCTAGATTCTCAGTGGTTGTCAATGGAGAACCAGTTGGTTTTTTTGCTAGCACTAGAGGAATTCACCAAGGGGACCCCATATCCCCTTTGTTGTTCATCATAATGGCTGATAGTTTAAGCCGATCTATTTCAAAAGCTATTCATATTGGTATGATAAAGGGTTTTCAACCTACTTCTGCAATCAGGTTTCCTCTCACCAGCAGTTTTCTGATGACACTATTCTACTTCTGATGGCCTCAATCATTGAAGCTAAGGCTATCAAAACTATTCTAAGATTTTATGAGGAAGCCTCGGATAGAAAGTAAACTTTGACAAAAGCTCAGTCTACTTCTTCAATACTCCTATTGAAAGACAAAAAAAGATTGCTCTCATTCTTGGTTGTACAATCAACTCCCTTCCAGCTACTTATCTAGGGCTCCCTATGAGTACTAGTAAGGTTTCTAATGAGGTTTGGAATGATCTACTTAAGAGATTTCAGAAAAAAACTTGTTGGTTGGAAAGGTGCTATACTATCAAGTGTTGGAAAATGTTTATTGATCAAAAAGCACTCTTCAGAACTTACCTATTTATATCATGTCGATGTTCAACATTCCAATCAGTGGTGAATAGCATTGAAAAAATCCAAAAGCACTTTTTATGGCATGGCACAGAAGATAGGTTTAGGTACCATTTAGTAGCTTGGGAGCAGTCTGTAAGCCAAAGTGGATTGGGGTTTAGGCATCAAAGATATCAAAAATATGAATGCTTGCTCTAATTGCAAAGTTGGGTTGGAGACTAATAAAAGAGCAGAAGCCATGGACCGAGTTGATCAAAATCAAATACCTTTCCAATCAAAACATGAATTCCTTTCTTTTTGATCAGCTACTTCCGAATGGATCAATTTTCTGGAATAATCTTCTCCACATCAGGCATATCTCTCTCCCAGGGATGCAGCTGGAAGCTCGGAGATGGACAAGACATTGATTTCTGGAATGACATATGGTCGACATTAACTAGAATACCTCTTATGGACACATCAAAGACAACCTAATTAGAAATTATGGGAAGAAAGTCAAGGACTATATTGAGGTGGCTGACAACAAAAGGAAATGGAAACAACTCAAAGTAGATGAGGATAATATGTAGTTTGTTGTTTCATCCATGCAGACTCATCTCTCCCTAATACATATCAGTCCTCAAAATAATAAGGATGAACTTATTTGGAAAGATTCCTTTGATGGAGAGTACTCGGTTAAATCTGGCTACAATTCTTTCTTTGCCTCTATTGAAAGTGAAATTGAATGGCATAAGTTGTGGATGCCCGAGCTAACCCCTAGAGTAAATTTCTTCTGGTGGCTTATCATTAAAGGTAAGATCCTCACTAATGAAAATCTCATTAGGAAAGGATTTATCATGCCTAACAGATGTTGCATGTGTCAGGAAGAAGCAGAAGACATTAAACACCTCTTTCTTCATTGTAAGTATACTTCCAAAATCTAGCATCTTATTTTTGAAAACTTCAATCAGAAATGGATCTTTCCCCATACTTGTCTACAGGCCTGGGAACAATGGAACTCTCCTTACAAGCACTATGTGGTGAGGAGATTATGGCAACTGGTTCTCCCTCACACCATGTGGCGAGTCTAGAAAGCTAGAAATGATGTCATTTTCAGGAATACCAGAAAGATATGCAAAAAAATTTACAAAGAAATTATCATTGCAGTAAAAGACAACATTGAAAGATTTAAACCCCCTAAAAATAAACTTTATCCTAGAGGAAGAGGAGCACATTCTAGCTGCTTGGAACATTGGCACTGTTAGTATCAAGAACAAGAATAACAGTAGCATTGATAGATCCACTGTCCGATGGATTCAGCCTCCCAGTACATGGCACAAGTTGAATTTTGATGGGGCCTCAAAAGGAAATCCTGGGATTCGGGAGGAGGTGGAGTGATTAGAGATCACAGAGGCTTGTTTTGTTGCTTGCTTTTTCTGGAAAATGGGTAGGCAAACCAATCACTACTCGGAAGCTTTAGCAGCACTTTGGGGAATAAGGTTAGCTAGAGATTGTAATATTTCCAATATTATAATTGAGGGAGATTCACTGAACATTATCAATTTGTTAAACCAAAAACAACCTCCAAGCTGGTCAATCAGGGACTTTATAACTGAAGCTATTGATATTTGCAAGAGTTTTGATAATTTTAAAATTAACCATACCTACCGAGAAGGCAATAGTGTGGCAGATGGTTTGGAAAATATTGGGGTAAACAATACATTGCAAACTTGGTTAAGGGCGACACTCTTCCTACTAAAGTATGTGATGACATCATCAAAGATATGCATGACTTGGAGCGTAATCATTAATAGATGTAGGGCAGATGCTAAGGAGTGGTTTATTAATTGCAAAGTGAGGATTAATGATTACAATTTTCCACACGTATTGGAGGTCTTCAAAAGTAGAGCAGGGGATGAATCGTATAGATTTCAAATTTTTACCATTGTAAGAAGAAGAAGCATCACAGGAAAAATGGGGGACCTCCTTGCAAGACTGAGCCCACCCATAATCCAACATGGAAAAATGATACAATACTTTGGAACTATTTGCAAAAAGGGGGTATTACAAATTTTATTGAAAAGATTCAGGGTTTCGATCAGGATATTTCAATAAAATTCATGAATGGCTTGGAGGAATCATGTTGTTGAGTATAGTAATATCAAGGTCAAGATATTTCCGAGGAGCTAATTGCCCAGGTCACCGGGCTTAATCTGGATGGAACCAAATTCTTCAACAAATGCGTGGACAGAGAGGTGGAGGCTAAAAAGTTTCTCGATGAGGGGGAGAATCTAGAGTTTGTGGTGGCTGGCATCAAAATAGCATCTATTCCTAAGCCCTTCACTTGAGATTGTGAGGATGGTGGTAAGGTACGTTACTCTAGAGGGGAGATTTGTCACCATCCCCCAGAAGCACTTAATTTTCCTTAATCACTTTCAGGAACCTTACCATAAATTTTCCTCATTATTTGTTGAATTCCTTGGAGAAATCTGTTCTTGAGGTGCAAAATCATACAAGGGTTGTTCCCCTTCACCAAGGGTTGATCCTACTCATCCACCACCATTTCTTAGCCTACTCCCGCCCCCAACCTACTCCCCCCCTTCATTCCTCCCCTTGCCGATAGAAAACTTGACATTGCTACCCCCAACAGGAAGAGGAAAGATAAGAAAGCTAAGGTCCCTCTGCCATCTTCACAGAGGGTTTTAAGAAGCCATAGATCTAGAACTTGTAGAGAATTTATTACACATAAGTAAACCGGTGAAGGATTCCAAGGAAGTGGACCTGTTGGTCAGGGTTGAAAAGATGGAAAAGGAGATTCATGACCTCAAGAGTGCTATGAGGGATATGGATAAAACAAAGGGCAAGAGGAAGCTACAAAACTCTAAAGAAGATGATACCACTGCTGAGATATTCAAGAAGCTTCTTTCTCTAGATGTCAGGCTTGGCAATGCAAAAGGGCATCATGACTGTATCCTCTCAGCTCTTAAAAGTATCTATAATTTTATAGAGCAACATGTGTGAAGTATGTGCAGTCTTAGCGGCATTCCCATGATGATATATGGGGATCAAAGGAGAACCGAGATCTTGCAATTTCCTAGGTGGATATGAAAGATCCATCCCAAGCCACGGCCATTGCATTCTTCACCTCACTCTAGAAGATTAAGGCCAAGATTGACAAAGTTGTCAATTGATGTGGTGCCCTGTTGTTGTTTATTGGCGGTGAAGTTGTTGTTGTTTGGTGATTTTGATGTTGTTTTTTGGTTGGGATGACCAGTTGTGGATCCCTCTTGATCATTTTTTGTCTCTTTTTCTCTTAATCGGATCACTGTCTGTCTTGATCTTGTTTTTCTCTCTTTATTGTATTATCTGGCTGTTGAGCCTCCTAGTTTATGGTGTTTAGCCTATCTAGGTTTGGTTTCTCTTCTTTTGATATCTGGATTTTGAGCCTTTTTGTACTCAGGGTATAGTCCCTTCTCACTTAGAATGGGTGGTGACAGAGTTAGAACAAAATTGACCACTTACCTACATATCAAGAATGATGTCACCCCTGTGGAGGCTTTTGTGAAGATGGGGTTTGTGAAACTACATCCAACACCTTAAAGGTAATGATCACAACTTGTAATTGATTTTGGTAATGTCTCGGGAGGATGGGAGTTTTAATATGAGGGGGTAGATATTTGTATCACCGAGAATGCCATTTTTGAGGTCGTGGTCTTATCCTTGGAGGGCCTCAAACTCTTCAAGAATAAAACTAGGTGCAAGCATGAAATCACCACTTTTTTCCCTAATGAGATAATTATTATGTATGACGATGGCATTGTTATAACTTTCCTTCTATATCGATGTGAATATGTCCGTATGGTGGTAATGAAATACCTTATCCTAAAAGGAAATTTTAGGAAAATATTATCTTACCACCTCTCTATTCTCAACTATCTATGAAGAAATGAAGCCATGAGATTACCCTATTTCCTTTCGATATCCCTAACTACTTCCATCTCTCAATTCAAAATGACAAATTGGATGTTCCCATATATAAGGGTTTAATATCTTTTACTTATTACAAAATGGTAAGACCTTAATTCCCACTTATCCTCGGCCCTTAGTGAGATGGACTCTCGACAACAAAAGCATTGTCATGGCCATGAAATGTTTTTAAAAATAGGGTGCGGGATAATGTGAATGACATTCTTGATGTTTTATGCAATCAAACAGGTGTGACAAGGAACCATGGGAATGCTCTTCACAAGAAAGATAGAGATAAAAATTTATTGACTAAGAGGATAGATTGTTGAGGGTTGAATCCATGGCAGATACCATCCTCCTTATCAACAAAAACCTTGTCCATAAAATCGGGGAGTTTCAACGTAAGATTGAGGTACAAAATAAAAGGATTGGAAAGTGAACATGGAAATTATAATGCAAGAATAAATTATTTCCATTCTTCAAGACCAAATCGCTAGGGCCAAATTTGGGGGTGGTAAGGATAATATGAATCTTGTGATGAGCAGGTTCGAGTATGAAGATTCCATGGAAATTGAATCCAAAGACAACATTGAGAAGACTCCAAAAATGGTCATTATTGAAGTTACAGGTGTACTAAAGATAGTGGCCCAAGCATGAGGACCCGGAGAAAAGCTCCTCACAACAAATAAAAATGAAGGAAAGCCTTTTGCTACCCTTTTGGAAATGTCCTATGCTGGTTTATCCTACTATATTAGTTATGGCTTATATATTTGTATTACTATACAAAAATTGTTATATCAATATGTAAGCCTTTCTCATGTCATCCCTTGCTTTGGGGTTGGAATTTTTCAAGCCATTTTGACTTAAGCACCCTTTTCTATTTTTTGGTGGGCCTTCTTCTACTTGGCTTCTATTTTGTAAAGGTTTTTTTGGCCCCTTCAAAATCAAACCCTTTTACCTTATCTAAAAACAATTTAAACAATAGCCAATATAAATTACACCCTTAGATCACCATACTCAGACATATCCACTACCATAATCCATCCAAAATTATCCATTACAACAAAAAAAAATTACATAGTGGAAGTTGAATACATAATAATTAATGTACTAGTTGATTGGAACATACGCGCAAGTATCAAATCCTAGATCCAGATCGTAGAAACATAAATCTACTAAGTATAGAGAACTACTACGAATAATGGACTACATCATATATATATATATAGGGGTGAGTAATTTCCCTTCACCGCCCATGCACTCTCCTATAAATAGGTGTACTCACAAAAATAGTCTACATGATTTCTTTCCTAAAATTAGCCATCGGTACAACCTTTTCATACTTTTTACAAAATGGCTAATAATAGATTGTCATATTCTTATCCTTGATTTATTCATATTAATATATTTCTCCATGTATGTGCTTTAGTCCTTAATCTGCATGTGCTTTCTCTATTTTCTTGATCTTTACTCCAAGTCTATTTTTACCCTGATCTGGAAAATCGGTTAAGTCCCAACTATATTTCCTGCATGTGTAGAGTCTCATGCACTCCCTTGTCCAAAATATATTTTTCTCTCCCATGCACTGCCCTTTTACCTCGGTATGTGCGCACTCTTTCGCGTAAGCCTTTATACTTGGTATTTAGTCTAGTTCTCTCGATCAATAGTGCTTGGTGAATTTTTGACTTATTTAAACCTCTCTCAATGAGATGTTTGATATTGCTCAAGGAATAAAATTAAGTTAAGTTAACCTTACTTAAATTCAAAATATAAAAATAATTGAAAACTAACCTTTCTAAGTCATTCCAATAAACCTTTTGGATCAACTATCACTTTAAGGGTTTCAAATATCACTTTGTGATTTGCATCATGAACTTTCCATAAATCTTTGTTATAAGGTTTTCCATGAAATTTAATCAACTTAATATTTGTAGCAATAACTAAATTTTAATAGTGAAGTATCCTCCTATGGGTTTCAAAGTCTTCAAACAACCATTGATGTACATTTTTATGAGGGTATCTTTGAAGCCAAGTTTCTGTGACAACCACAAACCCGATAGGATAAACTAGGTCTTCCCCATCTATGACACTTGTAGTTAATTTATTTTTTGACTCTACACATTGAAAAAGATATATATTTTTCATCTCCTCATTTCCTTCATCCAAAAAAACTACAAAACATGCCTTGCATTCAAAGTGTTACCACATTTTTATTACATTTACAAAAAAATCAAATATCACTAAAATTTAAAGTAAATTTTTATTATAAATATTTTACCTCGTTTGTAAGATTTGAGATGTGATAAAATTATTTGAATATTTCATTTCATTGTCCCTTAAGGATTTTGATGGATGCCCTATCTCCATAGGCCTAAAGGTCTTCACTGAACATCATTCATCAACCCATTCTTTTGATTAACACTCATTCTAATCAAAATCCATACAAGTTGAACAAAAGCATGCCATGATCCTAGTATAAATAGTCCAAGAACTAGAATCACAACTTCAAAATGAGTGGAAATCTCTTGATCCAATTAATGTGTTGCAATCTTCATACATTTTTCATTCTTTCTTCCTTCACTAGCCAGAAGAATATTTTCACATGAGAATATTTTTCTGATCCACTTGACAATGTTTGACTATACCAATCTACAATAGTTGTAGCATTTTTTTACACCATTATTGTATTTTAAGTGCTCTATTTTCAAGGAACTCTTTAGACATCCTACTACACCATCATGCTCCCCTTTTCCATGCCCATCCTCAAATAAACTCTAAAAATATTGAACTCCAATATTCACATGCATCCTTCATAATCAATTGAACATGTTGGAATTCTTAAACTAAGCTAAATAATTGTCTAACAAAATATAGTGTTGATTAAACATGATATCTTTGGCATTAAAATTCTTGTAAAACATCTCAAAATAACCTTGGATGAACTTTGGGGAATGTGATATGTCATCACTAATATAAAATTGGTACTCTCTCAAAATATTTCTAGCATCATTTGTGCTATTAGGTGCATGTCTAAATGTAATATGCACAAAAATGGAAACTTGAATTGAATTATAGTACTATGATTAAACCTCATTTTGTGGTTGTACTATATATAATATTCAAAAAAATTATACTAAAAACAATGGTCCTAATTGGGAAGTTGTCCTTGCATATCCTAAATTGTCCATCCAAAAATCAAGATCGATGTGTGTGTCTTGCATACTAGTAAATAATGTTCTTAAATTGTACTATGAAATTAGATACAAGTACTTGAGTTGTAACCAACTCACATCTTGATGACTCTTGTCCATCTTTTAATGCATACTTTACATATTTTTACTTCTTAAAATCAACCAATTACTTTCCAAACTCATGTGTAGTTTCCTCATGTAGGAAACCACTCCAATGGGACAAGTTACCACAATTATTACATGTTTCATCTAAATTTTTTTGGGTAAAATAAAATTTTCCATTAATTATTTCACATAAAATACTTAGGACTAATTATCTTGTAGATTTTGGGTGGAGAAGGTACCCTACATTCCTACATAATATTGTTAGTATGTAAAGTACAACATATATAACAAAAAACATCAAAATGCATATAAAATTCAATATAGACCTTACAACAACAAGTGGTGCATGTTTTTTTTTTTGCACATCTCAAATGGCCTTTGTCTAATCCTCAATTGATCCTTATAGTATTCAAAAAAATGTATTATAGAGTTCAATTTACATTATTTCTAAGAGTGTTTTTGGATGTGGCTTACAAATTTTTAATCCTTTCATTGTTATTAATACCTCTTTAATAATAAGAGATACATTTATGTTCTCATTCCAAAAAAATCAATCAAATGTCTCATTTCTTCTACTAAAATATTGTCTTTTCTTTGTAGTATACCAATAAAATGCCAAACTTTATGTGGTCAAGAATCATCTAATATTTTTCTTCTTCCTAAATATCTATATAAAAGTTTCTTATTTAATTTTAGATTTGTACTTGTTCACTTACAAATATATGTTTAATTTTTACCCTACTCATAATAGCCTTAGCTAATATTCAACTTGTAACATTACTATCTTTATTTCGACTAGTTTTACCTATTGAATTAAATGCTTGAATTAAGTTATTCATGATTGTATTATTTCTTCCCTCTGGTTTTCTTGTTCTCAACCCTAAATTATGCATCACATACCTCATTTTTTATTTTCATAATTTCAAAAATAATTGACATCATTTTGTATGTGTTTTCTTTTCAAATGCATAGTTCCATACTTGTTTAACATGACATCTAGCTATACGTTTTGACATTTTACCTTCCATGGGTTCTAATATATTCTCATCTATTTCAATCAAATATCTTGGCATTATTCCAATTATCTTAAATGGAGGGGTGGGCCTAGGTAAGACATCATTTTTATATGTGATGGTTTTATCACTTTAACCATATGAAGAGTATGAGTGTCTAATTCAACATCTAACTCTACAGGATAGTATTAATTTTTCTTCATTTAGAATGGGTTCAACTAGAGTCATCATATGATCATCATGCAAATTCATTGTATCATCATGCTCCAATACTTCATTAGGGATAAATTTTTCATTACATTGTATTTCTCCATGTGTTTCATCATTCATTATAAATTTATTACCATGTCCTACATATTCAATTTCATCATTTGGAAATATATTTTATTCTCTACTCTCACTTAAAGATATTTGTAAATTCAATTCTATTAAATGAGACGTGTTATTCTCAATAGAAACATTATTTATTATAGAATAAGTATATTGATCTTCGTTAGAACCTTTCTTTCCTTCTTTCTTGAGTGCTTGCTTTTTCTCTCTTTCTCTTTCTCTTTGAAATTGAAGTTCTTAGTTAGTTTTATCTTTAATTCATCTTTGATAGTGAGTACCAAATCCAAACATTGATTTTAATGTTTTTAATTCAATGAGGATGAAAATTATAACAAAAAGATCAATTTTGATGTTTGAAACAAGACAAAATGGAGAATTCATATGTTTGTGATGTGTAGAGCTAGTTTAGAATCTATAAGGTGTGAAATTTGTAGTGAAAATGGTAAAGGAAATATGAATTTTATGATTTTGTTATAATTCTACAAAGGGCATATTCCCTTTACAAAATTATGTAAACCCTTTGCAAATTTAGTAGAAAAGCAGGTAGGTGAATGAAGAAAAATCATTAAAGTAATTACTATTTATAAACGACACACACCTTTTACATATGGTGTACGCCCTTTTTGTTTTTTCAAAAAAATGTGTTCCCCCTAAACAACCACAGACGACTTTGGCTAGGGAATCAACCTTTGGTTTGGACCTGAAGTTGATTAGCCAAGAAGGTTTTTTAGGATTTTGAACATTTTTTCACCTTCATAGGCACAAAATATTCATCAACTTTGTGTGTTTTTTTAAATAATGGGTTTGTATGTGGGAGAATCTAATTTTTGAATATATATATCTAATTACATTACTATTTTTAATTACTACTTAATTTCTACATAATGTTATTCATTAGGATTACCAATTGTCTAATAGCTTTTTGACTATCAACCAACATATTACAAAACTTATATCTCAACAATCTACTCATTATTGGCTATTTAAAAAAAAAAAACTAAATATATGAAGTTAAGCTCAAAATGTTGTGTCCATACACTTGCATTTTCATTTTTCCTACTTTCTTGACTTGTAAAATAATTTAAAATTATTATATTC